>OU342508.1:13242904-14442904 GCA_910589525.2 Ennomos quercinarius | reverse complement strand
TGAAATTAATATACCTTTAGTAACTATATGAGGTTTGGAATGGTTTATGTGAATTTTTTTAATCGGAAAAGCAGCATCAAAGCAGTACTTAATATGATTCATTAGAATGTTCATTTTCTCATTTGCATCTTCAGTACTATTTATAGATTGATTCACAATATGAAAATCTCGAGAAAAAAGGAAATGAAAGTAGTTTTTATTACAGTCAGACATTGTTCTTGAAAATCTAGTATCCACCTTTTCCGTGTAACTAATTTGTGATGGTTTGATTTCACCTTGGTAATGTAGCAAAATTGCGTTGTGGTCAGATAATTTATCATCTAATACTTCAGCAGTATGGTATTCTGAATGAGCGTCGTAGTTTATAACAAAGTTATCTATACAAGTAGCACTCTTTCCTTTAGTTCTGGTCGGTTCTTTTAACATTACTGTACATTTAAAGTCTTCTAATATGCTTAAAAATTTTTTAGTTTTCCTATCTGGTTTTATAACATTTAAATTAAAATCACCTGCTATTATTATTCTTTTATCATCTCTACATACATTGTGTAATATCCTTATCAATATATCTTCAAATATTTTGAAGTCGTAATCTGGTCTGTAAACACAAACAATCACAATTTTTGGTTTCTTTAACTCTATACAAGATAACTCACAATTCATTTCAAAACTTAGCCTATTTAAGTCCTGTCTTATTTTAAAAACTAAATTATTCTTAATAAAAATTGCCGTACCACCGTGTTCAAATAAATTCCTATTATAATATGTCGCAAGTTTGTAGTTTGTTAAAGTCATAGTTGATAATTTTTGTTCATTTGCCCATGTCTCAGATAGACATAGAACATCACAATTTGTAGTTTGAGTCAAAAGCTCTAACTCAAGATATTTATTATTGATACTCTGGATATTAGCATGAACTACTCTCAACCCTTCCCTTTCAGGTTGGCAGTCACTTGAAAATTTTTAGAGATTATCTCCTGCTTGTCATGCCTATTGCTGCATTTAATAAATCGTAGTGATGAAGTTCCTTTGAAACTGCAGGCAGCTCTTGTTATCTCTTCTCTTAGAAAATTTCGGGTTCTGCTTCTGCTCACCGAGTTTAGGTCAAGGTATTTCACGTTTTCAGAAAAAGTCGCCATACGGGCTAGTTCTTCATTTAGCTTGAAAATTTTGCAGTCATCTGCCCCATTCAAATTATACAAAAAGCTTCCTATTATGACATTGAACTTTCTGTCATAATCGCTTATAATATTATATAACTCTTTAGTATAAGTTGCTGTACCTCTGCCGCTATCATACTCGCTTATTAAGATTACTGCCGTGTCGCCATGTCGTAGAGATTTTGTCTGTGTGCTGAAACTGTTGAGTATTTGTTTGTAGTTTGCTCCTGGCTTACAGTTATTTATAACGTCTCCTATATATGAATAATCAGCTACTACCTTAGCAAGGCCTCTTCCAACATTGTCGGAGAAAATTATCGTTCTTCTTTGTTCCTTATTTTCAGCTTCTTTCTTTTGTCTTTGTATTTTTTCCCGTTCGATCATTGGAGGTATAATTTCTCCGTTTTGTATGTAAGTATGTTCCTGTATTTTTTTGTTATCCGCCATAATTGGTATAGTATTTAGTAGCTCGATTTTCTTTTGTAGGAGAATATTTTCCTTCTGTAACTTTTCACAATTTTTGGTCAGTTTCTTTACTCGTTTATTCTGTTTGCGTATTTTCTTCGCTAGTTTTCTACTTCTATTTTGTAATCTAGGTTTTATCATATTATGTTTTTTCTTAATAGTATTTATCGTAGAAAAACTTCCGGCCTTCATCTCTTTAAGAATTTCTGTATTTACATATGTTTGTGTTGCGACATCTACAGTCGATTGTCCCGCACTGTTGTTGTATACATACGCTGGTGGTATTGGCGCTATTTTACGTTTGTTTTTACTTGGCGTGGTTTTGGGAGAACACATGTTTTTCTGTCTTTCAGATATGGGCGAGTTTATATTTTTAAGCGACTTTATTAACAATTGACAAGTCTGGTTTTCTTTTTTCAAACTGTTATTTTCTAGTGATAAGTTTTCTACTTCTTGATGCGCCACATTTAATGATTGGCTCAGAAGTTCATTTTGCATCTCCAGTTCAATGACTCGAGAATTATTACAAATTGATACATCAGGTACACTTCTTATGGACTCATCGTTTATTGAGATGCTTTGAAGAATAGACGAGTCTAACTCTGACATAGACCGTCGTCGTATACGCCTAGTAACGTTGTCAAATTGAAAATCCATTTTATAATGTTCTGTTCGTAATAACTTATGGCCCAAAAAGTCAACGTCTTCACTCAGGCGCGAACTCGGTGCCGTCGGTTTGGTTTCAATGCTTGATACCACTGAACCAAACGTTCTTAATTGTGAGTGACGAAATAGTGCTAATAATTCTTGTTCTTAGAGTTATACTTTTATTTCCTATTGTAGGTAGGATGCTTTCGGTAATATTTTCTGTGAGGTTATAAAGTTATTGTACAAATGATGCTTGTTATGAAAATTGTAGCTTATTTACTCACGGTATCCTGCCGTTCCTTCGTTAAGCAGGTGTTTTGCCAAATGTAGGTATAATTAGCATTACGATCTTTGTATTTAAATACCTATAAGTAGAATTTAGGTCTGCGGACTGTCCCGATTTTGTCACTTTTTTTGGTTTAGGTACTTGGTGAAATCATATAAACAAGTAATAACCGTGGGCTCTTGCATTTTTGTACCTGCTTTATTGTTCAGGCCTGGTATATACACTCGTAATGACGTCGTTTGTTCATCACTTTTCGGTGATATTCAATTTCACTTTTTATTGTTATTTACGTTAGCTGTGTGTCTGCCTGTTCGTACACATGAAATTCACGAAGTAAAAAACAATTCTTACTGGTTTTTAACTGTTTTAAAACACTATTTATATTTTTAATTTATAAAATTTATCTTAGCGTACACTCCGAACTCTACAGCACAAGTTTCTACAGCACAAGTAGGTAACTAAGATTACCAAACGTTAAAACATTAGGTACTTTGATATAGAAAAAAAATTGAGTATATCAAACACAGAGCGAGCGTGCTGTGCTGGCTTTGTGGTAGACCGTGCTACTATAAAACCAACGTACCCAGTTTCTCTCGGTCCTACCAATGACTTTTCAAGCTTTGTACGGAATATGCACTTGCTTTTAAGCCGCAGTGACACGATCAGTCTCCTCAAATCGAGTGGGTAGCTGCTCGGATGCAACTCGTATCGTTGACACCGATAACCCGAACGCACTCAGATAATTATATCCCAGCAGAATAGACCCGCGGGCGTATTACCTAACTTGCAACGGGTTTGCAACAGGCGTAAGTTGCGCGATGATTGCTGTCATACATCATTAGTGGTGTCGAGCATGCATGCTTCGCTACTGCTGTTGCATTGCTGTTGCAAATTTTACGTAATTACCCCGCCGGACCACGCTGTGCTTGTCCGAGCTAGCTCGTATACGAGTAGTGAAAGTTCAATACAAAATCCCAAAAATAATGATATCGAGATTGACTATGAGTAACAATGAAATGTGTGAAGAAAAAGATCCGAGTGAAGTATGATAATATCAACAGATATCCTGGTACACTCGTACGAAGCTTACTTCTACAAGTCCATTAGGTCCGAGGAGAATCAGATCGTGTCAAACTCGCTTTACAACAGTGAAGGAAGATATCGTGAGAAAACAAAATGTTCAAGAATGGCAAAATTTGAGGACATGATCATCATCCACCAAACCACACTTGCCCTGGTGCTGTTGCCTGCCTGCACTCTCTCCATGATAGAAAAAGGCCCGTCTCCTAGCAGCCTGAACTATTGGCACATAATAGATACTGTACTGTGTGTGTGTCTTCTGTACTACGTACAGAAGACTCACTCCGCGAAGTCACTTAAATAAATAGCGACTCTTGCTGCAACGCTATAGAGTGTAGTTTAGCTCGCACAGCGCTACAAGCTTTCCTTAAACAGTTGCCTCTCGTTCTATCGCTATATCGCTGCTCTTCTGACGCGTTACGCGTAACGGACCGACCCGTCTAGACGCCATGTAGCTTCATACCTGAAGCGCGGAGTGACATGGGCCTGGTATTGGGATCATCATCATCATCATCATCATTAACAGCCTGAAGACGCCCACTGCTGAACAAAGGCCTCCCCCGGAGCACGCCACCTTGAGCGGCTGCTCGCCTCCTGCATCTATCGGCTCCCCACGGCTTTCACCAGGTCGTCGGTCCACCGAGTGGGGGGCCGGCCTACACTGCGTCTTCCGGTTCGTGGTCGCCACTCGAGAACCTTTCTGCCCCATCGGTTGTCAGTTCTACGAGCGATGTGGCCTGCCCATTGCCACTTCAACTTACTAACTCTAAGAGCTATATCGGTCACTTATTATTGGGATAAATTGGTATTGGGATAACGGGTTATATCTCATAAATATCACACAGCATTACGTATTTTGAGGGTGGAGCGATGGTGGCCTAACGGGTTCATGTAAATGAAGTAATTTTATTTTAATAAGTATAATAGTCATCATCATCATCATCAATAGCCTGAAGACGTCTACTGCTGAACATAATAGGCCTCCCCCACAGAGCGCCACTTTGAGCAGCTTGCCTTCGCATCCATCGGCTCCCCACGGTTTTGAATAAGGTCGTCGGTCCACCTAGTAGGTGACCGGCCTACGCTGCGTCTTCCGGTTCATGCATGTAGCATAATGCAATTTAATAAAAGAAAAATATCTTAGGTAGTGACAATGATCAAAGTTTAGTACAGTGGCAGCCCTAGCCATACCTGAACTAATTCGCATTACGCGGACCAATCGTTTGTGGCTACCTTTGGTTACCTATTGGTTTACGCGACCCAGAAAAAGTATTTGGTACATTTATTTCGTAAAGGAACGGATCGTACTCACATTCACGTTATTTGGGATCAGGACCTGTAACAAAGAAATTAGGTTTGGGTTAAAAAATACACAATAAAATAATATTATAGTTTACAAGAGCGACTGCTATATTATTAGTTTGCTCTTTCTAACAAACTGTGAAAGAAATCTTCTTGAAAAAGACGGCATGCTCAAGCACAAAAACTCGAGGAAATGCGTCATCGCGTCATCCACCAACTCAAAACTTGGGTGGCGAAGTTTATGTAATAGTGAGTACCTAGGTAGGCGATAATCCAATTATAGCCTACCTAGATATTCTCTCTCTCTCTCTCTTTCTCTCTGTGTGTGTTATATGTGAAGGAATGTCCGTGTCCCAGCAATGGTTATATACGCAATACGCATAGTGGGTTGATGACGTCACTATGATATAAATGAATACAAACAGAAAATTGTATATTTTCATAACAAACTTTTAGTCAAATACAGAGATGAAATCATCGTCCCTTTGCTCGTTTGAAAATAGAAAATATTTATTAATGCAAATATAATATATATCATAATGGATTAAGCCGTGTAACTGTATAGTTAATTTTATTGCACACTCGCCGAAATTCACCTATCCTCCACTCTCCAGAAATATTTTAACGTATATCCTGTGGCTTTTTTATAAAAAAAATAATAGATAAAATATCAGTTCAATAAACTCCAAATCTAACTTTCGTGGAAAGATATTCACGAGCTCTTGGCAAAAAATCCTCAGTACGAACCCAATCTCCAGTAATTCAATATATCTCCCTCGACACGGAAACGTAATTAAAATATCGAATAAAATATGAAATATAATACAAAAAAATGTAATAAAATATCGATATTATCCTGTTACCCACGCCTATGCTAAAAGCTTTGTGTTAAGTCCGTAGGGAGGGATAATGCCGCTCTTCAATTATTTATATCGAGAGGGGGTAGACCCGATAATTTTTTGGAGGCCCTCACGTTCAGGTAAGCTTACCTTGGAAGAGAATTGTGGAAGCAGGTAGGATTTGGACGATTTATAAAAATCTACTGGACGGGACAATTGGTCCAGAGGTCTTTGTCTCATCTATTAATATTATGTAATGTGTGTATTATGTATTATGTGTTTATTATGTGTGTTATATGCTAACTTCATATGATTTTGACCGACAAAAAAATGTGAACGTGCTAAGTATTTTAAATATTTATTATGTTTCATTATCATCATCATCATCAACAGCCTGAAGACGTCCACTGCTAAACATAGGCCTCCCCCAGAGCGCGCCACCTTGGGCGGCTGCTCGCCTCCTGCATCTATCGGCTCCCCACGGCTTTCACCAGATCGTCGGTCCACCGAGTGGGAGGCCGGCCTAAGCTGCGTCTTCCGGCTCGGGCTCCGGGTCGCCACTCGAGAACCTTTCTTCCCCATTGGTTGTCAGTTCTACGAGCGATGTGGCCTGCCCATTGCCATTTTTATTTATTATGTTTATTCAATTTTATTTTATATTTATGAAAAAATGTATAATTTCCCGTGCAAAGCAAGAAGTTAATTAATTTGATTTCAACAAACTCTACCTCCAAACTTTTTATATTATTTTGATAATTAAAATGTAGAGTTATGTTATAATAGTATGGTTATAGAGAATAGCCTAACGCAAAGAGAATTGAGAGTTCCCATGATAACATTTCGTAAAAATTTAAGTACCTAGGTATTAATAAAACTATTTCTTTAAAAACTTGTAATAGTACCTGAAAAATTACATTTAGAATTAGAAGTTAACAGTATAATAAAATATTAAGAAACGTCAACACCATCCTTCTAATTTAAACCATATGCTCAAAGCACAGAGCATCTAATTTATCACCGAGTTAGTATAGACTTCTAATTAGCTCGCAGAGAAGATAATACTGCGTATATTCACGGTCCCTGGCGATAACAGTCAGATTAGCCAATGGGATAGAGCCGGTCTTTGGTGATGGACTGCATCAAAGCCGATAGCTTAAGCTACGGTACAATACAGTAAATTGGCGGCAACATGGCAGTTCTTAGTAGATACTGCGGCTGTAGCAGTAGTATAGTCTAGCAGTATAGCTGCAGAATAATCTAATGCTGTTGAATAGCAATTGTTTGGTTGGTCCTCTTTGTTAGTTAGAACTATTCAATTCATAGCGTTAGTCATTTGTTAATTGAAGTGCTTTTTGGGACTATTGATTAAAACACCATGTCACAATTAGTAATGACACAGGTAATTTTTATATGTATAAAGACAATCCAGAAATATAGAGAAATAAACAATAAGAACTAGGATCGAGTGAACAAAATGAGCGAAGTCTCTGCTTCAACTCGCGGCTTTTATCTGTTCAGATGTACGTGTACTCGATACAGGGGCCGTACTGTGACCTCTTAGCGCGATTCGAATGACGACCTAAACTGAACCGCTACAATACAATTTGTACGGTAGCGGTTCAGATTAGGTCGTCATTTGAATCGCGCTAAGAGGTCACAGTACGGCCCCAGGGGGCATACCGTGAGCTCTTAGCGCGATTCAAAACAGAGCCTATACTGGATCGCTTGTCAAAATCCCCATACAAAAAAAACATAGCGATCCAATATAGGCTCAGTTTTGAATCGCGCTAAGAGCTCACGGTACGCCCCCAGGTCACATTTTACTACGAATCTTGTTAATACTTGATACTTTTACAGCTTCTACAAGTGCACCGTATTTTCGTACCAACTTATTTACTACTATTTATTTACTATCTATTTACTACTATTACTAATTATTACTACTGCTTCTATCAAAAAGTAACATTATCTAAATACTCCAAATTAGCTGTTATTACGCACTCACCCGGGACTGCTATAAGTAAGTGGGGACAATCATTCTGCCCTCACTTATTTTGTAATCCCAAAAGGTGTGTGGATTTATAAAGGAACCCTTTGAAGCTGGATTATTTTCGGGGACACATTTCTTTGAACTTTATCTTGAACTACTGACCACGTCATTATGCGCTCGGCTGACTCCGAATTTAAGTGTTTCCTCAGAAATCACCCTTTTATGAGACTCTAACCTTTATATTGCAACCCCACTTACTTTTCTAATAATGCACCTTACGATATCGTGTCACTAATGATGAACAATTAAATTAATTTAAATGTTTATATTTCCAAGTACAAAAACTAATATCTGTGCAAAGTAACCGTTAGCTAAAATGAAATGTTCAAACTTAATCATTTACCTGTACATTTGCATGATTGTGTGAATTTTTAAACACACAAAATATTTATAAATCAAAATAAATAACTCACAATACTTTTATCTTCAAAAGAATACCAAAAGTAAATAAGTCAAAGGGAAGCGTTTGATTGATGTTTCTCGTAAAACAGAACAAAACAAACAACATTACATCTATTCCTCTAAAACTGTTTAAATAGTCTAATTTATACGCAAACCATTATTTTACTTAAATATCCATCTATACTATAAATCTTATTATTAAATTCCTTTGTCTAAAAGATTAATTATTAAAATACAACTATTTGAACTAAGTAACAAAGGAGCATCGAAGATTACCTTAAAACGAACCCACTTTCAGGTAATTCATAATTAAGACACCGGGTTTGCTCCTGTCAGAGCTGAGAAGATTACGACCGTCTTGCTTTCAACTAAAATTAATTATTGATTCAACCTATCTTATTTTACAGAACCCTCTTGAGAGGCGATACATCTTATAGCCCTCCAAAACAAGGACGACGAAGATGAAACTAATAGGGTACCCAGTTACCCTTTTGGGTACACGTCAAACATCAGATTTGATGTAAAGTGCGCCCTTCATTGTATCCCCATTATGCGTATACCTATCCTCCTCCCTCCATTGAAGATAACAGCGAATATGTCCTCACTATTATTCAATGGGAGGATAAGCCCACTTTGAAACAAGATCTATACAAAAGGGGATCCCATCAAAATTCGGAGCTCGTCAGTACCCTTATTTATCATTTTCCGCAAAATTTTCACTCAAAGAGACGCATTAGTTGTGTGGTACAAGGTATAAGGAATTGTAGGAAAGAAAATGATACCTTCTTACGCTGAGATCAAGTATTTCGTTCATCCCTGGTCAAGTAACGGCTTTAAGTGCTCCTCAAATTATTTTATTAGTCTCAATAATAATTTTAATATTACTTTGCAGTACTTTCCTTGTCCCCCCCCCTCTCTCTTGCCCTCCTTGACCCCTTTTGGCGTGGTAAGTTCTGGTATGAAAAGCTTAATTCAAAAGCTTTTAAGTTCAAATTTGTGATGGCCCCACGATCACATTCCGTTAGAGATTTTTTTCAGCCAGTATAACAAAGCACAGTCACTAAAATATGTGTATCTTAAATACGTTGCTATCTATGTTAACTCGCTATGAGTCTCCACCTTGACATTCACCATAAAACCGCCATATTCTATTCTAGAACAGGGAAGCGTGACACTTTATGTGATAAAAGACGATAATATCAGCAGGAATATTTCAGTTTTTGTCAAAACACGCTTAAACGTGCTCGACGAAGGCAAAAGGACTCACTTACATAAGGGATTTTTTATTGAAATGTTCTATTGTGCGATATTCGTGAATATTTTCGGGTCAGCGGATGCCTCTGAAATTTAATTTGTGCTCCGGGATACGGTTCGGCGTTTATTTTTTTGTGCTTCGGTAGTTTTATAGTCTGACAAGGTTGCTGGCGATACAGTTTATGAAAGGAAGTGGGTTTTACTCTATAATGGGTAATGGAAATTGATGGATATCGCCATTCGCCACCGATACAAGAAAGAAAATACATTTCATTCTATGTTAACAACTGCTCCAAGTGGTGCTCTATCTTCACGGTGATGATGATGATGATGATGATGATGATGACGATGTGTCCTCAAAACGAATTCCTTTCGCTACCAACGTTACATGGATGGGCTAACAAACTTACCACCAGGAGAGATGTTGTCAGACTTATGTCCATTTTAGTATTTACCACTCTGAGCATTAAAGACTTACCGTGTTTTCAAGGTAAAAAATATAATTTTAATCCCAGTTGCCTTCATCTAATTAGCTGTATCATATTAGGTTTAATTACTCAGCAGAACATTTTATTAAAATATCTAATTATGTCACCTTTAATAAATTCAGACTTCTAAAACACCTACAAGTTTCATTATCTTTACGTTTAATATAAAAATAAACTACAAGGTGTGCGTAACATTATTCAAGCTTATTTATTCTCCAAAATGAAAAATAACAAAACGATACCAAGACAAAACTTTGCTGACTGTAGGAACAATTACCAAAAATGTTCCATAAGAATTTAAGACAGGAAACGAGGAGTTTTGTAATTGAAACCGACATTTTGCTCCGGAAAAAGTGTTCCTTTCCCAGGATGATTTACTATCTATGTCCTACTGTCCGAGGACAATGGTAAAACGTAACACAGGGAAGTGCAGTATGGATGCTTTGTTGAAATGCAATTTTACTGCAATATGTTACAATATGTTTACAAAGATAATTATAGTTCCCAAAAATTTTTAGCAATCAGTGGGGTTGGATCCTCGCCTTCTAATTCACTAGATTAGACGATGTACCAACTGAACTATGATCGCATGCCTAGTTGCTTCGAAAACCTTGAACACCACATTTATTGCCGACTAAAAGATAATAAGCCCAAAATTTTTTTAGCAATCAGCGTGATTTTAACCCTCGATTGCCAAGTCAATGAATTAGATGCTTTGTATAGAGTTGCATGCCCAGTGGCTGCGAAAACCTTTAGAAGTATATTTTTGTATCGACTAAACAGTCAAGTAGACCATAAGTGTGATTTACACACACAACATCGATTCCACGATACATTAATATTATTTTCACTTCACTAGCTCGGAAAGGTTCTCTTTGTCTTTCAAAATCTGGGCGCAAAAACGCATTTTGCTCGCTAGCGTGGAAAGTGTTTTTAAAATTCGAACGTTTCTATTCAATAATTTTCTCGTCAAGAATCGAGGATTTAATCGCAGATCTGCCCGAATTTAACCTTCTTGATATCGCCAGTCCACTGAAAACCTCCTAAAAGATACCATCATTTTCTCGTTCACCAACCTCATTTTTAGAATAATCGCACTGTCCAGCACCAAAAAGTATAAAACCAATACGCTATCCAGCACGTCGACTGCGTGGAAAATGGATGAAAAACACTTTTTCTTTAATTTTCCATGAATTATGTGACGAGCTAGTCGTTTACCTGATGTCAAGCGTTACCGCCACCCATAACTAAATTAATAAGCTAAAAGCTAATCTTTTCTTAGCCTTTTAGCTGGTTTTCTTGCATTTTCCTCACTGTAGTGAGGTGAAAAGTTGTGTGTTGCACTCGGCAGCAAAGTTTTTCTGCGTCTCGTACCTTTGAAACCTTTGCTACGCTCAGGATTCTTCATTTGAACCACTCGCTACGCTCGTGGTTCAATCCTAGAATCCTTCGCTTGCTCAGGTTTCAATTCAAGTACTCGCGCCAAAAACCAACTTTGCAGCCTAGTATAGCAAATAACTATTTTAAGAGTTCTGAATGGCTTACTGATTATTTACATAGGTAGGACATGAAGTTACAAAAATATCTGAGCAATCTTTGCTTTGTTTATGTTAGCTATGTCGGTCATCATCATCATCAGCCTGAAGACACTGCTGAACATAGGCCTCCCTCATAGAGCACCACTTAGAGCAGCGGTCTGCCTCCTGTATCCTTTGACTCCCAGCGGCTCTACGCTGTGTCTTTGTGCGCAGTTCGTGGTTAACTGTTTCAATAAAAGAGTATTTTTAAAATTATTAAATTTTGCTTTGTGATGAGGTCCATGATAATTCCGTTCCATACTGTATTTTGTACAGGAAGCAATTCCATTGCGGTTCCATTTATTCTCAGTTTACACTGCCAGCAGTTCATTCCTCTTTGTAATAAATTGATTTGTTAATGTTTTATTTTTCGCCGTTCAAATAGTATGAACGAAATACACCAAGGTGCTTTTAGAGAGAAAATTTATATTAAAATTATGATAAGAAATTTTGCAGCCATTTGGAAATGCTGTGCTCTTTTATTGATTGTAAATTGCAGACATGGAGCTGCGTTTGGTGCAATGAAATTGGGTAACCTTCTTAGAGACAACTAGACAGCTCTAGTTTTTCACTCTGGGAATTGACACAGAAGTAATTTTCATGTCCATATTACGTGTATATTACTTCGATCAAACGTAAATGTTATTTCATTCAACGCTAAGGTTATAAATGTGCAAATTATATCTTAACATATAGGACAGGCCTATGTTCAGCAGTGGATGTTTTCCCGCTGATGATGATTATTATTCATGTACCTAATAGTTTCTTTGTTATCGGGGAGACAACAAAAGTCGTCGACATAATTCAGTGTAGTAGGAACTTAAGAAGCTTAAGTGATTATATCAGTCACATGAATTGCCATGAAATTGATAACCGCTAAGGCTCTGGAGTGGAAACTCCAAACTGATAAATTTATTTAGCGTCGATAACCTTGTAGATAATAATATGGTAGAGTTACAAAGTAAGTAGAAGCGGTAGCTGACGGAATGCCTTTGGAGACGCTAAGTCCAGACTTAGCACCTCCAAAGGCATTCTGTCGTGTGTTTCTAGAAATAGAGTAAGAAAAGTTCATTCAAATTTGTTGGAAGTATTTATTTAGCATTACATTTGATCTTTGTACTTTATATTGGCATTTTAGCAAGGCGGTCGGATAGAACAAGTTAATGTTAGACAAAGTGGTGAAACTAAATCAAAGTTATGATTATCCAGTAAAATAATTACTTCATCGAATCATGTTTCCACATTTTAATTATTATCCGTAGCTTAAAATATTTTTGAATATAATAGATATAAATGTAATTAAAATCTGGTTTCGTAATAATGAATTTGAATGAGAACGGTATTTATGATCACTTTAAAAGTCAAATGTTGCTGTTTATTCTGGTTTTATGTCTTCTTTTTTATCCTAAGCATCTGTTTAAAAAATATAAAAAAATAAGTTTGATCGTTCATTCTTAAGTAATATTAAAACTTTCCTTGCGGCTAAATTATTATGATCTTAAAATGTTTTAAAAAGAATCATTGTTTCATTTCCTTCATAATTATTATCTATTTGATTTAACAAGCACTATAATGTAAGTTTTATATGAACAATGAATCAAAGTTCTGATAATATACATAACTGGTCTATTGTCAATTGATTTATATGTTCTAGTTCTAGACGTATGTATGTGACTCATTTTATATTCTTATTTTATTACCTTTGTTCTATTATGCTAATACCAACCTATTATATTGTATAGGGAAAGACAATTTTGTCTACCGTCTGTGCTTCTTGGGGGAGGCTAATTATGTCGCGGGCCGATGATCAAAATCAGACATATCGTGATGATACCGGTCATTCGTCATCTCAAAATATGATGTCTTTTAATGATGTTACTCATCATTTTTATCATCAACTTATTAACTGTAACTATAATTTCATGAAATAGCTTATTTATTGGAATTATGCGGTCTCATCATGAAACGACCAGTTTCATCAAAAAAATACCAGCCTACACCAGGCTGCAAGCCTTGTCATGATTATGCCTAATCTAACGGTCGGATCCTGACAGAACGTTACTATAAATATAAAGAGTTCGGCTACGGTTACTGTCAGCAATAATAAACAAACAATTGTTAAAGACCTCGAAAAGATAATAATAAAATCGTTTGTGTACTTCCCAGTCTATCACAAATAACAATTCATGACCAATATTATTCCAAAACAACGTATATTTATTGCCTATTTCACCCACTATACCGCGCATATCACTATGTTTATCAACCAGTAAGGACACTAAACTTGGTAATAGATCACACTGCTCTTCTACACTTTTATCTTCATAGTGCATTTGCTGAATACATTTCCATGTAAATGATAGACACACCAATAGCTTCAAATTATGATATTAAACAAGGGGCATTCAATTTATGATCAAAAATCTTACTGTCTACGGCGCCATCTGTTATGATATGAGCTTTGCATGTTGTAACAATAGAATTGTTTTCACTACCAGTCACCAGTCACATTGTATAATTTTCTCCCCAGATTCCATACTGCTGTTATTAATACTACCCTTACGTCTGGCTGATTATATTGCCCTGGCGAGACGGAATAATTTATATCTATGAATGTTGAGAATGTCTGCATTACATGTTATCAACATACTAAATGTTTGTTTTATTGTAGGAAAATGGACGTCATAAACGGAAAATGTATTCAAGAACTGTAGTCTGTCATGATATTCCTTTTAAAGGGCATAATGACACAGCTATTACTAGGTGGTAGGACTTTTCTGCAAAGTTCGTCTAGGTAGGTACCACCGCTTTGCCAGTTATTCTGCCGCCAAGCAGTAGTGTGCAAGCACTACTGTGTTCCGGTTTGAAGGGCATTGTAGCTAGTGAAATTACTGGGCAAGTGAGATTTTATGACCTGATATCACAGTCTAGTAATCTGATTACTAGACTATGTGATGTCATAGGGTGACGTGCGCAGTGCAGTGTCACGCGAAACTTTATTATTTTAAATTTCCGAGTGACACTGTTACTGTTATGGGCGGCCGTGTCGCTTAACATCAGGTGAACGACTAACTCGTCACGTCATTCATTCTCATAAAAAAAAGCTTTCAGTAAGTAACTCATCTAACGGCTATGGAGTTTGAATAAATAAATAACAAACAGTATCGTACTCATAAATCCAACTTATTGTATAAGTACTGTAGGCGACGCGCTCCTTCGTCTTTATTCTTAAAAGTAAAGTGTTTTCACCATTAATATCTATGTCTTGAACGTTCTGTCCATATTTTTTCACAAAAATACACCTCTCAAACTTTTTCTTTTAATTTAGCTGCTTAAAATAAGATTTCCCTGAACCATATTGCAACATCGCTCATAAGTACCTACACTAAAAAAGTTGTATTAATTTCAGAGGTTTTAGAATTTTATAAATTCATGCCTGTCGTCCATAAGTTCTCATTATACGATGAGATTTCAGTTGCGTTAATGGATAAAGCACTTTCACATAAAAAAGTGCCTTTTTTGCTTTTCGTACACAATAATAATGGAACTGAATTTTCAATTTCAAAATTCGTACCTAAGTTCTATCTATACAATGAAATTGATAATCCATCATGGAATCATTCGACCGAAAAAGATTTACAAACATTTACGGAACATGCAAAATAATTGGCAACATCGAAAAACATTTGAAAACACTAAATCCGTATCCGATATAAATTCGGACCCAGTCCGGGCCCCTTTTCAATCGCTAATACAAGGCTTCGGCAATTAGGCCCGGATGTTTCCCAAATGGGACCCGAAAGGCCGCTAGGGGGCGTTATAGGGATTAAAGGACACATTGTCGCGTGGAAAAAGAAACTCAATACAGATTGAAATAAAGTTAATATTATGATGAAAGGTGGATTAAAAATGATAGTGTAATGCCGGATCCGGCCCGTGAAGAGTAAATGGTACCTGCAAATCACCATTTTTCTTCTCCGCACATTGACATTGAAAAAAGCATCAGAAAATATCCACCCAGTAACGTTCTGAAGATCCATGGAAATGAAAAAGGGATATTACAATGAGTTTAACAAATAAATAAGGTCTCATCGATTCGATAGTTTATTTTTTTATCTTATATTTTAGCTCTACACATAGTGTATTTCGCCAGTGTCAAGTATTGTAATTTTCTCGTAAAGTCAAGTCTTTCCAGTCTAAGTCAGGTTATCATAGTCTCGTCTAAGTCATGCCTCAGTAAAGTGGTGGTAATTTTACTAGAAGCTTCTATGGAATTTTGGAAGCAATACGAAAAACGTTTCACCACATTATATGACTTGCTCACACTCATGCTCGTAATTTAGCACTTAATGCGAAAAATGGCACCAAATTTAAACATTAACACCGGAAAAAGCACGTTTTTTTTAAAATAATATAATGTTACTACGTGAACTTTTCAGCGTACCCGCCAAAATAAGAAGAATCGATAGTTAGCGTTGAACGCGTTGAAGAAACTTGTCTGTCAAAAACCAAGGAGGACAAATCTTGTCACTGAAATCTACACGGTTCTTTTTTATAAAGTTTGTTCAAAATCTCTAACTACAAATTAACCCATCCAAAAACCTGACATTTTATGCTACGGATTTGAACTATTTGAAAAACCGATATGTTTGTACGCTTTGTACAGATACTAAAATTATACCATGAAAAGTTATTTATTCGCAATTTTAAATCAAGCTAAGTCATCATTGGTGTCAAATGAAATAAAAGATGAACCATTTTGTTATACCGTAATTCCATTTCAAATAGTCCCTTTCACGTAGCGTCCCTCTCATGTTTTCCCCATCCCGGTTCATCCCTATCCCGTGTCCGCCATGTCCCGGTTTATTACAAGCCTGTGCGCAATAAGTCCCATTTGCATATATGCAAGTTGTTGATTGGAATAGCCCCCCTTGTCATTACGTGTCGTGTTTGTAACTCGATTATGCCTACTGACTGTGTGCAAGATATTTCGATTTTGGCTTGCAATTTTGATGGTTTCGACAACCTTGATGCAAGAGGCAAGTAGCTGGTCAAAGTGACACTCTATCTTTCACTATCTCTCTCTATCTCTCTCTTTACGGCCTATGCCCAGCAGTGGACGTCTTCCAGCTGATGATAATGTTGATGATGACATAATTACAGCTACCCAACCGTTCGGTACCAGCTTAGAAACTTCTATTTCTGGGAAAATATATTCGCCCGGGTAGGTTGTCTGGTGCTCACGATGAAATCATTATTTGAGATCAGAAAGTAATGCATCTAATTAGTTATTAGGTTGTCGAGGACTGAGATTAAGCGCTATTTATGACCCCCCGCTATAACCCATTTATGATTTACTAGCGGCCCCGGCTTGGCACGTGTAGTGGTGTAGCCTATGTTACTCAGGGTGAATGTAGCTTTCCAATGGTGAAAGAATTTTTGAAATCGGCACAGTAGTTTTTGAGTTTATTCATTACAAACATACAAAAATACAAATTGCTATGGCCCATATTAGTTTTGGGATAGCAAGGATGCGTTATGTGCCCTAAGGCTTTATGGCGTTAATTTTATAAGAGAGTGGACTGTATTTTTTATCGTTAGGCGACTGGTTACAACAAATGGTATCACAACTACGACGAGCAAATGCTTAGGACTAGGATAAAGGAATTCCACGCACCTTCGCTCCACATAGGTACTCCTGGGAAGGTCCAGAGCGTCCTGGATTGTCCAGTATCACCGGTCGATCGCCGATGAGGTCCGATTGCTAACCACTGTCCAGAATTGTCTATATTTTGGTGCACCAACACTAATCAACTTGTTATAGTACTTTAACACGTACTTAGAATTGCGGTAATGTTCACACAGGGCGCGTGCGCATATATTATCGTGCGCAGATCCTTCCCTTGCGACGGTTCAAGGGTGACAGTTGACACCGAGCGCATCAGCTAGGTGTCGCGCGTGGTTGGCGAATTTGGAGGGAGGGAAAAGGACGCAATATACTCATCAAGCTAATGATACCATGTCAATATAATTTTAATGAGAAATATATGCCTATACGGCGCCAACATCCCCCCGGCCTTAAAGGGTTGCCTTTAAGAAACCAAAATGCGTATAAAATATCGTATGTTACTATATCAAATAGTATGCGGTGCGGTGTAAAGTATAAAAGTTATGTAGAATAGTATGCGGTGTGGTGTAGACTATATAATCTATATAAAATAGTATGCGGTTGAATATAAGCGGGAAAATATTTTGCGGGTGAATATGTGTGTGCGGTACTTAATATTATGCGGTTCAATATAATTATAATACACGGTAATATATTTAATTTAACTTAAATTAAAATATAAGCTAGGAAATTATGCTATAAGAAATTATTGATTAGGTAAGGGACATAACTTAACTACCGGGCGAAGGTAGCTTCCCTTTGAAGTCTTTATCGCGCAAACTCGAGTAGTGCCATCCTTAGACGGAAATACCTCTTTCACAATGCCCAAAGGCCAAGCAAAGGGGGGAGCATTGTCAGTCTTGACAATGACAACCGTTCCCTCTTGTATGGGAACAGAAGGAACATTCCACTTAGCTCGCGATTGCAGCTGGTGCAAATATTCAGCGCGCCAGCGCTTCCAGAAGGACTGTACCATTCCATCAAGCAGGCTATGACGTAAGTCTATCGAGCTAACCTCGGGCGCGGGAACTGAAGAAAGCGGCATAGTTTGCAAAAAATGCGCAGGCGTAAGAGCAGAGGGCTCTGCGGGGTCACTACTCATGGCGACAAGCGGGCGTGAATTTATAAGTGCTTCTATCTGTGTGAGAACAGTGAGAAGCTCCTCGTACGAAACGATTTGTTGACCTATGACCTTAAAAAGTATGGTTTTGATAATCTTCACCATACTCTCCCAACAACCACCCCAGTGTGGTGAAACAGGAGGAATGAACTTCCAATCTATGCGATTCTCAGAAAATTCAAGCTCCAGGCGAGGCCGTAGTTCGTCCAAAAATGTATAGAGGTCGCGGAGATACGAACGTGCTCCAACGAAACAAGTCCCGTTATCGGAGTCATCATCATCATCATCATTAACAGCCTGCAGACGTCCACTGCTGAACATAGGCCTCCCCCAGAGCACGCCACCTTGAGCGGCTGCTCGCCTCCTGCATCCATCGGCTCCCCGCGGCTTTCACCAGGTCGTCGGTCCACCGAGTGGGGGGCCGGCCCACGCTGCGTCTTCCGGTTCGTGGTCGCCACTCGAGAACCTTTCTTCCCCATCGGTTGTCAGTTCTACGAGCGATGTGGCCTGCCCATTGCCACTTCAACTTACTTACTCTAAGAGCTATATCGGTCACTTTAGTTCTCCTGCGGATCTCCTCGTTCCGGAGCTTATCTCGCAGGGAAACACCGAGCATAGCTCGCTCCATAGCTCGCTGCGCGACTTTGAGCTTACTAATGAGGCCAACAGTAAGAGACCACACGAGACGTTATCGGAGTACATACACTTTATAGGGCCACGTCGTGACAGAAAGCGTTTAAACGCATTGAGGAAGCTGACTGTACTCAGATCTGTAGCTATCTCAATGTGAGTGGCACGGGTTGTAAGACACGTGAAGATGCATAGCCAAGCTTTACGGCTCTTCACCCCCCGACCACGAACGGGTGTGTACAACAATGGGCCAGCATAGTCGCACCCTACGTGTGTAAAAGCTTTATCTACCTGATTGACGCGGTGATTAGGTAGATCAGCCATAAGCGGGAATAACGGAGTCGGTCTCGATCGGAAACAAACGTTACATGTATGAATGCGGTTGCGTATAATGTGCCTTGCAGCTAAGATCCAAAATCTTTGTCTTAATAAAGACATCAGAAGCTCTGGTCCAACATGCAAGTGCTTGCGGTGATAGTAGTCTACTATCAAGTCAACTACATGGTCGTGGCGCGGTAGAAGGCACGGATGCTTATGCGTATATTCCTCGGCGGAATTCGATAAGCGACCTCCAACGCGAATAAGACCATTACTATCAATAAACGGCCGAAGTTTATTTAAAGAGGGTGAACAAGGTTTATTTTTTAAAAGATTAGATTTATCGTGCGAGAAATAAATATTTTGCACGGCGCGAATCAATCCAATTTCTGCATAACCTAAGTCTGCGGTGGATACAGAACTACCACGAGGTAATTTTTTCATAAAGCGGTAAACGTAAACAATGGCGCGTAACAGTTTAGAATACAACGAGTGTCGTTGCGCGAGCGCGTAAAGCGGGGAGTCCTCAGGACTAGTCGTGAGAACATGCACCTGAGACCGTTGTTCAGGCACATCTGCGTAATCATTATTATCGATTTTAACTATAGGCCATTCACTAGGATCGCGCGTGATCCAGGAAGGTCCAGCATACCATAATGGATGGTCAACTAACTTGTCCGGGGTGAGACCACGTGACAAGCAGTCCGCGGGATTATTTGAGCCAGAAACATGAAAGTATCGACTCGCGGGAATATTATCTGTCAATTTTACAACTCGATTGGCGACAAAGGTCTGCCAATGATGCGGAGACGCTTTTGTCCAACAAAGAACGACTTTGGAATCGCTGAAGGCGTAGACATCCCTGATGGGATAACGCGGTTTAACAATGTCTATAACCTTGCGAAGTAACTGTGACAATAATACCGCAGCGCAGAGTTCCAATCGTGCAACAGAAACTACTTTTACTGGTGACACTTTAGACTTCGCGCATACGAGTTGTACAGTATACTCGGAACCTACGCGGATTTGCATGTATACAACGGCACCGTAGGCTCGCTCGCTCGCGTCAGCAAAGCCGATAACATTGACATCACAATCCTGCACAATACCCAGATGTCGTGGGATGCGCAGTTGGTTGAGCGCGGGCAGCTCAGCACAAAACTGCACCCAGCAGTTGACAATATGTTGAGGAGGCTCAGCATCCCAGTCACATTTTGACAACCAAAGCTCTTTGATAAGAAGCTTGGCGTACAAAATGACGGGAGCTGCAAAACCCATGATGTCCCACAGACGTGCTATCGCGGACAACATCGTGCGTTTAGTGCACTTGTCGTCTGGTGCGGCGACCACAAAGCGGAAACAATCACCAGATCTATCCCAAAATAGACCTAAGATTTTATGCGGAACAGACTCCTCAAACTCTTTGTCACGAGATTCTTTATGCGTATCTGGTATGTGGGCTAGTACAGCATCAGAATTGCTTGTCCACTTGACGAGGTCGAATTGACCCAATTTCAAAAGATGGATTAGCTCATCACTCAATGTGATAGCTCGCGTCGTCGTCATAACAGATAAAACAATGTCATCCATGTACAGGGATGAAACAATGGCGTCTTTCGCGGCGGGAAATTTATCTCCTTCATCAAGAACTAACTGACGCACAACGCGTAATGCGTGAAAAGGACTGGACTTTAGTCCAAAACAGACGCGGTTAAATTGATAA
This sequence comes from Ennomos quercinarius, assembly GCA_910589525.2. Lineage (NCBI taxonomy): Eukaryota > Metazoa > Arthropoda > Insecta > Lepidoptera > Geometridae > Ennomos > Ennomos quercinarius. The sequence goes on along the minus strand of OU342508.1, from coordinate 14,421,894 downwards.
ACAGCAACAGGATCATCAGTACTAAACCGATATAAAATCCGTTGAAACCTGCGGTCAGGCTCGCGTACTACTATTTGAAGGAACATTTGACGGCAGTCGGCAGAGAGCGTAACTTCAAATAGGCGGAAATTTATAAGAATGCTAAACAAGCCGCCTTGTAAATTAGCACCTGCATGGAGAAGTTCATTTAGGCTGGGACCAGACGGCACAGGTTTACAACTCGCGTCCAGCACGCAGCGAAGACGAGTCGAAGATTTATCTTCCCTCACTACTCCATGATGCGGGATTGTATATGAAGGTCGAGTGACGTCATCATTATTTATATCGATAGGACTTAGGTAGCCCTTATCTATATAATCGCGTATATCGTTATACGCGGCGCGGATTTTGAGCGAAGCATCTAACTTACGCTCTAAACACTTGAGACGTCTAAGCGCGGCGGCATAAGAATCGCCTAACAAACATGCGTCATCACGAAACGGTAAGGCGACGACGTACCTACCACTGTCATCACGAACGCTGGTAGCGCGGAAAATTTTTTCACACTCAATGTCATCGGGACATTGAGCGGGCGGCGCGGTGGTTATCTCTTCAAGCTCCCAAAAGCGTTTGAAGAGCGTGTCCATAGGGTCATGAACAACGGAACAACAAGTTGAGACATTACTGTGAACGATCTGTGACGTAGGCGCGGAGCCCATAATCACGAAACCCAAAACAGTTTGAATCGCAGGCGGTACATTAGTATATTGACTATGAACTACTCCAGGTAGCATTAAATGCGCGAAGGTTGACGCCCCGACTAGGCAGTCGACCGGTCCTGGAATTGCGTAATCCTTATCAGCGAGCGGAAGTGACTCGAGATGCATAAACGCGGCTGCATCGACGGGCGCGGACGGCAGCGTGTCGCTTATACGATCGATCACGAGCGACGTAAGATCGAAATTAATATTCGTATTAAATCTCGAGTGTATTTTAAAGTTAACTGAACCCTTAACCTGTTTAACGGAACCCTCAATACCCCTGACTACCGTATGTGACGGCGTTATATTATTTAGTAATCCAATGCGCTCACAACATTCGTAAGTTATGAAATTACTCTGCGATGCACTATCTAACAGACATCGAATTATTAGCGGCCGGTTATAAGCATCGTACACTACCACTTGAGCTGTAGCAAGCAATATAGTAGAACAGTTAGCTAACCGTTGCTGCATATCAGTCGGTGTATTAATACGCGGACGAACTGAAGCGGCAATGGATGTCGTACATAGCGATAGATCGCTGCGTTGCGTTATCAGTGCAGGCGCTTGACACGGGGCAGGCGCGTGCGCGGCGGCGGGGACGGGCGCCCGTGGCGTAGCGCTCGCAGGTGCTACAACCTTTGGCGTAGCGAGTTCGAATCGCGGGCGCGGGTTATTATTAAAATGTAGCATGGAATGGTGTCGCTGACTACAAGTGCGGCATTTTAATTTAGAAGTGCAGTTAACTGCTTTATGAGTACGACTTAGGCAATTTACACACGCGGTATTATTTTTAATAAACTTAAATCGCTCAGAGGACGAAAGTTTGTCAAACGCGGTACATTTATAATAATGATCATGAGCGGCGTAATTACACAGGGAGCATTTATCAGAAGTCGAGCATGCTACGTATGACTGTGGATTTGGCGGGTTATTATTATAATTCTTAGCGCGGGGTTTCGAGCTAGACTTCGCGGTATAATTACTGTCAGCAGCTGTAGGCATAGTGCTCCCGTAGATTCGACCTTGACTTTTAATAAATTCAATAAAGTCGTCGAGCGTGTTTACTTTCTTATCACGGGAGTACATTTGAAACGCACGTATAGTTTCCGTATCAAACTTCTGCATAGCTATGTGCAGTAATACAAAATCCAACAGATCATCGATTTTTAATGCTTTAAGCGAGTTAACTGCGACTACAAACTTATCAATAAACAATTGAAAATAAGCTGCAGACGGAGAACCATTCAATTTTAGGTTAAGCGCTTGTTCTAAGTAATTAGTACCTAACAGCTTGACGTCTTGATATCTATCGATAAGCGTCTGATAAATTACCTCATAATTTTCTGGGGACGGTACAATGCCCGAGAACGTACTCTGAGCGGCGGGAGATAGTTTGCCTATCAAATAGTAAAGTTTGTCTGCGTTTGTCAACGAGGGGTTGTTGTGCACTGTGGCATTAAAGCTAGCGTAAAATAATGGCCAGTTACACATATTATTATCAAAAGACATAAGCTCAATCGGTGGTAGCCGCGGTAAAATTCTGTGCGCTGCCGAACTTGGCGGAGGCTCAGACGCGGGCGCGGGTTTAGTAAACATTGACTTAACCTTCTTGATGTAACAGAACAGGTCCTCAAAGGAGGAGTAACACTGATAAGAGAGAGTGGCTTTGGGATCACTTTCAATGAGTAATTCATTATGTTCGTCCAGGACCTTGTGAAAACTCGCTCTTATATCATCTACGGTTATACAAGAATTCAGAAATACCTCACGGTATATATCTGATTTATTAGCTGATGTAGCCTGATTATAAACCACATTAATTCGTTCATAAAGAGCATTTCGCTTTGCTTCTAGAACGGCTAAGCGCGGACTACACGGAGAAGCTGCCTTATCTTCTTCACAAGACATTTTAATCGAAATTAATTATCGCGGAAGAACAAACAAAACAACAGAAAACAATACGTAAATATGCGGAACAATAAACATAGGCAACTATCAATATAGCATTAAACAATACACATACACGATAGCATCAAGTTGAGCGGTTTTTTATTTTATTACGGCGAGTAAACAACTATCTCGACCGTGCGCGGGTAATGCGTTAACAAATTGATGCTACCCTCAGATTATGAGTAAATACTGCGTAATATTAAGTAGGCGCGGTTTTCATTTATGTTATGTTATGAGTACGTGTTAATAAATACCTAATTATAAAACATATAAATGTATATGCCTGAAGGGCGGGAATGTATATACGATTTATAAATCTCTAAAGGCAAACACTTTTATGGGCGCGGTGCGGGGATGCGTTGAAGTTCGGTGAATGTCAACCAAAGCATCAACGGCTTTATGTTGATGAATGTAAGGTACACAATAGCGTACTATCGTACTAACCACGTTGTGTTACGAAGAAATTGCAACAAAATGGTGGAATTAAAATATGACAAAAATGGACAAAAATCAATTGAATACAGTTATGCTGGATCCAAATTGATCGAATCCTGTGAGAAGGACCAAATATGCTATGGCCCAAATTAGTTTTGGGATAGCAAGGATGCGTTATGTGCCCTAAGGCTTTATGGCGTTAATTTTATAAGAGAGTGGACTGTATTTTTTATCGTTAGGCGACTGGTTACAACAAATGGTATCACAACTACGACGAGCAAATGCTTAGGACTAGGATAAAGGAATTCCACGCACCTTCGCTCCACATAGGTACTCCTGGGAAGGTCCAGAGCGTCCTGGATTGTCCAGTATCACCGGTCGATCGCCGATGAGGTCCGATTGCTAACCACTGTCCAGAATTGTCTATATTTTGGTGCACCAACACTAATCAACTTGTTATAGTACTTTAACACGTACTTAGAATTGCGGTAATGTTCACACAGGGCGCGTGCGCATATATTATCGTGCGCAGATCCTTCCCTTGCGACGGTTCAAGGGTGACAGTTGACACCGAGCGCATCAGCTAGGTGTCGCGCGTGGTTGGCGAATTTGGAGGGAGGGAAAAGGACGCAATATACTCATCAAGCTAATGATACCATGTCAATATAATTTGAATGAGAAATATATGCCTATACGGCGCCAACACAAATCTTTCCTCTTTATAATAGTGGTGTAGTTGATGTATCCCAGCAGTTGATCGACATTAAAAATTCATTCATTCCTTTATTCATTCATTAGATAGCAGGCCATGCCAGCTTGATATTGAAGACATTTCTGCAGGACAAGAAACACTTTTATTTTTAGATGAATACAAAGATGTTCGGCGAATAAGTTAGTTTGCATAATAAAGTGTACTCATTGTCTTATTAAGTTTACTTCTATAGCATCATCATCATCATAATCCTTTTTGCCTTTTCCCATTTGTTATGGGGTTGGCTTTCAATCTAACCTGTAGCGGCAAGCTACCAGAATTACACGAGCGACTGCCATCTGACCTCGCAACCCATAAGGAACCAGTAACAGGGATGGTTAGACCAGGTGTCAGATTCTATCAGGTGTCTGACTACCCGTAACGATTGCCATAGATGTTCTTAAGACAATCGGGATCGATGGCTTAACGTGCTCTCAGAGGACGGAGCGATGGCATCGAAAACTGCACATAACTCAGTAGATAAGTGATTGGTGCAGGGCCGACGATCGAACCTGGTGCCGTAAGATTGCGAAGCGCACATACTACCGCTCCATACATAGTTTAGTTCTATAGCATCAGACTGAATATACTTGCGTGTGTTCAAGCATGAAACTAAAACGGTTTTGAAGGGTGTATCATATTTGCTTAGTGTTTCTGAGCACCTATGATTATAAACGGTAAACTCCACTTCCTTTAACATCAATTGCACAGATAACTGAATTTCGTAGGTGTATTAGTTCAGCTATTTGGAAAGGACTAGTGGTTTCGATTTCAAGATCAGTTGAAGAGTATTTGAAGAAGTACCGAAGGGTTATTGCGATGAGAGTTTTGTAAATATTAGAATAAGACGAAATCAATACCCCAGTTGAGGCTTCAATGAAATATTTTGGTTGAATAATTTTGGCGTGTAAAAGTTAAAACCAACTTCTGAGTAAACAGTTGAATCTGTATAATTAATTACAAGGAAGGAATCTCGTGTCTTGTGTGGAGCTGTTGTCTTTTTTTATGCTGAAATGGGCCAGACGTTTGACATAATCTCACCTGATGGGAAGTTCCAATGTAATAAGGTGAAGTAATAAGGTGGAGCACGTTTGTCAATGATAATTTTATTATACTTATTCTTTCCTGACTTGCAGATACCCAGATTATTGTACCTAAGAGGAAACTGATGCTGGAAAAGCATTCCATTTATTGACCGTTTGGATGATGACTGACGCGAAAAATCGCTTAGTGCAAATTGGACGTACACTTGACTCACGACGGAAGCAAACAATCAGCAAGTTCTATAAGAATTAGTGAATGATGACTATTTTTCAATAAAAGTATAAAATAAGAAATCAAAACTGATGTACCTAAGATAAATAATAATAATATTCAGAATAAAATCACTATAAAAAATCATGAACATAACTTAACAACTAGAAATGGCAAATGATAACATAACGACCATGTATAACAAATATCCAGATTAATTCAGAAGATAATCTTTTGCATAAAATTATAATACGAATATGGCCTAAAATAGCAATTTAAATACACGTTGCTAAGTTCGATCTTTAATTTTAAAGTGTCTGTAAACATCGCATAAAATCGAATAAATCAAATACATTCACTTGTATATCCCTAACTGATATTCAACGTGTTCCTGCCTCGGCTCTATTTAATACAAAAACTCTTACAAAACCCTAAAATTCAGCTAAATCTAAAAGTAAAACACCAACCCTTCTTACCTGGAAAAATCAACCCCAACTCTGAAGTGTACTTCCCAGCTTTGAATTACGTTCGTACCGAAGTTTCTTTCAAAGAGGCTAATAAAATACTCTCTTATCTTGCTTGCCTTAGGTGATTTGATTCTTTGCCGAGTTCCTAAGCTGTTCATTCGTGACTCCAAAGTTGGTTAGTAACAGATGGGTTAACATTTAGGCTAGAATGGGGTTGAACGGGAGTAGGCTGAAGTGATTGAGGTGCTAGATGATGAGTTACTATTGTTTTCTTATCTGACTTTCCAAACCTTATCTCCAGGGAAAATATATTATGAATAGTAAAAAGTAAGAAAATGTAAAATGTCAGTAGAAAACATAAATTTTACCATAAAGAAGCCGTAGGTTTAGATGGCGAAGGGATTTAGCCATAAATAGCCAAAACAATAGTATAACATCTATAATCTATACCAATATTATAAAGAGGAAAGATTTGATAGTTTGTGTGTTTATTTGCATTGAATAAGCTCTGAAACTACTGAACTGACTTGAAAAATTCTTTCACTGTTGGGAAGCTACACTATCCCCGGGTGGCATAGGCTATATTATATTTTCAAAAAAAGTAGAGATCCTACTAGATAGATAGAACTTCAATAATGTAACCCAGGGTGTAAAAAAAATACCTAAAATACTCTTTACATCGCGTGCGCTGCGAAACCTATTGTACCCGTGCGAAGCCGGGGCGAGCCACTAGTAGTATATATAGTTCAACCCACAAATTTGTTTTGAAATAAAGTAAGTTCTAAATTAAAAGATTTAAAAAGCTATGACTGCAGATGTGTGTGGGTGCGTGTGTGAACGTGAGACCTAAATATATGTGGTAGGACTTTTCTGCAAAGTTCGCCTAGCTAGGTACCACCGCTTTGCCAGTTATTCTGCCGCACTACTGTGTGCCAGCACTACTGTGTTCCGGTTTGAAGGGCATTGTAGCTAGTGAAATTACTGGGCAAATGAGACTTCACGAACTGACCTCGCAGTCTAGAAAACTTTTTAGACTGTGTGATGTCTCAAGATGGCGTGCGCAGTCCGCAGTGTCACGCGAAACTTTACTTTGGAGTTCCAAGTGACACTGCAATCTGTTATGGGCTCCCGTATCGCTTAACACCAGGCGAACGACTAGCTCGTCACGTCATTCGTTTACATAAAAAAATGTACTCCCTACCAGTATCAAAATAAATCCATACTATAACATTTTACGTCGAAGAACATAAAAACTAATCCGCTAAACTTATAATTGGCAATCTTTTTAACAAGAAAATTATCCAATTCTATAAACCAAAGAGAACTGACTCAAGCATAATTACGTAAGCCATTTTCTCTTCATCTTCAGAAAAATCTCAATTTCCACTAACAAAGGCTCTCAAATTATGACATTAAATTTCATATTACGAACGCCCTGTCGTAAAGATGGCCTTTCCATAAGAAGACAATATTAAAATTGCTGGAACATTGAAGCTGGGAGGTATAGAAGCTTGAAGACGCGGCTTCCAATATGTCAAAGTGTTGGAACAATGATTTTGAGACGAGAAATTTCGCTCATCTCTTGAGGTTTCCTATTTTGTAAAGATGAAGATTTTTGATGTAACCCGTTTTGAAAATAAGATATTTTGTGAAAAGATAATTATATTAAATTCTCAATTTGTAGGACCAAAGACATTTTAATTAGCTGCCAGTTTTCAGCTCTGCATTGAATAAAATATCGGAATTTATTAACAAAGTACTACAAGTGCCCGTATACTTTGACATTCTAATTAATTACAAGTTCACAAAAAGTGAAGTATTCCAAACAGGTCAGGTACGGTCCCAATCCTTCGAACGAAAGAGTCAAAGGAATCTTTAATGAAAATCCGATTAAAATTCAAATAAAGTCCACGTTTCAGCTTAATTAAATCGAGGTATTGATATTCGTAACGCGCTACTGCCGCGAACATCAGTAGAGGGATGAAGAGTTTCCGATACTTTGGGATAAACGGATGGTGGAAACAGACTAAATTGTGCCGCGGAGATTGTTTCACTATTTGTCAACTTTAACTAAAAATTAAAGTTGATAAATTGTGGTGTAAAACGTGGTGTAAAACAAGTTTTACACCACAATTTATTCTTTCTCTACTGATAGTTTTGTTTTACAAAATGGTTCAACTCTCCTAGGTATCCCCTACTGTCCATCCAAAGGTTTTCTGGAAGAAAACTGTCAGCAATAAGATCGCCCACTGTTACACTAGTTCTAAACATTTATTTTATTCCTGCATGTATAATTTTATTGGTGAGACAATACAGAGTTATATAGCTATCTTATATAGTTATATAAAATAAGCTACTTAGAACTTGAACAAACGAAAGTTTTTGAAATCTAGGTACCTACTTAATTTAGTTGAATAAATAAACGACAGCGAAAAACGAACTTAACTAGCAGATGATCCGACAAAATAAGCAGTATATTTAGTTCTATTATTCATTGAAGAAACAAAATAATGTCTATAACTTCGTGATGAAAGTGATACCTAAGGGATGTGGAAACCTATCCATATGTAACTAATTTCGAAACACTAAAACCATCGGTAACCTTTTCTATTCTGTGCCACCAGAGACCTCAGAAAAATCTACTTTATTTCTCTCCATCAAACACCCAGAACAATACCAAAACAAATATTGAAACAGAATTTATGTATTCGGTACAAATTGTTTACAATGTTTACATTAATCCAATTTGTCCTTGCATACCTAACGACTAAACAAAACAATTGTTCATTACAGATTCCATTAAATGTCAGTCGATGACCTCAACTCTTTTTGTGAACAGATATTTGACAAATAGCAGTTGAAGCACTTTGTATAAATCAGCATAGAACCACTATAAATCAGTACCTAAACTTTACATCGTACTGTTAATAACATTTATTTAGTAATAAATATAAATTAGAACCCAGTTAAAAGCAGGATGGTTAAAATAAGATAATAAGCATTTTTATGTAAAGAAATGATCTGAAGAGCAAATATGTAGCTACTACTAGTGAGAGAATAATAATATGTAGGCAGGCATGGAGCAATTGGTGGACAGTTGATTCACAATTATTATTCCTATAGGTGGCTAGGTACATATATTAAAGAGAACAGGAGAACCTCCCAGTGAAACAGCGATAACAGAGTTTAGCACGACCCGATATTTAGGAGTGTCATTTTCACCTTTGCCGCAGTTATACTACTACCATATGTGTAATTTACACATATGCTACTACTGTAGCTTCGTGGAGAATAGTGGAGATATGACGTAACCAAGGAAATTATATAGTATACTATAGTAACTTCAATATCTGTCAAGCGAACAACTTTTTTGGACACATATGAAGTGGAGACTTTGATGTGAATGAATCTGACAGATTTGTATAGAAAAAACAGTTGACTCGAGTCGAAATAATGGTACGGAGACTTTTCGCAAGCGTAGCTAATTACTATATGTTTGTTTCTTTCCTTCGCCACTGACAGACGTAGCGATACGTGTGAGCAGACAAATATATTATCGTTTTGATGATCTCTCTACGCTTTTAGACTATACTCTAAGATAGGTACCTACTTTGGGCGTGACGCATGGTAAATGTTATAATAGACAAACTGTAAACATCTAAGGCGTAATCAACCACAGAGTATGAAGACCGCGACCGTAACGTTAAACGCACTGAAGTCTGTGACGAAAGCTCTATTATGGCGACAGCGCTTTACCTTTCGCAAAAATATCACGCACCTACACTCGAGCTAACGACCACTCAAGAGAAGGGCAGACCAAGAGGTTTAACAAATAGTGCGACTGCGAAACCGGAGCTGAGCTTGCGTTTTCACTTTACTTTATGAATAAAGATAACTATATAGGGTCATGTTAACTAAACTATGCACTCGCTTCTACAACATTGAAGGAAAATACCTAAATCGTGAGGAACGTGAGTGAACCGGTATCTTCTAAGCAAGCATGCTCCATCGTCGACCGCGTCGTCACTTACCATCAGGTGAGACCGTGGTCAAATGTTAGCCTATCGTTGATAAAAAAAAAGTCGGAATCGGCATGTTCAAGAACCACAAAAATATTAAGCATATGTATTTACCAGTGTGTGTTGCCAGGGATCACTTATACACTTAAGCACTGAGACGTGGTCTCTTACTGTTGGCCTCATTAGTAAGCTCACAGTCGTGCAGTGAGCTATGGAGAGAGCTAATATGCTCGGAGATTCCTTGCGACATAAGATCCGAAATGAGGAGATCCACAGGAGAACTACAGTTACCAATATAGCACTTAGAATTAGAAAGTTGAAGTGATAGAAGAAAGGTTCTGGAGCGGCGACCACGAACCTGGAGATGCAGTGTAGGCCCCTACTAAGTGGACCGAAGACCTGGGGGCGTACCGTTAGCTCTTAGCGCGACTCAAAACAGAGCCTATAATGGATCGTTTTGTTTTTTTTTGTATGGAGATTTTGACAAGCGAGCCAGTATAGGCTCTGTTTTGAATCGCACTAAGAGCTCACGGTACGCCCCCTGGTCAGAACTGCGCGGAGCCAATGGATGCAGGAGGCACGCATCTGTTCAGATTGGTGCTCTATGGGAGAAGCCTATGTTTCGAAAGTGGACATCTTCGAGCTGATGATGATGCCAATCCACACTTGGTCAGCATGGTATAGATTATGGCCTACAATACTTTCCCTGTAAGAGACCGCCCGTGTCTCAGCAGTGGGAACGTATTTGGCTGATGACCACATGATGACGATGGCGTTGACTGGTCTGTTAGCTCAGTTGGTAGTAGGTCTGCCTTCTGAACTATAGGTTGTGGGTTCGATTCCCATCCAGGACAAACATTTGTGTGATGAACATAGGTATTTGTTCTATGTCTGGGTGTTATATTGTATTCTATGTATATATTTTACAAACAAAAAGTATTTAAGTATTCTATCAGTTATGTGGTTTATGATGACGATGACATTTTACTAGGTGGTAGGACTTTTCTGCAAAGTTCGTCTAGGTAGGTACCACCGCTTTGCCAGTTATTCTGCCGCCAATCAGTAGTGTGCAAGCACTACTGTGTTCCGGTTTGAAGGGCATTGTAGCTAGTGAAATTACTGGGCAAATGAGACTTTATGATCTGATCACTCAGTCTAGTAATCTGATTACTAGACTGTGTGATGTCTCAGGATGACGTGCGCAGTGCAGTGCCACGCGAAACTTTATTGTTTTAAAGTTCCGAGTGACACTGCGACTGTAATGGGCGGCCGTGTTGCTTAACATCAGGTGAACGACTAGCTCGTCACGTCATTCAATCGCATAAAAAAAAAAAAAAAATTTTGTTCCAAGATTAATTACTGTTTAATGCCATGGATAGTGGAATGGTAAAGACATTAAGCGTCTTACATACATTTTAATGACCAAAAAAAAACTAATCGTTTATTTATTGTCTTTTTTTGTTCACAGCACCGTCACGGTAAAATTGACTAATTGTCCAGCTACCAATCATAGTATTTTGTAGAAAAAGAGGTGCAAAAAGTAGCTTTACTAAATAATGAATGAACAGAAGTAAAGGTAAATGGTCTCAAGATAAATACCTGAAAACGTCTCAAATGTGGACGCGTCCAAATATTTGTACTTTTCATTTAACCAAAAACTCCATAGGCCTATTGGAAATTGACACAAAAAAATATAATTTCAATAAAAATCTATATTAGATTTAATTCTGGCAAAATTTTAATGAAAGAGTTGAATCGTTGAGCTTCACAAACCAATAAAACTAAGATCAAAGTCCTAAACCCTTATAACAAAACTAGCGCAAAGGGATGCTATTAAAATTATTGTACAACTAATCCTCTACCCCTAAATTATCACCGTGGCATTGGGATAGTACCTTTGCCCCTAATTAATTAAGCAAGGATGAGATTAAAAGCTAATGACGTCATAAAAGTAGGGCAGGCCACAGGTATGAGGGTAGGTATACACTGGACGTACGAGTCGTGAGGTATGACTTCCTGATTTAATAGATGTGAGAGCAAAGCACAAGAATGAAATCATCATCATCATCATCATCATCATCACCATAAACAACAGCCTGATGACGTCCACTGCCAAACATAGGCCTCCTTTGGGCTTGCAATGGAGAGGAGAGTGGGGTAATCACCACGCTTGGCACTCCTGTAGGTAATGTAGATCGAGGAAAATGCTGCTGCCCAAGAAGATCCATCCCTGTCATTATGCTGATGCTGATGATAAATCATTTGAGTGGACATATTTACTGTCACTAATACTTTGACATTGCTCCATAATGTCCTGGCTTCAGTTTTAACTTTGTACATGAAATAATTTCCCCCTAACGCTTAAACTAAATATTAGATCCCACACTGACACGGCAACGTCACTATTATACACCGGGCTTTACTCGCACATCTTCTTAAGCCATTGGTAGTGGAGGCTTAAGTGCTGGCTTAAGTGCCGGCTTGAACCCAGTCTAGGTAAGAACCGCTAAAGACTGGGTTGATGCACTTTAATTATGACGGTTTCGATAACAATTTCTGCACTAAAAAGAATTAGTAAAATGTAATTAAATTAGACAACATACTATATGTCTTTCTTTACTAATAAATATTGTGTATATGTATATAAAAAGTTGTCTGTTTGTTCGTTTGTGGCTGTTGGCCGAACCGATTTCACGAAACTTTGTACGATAGATAGATTCTGCTATCCAGATTTTTTGTATAACTATCTGTAATTATAAGACTTTGCTTACACAGACTATTTGCAACCCAGACGATATGTCCCTAACCTGGATCACATTACTCAGAAATGATACCTTATCCCGTAAACTTAAAGTCTATTTCCCTTTGATCATCAAGAACCACAGAAAAACGGGTGAAACCGTAAGACGCCTATAGTACAGTGCAAAAGTAAACGTATTTTAAAGAGCACATGTAAAAAAACTTTTTAGAAATTCATGCCCACCAACCACCTTTTTTCCAACCACCTTTGATAGATAGATAGATAGATAAACTCTTTATTGTACACACCAAACATTAAAATAAAAAGTTACAAAGAATAAATTGATTCACAAAAAGTGGGGAACAATGGGCGACCTTATCGCTAAGAGCGATCTCTTCCAGGCAACCTTTGGATGGAGAGGATTGATCAAATTCGTAAAGGACGGGGTGCACATTAACTATCCTGCATACCTACTAATAAGGTAATTAGGCCTTACCATATTACTAACTAAATAATGAATAAACATACACATACCTACATACTAATCCCTATATCGCAATAATATACCTACATAAACTACATATAACAATGTTATATAATAACTACATACACTATATGTATATACATATACCTAAATAATTAATATAATTATAATAAAATAACAACAGCTTACGGAGTAATAGCGTTGCTAAATCCGTGATACATAGTAATAGTATCTATAGTGATCGATAAAGTTGAGCTACCCTGACAAATACAACTCCTTTACTTGATCTCTGAAACTGTGCAACGACGGTGCCCGTCTCGCAGTGACAGGTAAAGCGTCCCAGAGGCGGACAGCTTGAACGGTAAAAGATCTATCATAGAAGGTACTGCGGTGTAAAGGCATCCTAAGAGTCAGGTTTTCCGATGACCTAAGAGACAAGACGTTCGAACTGTACATGTTAAAGCGTTCCTTAAGATAGCGCGGAGTGGAGGGGTTAAACAATACATTGTATAACAGGGAAAGGATATGGGCATTCCGGCGAAGTCGTATGGGCAGCCACTTGAGCTTTGCACGAAAATGAGAAACATGGTCATATTTGCGCAAGCCAAATATGAACCTGATGCAGAGATTTTGTAGACGCTCAAGCTTATTTAGCTGGTCCTCCGTAAGATCAAGGTAGCAGACGTCAGCGTAATCTAAAATGGGAAGCAAGAGAGATTGTGCAAGCGCAACCTTGGTGGCAGTGGGCAAAAAATTACGGAGCCTCCTTAGAGAACCTGCCGAAGCAAACATTTTGCAGCTAATGGCCTCTAACTGAGGACCCCAGCTCATACAGCGGTCCATTATGACTCCAAGATTTTTAACGGACTTACTGTAAGGGATGATCACTCCGTCAAAAACAATGCCTGGAAGTGTCAGCCAGTCCACCTTAGCAATCATTCTTGAGCTACCTAAAATAATGACCTGTGTTTTGACTGGACTGGACTGGACTAGACTTTGCTACCTTTTTAGAAATTTATGCGCATTTTATAAATAATAGAAAGAGAAATTTGTGCGCAATTATAAATAAAATGCGCATATAGGTCTAACTTTGATAGTATCCGTGACGTTAGTTAATAATAAAAAGGTAAGTACCTACTCAGCGAAACATAATTTCAAGGCACATAATAACATCAGTAGAATGACCAGCTAACTAATTTTTATTAAACTGTCTGGCAATCTATTTTTACACACATACAAATGACAAAGTCAGTAGCATACAGTTAAAATGGTTTAATTAATTACATAACACAGTCTTTCATTAAAAAGCCAAAAAAATCGACACGTTTTTACATACAACGTTGACAAAACGACTCCCTTTTTTGCCTTCAAAACAGTTTTCCATCATGTTTTGTATCAAAAACACGTAACAAAATAAATAGATATAGGCAGTACAAAAACTTCAATTAAATTGAAATGCTTGTCAATGCATGTCATCGTCACGTCAAACATCGTAAATCTCATTACATCACACGAAGTTATTATAAACTTTACGTACCTTAAAATAAGAATCAAAATATACACCCTCAAAAGGTATTAATTTTACTAGTCTATGAATATAAAACCTTAGGAACAAAGCATTTAGGTTCATAATGCAAAGGGGTAAGTTGTCAAAATTAAAACATGTATTAGTGACGATGTTTTGACAAAGTGACCTTAAAAAGTGACGTTTGCAACACAGGTCAGATAATTATGTAGGTGGTCATTATTTACAACAATGCTTGTAAATTGATACTTGGGTAAAATACAGCCTAAAGCTGTTAAGAATTTACTCTCTGCCTCGCCATTATTTATTGCTGAAGATGAAAATATAATTATGAAGTCAAAGGTCAAAAGATGTCTCTAACGTTAGTCATCAAAACAAGAATTATTGAATGTGTAACGTGTGATCTTAGATGTATTAAGTGTTATTTGGTCATGCGTGTGATTCTTTTTCATTTAATAACATGTAATGTAAAGCGTATATTATTATTTAGACTTTGAAATAAGTTAAGGCAGTAATATACCGTTTTGAATTTATAATTGGCAGGTTTTGTAATCATATTTCTAGCGTGTGATGTGAACCATGAAATTGTTAACTCTTTTTGTAGCAAAATTTGTACTTACTCCATTCACATAAGTAACAAAAAACGCAAACAGAAGCGTTAGGATAAACGAGAATATAAAACTCGCAGAAATACGATCGCGACACCAGAAAAATATCATCCCTCAGCTCAAATACAGCGAAAATCTACCCCCAAACCCTTTCACCCTTTCCAACCCCTATCCGGATTATGTTAATTTAGAGCCCCAAATATTTCGTGCTCATTTAAAATAATTTCCGTTCAGTTATAATGAAACAACTTTAAATCCAGTTAACAAGGTTTGTCGAGCTACATACAGAACGAAATAATCCGATTTCATATTATAAAAGTTAAAAGGTTCGAGCTCGCAGTTAAATTAGACAAAGGAGACGTCATTATAGTAAAACTAGAAGAGATTGGACTTTGTTATGCTGTCTCAGCTTTAACTCAAAAAGGAAAATACTTTGTCGTCGTCGATTCTTCTTAAACTGTCTGAATTTGATAATATATAATTAAAATTAAAGTAATACGCTGTTATATTTATACTTTTAAAAATTGCTCCTATTTAAAGGAAACGAGGAATCATCAGATCATATGGGCTTAAGAATTTTGTAAGACTCTTATTGGTTTCCATGACTATCAATTCACGCTCCTCATAAAGGGTTATGTTGCATAAATTTCCGCTTAGTCATAACAGTTCAGCGCTTTTTGAACGACTTGTTGCTTTGGATTTCTCGAAAATACTTCTATCATAATCCACTGTGATTACCAGCAGCGCATTATACGCAATAAATTTTTGATAATTGCGCTGCTGGTATTCACATTTATTATGTTCTGCATAATTATGAACAATATAGTATACTAATGCAGCGGCCAGCAACAGAGGCATTGGTGGACGAACGTGTAAATGTGGCCACACACATACGTAAGTCCTTCAATGCCTAGTTATAGCCAAGGCTTGTATAGTACTTATCTCAAATAATGCGCGGAAATTAAAACTAACTAGTACCTAGGCAGAACTTTTTATTTGAAAATAATTTTTCCCACAATAGTTTTTTTTTTAACAAACAGCTTTCTATTGGCAAGACAGTTCAAAATTTAAATAAAGCCTTTGATAAGTTACGTCCTTGTTTGCCATGTTTCGGAGTAAAAGATCGTTCCGTTTTTAAATTACACGACATATTGTAAGTTGTGTAATTTATTTGGTCGCTAAACCACGACAGTACTGATTTTCATACAACTTTTGCCAGCCGCTGCTCGCTAGTACAGCAATTTCGATTTATCTTGAAGAACGTTGTCAAAATAATGCTCAAAATTCCAGCATGTTTAAGAAAATGTGAAGGCGGGGCGGGTCAACTAGTAATTAGTATAAAAATAAAATAATGTCATTTATTCGATTTAATTTTATTATTTGGCCAAAAAGCTGGCTACATTCCCTCGTTGAATGGCCAGGCTAATTCGATGGCCGAGGTATGTTGTGCCAACCCGCGCGTCTTGACAAACGTCTGGTATTTTGATTTGTAAAATCTGCTATGTCAATGATTTTAATTCTCTATCTCATAGCTACCAACATGTCTAAGGAAACCTACAATAACGTCGAACATAAAGTACACTATCGAACTACATTCAATACGTTATTCTGTTGTTACTTTCTTTATCCAAATATAATACTTTTCCGTAAATAAAAATAAACATGGAAGGTTAATCCCGAACACACACAGGTTGAACCCACGAATATTTACATAGAGCAGATAATACCTTCAGTTTACTTTTTATTCTGGTGGAAAAGGTATTTTCCAGTACGTGAGTCTTTAGTATATGGCTTTGGTTGGGTTGAGTGCTTGCTATTTAGTTAGGGGCTGGATTCCTAGGAATTTATATTTACAAGAAAGCTTTTACCCGTAGACAGGTTTGAAAATATTGAAACAAAGATGTGTCAGAAATAGTTTCTTTACAGAATGACTTATCAATATTACTAGTGATAAAAAAAAACTTTGTTTCGTTTTGATAAATCTTCTAAAAGTAACTGTCTATAACCCCCCCCGGCTCATGGGTATATCCAGAGAATGAGCTATACCCCCGCCCCCCCTCTTGTAAATACAAAAAGCGCTGACACTTTTCCACCTCTTAATGTTATCCAATTTTGAGATTTTTTATGTTATCTACCCAGTAAAAAACTATGCTTATACGTCATCTTTTTTAAAGTTTTTACAATATATTCGTATTTATAGCCAGCCACCTATAGTCACAACTCTTATGGGCGGCCTTGTCACTTAACATCAGGTGAACGACTTGCTCGTCACCTCAATCAATCACATAAAAAAAAAAAAAAAGTTACAAATTTTAAGTGCCGCAATTATGACGAAGAAAAGTAGTTGTAACCATAACACGAAACATATTTTCAAAAAATCAATCATAGATTATAATCTATCCGAACGATTGACACCAAAGTCAAAAGTTTTTGTTATGTTTTAGGGGGTGGAAACCATTAGCACCCGAAACGCTAAAATGTAGGTAAATTCACTCATGGGCTCTATTGTCTCTATCATACGTGTGGAGAGCAGAGCGACGGCAATAACATTTTCGAATACCAGGACGGTCTTCTTAAAATTTTCTGCGGTCACCAAGCCGCCAAGCCAAGCGTGGTGACACATGGTGATTATTATATTTCGTCCTATTATGTCCAAAGTGGAACTCTATGGAGAAGGCATGTGTTCAGCAGTGGACGTCTTTGGGCTATTAATATGAACCATTCATAACAGATTTATAAAACCACGTGGCACTGCCGCTGCACTTTGTGAACCAACGTTTTATTATCTTGAGCTCCTTCTTCTTATAATCATCATCATATTAATTTTATTACGGCTCCGCGGCTAATTCCGCTGAGCAGCTAAAATGGCGCAAATCTCGGTAGCAGTTACATATTTTAGCCGTACGGTGTTGAAACCCTGGGTCCGGGGGGACCGAGAGCTCATTGCGTTTTCTAAAGTTTAACAGAGCGCCTGGTTAATGCGACGCGTGATCAAAATGCTAGCACTTATCTGGCTCAACGAATCAGCATTGCAATTCAACGTGGCAATGCGGTCAGCATGTTGGGTACGCTACCTACCGGTAGTGGGCTGGAGCACTTGGACTGTCTATAGGCCATCGCGGCTAGTATACCTACAGTCCAAACGTTCTCTGTAGTGAGCTAATGTAGATAGATATTAATGTAGTAGTTAGTTTAAAGAATAAAGGCACCTAGCCCGTTAATTAAAATTATGACATAAAATGTCCGAAAACCAGTATCTTAAATCTTAAATAAAATCAAAATTCAACTACCTACGTAGCACCGTCTCAACCATTGATCGATCTAAGCGATAATTAAGTTAATAACTTGATACTAATTAGGCAAGTAATTGGATCTTTCGTGATTGAATTGGCACGATTAATTCATTTTGTGTCAAACTGACTGATGTTTGGGCTTTCTAATTAAGTTAGGTTTAAGCGATGAACAATTTTAATTGAATAACTTGATAGTAGGTAAAGGTGAAAATTTTCAAATAGAGTAATAAAATAGGGTACTACAATTATTAATAACTTTATAGCATAAAGTTGGAATCAGTACAGTAGCTTTCTTATTCCAACGTCCCCTGGTGAAAAGGTCAGCTAGGTATACCTATTACCGTACATAAACTATAGACATGCTATCTAAAGTCCGGTGACTCCTAGAATTAGCAAGTTGAAATGGCAATGGGCAGACCACATCGCTCGCAGAACCTATAACTTACGGGGTAGAAAGGTTTTCGAGTGGTGACCACGAACCGGAACACGCAGCGTAGGCTGGCCCCCCACTGGGTGAACCGACGATTTGGGCAAAACCGAGGGGAACCGATAGATGCAGGCGGCCAGTAGCCGCTCAAAGTGGTGCTCTCTAGTGGAAGCATAACTAATAGGTAGTGGACGTCCCCACTACTACTAATTTTACTAATTTTATAAATTCAAATGTACCTACTAAGCAAACATTATAAAGCCCGTTGATAGCTCGTGAACATAATTTGTGTTACAATCACGACTCATCTGCGCGGGCAGGGGACGAGGTAACAAAACGAGACAAAGTCATACGAAATTACATATTCATATTCATATTCATTTATTCTGTTTCCACATGTGCATATTGGTCTTACATTAGAAATAAGTCCTAATTATATTATAAGGTAACAACATGGACCCTGCTGGGCACTACAGATTATATTGTGAGGGTAGGATTACTAAAATTAAGTATAGCTTAAGATTTAGATACATACCTACTAATTTTACAATTCAGCTGATCGAAAGGTTTACGTCTTATTCTTGTCGTCAAAAAATTCTTGCAAAGAATAGTAGCATTTCTTAACGAGATATAACTTTAATTGGCCATAGAAAGCAGGATGGAACAAAAGACATCAACGGGTTTCCGTGATTTATTAGAAATTCACAGTATTTATTAGAAATTTAGTGGTTGAAATACACCACTAATTTTTTTATGAGGGGAATTTGTATCATTGGTCAACTGGATTTATAGTCAATGGTACTAGGAGAGCAGTAACTCGTAGGAGGTTACTCTTTATTTGCTTAAACACTTTTTTCGTCGACAATATCTTCAACCTCAAAAAAACATGTTCTGACAGCGTTTATCGTTTTTTTTAAGTCGAACTTTTTGATTAGGGTCAGATTGGAGCCCAAAATAATAATTTGTGGTATCAGTTGCAAAAAAATATTAGGTGGGATCCATTTGGTAGGATCCATTGCGACCTACCCTATCTTTTCACGACGAAATTGCTGAACATACTTTGATGTAATTTGGTATGGCACATGGTTGGATCCTGGCAAAGTCGTGGGCAGCAGCTAGTTAAATATAAGGTTATTCCCAACCGTTTTAACCATCAAGCAATTAAGTATAATATTTTCTATGCAGTGCTTAGAGGTGAATTATATTGGGTCCTGCGTGAACCTGGCAGTTGTTCTTCATATTGAAATATGTAATTCTAGTCACATCATTATCAAGAGCCTGAACTCCACTTATGAACATCCTCCTGCATCCTGCATCCATCGGCTCCCCGCAGTTTTCACCAGATCGTCGTTCCACCTAGTGGGGGCCTGACCTACGCCGCGTCTCCCGGTCCGTATCGCCACTGGAGAACCTTTCTTACCCATCGGTTGTCAGTCGGCGGTCTAGTGCTAGAGTTTAACATCAGCATCCAATTACAACTCAATACATTTACCACCTGCCGAGAACTGATATAGGAAAAGGATTCCATCGAAGCACCAACGTGTAAAATGTAATTGAAAAACAATTCAACCTTCAAAATCCTATAAAAACCATCCCATTCTCCCGTCAATTAGGACCCTCCGACCTTTGACTCCTATAAATCCTAGCCATTAAGGTATAC
The DNA here is from genome assembly GCA_910589525.2 of Ennomos quercinarius. Classification (NCBI taxonomy): domain Eukaryota; kingdom Metazoa; phylum Arthropoda; class Insecta; order Lepidoptera; family Geometridae; genus Ennomos; species Ennomos quercinarius. The sequence goes on along the minus strand of OU342508.1, from coordinate 14,401,538 downwards.
TATTCTAAACAAGGTATACAACCCTGTATAAGCCAAAACACTGGGTTATTAACTCTGTTATTGTTATTGCACCATTAAATCCACATCAAGGTGTGCTATTCCGTCAAGGGAGGCCATTATAGCCCTAGTATACTTATCTAGTGGATAATTTAGTCGAAGGTTTGACACGGAAATTTGATGCGAGGTGGTTAAAATGGAAATGAGAAGTTTTAGAACGAGCATCTATTATGGTTCCGAAAGTGCTTCAAGTTTACTGTATTTATGGGGTCTTTGTGTTATCGAAGCATGTCTTGTGGCTCCTGCTTCTTCCATCATCTTTATCACTGAATTTACTTACGAAAAATCTGAAAGAATCATCGTTTGTCTTTTTTCTATTCGGTTTTATGTATGAAAACTTATTTGGATAATTATTATGATATTTTTGTTGAACATTTGTAATGTTATACTGTAGGGCCAATCTTAGCCATATTTTCGTAAGTATTTCTTCAGTCATTTTGTATCGTTAAAAATTTCGAAATGTGCGAGCGAGATGGACTTTAGTATCATGAAATCTTAAGAGGATATACGTGTTGGCGATTCTCCCTACAAATATGTCCAAACGTACTCCCCTATTTCCTTCCTGGGTTATGCTTCTAGATTAAATTTTTTGTCTTCGTAAAATCTAGGTCTACTATAGGCATGTCAATGTCACTTTTTTCAGAAACTACTTACAAAAGGAAATAGTTATGACCCCCAATATACCCCAAAAAACCCCCATTAACGCCGTGATTAAAGGAATACCAGACCAAATTGAAAAGTTTTTAACATCTAGGGCCTTACTTATAAACGTTGCTTAAATTGAATCAGTGTTTAAAAAGTTCCGTCTCGTTTTCGGACGTGACATTTCAAATCAGCCAAAAGTTGACAGAAGGTTTTAAGCAATGACTAACTTTAAGCAGCGTTTATAAGTAAGGCCCCTAATGTTTTCGTAGGTATTATCGAGCTGTCCCTATCACACTCCACGGGGGAGACTTGGTGCAGCGCGATGGTAATAGTCTCCTAAAATACCTATCGAATGGCCTTAGCCACATTGTTTTCTGGATGCAAAAAATGTTCGCGGCCTGTGACCATTGACATATTTAGCTTGTTTAGGTATAGATAGGCTACTTGTTATCGAAAAGTGTGTGCAAATATATTATCGAATATGTTATGAGATAAGTAATAAAAATGTATTTGTTATCGTAAAGTTGTTATTTGGAGAGCATTAAAATATTATACCTAATATCTTAACTGAAAACTTTTTTCATAACAAATATTTGTGAACCACTTGTCAGGATTGCCATTACATAAATCTAACTCAATTTCGAAACAATACTTGGAATTCCACAATAAAATTACAGCTACAAACAGGCAATATTGTTTCACTAACTGTCCTTAGCATTCCACCCATTATTGTCATAATTCGTAACTTCCCTAACAATAACTTTACGCATAATAATCAGCGGTGTTGCTATATGGATCTTCGAAAGTTTCCATTTTAATTATCCCGAAAATTCTCTTGGTTATAATATAAGCCTTATTTTCAAATAAATGTAACTTATTCCTTTTATACACTTTTATACATTTAATTCGATATTTTCCTGAAAAGTATGTACTCAGGCCATGCTTTAGTATGTTTATTTAAAGCTAAACGCAAAAGTACCTACCTACCTATAACGTTTAACTTAAAACTAGGTACTATAAAATTAATCCAAATTCAAATTCTTAACAAAGGGCCTACGACATGTAATAATTTGGTACTCCGGGACAGCGGGGAGGGTAGTGCAAGTGTTTTAGCTACCTACGAAACAATTTCCCGGAACATGTAGTGTGAAACAGACATTTCGGCTATTAATGAATTATTTTTTGGGGCATTTTTTTTAATTTCTGTAATATTGTTCTATAGCATGGAATGTGTACACACGTTGCAGGAAAATATGGAATTCAACTCCACGGTGTATATTTTGTGACTTCACATCATGCTATTCACTTTTATTCAAACCATGCTATTCACGTTCTTAGCTATGATTTAAATTTATCAGTGCAGTCATTTGAAGACCATTACGTACCTTTTTAGAACATTCCAGTTTTTTTAAATTAAGAGCATAATTACATGTAACAAAAGCCGACCAAAAAATCTCCCGTAAACTTTTAATTATGGGAGATTTTTTTAACACTGGCAACACGAAGAATCAGTTCTGCGCAGCACTGAATCGATAGCGGATTTATTGCATTCCACTTAGTTAACACTTTCAAGGACTACAGAGTACTAATGGCTTTGGAAGTGGAAACAATATCGGCACTTGAATAGTTAATGTTCTAGCCCTTAGTGCTACAATAAACCGAAGTTGGAGCAAGGATTCAAGAGTTATTAACTATCAATTTGATAATATTTAGTTATATAATATTTAGTTTCATCATTGTCATAATCATCAGGCCGAAGATGTCTACTGCTGAACATAGGCCTCCCAAATAAAACGGCACTTTGGATGGGTGGGTGACCGCTGTAAAAGTGGTATTTATAACTGAGCGCTACAGTGCTCCTCCAATGTACGCTATAAGCCTTATGTTGTAAGACAATATTCACTAGTCAAGTAACAAGCCATTGGGCGGCCTAAAAATTCTGACACCACTTGCCCACAGGAAAAGAAAATTAGTAATTAGCTAAATTTAATACTTAATTTAAATCTGTTATTGACTTCGACCAAGAGGTCGCACAAAGAATCCAACTCAGCTGGGTAACGTTCGGGAAGCTTCGACCTATATTTTCAGCCAAAATACCTCAGAGCCTGAAAACGAAGGTTTTCAATCAATGTGTGTTGCCAGTGATGACTTATGGAACTGAGGTGTCTTACTGTTGGCCTCAAAGTCGCGCAACGAGGTATGGCAAGAGCTATGCTTGGCGTTTCCCTGCGTGATAAGCTCCGGAATGAGGAGATCCGCAGGAGAACTAAAGTGACCGATATAGCCCTTAGAATTAGCAAGTTGAAATGGCAATGGGCACCATTGGGCAGGCCACATCGCTCGTAGAACTGATAACCGATGAGAAAGATAGGTTCTCGAGTGGCGACCACGAACCTGAATACGCAGTGTAGGCCAGCCCCCACTCGGTGGACCGACAATCTAGTGAAAGCCGCAGGGAGCCGATGAATGCAGGAGACGAGCAGCCGCTTAAAGTGGTGGTCTCTGGGGGAGGCCTATGTTCAGCAGTGGACGACATGAGGCTGTTGATGATGATGACGATTTACATATTGCAACGTTACGTAGTCGACACGACATGGTGTTATAATTACTTGTTTTTTTAACGATTTAGTTACCAACCATTTATAAAAAACAACATCAATATTTATTGATAAGTTTCTCTGACTCTGCTCATTGATTTGTGTACCAATAAAACTGATATTGTTAACAAGTTTATGGATGTGTCAATCTGGTATAACCAGAACCAGCAATAATAATTAATGGGTTATTGGATCTTCGCTTTAGATGTAATTTTATATTCGTGGTTTTCGGGTAGATTTGTTATGAATAGTTTTGGCCGGATAAAAATGGTTTATGTTTAATTAAACTATATATGTCGTAATCACCGGTTTTCCTATTCCTTTTGTTTTCCGCTCTAAATAGGAGATTATTATGGTCTTGGTAGTGTAACCAATCTGTTTTCACATTTTAATCAAAATCTGTTGAGCCGTTTTGGCTTGAAGTTCACGCAAGCAAACAAACAACTACTACTAGGTGGTGGTTTTACTAGGTGGTAGGACTTTTCTGCAAAGTTCGTCTAGGTAGGTACCACCGCTTTGCCAGTTATTCTGCCGCCAAGCAGTAGTGTGCAAGCACTACTGTGTTCCGGTTTGAAGGGCATTGTAGCTAGTGAAATTACTGGGCAAATGAGACTTATGATCTGATCACTCAGTCTAGTAATCTGATTATTAGACTGGGTGATGTCTCAGGATGACGTGCGCAGTGCAGTGTCGCGCGAAACTATTGTTTTAAAGTTCCGGGTGACACTGCAACTGTTATGGGCGGCCGTGTCACTTAACATCAGGTGAACGACTAGCTCGTCACGTCATTCAATCACATAAAAAAAAAAAAAAAAAAAAAAACAAATAAGTGGAGACATCATATAGAGACATCATAATCAATCACAAATGAAAAAAATATTTAAATCGAAATTGGTTCTAAAGGTTAAAACTTCAACTTCGTTACCTCTGTCTGCAGATTAGATAATGATATACCTACTGATACCTATTTCATAAAAGTTGTTCCAAATATGCCGGAGAGTTTTGGCCGGAACTATGCAGTATTTCTAATCCAGCTTCAATACCGTTTTTATAATAGTGACCTTTAACTTTTATTGATCTATTTTGTCCTTTCAAGTTGTTGAAAATAAGATGTAAATCATTTATATTCCATCAATGTTTTGGTGCCTTGTTAAAAAGTGTTAGTAAAATAGGCATTTTTGTCATTATACTTACCTTTAACCTCCGTTTTTCAACCTGTGGTCGCCACTGTCCCAAAATTTTAAAACTCTATTATTCTAAGTTAAAAACAAAAAAAAGCATCCGATTATTAAACAACTTAGTGTCACTAAGTTTTAGGATGAATGCCTTGACGCTATAAATGACGCCATATCAATGAGAAATTTTTACACGAATATTATAAAGGCGAAAGTTTGTATATGTGTATGTTTGTTACTCCTTCACGCTCAAACGGCTGAACAGATTTAGATGAAATTCAGAATAGAGATAGCGATTATACTGGATTAACACATAGGCTACTTTTTAGCTGCAGGTAAAACCGAGGGGTGCGGCTAGTTTTTAAATACGAATAAGTTTATTTTTTAAGAAATACCTAGTGTAACTCTGCTAAAAACAAATAAATTTAATAGATTACCTATATTAAGTTTTACCTGAAGACCTAATCAGAGAAAAAACAGTCCAATACAGACTACTTTAAGCTCAAAACTTTAAGATCAACACGTTTTTGGACAGCACAAAAAATAGCATCACAGGTATCCGAGCTCCGGATTAGTAATTTCCTTCCCTTTAATCTCGCGCTACAGACAATTTTACTTCGAGAAACCCGTCTGAGCCAATTACGGGTGTACTCCATGCAAACACTCGTGTGACATTGTTATGGAAACCTCCTTATTACGGGCGGAAAATCCCGGAATCAAAGTATTTCGAGGTTATGTAGGATACGAGCGCTTTGGCAAAGAATTGTATTGTTGTCCTGAAGGGTCTTCGGATTGGAATGAGTTTATGGTGTTATTAGATTTTTGTAAATATTTTATCATTACTTCACAAACACAAAATCACAGACACAAAATGTCTATTTATTCCTACTTCTTAATACCTGATAGGCGTTATCCTGGTTATATCTCTCACAAAAAAATTGGTCCAAAATTTCCTGACTTTGAAAGTTTTTGAAAAAGCTTTAAATTTTTTCCCATACAAACCTAAGTCCGACCATAAATATTTTAACACAAAAACTGAACTGTTCGGTTCAATAATAATAAATAATAATAAACGAACTAAAATAAAAATAAAAGTCATAAAATTTTCAGTATCCAGTTTACAAAACTCTCTTTAAATTTCCGCAATGTGTCGTTTTATCCAATGAATAATATTTATTTGGAACCTTGAAAATCTGATCATAAATAACATTTTAAACCACTTTATTCAACAGTTTTCTACATAAACCTCAACAAATAACTCCATCAACGAGTTTTAAAATTTTCACCTCAAAATATCGTAACTTTAGTCGTACAAAATAATTACTTTTCCACCCCTACCACTTGGTGCCCTGGTATTTTGCTGCGAAGTTTAAAAAAATCTTTATCAGAATAAAAAAGTAATTAAAGAAAACTCTTTACCGGTGCCCAAGAGATTTATCGTTTTAAATTTAACGTCACTGTAGGGCTGCCTACCGTGAAAAACTGAATCTTATACCATTTAGGCAAACTGAATTAAAGTTATCCTTCTTGTACAGATTTTCGCCCCAGGAATTATACATTTTTCATTACCTATTACCTACCTACCCTTAATATAAAATTCCATGCAAGTTAGGTCTTATTTTTTTATAACTAAGTAGGCATTTGACCGCAATCTCACCTGATGGGAAGTGACGATGTGGTCTACGATAGTACATGCTTGCCTAGAAGATACCTTTTCACTCGCGACTATTCACTGATTAATTGACTATTATTCTGGCATAAGAGAAAAACAAACGATGAATTATTATAATTATACAAAATGAATCAATAAAATTACACAAACTATCACTTTTACATGCTTTTAGTAGTGGATATACGAGCAGATTTGTTTTAAATTAAACATAAGTTTGGCGATAAACGATCTATTACATTTTTAACAAACCGCACTGTCCTACTCTAACAGCCCTTTGATTTGACAACCCTAAATCAGTAATGGACAGGGAGAGAGAAAATCGGAATATTTTCGTGTTCAACAATTTTCAAGTTTCATTACGAAGGGTGTTCAGAGATAATGATTAAGTGTTTCAAGTGATTTGTGAAGTGAGTATTTATTTGAAGGCTTTTTAGTTTTTTCTTAATAAGTGGTGTACCAATGTTCAGAATAATTCCTTTCCGTGTACGAAAGTGTAATAGTAGATTGTGTTATAAGGAACCAAAATAATATATTTAGAGCGAGAGCGATTGTTTGAATCCAGAGCGAAGCGAGGGATTCTAGAGTAGAATCCTAAGCGTAGCGAGGGAATCAAAGTACGTCGCTGGACGTTGAATAAGTAATTTTGGTACCGTGTGGCACACTTTGCTTTTCATCCCCCTCTCTCTGTAAAAAAGTCATTTTGGCACTGTTATTAAGTGTGCCTAAATGACCCATTTTAGGTGCACATATCCAGGCCCTTTCGCCTCTTTTCGAATAGATGGATTGTAAAATAAATTAATAACTACGAGATACTAATTAGAATTAACAAATGATCCGCTGGGAGCTACTCGACTATGTTGTGGTTTTTAGGAAATTCAATAACAAAGTATAATTTAATACTTACGTTTTCATTTTTTTTTTTTTGACTATTCAAATTTGTTCGATTTTTTCATGTTACTTAGGAACTAAGAAAGGAAAACTAAACATACATACCTCTACGTGCTAGTGTTCATTAAATAAAAATAAATATGATACATTTTTTTTCTGTCTTCGTAATAATTTAAAAAAATGTTGTACTAGAACACAGTTATTTTATAAAGATGTATTATTTCAAAACCGAACTCGTGCTTAAAATAAAAACAATACATCAAATCATCTAAATAGCATCTTAAATTAATCAATGACAGAGAAATTCGTTTACTCAAATTCCCATTTCAAAACGTGTTATGCGCGAGTGAACCAACAGTATTAATCGCCACAACCGACATGATTGTAAATCAATTTTAGATCATGTTTTCATTATGACCGATGAAGGGCCAACGATGTGATATTGCTGTTACTGATTCACTAAATCATGTCAAATATCGAAACTAAAAAAAGTTTAGAAACATGCAGCTTTGAACTTTTTTATAAATAGTGTTTTAGCGTAGTTGGCGCATTATTTTAGCATAACAAAAAAATCAGCAGTTGCCAATTAATTTTCTTACTACTACACTTCTAGTATAAAAAATTCAAGCCTCTTTATTTCTAGAGATTCAGAAAAATGAGTTTGTTACGTAAGTACCAACAGAAAACTATAATAATAGTAAGTGGTTTACTCCTCGATGTACCATCAAAATTTTACAAAAATCAATATCAGTCATTAGTCTAAGTACAATGAAATTATTATGGTACCTAAAATAATTTATAACTATAGTTTAAAAGACAATTAATAACGATTTAACGTCACGCTATACATAACAGAGAAAAACAGTTCTATCCGTGATTGAACCAAGAAATAAATGAGCAAAACCAGCGAAGTTATAAATCGATCTCAAACTCTAAAGTGTTTATGTCTTTTGAAGCACCATCATGTCGTTTGTACTCCTATTATTATGTTATTGTCGCTACCGTGTGTAGGGGTCATTAAAAGCATGTTTAAATTTTTTGTGTGTTTAAATTTAATGACAGGCTGTGTTCGGGTAGTTTGTTTAATAGCCTTGACCAAGTTGTAGGTGCATCATTATTTGTTTACTTGAGAAGTATAATGAAAGTTTGTTTTAGGTTGAAATTTTAAACTGAATTATTTTAGAATTTAGAACAAATTCAACAACAATGTTATTCCAGATTTAGCTCTACCTACCTATGTTTCATTTTTTATGGTGAATATAATAACACTAGAAACCTGTCGCAAATGCATCGCTAATAATTGGTCCTTTTATTGATCGCAAGATTAATTATTTAGGAATCTATCAGTGCTCTACCGACTTAAATTGACTTTAAAGATACCCTACGGAATTCCTTAGTAACAAACAGCGCATGTATCGCAACTACAATATATTGACAGTGAAAGATCACAGAAGCTGTGGCGGAAGGTTCTTGTCAGTTGATCGTACTGTGGGATTGGAAGAACATCTTATCAATTGCTCATGTATCGCTCGCTATCATCAGGGTACTATGTTTCAGATTACAAACACATAATGATGGATTGATTAATGAAAACTGCGCCCCCGACACATCTCAAATTAAAGTACTATTGTCAGTTGGTCATTCAAACCATGCAAGGCTGCCTAAGGAACTCCTTAATGGTAAAGAACTTACGCATCGTAATTAAGCTATTGTATTACAGATTACAGGGAATAGCTGTTAAAGAACCTAAACTCCTAAACGGTACTAGTCTAAAAATAAAAATTTTTAGTTATTGGCCTCTTGATCAGGCCACGGGCTTTGAAAATACATATTAAAGGAATATTGACGGCGACTGAAGTCGCTTAGATCCAAACAGGAAGTAATGTTAGCTTGCAACTCTGATAATTATTTTCAAATTTTTTTATAATTTTGTCTTTACATAAAATATAGTAGGCTTAAGTACTTAAGCCAGCATTTATTATAAAGTAAGTTGGCTTTTTATAGTCTAAAACAAAAGGTTTACATTTTTTACACCAAATTCTCTTTTATAAACTACTTTATTTAGATTTTCTTTGCTATTTATCACACCTTTAAGTGCGCAGTTGCGTAAAAATCAGCAAAATTCCAGTTTCATTCAGTAACAATAACCAAAACTATCTTCCAGAAGGTTTAATAAGAATGATTATGAAACTAAATAAAAAAGTAACCTGTATTAAGAAACCTATACCTAAATGTAAAGTAAAATGGAAATGGATGTATTTTTTTATTTATTACTTATAATTATTTTTTAACAGTGTTTAATAAATTACTACTAGCTCTAGGTACTATTAAAATGTGAACTTTAATATTTAAGGAAAATTTTAACTTACTGTAAACGCGTTCGTAGATTCCTGAAAGCACGGGAATAATCACGGTTTCACACTTGTGACAAAATAATCACTATTATTTCCCAACTATTGGATAACACCATCCACCCACTACGTTCACTTTCCACTAAATCCAATAATCACTTGCTATTTTCACAAATCAGTCAAACAACTGAAACTGTTTATAGAGTCGTTAACTGTGTGCTTTAATAATTACCAAGAAAACGTTATAAATAAAAAAAATCGTTCGAAATTTGAGTCAGATCGTTTCGAAAATGGAATTACGAGACGATTCCGTACGTGCGTTCGATTTACAAACCGGCGACGGTCGTGCGTCTCGCTCGACGGCCCAATGGGAACTGAGAAGGCTTCGTCCCAATACCTGCAGAGTCACGCACACAGATGCAATCCACACGCATACACAAAAGCGTTAGAACTTGCGCTTTAAAGCCCGGGGCGCACGTGTCGAGCTTTTTTTCTCGTTTTTCGATTGTTTTTTTTCTGTTCCCTTATCATTAACATTCGACACATTGTAGCTGTGGGCTACCGTAATTTATGCGGTGACGAGGAAAAGTGTCATTTTTTACGGTTCCCACTGTATCTGAATGAGCTTTGCCAGTAATGGAGCTTACGCGGTGGCGTGTCGTGAAATACTGCGCCGATATGGACATAAATTAACATTATTCAATGAATTATTGTGTTTTTAGAACAAAATGATTTAATTTGAACTTGGACTTAATTTGCATTTTTTTTGTATTTTCATATTCGTTCAGAGATAATATTAATTGGCAAATCGATTTTTTTTTCGCTATAATAGTAATCATACCGTTTTTTTTTAATATAATATGAGCAGAGGCATGAAAAGCACTGTACATAGTGAAATATGGATGTTTGTGACCTGACGTCTAAGAATAATGTATAAGCAGTTCTGTATTACGCAAGACTTTATAATGTCTATACATGTAATTGCAGTGCCATTCAGAATTCTTTCTGAATGGCACTTGCAGAAGCCATAATCAGGCGTCTTGGTGATCGCAGATTTTAATGTACCGAGAAGAATTCTGCTGCCTATATCCTAGATATAGGTACTCCCTTATACCTATAGGTGGCTTTTACGGCACCCGTGAGAAGATCTGGGGTGATCCTATTTTTACGTCCAAACCACAAGGAAAACTAGGGAACTGCACCTGTACATTTGAAAAAAAAAAGTTATATTATTGTGATTTTTATTTTTGTTTGTTAGGAGTAGACGTAACTAGCTTATCTGCAAAAACTTGCAGGAATTTTGTAACAGCTTAAAAAGGTAACAATGTGCGACACGTGAAATGAATCAAATGAACCTTTTTTCATTCCGACACTATACATTTCACTAGAAAATTCATAAAAAGCAATAATCCTTCCGATCAAGTTCATGACTGCCATAGAATCTAGCTGAACGTTCAATTAACGGGCTGAAGGAAGAATCTATTTCCATTGTGTGGTTTTCCATCGATTTAAAATCGGACGGCTCGTAAACACGTAATTTTTTATGCAGGTTACGATAATTGTTGCCGACTAAATTGAATAGGATGTCATTTTAATATAGATTATAGTCATTGCGATTGTAATATAGTAAAGTTAATAAAGCTTAACGTGTATAGTAGAGTACCTTTTAAGCTTATGCGGCAAAGGACTAGCTCATAATGAGATTTTTATACGATAATTATGTTTCTACTGTAAAAAAGGGGGCCAAAGTAGCGCAAAGCCGATAAGTTACTATACACTACTACCCATACGCTCAAAGCATATAGAGGTAGTGTTTTTGTTTTAAAACTAGCCCGGTCTTATTCAAGTGTTCTTATTTTCATCATCATCATCATCATCATCATCATCAACAACAGCCTGCAGACGTCCACTGCTGAATATCGGCCTCCCCCTCAGAGCGCCACCATGAGCAATTGCTTGCCTCCTGCATCCACGGCTCCTCGCGGATTTCACCAGGTCGTCAGTCCACCGAGTGGAGGGCCGGCCTACGCTGCGTCTTCCGGTTCGGCTCTCAATTTATTTTTCATTAAATATCCCAATTACAACACAAATATGCAAAGTCCTTGCATAAATCATCGTTTCGTCAGTCACATTTTATAACAATAAATTTAAAGCAAAATTATCACGTTAGTCAAAATACCGTCCGACTTTTATCGGTCAACCTAGCACAGTGGAAACAGCTTCAAGCCAACTGTCGAATTTCCTCCGTTTGTCGAGTCGCGACGCGCGAGTAATCGATTACAGAGTTTTTAGCGACGTTGATAGATCGAGCGGGTCGCGGCCGTCCTGCCGGTAATATTTGCGCTTGGGACAAGTTATGAGTTAACTTTTTTATTAGTAAACCACTTGGTCAAAGATAGGAGATAAAATATACAGACGGCGCATGATGATAAAGTCCTCTATGGTAATAGATAGATTGAAATAATCCTGAAAAATACAACCCAAGGTTGTTCAAGTCAAGAGTGAATAGGTCACTGCAACTGTTATGGGCGGCCGTGTCACTTAACATCAGGTGAACGACTTGCTCGTCGCGTCATTCAATCACATAAAAAAAAAAAAAAAAAAAAAGGTATTTATTACTAGACAAGCGTGCTACACTTTCAACCGCATCATCACTTCCCATCAGGTGAGATTGTGGTCAAACGCTAGCCTAGTCAAACATAAAAAAACAACAGATTCACTGACTGACCATGTGACCACAGATGGGGAAGAAAGGTTCTCGAGTGGCGACCACGAATCGGAAGACGCAACATAGGCCACCACCCACTAGGTGGGCCGACGATTGTTCAAAACTCGGAAAGCCGACGGATGCAAAAGACAAGGAGTCACTCAAAGTGGCGATCTATAGGGATAGCCATATTCAGCAGTGGACGTCTTCAATGATGATGATGAAATTCACTGAATAACAACGTAAGTAGGTATGTATGAATAATAATATAACAATAACGTATCATGCCGGCAGAATCGGATCGGACCACCCCATCTCTTCCCATGTGTGCCGTAAGAACCAAGTTAATCTACTGCGATCACCAAGACAATGATACTTTTTTTTGAGTGGGCAAATGCTATTGGTCTCTACCGCCCTTTACAGCGTCACCGGGCGGGAAAGCAGGCAATTAGGCCGTCAGCCAGCCGTCAAAAGTGGGAGGCAACTAGCTCAAGGGCACCCCTGGGGTGCGAGTCTCAGCTTGGGCCGTTGCCGGGATAAGAGGATCGAGAAGGCTACGTCCACTGGATGAGTGGACCCTATGGAAAATCGCGACCGTTGTAGCTAGCCTACGGGGGTACGTCGACCTCGCCGGCGGGGTCGGTGTCTGATTGTATTACGCTGGTTCCTATACCGGCGCCGAAAGCGGTATATACCTGAGCCAGAAGGGCTAGACTGGTCCGGTGATCCTAGCGCAGCCGAAACAATGGCTGCTATAGGATCATCTGGGTCGCTCAAGACGTCTCTTGGGACTCTTGGGCGGCGACGACGGGGTGATGACAACGATACCTGTCAAGCATGGTGATTGTTAACCCCTTAGAGTATAGACTAAAAGCATAGAGAGATCAACAAAACGACATTATATTTGTACTGCTCACACGTATCGCTACGTCAGTGGCGAAGGAAAGAAACAAACATAATATTAGCTACCGTACCATTTTTTCGACCCGAGTTAACTGTTTTTACTATACAAATCTGTCAAGACTCATTCACATCAGTGTCCACTTCATATAAAAAGTGTCCAAAAAAGTGGTACGCTTGACAGATGATGAAGTTCTCTCTATGCTTAGAGTTTGACCCCCTAGGCAATGCTTTGACGTTTGCTTCTTCTTCTTTTCATGTAGGCAAGTGATCAGCCCTGGTGTCAGATTATTTAGACCGCCCAAGGGCTTCTGACTTGGCTTAACGACTATTGTTACGACAACAGCCAGGACCGACAGCTCAACGTGCCGAAGCACGGTAGCGCTCAGTTGGAAATGCAACTTTTTGTTGTAGCGGTTACCCATCAAAGTAGTGACCACAGCGTTGCTTATCTTTACCCATCGTCGGTTAGAAATAGCTAGTCGTGCTTCGCTATGAGCGCTTCGCTTATTTTGCTTATAACATTTTTTCCATTACACCAAGCACATTCACTTTCGCTTATCGAGCCAACATACCAAATAAATATTTCTATTTGTGATAGATATTACAGTCCATTTGACGGCCTACATCAAGATTTCTCGTTCCTAAGAAATCGCAAAAGGAGATTTCTTATTATGTACCTACATCTTATGTACCTATAAACTTTATTATTGCCGAAAATGTGCTACATTTTTGTGATAGATGTCATAATTTTAATGTTTATAATCTTATGGAGGGGGGCCGATGGATGCAGGAGCCGAGCATCCGCTCAAAGTGGCGCTTCGTGGGGGAGGCCTATGTTCAGTAGTGGACGTCTTCAAGCTGATGCGTTCATAGCTTAGTCACAGAGCGTCTAACCAGGTGAGTTGGAAGGCGCAGGTTTAAATCTCGCTGGTTGGATTTTTTTTTTAAGTGATATATATCTTTCTAGTTTCCTATGAATCCATGATGGCTGGTAGATAAGTTCCTAAAGATCTGTTTACTACAGTGATTTTCAATATAACAACCAAAATTAATAATACACACAAAAAATAGATATAATTTTACAATTTCAGAACGAGTTTTTTGAAGTAATTGAAAAGTTAGTGAAGTTGTAGCTAGTGAAATTACTGGGCAAATGAGACTTTATGATCTGATCACTCAGTCTAGTAATCTTATTAGTAGACTGTGTGCTGTCTCAGGACGACGTGCGCAGTGCAGTGTCACGCGAAACTTTATTGTTTTAAAGATCCGAGTGACACTGCAATCTGTTATGGGTGGCCGTGTCGCTTAACACCAGGCGAACGACTGGATAGTCAACTCATTCGTTTCCATTTAAAAAAAAAAATTATTCGAAACTTTTACGTACAACGTGAACAAATCATAATATGTGAAACGTCCCACGTCAAGAGCTCCAATTTTGTTTTGTTGTAGAAAAGTGTCACTTTTAGCGTATACCCGTAAATGTGACAGTTAAATGACATACTAAAGTGTCAGTTTGTACTCCAATAAATAGCGAGTGTCACACGGCTCATTGCTTCATGAGAAAAGAAGATTTTTTTCTAAGAATGTAATAGATTAAGTGCGCATTGCACAAAGTAAATTTTCTAATACTGGCGACTGGCCTGATAGCTCAGTTCGTAGTAGCTCTGCCTTCTAAAGTGTAGGCTGTGGGTTCGATTCCCACCCGGGACAAACATTTGTGTGATTAACACAAAGATAATTCAAAATTGGACATCTTTGATCCAAAAATTGGCAGTTACATAAAAACAATTAAAGATATCCTCCATGGGAAACCGGATGGTTCCGACACAACAGCTGCGTTGTGTCGAAATGATCCACCTCACCCTTAGTGACACTCCCTAAACTCCTCAAAATTTAATTTTAGTATACCGTTGTCATTGGGTACCCATCAGCAAAGCTTGTGGTTTTGCTGATGGGTGCCTACTTTCATTTGCATGTCTCGGTAGTGATTGTGTAATTTATATTTTTTCTGTGTACACATAGTTTAAGCTACAATCCAGAACAGATTAGTTTGTATATTTACCTATTTGGAATAAGTCGTTGATTGTAATTTGTTTTGTGTACCTATATATAAATAAATAAATAAATGAAGATGAGGAGGTGGGGTGATGAGGTGTTTGTTCTGTTTCTGGGTGTTATATTGTACTCTATGTGTGTATTTACAAATAAAAAGTATCTTAGTATTATATCAGTTATCTGGTTCCCATAGTGCAAGCTATGCTTAGTTTGGGTCTGTGTGAAATAACAAACATATTTTTTTAATACGTATTAATTTTTTCTTTGCTTGAAATATGGCAGGTACGTGACATTTAGCCGTTAATTGATAGCAGAAAAATAAATAATATTAACACAAAAATAATAGGATAAGAAGCATGTGTTTCATGTGGTAGTACTTTCTTATTCAAATCTTCTGCATCACATAGACGCCTGCTAAGCGTGGTGATTATCGCAAATCGGGGGGGATTTGCGATAATCACCCATGATAAGCGTCTAAAGTGGCGTTTTATGGGGGAAGCCTGTGTTCAGCAGTGGACGTCTTCTGGCTGATAATATACCTGGTCGAAACTGATAATGCATGAAACTTAAAATAAGTAGGTACCTATAGAACCCCAGTACGTTCGCGAAATATAAGCCGTCTAGTTGATGCCATATTATGGCACCGTACGACGTTCGCATGGTCAATTGGTCAGTGCTGTGTTAAGAGCTCTCAGAAAATTATTTAAAATGACAATTGCACGGTAAAATCATGCCACAACACATCAGAAAACCAGCATAAGAGTTCTGGTCATGTGTGACATTCCACTGGTACGCTATTAATTTTCTTGCTTAACCAAAAAACCAATAACTACCAGAAAAGTGGCGCGTGTTTTGAGAAGGTGTTGTTTGGAAACTTACCTTCTATATGTACTTATTCTAAGGCATGAAAGATATTTCACATTTTTAAGACCATTATGATTTCAAATTCAAAATTCAAACTCTTACTGTGAATGAAACGATAAGGTTTTGCTATTTGGTATTCATTTTAGGGAGTTTTTTTTTTTAGTCTCTTTGACTATTTTATTTTGAAAGTCTGAGCTTCAAACAAACATTTTTCCGATAGCCACTGTCATTCGGGTCAAGTGCCAGTAGCCAGCATTTTGTCGGAGTTAAAGTAAACTGACATGGCTTTTGACACAGTGCTAGAAAGCAGTAGGTCTGCTTATACTTTACTGATACTTTAGATTTTCCCTGATACACTGTCTCTATAAATGCCTGTGATGTTAACTACGTCATAACAGGCCGTGACAGTGTGATAATTATATAAATATTTGTTGATTGTATTGTGGTGACACAATCATCAGCGCGCGCCAGCTCGCCTCGACGTGCAACGCGCGTCCATCGAAAGCGCGCATTGCGCGTGCACTGATTTGTAGTGGCTGCGCGCGAGCATATTTATAGTGTGCGAGTAGGCAGATAGATTTAAGTCGTGTAGGTGGAAGCGTGATGGGTGTAATCATGTCTTGCGCGATCACGATAGTATAGGTTAGTTAGGTGTAGCATTAATTTCAAGCTAAACTTACCCTACTGCATTAGATTACTCTAAGACGCCAGCTTTTCGGCACACCATCATCGCCTAAACAAATATTATTCTATTGAGAAAACAGGTCCATGTTGGAATAATAATGTTTGTCGCTTCTGTGTACTCTATTCTATGTAGAGATGCGCCGAGATGACAACAAATGTTGAGCCTAAAATTCCCGAACATTCTATTACTATTTTCTTCAGCTGTAAGATGTCCATTGAACTTTAAAATGCTTCCCACAATAAGAGGGTACCTACTTGCATCTTGCATGGAACGGCTCCTAGCGGTTTTCATCAGGTCATTAGTCCTGCTAATAGGGAAACTATCACACCACCGCAGGCGCGGATACACAAATTTCTCAAGAGGGGGCGCAGTGCCGTAATGTGGGGGGGGGGGTGGGGTTGGGGGTGGGTGGGTGTTTCATCTTGACTACTATTGTCAAAATACTCTTTATGAAATCTTTCGCAGCGCTTGTGCAGTAAGATTGTTATACATCTAAAAGTACATTAAATACACAAGCGAAGCGAGCGCGAAAATTGTTATATTTGCCGAATCGTATTTCAAAAAACGCGTCTGGCAATTCAAACATGAATTACATGTCAGTCAGTACAAACGCGTTTGCTATAAAATAAAATACAGCGAAAAAATTATATACGCGAGCGAAGCGAGCGCGAAATTTTTTGTATTTGCTGTATTGTACTTCAGAAAACGCGTAGAGCAATTCAAACATGAATTACATGTTAGTCAGTATAATGAGGACACGGCTTCATGCTTAGCCATTTTAAGCATTTTGACGTAGTATAGGCTCTTGAGATTTCATTTTTGGGCCACTGCGGTCGGTCGGAGGCTAAGCGGTAGCCGGGCGGCCGCTTGACTCCGATAAACACTAAACACAAATACGCTCTACGCTGGCCAAGAAATTGAGCGCGATGTTTTGTCTCATTTTTTGATGATACCGGCATGTAGGTACGTATGAGATGGAATCGAGCACTAGGGGCGCAGCGGGAACTTATCAGGAGCAAACCGAAAAAATAATAGTCCTGACTGGTATGGCCATTCTTGCGCCCCCTAGAGTCTATGCCCTGTGCCTAGGCACCGGTGGCACCGCCCTATTTACGGAACGGGGGGGGGGCGACAAATCATTATAGTACGAGAGTCCAAGAAGGGAATTTGGGGATGTGTCGGTGAAACACAACATAGATCCAGACCAATTTGTGCTCTTTTCTTTAAATGATGAATTCCATGCACCTATATCTTTCTGGTAAATTGGATAATTACCGTGCTTGGTGCTGGACTGCCTGCACCATGGGAGGGGGGGGCCGCGCCCCCTTCGCCCCCCTCTGTATCCGCGCCTGCACCACCGCCATACCGATGTTAATACAGAGAAACTGATAAAATTACTACAGAAACATAATTACCTACATTATTTACTGCAAAATGTCTAAAGCTAACCCGTCTTGGTCCCAGTATGAGAATAGGACCACCCTATCTCTTTCCACGAGTGCCGTAAGCGGCTAAAGGAATATCAGCTAGGGAATGGGCAGCATTTTCCTCGGTACATTAAAATCTTCTGCGATTACCAAGATGCCTGCGAAGCGTGGTGATTATGGCAAACCTAAATCCCTAAAAAAAGAGTATAAACTAGCTGAAATGGCAATGGGCTGGCCACATTGCTCGCAGAACTGACAACCGATGGGGAAGAAAGGTTCTCGAGTAGCGACCACGAACCGGAAAACGCAGCATAGGCCGGCCCCCTACTAAGGTGGACCAACGATCTGGTGAAAGCCGCGGGGAGCCGATGGATGCAGGAGGCGAAGATGTTCAGCAGTGGACATCTTCTGGCTGATGATGACGCCATCTAGAGCATTCACACTTAAAAAATAATTAACTCTTTTCAAGCCATTACCTAAATTTGATGAAGTGACGGCACCCATATTTACGGAATGATGTTTTGCCCCACAAAGCCACAGCTGGGTTAGCACGGTAGACAATCGTCTTTCCCCTGTTTTACTGCCGGCCTAGTACGGGCGGTGGATAAAATTGTCTTTCCCCATTTGATGTCAATTTCTTCATACTTTTTTTTATAAATATATTTTGGCTCCACACATAGTGTATTTAGCCAGTGTCATGTTTTGTAGTTTTTCATCGTATTATGAAATATTTCATGTAAAGTCAAGTCTTAGTCACAGTCAGTCAGGGTAGTCATAGTCCAGTCTAAGTCAGGTAGTCATAATCCAGTTTAAGTCATGTCCTAGTAAAGTAGTGACAACTTTACTAGAGGCTTCTATGGAATTTTGGAAGCAACACGAAAAACCACGTTTCACTACATTATATCACTTGCCAACACTTATACTCGTAATTCAGCACTTAATGCGTAAATGCCACTAATTTCAAACATTAACACTAGAAAAAGCATAAGTTTTGTGAAATAATACAATGCAACGACGTGAACTTTTTCACGTTCCCGTCAAAACTCCTTCTTCATACTTACTTACTTGTCAAGTGGAGTGAAACGGGTAACAGACAATTTTGTCTGTCGTCCGTGCTAGGGCAGTGACAAGTAAGCAAGTATGATGAAAGTGACATAGTACGGGGAAAGTAGTTATTTGTTATGCAAGGCTGCAAAGTTGGTTTTTGGCGCGAGTACTTGAATTGAAACCTGAGCAAGCGAAGGATTCTAGGAAAATCCTGAGCGCAGCGAAGGTTTCAAAGGTACGATACGCAGAATAACTTTGCTGCCGAGCAAAACACACAACTTTTCACCTCACTACAGCGAGGAAAATGCAAGAAAAACAGCTTAAAAAGCTAAGAAAATATTACATTCAGCGTATAAATTTAGTTATGGGTGGCGGTAACGCTTAACATCAGGTAAACGATTAGCTCGTCACGTCATTCATTAAACATTTAAGAAAAAAGTGTTGTATCCATTTTTCATGCAGTCGCCGTGCTGGATAGCGTATTGGTTATATTTTATACTCTTTGGTGCTGGACAGTGCGATTATTTTAAAAATGAGGTTGGCGAACTTGTATCTTTTAGTAGGTAGTCTGTGGTATTAATTAAGTTTCAGCGGACTAGCAATACCAAGAAGGTTAAATTCGGGCAGATCTATTGTTAAATCCTCAATTCTTGACGAGAAATTTATTGAATAGAAAGGTTCGAATTTTAAAAACATTTTCCACGCTAGCGATTAAAATGCGTTTTTGCACCCAGATTTCGAATGACAAAGAGAATCTTTCCGAGCTAGTGAGGTGAAAACAATTTTGTCTACTGTCCGTGCTAACCTAGCTGTCCGTTCTATACACTACTCTATGCTGGTGATGTGGCACTTTAAGACGGCGTTACACTAATGCGCTCCCGCGTGCAGGTTTACACGACACGGGAACTAATCCCTCGCACTAGTGTTGTACTTACTAAGTACTTGTCATTTTTGGACCTGTTTACTGAGTATCGGATATTAGTGGTGTTTAATTAAATAAAAGCTTAGTTGGACAAGATTTCTTGGAGATCAAGTTACGTTTTTAACGAAAACTTGCCATTCAACTTTTACTAGTGTCTGCCAGTTTTTGAATTATGCTGTGATTTTGCTTGACATATTTAGGTCCGATTTTACCAAAGTAGAATCAATTTTATTCCAAGTATAAAGCTACTGGTTAATCTCGGATACAGCTGATTGACAAATGAAAAGAAAAATAAAAAGACGTAATTTTTATTGTATCCAAAGAAAAAGCTTCTTATTCCTTCAAAATTGGTAGTATAAGGGTTCTACGTGTGTAACTCGGTTGTTCTGAAAGTTATACTTGGAATAAAATTTATTCTACTTTGGTAAAATCGGGTCTTAAATATGTAGAAACTAGAGGAGAGTATTTGTCGCACTATATGAGCTCAAATACGCAATATCAGTATTAGAGCTGCAATTTTAATTTTTCTCTACATCAGCAAAGTTACGTAACTTTTTAAGATAGAGCTACGCAACTTCTGTATCTCTACATAACAGTTACCAAGAGCATTGGAAACTACACAAGTTAGAGCTACGGAACATCTGTAGCTGTGAACAAGCTACGCTGTATCTTAAACTCTATTAAAGCTGAGCTAAGCAAATGTCTAGCCCTACGCCTGATATCATCGGCCTTAAGACGTCCACTGCTGAACATAGGCCTCCCCCAGAGCGCGCCACCTTGAGCGGCTGCTCGTCTCCTGCATTCATCAGCTCCCCGCGGCTTTCATCAGATCGTTGGTCCACCGAGTGGGGGGCGGCATACGCTGCATCTTCCGGTTCATGGTTGCCACTCGAGAACCTGATAAAAAAAAACCTGATACACCTGACATAGTTACTCAATATTGTTAGGTCTACATTAGGAAAGCTATGCAAAACCTCTGGCTCTATCACAGTTCAGTCAGGCATCATTTCAGGCTCTACACTAAGAAGTAATAGATTTAAAAAAAAATATTTAGTTAAGTTATGCATGTGACAGTACTAAAAGTTTTTAAGTCACTTAAAATGCGCCTTCAGATTAGCACATTCACCTTAAATCCTGCATTGATTAGATTTCGTTCAAATGATTCATTCATTTCGATTAAAATTTGAGTTTGAAGGTTCTAAAATGACATAAAGTGGTACCTTTATATTACCATTTAGTTTTAAGTTTTTTAATGAGTCCTAAAATTAAAACTAAAGCCTTCAAAATTGGCTTTACTGCACACGCAAAATTTTATTGCCCTCACATCCGTAGCTCTAGAGCACAGAACAAAGTTATACAACATAGTCTGTTGTTACTGGCCTCATAGCTCAGTTGGTAGCAGCTCTGCCTTTTGAACTATAGGCTGTGGGTTCGATTCCTACCCAGGACAAACATTTTTGTGTGGTGGACATCGATGTTTGTTCTGTATCTGGGTGTTATATTGTATTCTATGTACATGTATTTACCGTTATGTGTCAGTTATCTGGTTCCTATAGGACAAGCTATACTTCGTATAGGGCTAGATGGCGCTGTGTGAAACGTCTACACATATTTATTTATTATTTTATCATTTATATTTATAACTCTACGCCAGCAGTGCTACGCAAGGTTCGCAGCTCGACATCAGTAAAGCTACAAAAAATCTTTGGCTCTACAACGTCAGAGTTACCTAACAAATATACGCCAGAAGTGCTACGCAACGTTTGGAGCTCTAAATCAGTAAAGCTACACAAAATCTAGACTCTGACGTTGTAGAGCTAGCTCTACAACGTCAGAGTTACGTAACAACTTTAGACCATGATAGAGTTACGCAGAGTTGGTGGCTTGAATCAATTAGCTACCATATTTCTTTAATTAATTACATATTGCTTAATTACAAGTCCTGCTATTTGTTTTTACTAAAGGATCTATTTTTAAAGGCTCATAAAACAGCAAAGTAAACACAACAAAATTGTGTACCAGCTAACAAACACCAATTAAAACAATCCCCCGCACGATGGATCTTTATCAGGAAACAATAAAACTTTTAATGGTAATTTCAATTAAAACACCCTGATTTCGTTTCCGGGACGATAAAATGACGTAACTTTATTTACTTTTGTTTTAGATATGGACCATTTTCATTATAATTTGGCTAATAAAGAATCATTGTCCTAGTTGTTATCTGGGACAAACTATCAAATTCACTGCATCAGCCGGAAGACGTCCACTGCGATCACAGGCCTCCCCTATAAAACGTCACTTTGAACGCTTATCATAGGGGAGATTTGCATTAATCACCACGCTTGGCAGGCAGCTTGGTGATCGCAGAAGATTTGAATGTACCGAGGAGAATGCTGCTATCTATTCCCTGAACATTCCCTTTGCCGGCTCTTACGGCACCCACAGGTAGGGATGGGGACTATCAAATAAAGTTGGTACCATTTTGATAAAAAGCTCTGTAAAAATCAAATCAATCTCTAATCTACAAGATCAAATGCGGGTGATAATGTCTGCCACGGTGCAGACACTCTACTCCAGTCCCCTTCTAGCTACTGCCAATGTAACTTGGTAGAAACGTCGAGGTTAGTCAAAATTATGTTTTGTTAATTTCTGTGCCGTTTACCCGTTTTAACTTTTATTACAAGTTCAAGTCTCGAAAGTTTAAAAAGTGTTAAAAGGCTTTAGTGTTGATCGCATCACAGACTGCGCGTCAGGGCGTGCCAGCTCAGCACAAAAAATAAACCTTCACTAAATAAAACACTCCTCACAATACCGCTGAGTCAAAAACTCAATCAAATAAAGAACACTCAAAGCTTTAAATGCAAACTTGCATTTTAAAATTCATTTCTCAGTTTGATTAAAATTGGCTACTCTACAACCTATCCCTTTCTAACGTCATACGTATGAATGGGACAAAAAAACAAACGCAAGGATGGAATTCCTATAAGTTGAAGTTTTATTTGCCTTCAAAATGGAAGTGCCAACTCTTTGTTGAAAAACTTAGTGGAGTTGGAACGGAAAAAACTTGGGAATGAACTGAGGGGCTAATTGCTAGTCAAACGAGAGTCTTGGATTTCTTTACAGGATCTTTTATCGTTGTAATGAAGATGTATCTTTACGGTTTCTATTACATACTTCTGAAGAGATTCCTTAATTGATACACAGATCAGGTTTTAGGTAAATATAAATAGTATACTCCTTTCTTTCAGTGACATGAACGTTATGCAGTAATAAATCAAAATATGTAACAATAATTATCATTTTATTATGTGTACATTATCCTTTTTGCGCGTTCAAATCTACTGTTTCACCTCTCTGCCGGAAGAAGTCCACTTCTGAACATCTGAATACTGCCTATCATAGTGTCACTTTGTTTGGCTGCTTACCTCTATCATCAAACGGCTCCCCAGGCTCTTGACCATGTCGGCGATTTGCCTACGCTGCTCTTTCCGATTCTTGGTCACCATTCGAGCACCTTCCTTGCTCATCTATTGTGATAGAATGTGTGTGTACGTTGTAGTGTACTGTAGTCTTCTTTGTGGTGATATTACGAACTTAAGAGTATGAGAGAACAGATTATTACTTATGACACTAATTGAAAGTCAGTTGAGTCCTAAAAGTATCGGCAAGTCAAAGACAATGCCTCTGACGTTGTCGATGATGTTCATAGGCGAAAGTGACATACCATCAGCTCCTGGCAGTATACAAGAAGCATTAAAATTCTAAACAAAAGAAACTAATTTTAGAATTTTAGATTTTTATATTTTAGAATTTGAAAAGAAGCGCGATAATACTTGAATAAAGATTTTATACCAGTTTAGAGAGATAACTTAAATGATACTTACAGAGCACCACGCCATCGTTAAACTTTTACGATGGAGCTAATTATTACACCGGTTATCAACACAATGGTGGAATTTTGAGGAAAATAACATTTTTGTGACAGAATAACAATGACCTTGGGTGCTGTTGAGAGCAAACTGGAAATAGGGAAAAGAGCGGGTAGAAATTGTGAATGAGGCAGACGGTCAGACTGAGATAGATCTCAACTGTAAATAATTCAAGGGTAATTTGATTTCTATTTTGTAGAACTTAGTTCTAACAAAGAGTTTTATACGACCTTAAAGTTTTTGAATTGGTCAGATAGGGTACAGGTACGGTATGCAATTAGCAGTTAAATTAGGAAGTTAGTAATGAATGTCAGCGTTTAATGACTGCTTATCATCATCATGATCCTGCTTGAAGACGTTTGCTGAACATAGGCCTCCCCGATAGAGCGCCACTTTGAGCAGCTACTTGGCTCTTCCATCCAACGGCTCATGCCATACCTAAACTGCCACATCTCGTGTCTACTTGTGCGAACGCAAAATTTAAACCATGGTATCTAAGCAGACAGCTTTAACAATCAATTTAGTTAAACTCAGCTCTATTATTTATTAATGAGCATAACCTCCTTGTGATTAATTTGTCAGCAACGCCCTATCTATCCCACTTCTGATAGCGTAAACGTTGTTAGCAAAGAAACCTTGGATCATCTTAATCTTAGAGGGCTGTGATCCGGAAATTAAAATATTCATCTCTCAAAGGCGCCGGGACTACAAAATGCCTTTATATTTTCCGTGCCATTGGTATGGTAATGTATTAAAAGGTTTCAACCCGTTGTTTGTATTTGAACCTTTGATCTTTGAAACATGGCGCTTACCGACGATCTTGTTTTAGTACTTAGAGATTATTTGCTTAATACAGCCTTAGTTTTATGCTAGCTTATCTAACAATATTCCATTATGTATTAGTACCCACCAGGTACGGATGCAGAAATTCCGTAAGAGGGGGGGGGGGGGGAGGGGGGGGGGGCACACATCGTTATAGTAGGGTACTAATACATTATTATTATAGTGGTATTTTAGGTGTAAGGTGTACAGTCATTGATCTAGACTAGTAAAGGTGCTGATAATAGCCTATTTGCAATAAATGATTAGATTTTGACTTTAATAATTGAGCCCATTAACTATACTGACCAACTGGTAATATTTTCAGGTACCTCGATATGTATTTGACAACTGACGATACTACAACGTGTGCTTCCGATTGTTATTCTAACGACCCAAAAACATCCTTGAATTTCATCAGCGCCACATTCATGCTCATCCGAAAGCCAAGCAATCGCAAGTGGCTCTCCAGGACACTAAACAGAGATTCTAATATTTACTTAGGCAGGGCCCGGGGTAAGGCAAAGAATAAATAGATCAGAAGTGACGGTTCAGTTCTAATACTGTATGAAGTGTTTTTAACTATGATTGAGTTTGCTATGAAATCTTCATTACTCCGTTTTTTTTAGTGTGTTTCAATCTTGTTGTCACCTCTATGCTATAATTCAGAAAATTTGATAGCTACTCTTACCTAAATAGTACATTTTCTCTTAAGTATTATATCAAAATCAGGTACATTGAGGCTGAGAGATAAAAGATAAAATACATAATAAACAATGCATATCAGCGGAATAGCTTCTCAATGTTTTGTCGTGTTTTATCTTTGCCCAAATACAAAATGAAAAAAGTATATCTAGTGTGATCCCACTAAAAATAACTATAACATTATTTATATTGAGGAAGTTGTAAAGGATTGTTGTAGGTAAATATTATGATAAAAATGATAATAAAAAAAAAAAAATTTTAGAACTATAATATCTTTATAGATATACCTGAAGTGGGGTTTACACTTAAAAAATCAATCCATGATAAAAATGATAAGAAATGTAAAAGCTATAATATTTTTTATTGAAATAAACGGGACGCCTTTATTGGTCCAACAATTGCTGCGCAGGATTAGGAAAAATCCAGTAAAATCCTAATCAGACCAATGGATCAAAATTAATTGACATATTATAACTAGTATTTACCATTAACAAAATCAATAGAGAGGAACAAAATAACTATTCCTCCGCTACACATTGAGAGGGTTAAAAATAGACAATTAAAGAGACAGCGTAAGATCCATTGCTCTGACAAAAATCTGTTCGAAAAGACTTAAAAAGTCAGACAATAACTAGGTCAATAAAATAATCATGTACTTACTTATCATCAACAGCCTGAAGACGTCCACTGCTGAATATAAGCCGCCTTCACAGAATGCTACTTTAAGCAGCTGCTCACCTCTTGCACCCATCGACTCCCCGGGGTTTTCACCAGATCGTCGGTTCACCTAGTGGCTGGCCATACGCTGCGTATCGTACTTACTAAGATAACCAAAAACCTGTCCCATCTGTGGAAGCCACCCGTTTCTATTCTGCATCCTAGGGCAAGGCCATAGTCCCGTAGTCGATCTCTAGACGCGATACGTCACACACTCGTTTATCCGAACAAACATGTACCTACTAAGTGGCCAGTACGAGACGTGAGAAATTATCATGTATAATCCATGGTTCTCTTGAAAATAAGGCGTTACGACACGCATCACACCATAGATAATCACAGAAATGGATTGTTCAATTAGTTTGTAAATTACAGTTTTTAGGAAAATTGAATAACAAGCTTAGTTGCTAGTGTGTATCATCAATCGAAATAATGATGTTGATAACGATGATGAATATGTCTTCAATAATTATTTTTATTTTGTTTATTAATTGACTACTACAATAGTAAGTGAAGATCACAGAGTTCAGAATGCTATCACCACAGTAGATTAGATAAAAATTTCTAACGGCTACCTTTTGACATACTAAAATAATAATTATCATGTAATTATACCTACATGGAGATCAATGAAGAAAAAAATCTTTATCAATCTGTACTTATGGACTATTATTTAGAGATATTGAAAGAAAACTTCCATAATATATTCACGTTTTTCAAAAGTTCCTAAGAAATCATTATGCGCAAAATATAGCGATGATTTTGTGATATGAATTATCATATAATTATCTTCTTCGTCACGTTCTAACTCTTAGAAATACTAAAAAGGAATACATTTTGGCCCACTTAAAAGAACATAGCCTCACACATTGCCATACAAACACATTTTCGAACTCACGACCAGATCGAGTTCAAATCAAACACACACTCCAACTCGAACGCTCAGATTCTTTTATTTTACTTCAAATCTACCCGCATTTCATTTCGCAAACTTCCGTTACTGTTTCTGGTTGTCGAACCTGAAGGTTGGCACTTCACTGTAAGGAGTGAGTTTATTGTTTGTAGGATTGTTTTAAGACGTAACAAAATCTATTTTGTAGAAGAGTTAAGGTTGAAAAAAACTGGCGCGGTTTGAGACGCGATCTATGGTAGCTGTTTGCAGCGAGCTATCATTTACATAGACCGCATAGAAGGCTACATGGCCTACTGCGCCAATTTGTTCAAATTGTTACAGTAAGTTAATGTGTAAGTTACTGAAATACATAAAAGTAAAAGGTTGATTGGTTGGGTTGGTTGTAAAAGGTGAAGGATAAATTCGGACACGAGACCACTTGTCACGGTAGCTTAAGTAAAGCATGTCTCGGCTTTAGGGATGGATGGATGCGGGTTCAAGTCCCGCTCGTGATTCAAATTTTTCCTTTACAAATTAATCTGTAGATTACGCTGAGCAGGCGATACTGCTATAAAAATCATAAATATTTAAATACATAATTTGGCTATATAAGATAAGTAGGGTATTACAATGGGGAGTCCTACTATGTAGTTGTGAAGAACGCAAGGGCGGCGCACGCTGTTGTAAATTTTTTGTTGATGGGTCGTCAGCGAAAACTCATCGTATCGAAAACCAACCGATCGAACGACTCTAGAGTTCGAAACACGAATCTGAAACATACCCAAACTAGACTAATGATTTATGATTTACATCAGTATTAGCATTAGTATCAGTATCAGTTCTGCTTAGCGTAATTGCCAGATTTTTTTTAATTTGTTCACTGACAGGATTTGAACTCACATCTTCCATCCATCCTTAATAGGAACATGATTTTTTACCTTGACAAGTGATCTTAAGTTATATACCGTAGCAAGTGACATCCACCTGTTTTTCACCTTTTATAACCAACTTACGGGGTTAGTAGTTATCTACTATGAGAGATTCTTGTGAGGCATTATCTTTGCAGCATTCTTGATAATTGATATGATTCTTTAAACGCCTACCTTTAGAGCAGCAAAGTTTTGTTGATATTACCTGCTGATGTCAGCGGACGTATAACTTTGATTACAATGCAAAAGTAGTGTTAGTAAATTTTGTTTTTTTAGTAACTATGCACTGAAACTACTTATTGATACCGCCAAAATGAAGCCACCAAATTCTTACAAATTAATGTTTCTATCGATACCCTCGCCTAGCTGCTGGGTTAGCACGGACGATAGACAAAATTGTCTTTCCCCTGTTTTACTCCACTTGACAAGTAAGCAAGTATGAAGATAATGACATAATATAATGAACAAAAAAGATATTTTGTCTATCGTCCATGCTAACCCAGTGTTTATTCATGTCGCGCAGCATCGCTTCGCTAGCCGACTACTCTCGTCCCCTTTCATCTTTACTTCAACAATGCTCCAAGTTTTTAAGAGCTTCTGTTGCCGATAATTGCTGCAATCCAGATAATGATGCGAAATGTTTTGTGCAGCTCTCTGAGTGTTGTCGATTTTGTGTGTTTATTGCTGTTCCGAGTTTGGAACAACTGAAAAGTTAGAAGTTTGCCGCAAATGTTTGTGTACTCCAATCAGAAAATAATATCGTTCAATTTGTTATGACTCGTTTTGGCTTAGCACGATGTTGGCGTATAATGTGGGATGTGTCTATTATTTTCCCAATCCGCTATAATAAGATAAGTATTATAAACATTGTTAATTCGATATCCAGAGCCGAGTCCTATCCAATATTTGTTTTTTAGCTGTTTGTTTTATTTATTTTTATAAGTAGGTAGGTAAGTACCTATATTTTTAATAGATAAAGCATTTGACCACTGTCTCACCTGATGGAAAGCGATGACGCAGTCTACGATGGTGCATGCTTGCCTAGAAGATACCTGTTCACTGTCGACTTGAAGACTCCCAGATCATAGTTAGCTGGAAACGAGGACACAAGGTTTATTATACTTAGGTACTGCTAATGTATACAAAATCTGACGAGAAAAGCTGTCTCTTGATAATGGGTTCAGGTCCATAATTATATGAGTCTATAAACATGACATAACTACTTTATTTTAAAAAAGCTAAAAGGTTGTAGCGTTGTATGGTCTAGAAAATAGCATATTATTATCATGTCATTACTACAAATTGCCAACATGGTCAAGAAAGAAATAATAATTATAATTGCAAAACATTATAGATCTTGTGTAAAAATGGTTATTTAGTGGGTCCAAGACAAAGACAATAATCGTTAAGCTAAGTCTCCCAAGCCTTTGGACGACCTAAAAAAATCTAACACTTGCCTGTATATACGAGATGGAGAAAAAGTGGGTAAAAATAAGGTACGCTAGTCGCCTGCATCATTGTTAAAATAATTTCAATACAATATAATTTTATTTCAACTACAGTACCTTCCTGCTTTGTTCACACAAAACATTCACATAACTGTTCGGCAAAAGCTAATAATCTCAGTTATTGAGGTCGACTCGCTTTGGATAATTTATTTAGGTACGGCTCATTACGTTCTATTATGGAAACAAATAGAATTTCACATATCATCGCATATTTTGTAATGGAAATGGCTAAGTAATTTTGTGCTTACCGACTTATACGATTACCATATGTTTGTGATCTTAAGCATGCTTTTTTCAGATAATCCAAGCCAGTCCAGTCAATCGTCAGGCGTTTTATACCAACCCCATTTTATAGTCATCTTAAGCTTACCGGGCATTCTGCTGAGTTGTAGAGTCATATGTCAAGAGCTCATGTCCCCCTTTTGAATAATAATAAATTCTATAATTTACTATCATCTTCATCATCATCAGCCTAAAGACGTCCACTGCCAAACATAGGCATCTCATATAGAGTGCTACTTTGACTGGCTACTTAGCTTTTACATCCAATGACTCGTCACAGTTCGTCGTCGGGTCGTCGGTCCATCTAATGGGGGGGACATAAGCTGCGTCTTCTGGTTTATGGTCACCACTCAAGAATCAGTCTACCCCATCGGTAGAGAGAGAGAGAGATAACGATAGAGTAAAAAGGACCCCAAAATTCATCCCATTTTATACATGTTTCATGTATGTTTTGTAACATGTCGTGTCACGCTAATGTTGTTAGTAATCACAGTTTGATTGTTGCGACCTCCGTTACGTAGTTTTGTTGTTGGTCACATATTGTTTGGGACTTTCTGACGAGATAATGATTCAATTTCTAGATTGTTTATAAGTTTCCTACTTTATAATATGTTCCCACATCTTTTCAGCGTCCAAATTCAAATTAAATTCATCTTCATCTTTATTTTATGCGATTGTAAAAACCGTTGTCAAATTCGAATAAGCTTAGTGACGTATTCAATTATAGGTTTTTTTTTTCATTTTCGCAATGGGATAAACAGTATTACATAATTGTTTTGGTTTCAGTTTATTTAAAACAAGACTAATAAAATATTAGGTAACTCAATTCCAGAAATTCCAACCACCCAAAGACAAACAAAAACTGGGTTAAGTAATATTTTCACGAGAAATGAAATTAACTCACATGGTAACTTGAAAATTCAGATATATCTGGAAATTTCGAGCTCGAGCCGGTTCGCAACAGTTCGTTCCGACTTAAACCGGTGCGAGTCGCACCTGAACAGGGCTCTAATTGGATTCCCCGTGAATAACCCACCTATTAAGTTTTCATCTCGCTGTGAGCAGTTTTCATATATTTTGCAGTTAGAATATTTTGCTAGCGTGTACCTTTTCATAGATTATGTCGTAGAGATAAATATATATTGCCAAGGTTTTTTGTTAGGTGCTGCCATTTTAATTAGGAGAGGCACTTCAGCTTCTGACTAATTTATATGTTAATGATGATCCTTCCGGTATTTAAAACGTAGTTATTAGTAATAACTATGATTAAAGTTAAAATAATTTCAATGTTCATTTGTTATATATTAATCACATAGGTAATATTATTAAAATTTACATATTAAAAAAAAAGATGTTGGAATAACAGCATAAAGTACAATAATGTTGGATGCGTTTTGGGAGACGATTAGTAAAGATTGGTATAGGTAAGGTAAGTAACGCATATTGTTTTTTCTCTAATCTATGGTAAGGTATTTCAAGTTCAAATATGTCGCTCAAGACGTTGTAGTCATTTCTAGCTCCTTATTTTGCACTGGAAATAGCAAGCGAATTTTCATTAATAAAAAATTATTAATTCTTCTTTCTATTATATTGTACATTTGTGTGCAGCAAATATAATTATCTAATTTGCGTAATTTATAAAGTTATTAACCTGTGATAAGGAATATAATTTCATTAAACTTATTACCAAACACTAATGTAAGCCTATCAGTGTAATTCATACATAAAAATAGCCATTAAAACATATCAACATTAATTTTTTCAAACTTCCCGTTCTCTCCAGAGTCTGGACAACAATCTTCACCAAAATTAAGACGTGAAAACTTCGTAAACAGCAATAAAAGTAACCATAGCTCACAGATTAAAACAACGACCATTACCGCCCGAATTTTCTTCATGACCCTGGCAGACAAAGGACACGAATTAAATATTCATTTTTAGTGAAATCACGTGAAGTGCCTGAAAATTTCTTCCTCATTTTATACAAACTTGTACACGGAAGCAGTACAGAAGGTTTAGCATGGATAGAATGAACTGGAGTTTTTAGCTATAGGAAAAAAAATCATATAAAAAAATATATATTAAAAAACTAATTGCCTATGTAAATTAATTCATTCTCGAAACAAAGAACACTTTGTAAGTTCTTACATTTCAGAACCAGTTCTATTTTAGATCATCATCATCATCAGTCAGAAGTCGTCCACTGCTGAACATAGGCATCCCCCATTGGAGCCCTTTGGTCGGATACTTGATTCTTGCATCAAGCAACGGATCGCCGTGGTTTATCCACCTAGTGCCGGGGTCTGGCCTACGCTACCTCTCCCAATTATCAATATTGCTAACATTTTAGATAAAGAGGTAAAACAAAAAAAGCTCTACTACCTAAGATAACCAAAAGTAAAAAAGCTGACATAACCATACCAACAGTTAACCAAGTCGTAGAGCATTGAAAATGGCCTGACACAGAAGGTGATAATAAAGTGAAACTTGTAAATTCGTTCAAAAAAACACGCTATGAAATAGAGGATCTCTTCCACGGATCCCATAGTACTGTTCCAAACAGACTTTTGAACGACAAACTTTCCAAGAAGATTTTTCAAAAAGTTAGAAATTAGAGCCATTAAACGCAGGGGCGTTTATAATTCAGAAAGTCACAGCACCGTGAGGATATAGGGTTTAAATAAATTACGTGAATTTAAATATATCACGGAATTTTAAGTATTGGCGGATTCCGACGCGGAAATCTGGGGTGAAGTAATAATTTATAGGCGTGATTTAATATTCAAAGATTGGTAATGTTCTTTTCTTGGACTGGTAATAAATGCAAAGGAGTGGAATTGGTATATCTTATTCATTAAATTGCTTATATTTGTATTTTAGTGTTCATTGCACCTATTAGGACTGGTTTTAGGATATAACCTATTTAAACGGTGGGAGACTCAATTAGACTAAAAATAATACAATTAATGAATACTTGAAAATTTTCAGATCCAAGAAACAGCCGCTTACTGAGTTAAATCGTATAGGTACATTCTATCTTCATGAGCTGGAACACTGCTATATAGACAATAGGCTTCTCCGACTAAACGTACCATCCGTATCTAACGGCTTCTTGCAACTCTGACAACATCTTCCATTACTTCATTCAAATACTATACAAATTCAAAAAAGATAAATTAAAGATAAACTTTTAGATTAGATACAATAGCGCCTAGTTCTTCTATGACAATAGCAAAATCGCTAAGAAACCTCATTCTTTTTTTAATTAAATTATTTTACTGTTGAGTTTTGCCAACAGTTATTTAATTAAAATATTGAAACAGCTAAACTACAAAATGGTAAATAGGGGAACACATCAAACAATAATGACTGAAATGTAAAAGAACCAAATAAAACCTATATAGCACCGGTCCAAAGGGTAGATTCAGATTCAGATATTTATTGCTTCCATAGGTGGAATAAGAAAAGAAAAGAAAAAAATAGATAAGGAACAGAAAAAAATAGAAAAGTGGTATAGAATTCAATGGTGATGTTTCCTATTTACAGTGCTACGGCAAATCAAGTAAGACTGAAACTATAATCGATTGGAGTGATACAATCAATCTTATTTGCATATACCACAATCTTTTAAAATATGAAATTCTATCAATTTTATTTTTCGACACAGAAACCTCTTCTTTTTATCGAAATAACTGGTTCCATACAGCACTGGATTATGAGGTGGGTACTTGAAGCGGAAACACACGCAGGAAAATCAATTCAGTGTAAAAAAATCTAATCATGTTGATTAAATGCTCTCATAAGGTCAGTTTACGTCCGAACCTAATATTTTAATTATTTTTCACACTGCAAATAGGGCGAATTCTATGATTTTTCATAACAGTGTAAAGTAAATTAGACTTGCTGTAATTACGAAATCTACCAAAAAAAAACTTATTCCCATAAAATCAGCTTTGCTGCGCTTTTGCAAACTCAAGCTTAACTGAACATGAAACTTCATCTTTGCTAATAAGCAACTTGAAGATCGAACATGTATATTAGTTATTTTAGAAATTTCTATATCGCTAATGATTTGAAGTCTGAAATTCTAAACTTTAACAGGTAATCCAATTTTGTAGCTGACATAAAACAGCAAAACTATTTAATATTTGACGGGGCAATTTACCTCTTACTTTTCGTAATTTTCAATTTGCATAATATTGTGCTTAATTAATATTCCATATTAGTAGAACACTACAGCAAAATTGATGAACATTCTTTCTTCATCTTGGTACACAGTAGATAGATAGATAGATAACTCTTTATTATTGTCTCATCAAAGAAAGATACAGTATGCAGGAATAAAATAAATCTTACGTAGTAGTGCAACAGTAGATTACAACGTAGACCCCGAAGAATGCTGCTGCTCATTTCCTGAATGTTCCCTTAGCCGTCTCTTATGGCACCCATAGTGATTAAATATTAAATAATGATTTTTTTAATGTAAATGAATAACGTGACGAGCTAGTCGTTTGCCTGATGTTAAGCGTCACGGCTACCCATAACAGATTGCAGTATCACTCAGAACTCTATAAATTAATATAGTTTTGCGTGACACTGCACTGCGCATGTCATCCTGAGACTTCAACCCCCTCTAGTAATAAGATCACTAGATTGTGTGATCAGATAATAAAGTCCCAGTAATTTCTCTAGCTACAATGCCCTTCAAACCGGAATACAACACACAACACAAAACACTGCTAATTTTTTATAACAAAATACGCAAAACTGGTTTACCGATAACATTATTATGTAAAGATTTTTTGGAAAGATGAGAACAGCGAAATGATTTGAAAGACTCTAAATCCTATTTCATCGTTTTGTCAGATAATTATAATTGCGTATGAAATTAATTACAAAACTGTAATTAAAGCGAACTAACGAACTGTTCAATCAGTATTACAAAATTATAATCTTAATAACACCTGTCAACAACAACACAATCACGTGACTGCGTAAAAGAGAAAAAGTATCCCACAATATCACCTCCTTTACCTCACGTTGCTACCGAAGATGTTTTCCTTGCTAATAGAATGACAAACACCAAACGCAGGGGATTGGCTGTCCTCTGTCAGAATCCCTTTTCAGCCGAAGTCCCTGTGGATGTAGTTTACGACAGTATTGAAGGTCCACGATTTCTATTTGTTTTTATAAAGAGTTTGCTGGTACTACGAAGCTAGTACCAACTGGGAGTACCTATGATTAACTAATTGCTTGAATATACTGAAGTTAACCGCGACAGATTTTACACTAGGTAGTAGGTAATTAGTAAAGTATAGTTCTCATTGAGCGGCTGTTTTAGAATTCTGTCAGTGTAGGCAATTGGCCCAATAGGGTATCGCGTTCCGAGAAGTTTGTAGTAGGAAACACTACATTGCGGTAAATACTTGAAATACAAATTTGTTATTAATCTAAACTTCAGTAACTGTAATAATTTATTTTCCCGCTTACGAGTAGGCGTGATAAAATGTGGTTCGAAGAAAAATGTTGTTTCATTGACCGGTTGATGCGATGTTTTGGTAGGACTCCTCGCTTGAGCATTCATGTGGTTTATTTGTGTGTGAGTAGAATTAGAAAATAGTAGCACCTTGCAACGTCATGTTGTTATGAAGTGTTATTATAATAAATAAGTACTATTTATTCATTTTGTCATTAATTTACGTACAAATAGCGGTAGCTGTGGTTAGGAATCTACTTTACTTTTATTTTATCTAAACAGTATTCTTCAATTTGATCAGTATAAAATGAACAATAGCTTTGTGGGCTACTCCGACATACACACACATTCACACATTAATATATCACACTACATATTATCTATTTATCACCTACACTTATATATCTACAGTATTATTAACATATTATATAGTGTTATTTATATACACTCAGATTGCCAAAGCTTCATTCATTAATAGAAAAACATGGCTAATGCTTTCGATACTATGTATTTCCACCCCAACCACTAACACTGCTAATGTTTCGCAAACATTTTCTTATGCTATCTAATGTTGTCTATTGATTACAAAATACGCTAGGGCAAAATGAAAGTAGTTCGATCACTGACATGGATATCCTCTACAAGTTTAGGGGAGTCCCCCAGGGCTCTCTATTGGGGTCGCACTTTTATGTTATTGCAACGTTAGAGATTGTTTACTGCTTTCATTATAATTAATTTAATGTAAATTGAAACATAATAATGTAACGTTTATATGAATTAAAATGAAGCGTTTAAATGATGATGGGTTTAAACAACTATTCAATTTCATTAAACTATACTTTCTGTGATTTAATCAAATAAAAAAGTCATACGAAGGTCTCCTGTACAATCATAAATGTAATCTTGGAATTTAAAGCTACCTACTAGAAATTATTTGTGAAATAAACAAAAATGTGTTATCTTTACTGTCGCTTTTCAATTATTATGGAAACGCTACTGAAATACCTACTTACGTCTTTTATAATGACATGTTTTCTCTATTATTTTTGGTATAATAATTATCAGTCAGTTTAAAAATGAACATAATAATATTTGGAAATATTAGTTGGCATACCTTACAATAATTTTTATTGTCTTGTGTCCGTGAAATGCCAGCAGCAATATCACAGTTACCTGGGCGACTCTTTTTGATCTTTACGCAATATTTGCATTTCACTTATTCTAAATGAATTAAATGCAGAAACTTATATGTTAACTTCTTATACCTTAACTGGACTAGTTAGGTAGAAACGCTTATGTATACTCTAAGGTAGAAACTAACACAAAGTTCAAAAAATCTGTTAAATTCTCATCAATTGATTTGACTGTGTTTTAGTAATAGGTACAGTCCAAAAAAACTTTCGGACTGTATTAATACTCGTGGTCCTAACTGTATTTTAAACGACGCATTTTGTATTAAAATGTAAAGGGTCACAAAAGCTTTTTGTATCAAATCTATTTATATATGTAACGCATGAGTCATTTAAAATAAAATTAAGTAAGACTATTAGTGTAACAACACAATATTAAAGGTAAAATACACAAAAACAATTTTACGTTTAAAATATTGAAAAAAGATAATCTACTAATTTTTGGGCTTACATATCTATTTATAAATTAAAGAATTGATTATGGAATTAACATGGAAATATTACAAAATATATTTGTACAATGTATTTGATCCCCGTACATTGTAATTTATATTACACTAGCTTAACGCCCGCGGCTTCGCCCGCGTAGTTCTTGGAAAAAAGAAGAAGTGTATTGGTGTAAATTTTAATAGAGATAATTGCGCCTATTAAGAAGAATGATGGAGACTAAAGTATATTAACGACTCAGATCACTTTCACATAATAAAGTGCTACGCCAACTTCTACAACAGATCAGCTTTGCTACACACTGGCTCTAGAGGGCCGCTTGCGGCACAGTGATCAGAGCACCTTCGAAAAAAAAACGCCAATTTCTACCAAACATCACTTTCGCTACATACGCGCTCTCGTAGTAGGTCGTTTGCGCCCTATCTAACAGAGCAATCAGAATAAAAACGCAACTTGTCACATTCTCGCCCTTGCAGACCGCTTGCGACCAAGCAAACAGAGCAATCCCGAAAAAATGATTGCAACTTCTATCACAGGTCACGTTCTCTTTTACTTGCTCTCGCAAGCTGCTGCGTAATAATGAGTATAGCCCACAGGGATAATTCTAATTTCGGAGATGGAAGTATTTCGATTGTTAGTACATGCTAGAGCCTATCGTGTTATTAAATATCATCAAAATTAGTTGAATAATAAGTATGAAGTGGAGTGATAATGATAATAAAATCCCACAGGAACCATGCATTTTTCGGTATGGAAAATATTTCATTTATTACAGCCTCCTATTTTACTTACATCCATCTCAATTCGTTAAGCATTTACGCCGCCCTGCGCGCCATGCGCTTGTCTACTATGCAGATGTGTAGGATTTTCAAATCCCCAAAATTAGACTCCTTTGGGGGATGATTTTGGAAAAACTGTGTTACACGTATTTCATAATTATAATTGAAGAGTATGTGTACTAAGGTTCGAGTCAATCAAGCCAGAGCATAAAAAGTTTTAAGGAAAATTCCACTCCCCATTTCACCCCCTTAAGAATCAATTAAAAAAAACCCTTTCTTAGTGGATCCTTACACTTAACAAAGAATACACCAGCCAAATTTCAAGTCTCTAAAACCCGTGGTTTAGCCCGTGCGTTGATTTATAAATTTCAACAGAAAAAACTTCAGAAACGCCGTATGACCCTGATGGGATATGATTCTCAAAATTAGTGACATAGGCTTTACTTTATTTTAACTGAAGAGTATATAAACCAAGTTTCAAACCAATCGATCCACAGAACAAAAAGTTACACACAAACGTAAAACCTTCCGTTTCATCCTCTTACGGGTGGATTTTCAAAAAACCCTGTTTTAGAGAATCCCTACACTTTATAAAGAACACACCTTACAAATTTCAATTCTCTAGGACCAGCGGTTCAGGCTGTGCGTTGAGTTATAGATTTCGATAGAAAAAACTTCTGAGATGCCGTTTCACGCTGATGGGAGGTGATTTTCAACAAAAACCGTCACATACGCCTCACTTTAATTGAACAGTATACACACAAGTTCCAAACCAATCGATCCACAAAATAAAAAGTTTCATACAAACGAAAAAACCCTATTTCATCCCTTAGTGGTAAATTTTCGAAAAATCCCTTTTTAGTAGATCATTACACTTCACAAAGAACATACCTTCACAATTTTAAGTCTCTAGGACCAGTACTTTAGACTGTGCATTGATTTATAGTTTTGAGATCCCTGACGGGAGATAATTTTCAAAGAACCATGACATAAGCTGAACTATATTTTAATTCAAGAGTATACACACCAAGTTTCAAACCAATCCATCCACAGAATAAAAAGTTGCATACAAAAGTAAACACCCTATTTCACCCCCTTAGGGGTGGATTTTCGAGAAACCCTTTCTTAGTGGATCCCCACACTTTACAAAGAATACACTTTCCAAATTTCAAGTCTCTAGGACCAGCGGTTCAGGCTGTGCATTTATTTATAGGTTTCGATAGAAAAAACTTCTGAGACGCAGTTTGATTCTGACGGGAGGAGATTCTCAAAGATCGTCACATAAGCTTTACTTTATTTTAACTGCAGAGTATATACACCAAGTTTCACACCAATCGCTACACAGAATAAAAAGTTGCATGCAAACGTAAGACCCCCATTTCAGTCCCTTAAAGGTGGATTTTCAAAATACCCTTTTTTAGTGGATCCTTGCACTTTACAAGGAACACACCTTCAAAATATCAAACCTCTAAGACCAGTGGTTAGTGGGTAGTGGTTTAGGCTGTGCGTTGATTTATAGATTTCGATAGAAAAATCTTTAAGACGTATTTGACCTTGATGGAAGGTGATTTTCAAAAAACCGTGACATACGCCTAACTTTAATTTAATTGAAGAGTATACACACAAGTTTCAAACCAATGAGTCCACAGAAAAAAAAATCATACAAACGGAAAAGCCCCATTTTATCCCCTTAGTAGCGGATTTTCGAAAAACCCCTTGTTAGTAGATCATTACACTTCACAAAGAACATACCTTCCAAATTTAAGTCTCTAGGGTCAGCGGTTCAGGCTGTGTATTGATTTATAGATTTGAGACCCCGTATGACCCTGACGGGAGGACTTTCTTTTAACTGAAGAGTAGACACACCAAGTTTCAAACCAATCAAACCACAGAATAAAAAGTTGCATACAAACGTAAAACCCCCATTTAATCCCCATAGAGGTGGATTTTGGAAAAAACCTTTCTTAGTGGATCCCTACACTTAACAAAGAATACACCTTCAAAATTATAAGTCTCTAGGACAAGCGGTTTAGGCTGTGCGTTGATTTTATAGATTTCGATAGAAAAAACTTTGATATCCCGTTTGACTCTGATGAAAGGTGAATTTCAAAAAACTGTGAAATACGCCTAACTTTATTTTAACTGAAGAGTATACACACCAGTTTCAAACCAGTCGATTCACAGAATAAAAAGTTTCACACGAACGAAAAAAACCCATTTCATCCCCTTAGTGGTGGATTTTCGAAAAACCCCTTGTTATTAGATTTTTACACTTCACAAAGAACATAACTTCCAAATTTCAAGTCTCTAGGACCAGTGGTTCAGGCTGTGCATTGATTTATAGATTTGAGACCCCATATGACCCTGACGAGAGGTGATTTTTATAAAACCATGACACAAACTAAACTTTATTTTAGCTGAAGAGTATACACACCAAGTTTCGAACCAATGGATCCACAGAATAAAAAGTTGCATACAAACGTAAAACCTCCATTTAACCCTCTTAGAGGTGGATTTTGGAAAAATCCCTTCTTAGTGGATCCCTACACTTCACAAAGAATATACCTTCCAAATTTCAAGTCTCTAGGACCAGCGGTTTGGGCTGTGCGTTGATTCCTGAAATCTGTTTAGAATTTTATATATATAGACTAGTATTTTGCCCAGTGCGCGGGCCGCGAGCGGCCCGCGTGTGTGTTTTCGTGGCGTTCCATTTGTTCAAAACGCTATACTTGGAGCTAAACTTTAAATTTTGCAAGTACTTGTACAAAACTGCCGTATTTATCAAAGAAAATGATAATGCGCGTGACTTTGCATGGCGGCCATTTTGTTTGACTTGACAGCGTCATTTGCACCATGAGTAGGATGCAACCGGCACACATGCACCGTGCGCGGTGCAAGTGCTGATCGTGACCGTCCACTTATACCAAACTACAGTAAACTAACTCGCTTCGCTCGTCGTCGCATTGGGTATGTCGGAAAAAATTTGACGTTTGACACCTGTCAAAAATTGACATTTGACAACTGTCCTAAAAATTGACATTTGACATCTGTCAAAAAAATTGACATTTGATATTTGTCAATAAATTTGACATCTGTCATCAAATTTGACATTTGACATCTGTCAAAAGTTTGACATTTGACATCAATCAAACTGACATCTGTTTACACTTGACAGCGGTATTAGAACAGTGCGCAGGTTGCAAGCGGCACACTTTCACCGTGCGCGGGCCGCACGCGGCCCGCTCACGGTGCAAGTGTGCAGGTGCAAGTGTTAGTTGTGACTGTCCAATTATACCAATGAGAGACAATAAACTAACTCACTCATCGCCGCATTTGGTAGGTTGGAAAAAAAATTGACATTTGACATCTGTCCAAAAAATTGACATTTGATATTTGTCAATAAATTTGACATCTGTCAAAAAATTTGACAATTGACATCTGTCAAAAGTTTGACATTTAAAATCAATCAAACTGACATCTGTCTACACTTGACAGCGGTATTAGAACAGTGCGCAGGTCGCAAGCGGCACACTTGCACCGTGCGCGGGCCGCACGCGGCCCGCACACGGTGCAAGTGTGCAGGTGCAAGTGTTGGTCGTGACCGTCCACTTATACCAAACTACAGTATACTTGGTGCTTGCTTCGCTCGTCGTTGCATTTGGTAGGTTGGAAAAAAATTGACATTTGACATCTATCAAAAAATTTGACATCTGTCAAAATTTTGACGTTTGACATCTGTCACACTGACATCTGTCAAAATTACAACTATCTCCTTCCGAAACTGTAGTACCATAGGCAATAAAACGGAAAACAGCAATTTTGATAATAGTATATACGGCGGCCATATTAAAAAATGACAGATGTCAAAATTTGACCAAACCATGTTGATCAGCATCCTTTGGGGCCCCCAGATATCGATTTACATCCCGATCGGAGCTTCTTTATTTTCGGACGCGGACCAATGGACCGCCATTTTGAAAAACATTCTTTTTTACTGTATGCCCCTCTCAAAACTGTACAATATTAGAACAAACCCTCCCTACAAAAGTCTCACAGTTTCGGTGTTATTTGCGAATTAAAAATCCTAAAAAAGTGAAATTGCATGTTCGCAATATTTCAAAATGGCGGAATCAAAAAAGTTTTTACACATTCCTACCAAGTGTACCGTGGGATTTTCAGATATCGATTTTCATTCGGATCGGACAACTTTTACTATGAGTCGGTACGTCTACAGCCGCCATCTTGAAAAAAATTGATTTCACTGATATTGCATTCTTACCCTTATAACATCTATACTTTATCCCCAGGAACGACTTTTCTAAATCACTCGCAACGGAGGCGCAAAAAAGCAAAGTTGATATTTCAATAAAAGCACTTTTGTATGGCAGCCCCATTGAAAGTTGACACATGTCAAAATTTGATTACAGAATGTTGATCATCATCCTTGGGGACCCCCAGATATCGATTTTCATCCGGATCGGTGAAACTTTTTTTTCCGCCGCGGCCAAAATTTCCGCCATTTTGAAAAAAGAAATTTTTCGCAATCTTCCCCTCTGACCTCCAACTAATATTAGTTCGAGCTCTTTATACTAAAGTGTCATAGTTTCGCCGTCATTTATGGTTAAAATTTGTATGGCGGATTTTTTTTTCCGCCATTTTGAATTTTTTTTGACATCTCCAAAATCGTCCCAGGGTTTGCTATGACATTCCTTAAAACGACAATGATCTATCTTTTATGGTTTGGCCAGGCCGTTGACCGTCCGAGTGACCGAAGTTCGGAAGACCAGGTCGCGAATTTTTTTGAAGACACCTCGATCATCTGGACACAAAACACAACAAAGACATTCAAAATTTTCCATAGGTGTCGAGAAACAATGCGTCAAAAATGAAAAAAAAAATTTGTATGGCAGCCATCTTTAAAAATGGCGGAATCCAAAATTTTTTTTGAAATATCGAATCTGCGGCCCCGAAAACCCCCCAATGCAAAAAATCACCCCGATCGGACCAACTTTCAAAATGGCCGCCATTTTGAATCCGCCATCTTGGATTTTCATGACAACCATCTGACAGCCCCCGTCATCCTCTATGACATTTGGTCGAGCACCACCCACATACCTCTTACCGTTGCCGAATTATGAGCGTTTCAATTTTGTATGGGGGCCACCGTTTTTTGTTCGGGGGCCCCCATTTTTTTCATTTCTCTGGAAACATCCCAGGGTCTACTCCAACATTAGTTAAAACTGGACCCCCATATCTCTTGTCGTTTTCGAGATCCGTTGACCTGTTCCATCTCAGAGACGATTTTCTGGTAATATCAGATTTTTCCTGGGGTGACATGACCCATCACTATACAGCCTCATACTCAGTTTTGACTGACCACTTCTGAGAGCTGAGATCAATTATGTCAATCATCAGTCAGTCAGTCACTCATGGGTATCCAATTTTATAGTAATAGTAACTAGTATTTTGCCCCGTGCGCGGGCCGCGAGCGGCCCGCGTGGGTGTTTTCGTGGCGTTCCATTTGTTCAAAACGCTATACTTGGAGCTAAACTTTAAATTTTGCAAGTACTTGTACAAAACTGCGGTATTTATCAAAGAAAATGATAATGCGCGTGACTTTGCATGGCGGCCATCTTGTTTGACTTGACAGCGTCATTTGCACCATTAGTAGGTCGCAACTGGCACACTTGCACCGTGCGCGGGCCGCACGCGGCCCGCACACGGTGCAAGTGTGCAGGTGCAAGTGTTGGTCGTGACCGTCCACTTGTACCAAACTACAGTAAACTAACTCGCTTTGCTCGTCGTCACATTAGGTAGGTTGGAAAAAATTTGACATTTGACATCTGTCCAAAAAATTGACATTTGACATTTGTCAATAAATTTGACACCTGTAAAAAAATTGACATTTGACATCTGTCAAAAGTTTGACATTTGACATCAATCAAACTGACATCTGTCTACACTTGACAGCGGTATTAGAGCAGTGCGCAGGTCGCAAGCGGCACACTTGCACCGTGCGCGGGCCGCACGCGGCCCGCACACGGTGCAAGTGTGCAGGTGCAAGTGTTAGTCGTGACTGTCCAATTATACCAATAAGAGACAATAAACTAACTCACTCATCGCCGCATTTGGTAGGTTGGAAAAAAAATTGACATTTGACATCTGTCCAAAAAATTCACATTTGACATTTGTCAATAAATTTGACACCTGTAAAAAAATTGACATTTGACATCTGTCAAAAGTTTGACATTTGACATCAATCAAACTGACATCTGTCTACACTTGACAGCGGTATTAGAACAGTGCGCAGGTCGCAAGCGGCACACTTGCACCGTGCGCGGGCCGCACGCGGCCCGCACACGGTGCAAGTGTGCAGGTGCAAGTTTTGGTCGTGACCGTCCACTTATACCAAACTACAGTATACTTGGTGCTTGCTTCGCTCGTCGTTGCATTTGGTAGGTTGGAAAAAAATTGACATTTGACATCTATCAAAAA
Source organism: Ennomos quercinarius (assembly GCA_910589525.2). Lineage (NCBI taxonomy): Eukaryota > Metazoa > Arthropoda > Insecta > Lepidoptera > Geometridae > Ennomos > Ennomos quercinarius. The sequence continues at coordinate 14,357,372 of OU342508.1, read as the reverse complement.
ATTTGACATCTGTCAAAATTTTGACGTTTGACATCTGTCACACTGACATCTGTCAAAATTACAACTATCTCCTTCCGAAACTGTAGTACCATAGGCGATAAAACGGAAAACAGCAATTTTGATAATAGTATATACGGCGGCCATATTAAAAAATGACAGATGTCAAAATTTGACCAAACCATGTTGATCAGCATCCTTTGGGACCCCCAGATATCGATTTATATCCCGATCAGAGCACCTTTACTTTCAGACGCGGACCAATAGACCGCCATTTTGAAAAAAGTACTTTTTCACTGTGTGCCCCTCACAAAACTGTACAATATTAGAACAAACCCTCCCTACAAAAGTCTCACGGTTTCGGTGTTATTTGCGAATTAAAAATCCTTAAAAAGTGAAATTGCATGTTCGCAATTTTTCAAAATGGCGGAATCAAAAAAGTTTTTACACTTTCCTACCAAGTGTACCGTGGGATTTTCAGATATCGATTTTCATTCGGATCGGACAACTTTTCCTATGAGTCGGTACGTCTACAGCCGCCATCTTGAAAAAAATTGATTTCACTGATATTGCATTTTTACCCTTATAACATCTATACTTGATCCCCAGGAACGACTTTTCTAAAGCACTCGCAACGGAGGCGCAAAAAAGCAAAGTTGATATTTCAATAAAAGCACCTTTGTATGGCAGCCCCATTGAAAGTTGACACATGTCAAAATTTGATTACAGAATGTTGATCATCATCCTTGGGGACCCCCAGATATCGATTTTCATCCGGATCGGTGAAACTTTTTTCCCCGCCGCGGCCAAAATTTCCGCCATTTTGAAAAAAAAAATTTTTCGCAATCTTCCCCTCTGACCTCCAACCAATATTAGTTCGAGCTCTTTATACTAAAGTGTCATAGTTTCGCCGTCATTTACGGTTAAAATTTGTATGGCGGATTTTTTTTTCCGCCATTTTGAATTTTTTTTGACATCTCCAAAATCGGCCCAGGGTTTGCTATGACATTCCTTAAAACGCACATGACCTATCTGATATGGTTTGGCCAGGCCGTTGACTGTCCGAGTGACCGAAGGTCGGAAGACCAGGACATGAATTTTTCTGGAGACACCTCAAACACCTTGACACGAATGTTAACAAAGATATTCAAAACTTTCCATAGGTATCGAGAAACAATGCGTCAAAAATGGGAAAAAAAATTTGTATGGCAGCCATCTTTAAAAATGGCGGAATCCAAAATTTTTTTTCAAATTACGAATCTGCGGCCCCGAAAACCCCCCCATGCGAAAAATCACCCCGATCGGACCAACTTTCAAAATGGCCGCCATTTTGAATCCGCCATCTTGGATTTTCATGACAACCATCTGACAGCTCCCGTCATCCTCTATGACTTTTGGTCGAGCACTACCCACATACCTCTTACCGTTTCTGATTTATGAGCGTTTCAATTTTGTATGGAGATTTTATTTTTTGTATGGCAACACTTTTTTTTTTAATTTCTCTGGAAACATCCCAGGGTTTAATCCAACTTTAGTTAAAACGGGACCCCCTTATCTCTTATCGTTTTCGAGATCCGTTGACCTGTTCCATCTCAGAGACGATTTTCTGGTAATGTCAGATTTTTCCTGGGGTGACATGACCCATCACTATACAGCCTCATACTCAGTTTTGACTGACCACTTCTGAGAGCTGAGATCAATTATGTCAATCATCAGTCAGTGACTCATGGGTATCCAATTTTATAGTAAAGTAAGTAATAAAGTAAAGTAAAGTAAAGATTATAAATACCCTGGTAAACATTCGAAGTAATTCCCACCTAATATTTATTATGTAAATAAAAAATTATCACGTCAACCGTACCTAGACGTCAGAGTAACGTGAGGTTATTCTAAAGTAATCAAACATTTACGTTGCAGTACCTACTACCAGTGCGGAGTAATCTCCGAGGCTTTCCATATCTTCAGTCGCGGTGAAATCTGTAAAGATGTTACACACGCTGTTCTCTTACATGAATTATTCGGCAGTGGAATGATATTACGCAATTATTCTTGTATTTTCACGGAAATTGGTAAGTCATCTTTGTGTTATTTTATCATGTTACTTGCTGATCTTCATTTGCTTATCTAATTATACTTACGGCTCCTTACTTTATTTCTCTTTTCTACTTTTACAAGTAGCAAAATTATGTATTATACCCCATATTGATATTAACTACGTCGTCGTCTAAGACACATTAAAATTGCATATTTGGGTGTTTTCTGTCTCTGTACAAAGTTAACTTGGTACGTCATTGGTGACTGAGGGGAGGGGGGAGGGGGGTTAATTCAACACTTGTGTGCGCAGGTTTCGTTTTTTGTGGACGTCTGGGGCTGTTCACGCGTTATTGTAAATTAATTCATTTGGTTTCAGAGTGCAAGAAACATGAGTAAACTTGAAGTGCAGCCGGATAATCAATACAATCGTAGTTTATCCGGTGGTTCAACTCCCGTTACTCCGGGAATTTATTATCCACCCCAAAGTAAGTGATTGTAGTCAGTATTAATTAGTTTTCCTTTCATTTGACTATAGAAGATCTGTATTTATTTGTCTTGAAAATTGTGATAAGTTTTTTTTCTGTTTCAGGGTTTCATCGGCAGAAATTGTCACGACCAAAAACCAAACGAATCGTTAGCAAAAACGGAGAATTCAACATAGAGAGATGGAAACCCAATAATAACACATTCAGCTTGTTCTCAACTTGGTTTATTACTTTGGTTGAAGCGCAGTGGAGGTGGACATTGATCAGCTTCTTCGCAGCTTTTACCGGAGACTGGTTACTCTTTGGCTTTATCCACTGGATCATCGCTACAGCTCACGGTGATTTGCTCGATGATCACCTGCCTAATAACCTAAATGATACCCTTTGGACACCCTGTGTCAAAAACATCTACGGGTTTACCTCAACGTTTCTCTTCAGTGTTGAAGTTCACACAACTGTAGCATACGGGAAAAGAGCCATCACATTAGAATGTCCTCAGACTATTATAACAATGTGCCTTCAATGCATAGTCAGTTCTATATTCCAAGCGTTTATGGTTGGTATTCTTTTTGCAAAATTAACTCGCCCTAAAGCAAGATCACAAACGATATTGTTCAGCAAGAAATTGACGATAAGTTTTAGAGATGACAAATTATGCCTCGTATTTAGAGTAGGAGATATAAGACCATCAAAGATTTTGAATATTAATGCTTCAGTTTATATGATGAGATTTGATGTAAGTAATGAAATGCTGAATGATTTTGAACAAATTGAACTGAAAGTTGAAATGGATGGATGTGAGTCTACATTTTTCTTATGGCCTGTCTCTATCATACATGTAATAGATAAAACAAGTCCACTTTATCATATATCTGCAGCAGATTTACTTTGTGGTGAAATTGAAATACTTGCAGTGTTTGAAGGTTTAATAGAATCTACAGGGCAGCCTATGCAAGCTAAAACCAGTTATATTACTAAAGATATTTTATGGGGGCACAGATTTCTTCCAATCATAAGCAGTGACAATACTCATTATTATTATGACGTAGATTTTTCTATGTTATCCGAAACAATTTCAGTTGATACTCCATTGTGTTCAGCAAGTGAGTACGAATCTATAGTTAATGTAGTTAATTCTTTTTAATAAAATGGAGATTTAGAAATAGATTCGCATGTAAAACAATCATTATGATAAATAAGCTCTTAGAAAATAGTACATTACTGCAGCGGCCAGCAACAGAGGCATTTGATGGACGAACATATAAATGTGGGCCGAGGCGAAGCCTTGGCACAAATCAATGCCTTGTAATGCTGTTATAATTCTTGATACAGACCCTATAAGGGGGGGGGTAAGAAAGAAAACACTAGCCTCTATCCGTTAGTGTCTTTAATTCTGTTTTACACAAAAGTTGTTCCTTTCCGAAGGAGGCTAATATCTACTGTTTAATATTACTAAGGACTATAGTTGCTAATAATATTTTATGATATTTTGGTAGGATACATTCACAAATGGAAGGTGTTGGGCGCCTTAGAATATACAAATGTAGTGCTTGCCAGCTATTATGAGACCCAAGAGGGGTGTGGTACGAGCTAGTAGAACATTCCTGCTTTGCAACCAGATAGCTAAGTTAGTTGGTAATGGACAACACAAAGTATAAAGGAACGCGATCAACCAGCTACCATGCTGGCCGACCGTGATACCGTAAGGAGCGCGATGGTGTGGAGGACTGAACTGGATCCAGGGAGATGCAGACGGCGGGTGTAGACCCGTAGGTAAGGGGCCGTTGCCTCCCGGAGCCTAGCAGGTCAGCGCAGACCGTCGGTGAGCTCGGAGAGGGGCGTGCCAGGAGTTGGCACGACCCGAGTAGAAGAGGAGTAATAAAAAAAAAACCTGTCGAAGGACAGGAACAAATTAGACTCTTATTTTAGCACTTTTTACTATCACTGTCTACGACTTGATGCACATTTAGGTTTCTTTGGATAAATGGGAAGACTTACCCTGTAGAGGGGTTTTTCTTTACTCGTGGAGGTGAGACGCAGGCTCACGATGGGCGCGGTGGAGGCGGGCACCCGCCTAAAACGAAGGCGTCGCGGCAGCGGCCAAATGGAGGCAGCGACTTGCCGCGACCAGTAATTATACGTAGGGCACAGCTGCCTGTGGAAAGATGGAGTTCCATGAAGCTACCAGGTTCTGAGCACGGCGCGGGGATGGAGCCCCGCTCGTGATTACAAGATATTCTCGTGGAAACTCACCTGCAGCAAAAGAAGGAGTTAGCTTGGTGGCCGAGGAGACGCGCCAAACTGTCAGGAGCTGCGCCCACGCCGATACCAAAGAAAACGAACCACTCGAAGTTTCTCCGATCTTCCTTTTTCTAAGGAGAACCGTCGCTCTAACTGGGCGGATTTGCGTCACCCTATCTCGCCCCCCAGCCTCTGTCGAATTTTCTCGAAAAGTCCTTGCCTGCGTCCCTGACCACAAAAGTCACCACTCCGCATATCGCCAAAAGCGAAAGTCGAGCGGCTGAGTCAAGGACTAGATCTTCCCACAAGAGCCTTCACGACAGTGGTGGTTATTTAACGATATTTCTCGTGTTCTTTGCGTAAAATAAATTATTTATTTATGTGCATTTTAGCTATGCAAATAAACAGAAAATTAGTGAAAATCCCTTGGTTTGTAGGTTTTTCTTTGTTTAGGGTCACCCTGCGATCACGTCATATGTCAACTTCAATTTGACGTCTTGTCAGCCGACAGTGACAGTGACGTTTCGGTGTGGATTAAAAAGTTATGGTCGTTGGTTTTTTCTCTAAATTGGCTCCTGTGAGATGGAGATTATTATAGAGATTTAGCCAATCCATAAAGAAAAACGATTGACTGTGATTGTGATCCAACCACAATAATTAAATTTATACAGAAGCGAAAAACAAGCCGTTACAGTACCCGTCCAACCCGGGTAGAATTCACGTAGTGAATTCGAACGGCTGTCCTCAGCCGGGAACTTCAGTTTCCAACAAAAGACAAACAAAACACCAAAACCATGGTGAAATATCTTTAAAAAAAATCATTTAGAAAGTTATTGAATCAGGTTCAGACCAGACACTAACGGATAAAAGGAATAACCTAAAGCTATATATTTCCACACCTACATGCAAAAGTAAATGGAAAATTGGAACAAAGACAAAAAACAACAATATAATGTTTGTAAATAAAGGAAATTGTACCACTGGCTTGGGCAAGGTGCATATGTATAGGAAATTAGATAAAGATATAATACATTGTAATAATTAGTCGCTATGAGATTAAATTTATTATATTACAACCCCGCAAAATCCCTATATTATTATGTATTCAATATATACGAACTGGATTGTACTGCATTTACCCCGGGGTAATTATGAAATTGACTGGACATTAACCGAGAGTACAATTTGTCACAATTAACACCCGTTATAAGCAGGCTATTTGTCCTGCAAGGGAAATACCGGAGTTGACTGGAATGTTCGCCAAAGAACAACTAACCGTGAAAATCATGCTATCCCCCTAGTTGGTGTTGAATTGAATATCAGTGACTCCTTACTTGTTGTGTTAAGCTTCTTTATAAAGGAGTTCACATACCGCTCCTGTAGGCTTAAGTTTGTGTTATTGGCTTATTTTCGGAGTCCACATACCGCTCCTGTAGGCTTAAGTTTGTGTTATTGGCTTATTTTCGGAGTCCACATACCGCTCCTTTAAATGTAGTTTCCTACTAGTCCGCTTAGCTACGGAAGTAGGAATAGATTAAGTTCTGTTATCCGCTTAGCTACGGTTACAAAACTATCTAAAGTTCAGTGCTATAGGCTTCTTTATAAAGGAGTTCACATACCGCTCCTGTAGGCTTAAGTTTGTGTTATTGGCTTATTTAGGGAGTTTACACCGCTCCATAGATTGTTCTAATGACCTTAGTCTAGTGATGTTATAAACGTACATAGATGTGTGTATATAATATATATTTTAGATATTTATTAAATGGACTATTGGTAAAGAATGATTTTATTTTTATTTTATATGTAGATGCCAAGCCAGGGTAGAATAATTATTTAACCTATTGTAGAGTAGGGAAAAGGAAACAAATTATAAATTATGGTAACAACCCATGACCAGTCCTTCCTTAACCTAAATATTATTTACAAGGACTGAGTCATCCAGCTTCTTTTTTTTTTTTTTATCCATTTCAACCGTGATATCGAACCAAGAAAGAACCAACTCCCAGGACCAAACACAAAAGCAGCCTACTGCTGTCCGGGGGCACTGCTGTCTTGCCTAATATCCAACCTTTAACCTTATCTCCCTGTGAAACGAACCAAAAGTAGAGCCATCTCCCAGGACTACACAAAGGCGGCCCACCGCCGCCGTCCGGGGGTTCTCCGAAGGTAGGTAGTTTGTAGAACTACCGGTAGGTAAGCAGTAACCAGTTGGATACTTACTGGTTACTGATTTGTCAGTTTTGTATAAAAAGTGATAGGTAATAGATAACTGGAGAAGGGTTAGAAAGAAAGGGGAAAGAGGAAGTTCACCTTGGCTTCATCGAAGAGTGATGACAGGAGGCCTACGGTGAAAATTGTGTTCACGATAATGGGGTTGAGATGCCCATTTTCAGAGGCTACTACTGTGTAGCGGGTAAAATACTGTTTAGGGACAGTGGAGAAGAAAGGTACCTCTGAAGTAGGTAAATAGAGTTTAGTTTTAGGTTCAAGTTAGTTTGAGGTTTTAAGGTCCTTCACATGCCAAATGCCTGCATCTCTGCCGTTCTCATCTACCAGCTCATATACCAACGGAGACTTTTTGGTTTTGATTCTACACTTGACATATTTAGGAGCCAGTTTTGCAGAGAAAAACCGACCCTTGTCACTGAGAGGGAAAGTTCTTTTCCAGACCGTTTGACCCACTTTGAGCTCCATATATCTTCTCCGCAGGTTGTAATAATGCGTGTTTTTGGCGTGCGCCTTCACCAGTTCCTCTTTTACTTTCCGAAAAATTCCCGAGAGCGCACCCAGTTGGCGTGCGTAATCTTCTCTGCGTGGGAAGGAAAGGTCTGAGAGGTCTAAGGGAGATGAGTCATAGAGATCTCCATTTGGTACAGCCTCCCGCCCATGCATTAATAGGAAAGGAGAATATCCTGTAGCCTCACTGACGGATGTATTAATGGCAAACTCAATGTGGGGCAAATGTAAGTCCCATTCGCGATGGTCCTCCTTTATAAGTGAGGATATCGCAGTAACAATGGTACGGTTTTGGCGTTCCACCGGGTTAACTTGGGGACAATATCTAGGGCCTAAATGGATCTGGGGAACGTTGTATTTATGAAACAGGGCTTGTATCTCATTTCCAGTGAACTGAGTTCCATTATCAGAAATCACTGTTTGCGGGATCCCCTGCTTCATAAAGACGTCATTCTCCAGATGCCTGACGATATTGGCCGCGGTGGCTCGACGCAAGGGAAACAGCATCACATATTTTGTGAAGCAGCACATCACTACGAATAAGTGAGTGTAGCGGTTTCTAGAAACCGGAAAGGGGCCTGCCAGGTCTATACTCAATGTCTGGTTTGGCCTACAGCATTGTTTAGGACTACCCATCAAGCCTGGTGTAGTCCGATTCGGTATTTTATGGGATAAACATGTTTCGCATTGTCGCACGAAGTCAGCCACCTCCCTAAATAATCCGGGCCAGTAATACGCCAATGATATCTTTTTGAAGGTCTTCTGTATTCCCAAATGTGCAGAAGTGGGTAAACAGTGGTGTTCCTCAATTATTGTCTTCCGCTTAGACTGTGGTATCACTTCTTTCCATTGAAAATCACGAGCTAGAGTATTAGCTGACTTTGTGTAACGAAACAATCTTCCGTCTTTCACCATAAAATTCCGACAAGACAAGGGTTTTTGCACGCATTTAGTATAAACGCCGTCATACCAAGAATCACCAGTAGGGGTGAAAGAGTCCGTGGTTGCAATAGCTGCAACCGGCGTTACAAACCGAGATAAAGCATCCGGTACCACATTATCCTTGCCCGCTCGATGTTCGATCTCAAAGTTGTAAGGAGAAAGTCTGCAACCCCAGCGAGCTAACCTGCCGGTTGGGTTTGTTAGATTTAAGAACCATTTTAGGCTAGCATGGTCAGTCACAATTTTGAAAGGCTTGCTTCCTTCCAAGTAGGGCCTAAAATGTTCTACCGCAAACACCACCGCCAAAGCTTCCCGCTCCGTTGCTGAATAGTTCATCTCACATTTCGAGAGCGATTTGCTCGCGAAAGCAATTGGATGTTCAGTACCGTCCATATCCTGTGCTAACATCCCGGCGATGCCGTATGACGAAGCATCGCAATGCACAGAAAAAGGTTTGGAAAAGTCTGGGCAGGCGAGGATGGGGGCAGAAACTAGAGCCTGTTTTAGTTTCTGAAAGGAGTCTTCCGCTTCCTGGGACCACGCGAACGGAGGTGCCTTTTTCCCCGTGCTCGTCAATTTGTTCAAAGGCGCTGCTATTAGGCTGAAGTTTTTAATGAAACGCCTGTAGTAGGAGGCAGTTCCTAAAAACATCTTGACATGTTTTCGAGTGGTGGGGGTGGGGAACTCGAGTATGGACTGCACTTTAGCGGGATCTGTGTGCAAGCCCTTTTCGTCCACGACATATCCCAGGTATTTGAGTTCGCGTCTAAAGAATTGACACTTGGAAGCCTTTATTGTTAGACCTGCCTGCTTCAAACGATCCAGGACCTTTTTTAGGAGGTTTAGGTGGCCCTCGAAAGTCTCATGACATACTACTATGTCATCTAAATAGACGAAAACCCGGTTTTCAAAGCCATCCGGACCAAACAGTACGTCCATCAACCTTTGTTGGGTGGCTGGAGCACCAGTTAAACCGAAACACATGCGCTTGAAGTGAAATAATCCCCGTCCCGGGACCGTGAAAGCAGTTTTTTCGCGGGAGGCGGGGCTTAATTCAATCTGCCAAAATGCGGAGCTCAAATCTATTGAAGATAGGTATTTCGAATTCCTAAGACTGTCCAGGATCTGAGTAATGTATGGAAGGGGGTAGGCGTCATGTTTGGAGACTTCGTTCAACTTCCTACTGTCCAAACAGAACCGTAGTTCTCCCGTGGCTTTTGGGGTCATTAGGGTTGGATTATTCCACTCACTTCGACTGGGTTCCACTACGTCCAACTCTAGCATTTTGTCCAACTCCCGATGTAACTCTTTGAGTTTCTCCGGCGACATCGGGTAGTACCGCTGTTTGATGGGTTTCGCATCGCCCGTGTCGATAGTGTGTGTAATTAGGTTTGTCTTGCCCAAGCCTACCTTCTCGAATGCTATTTCGCCATAAGCATTGATGGTTTTCTCCGCTTGGTGGCGCTGCTCCGGAGTTAGAGTGTCCATGGGGTGAATATAGTTAATCTCGGCCACCGTGCGTATATCCCTGGAACATTTCCAGGGCAGTGTGTCGAGATCAGAAGGAGCCAAACCAAATGCCCGCCAGAAGTCCCAACCAAAAATAAATGAGGTTTTCACGTCTGGGATAACATGAAACTTTATAATTTTGACCGTGTCACGAAATACCACAGGTAAAAGCAGGGAACCAACGATTGATGAGTTAACCCCATTTACCGACTGAATCCTGCAGGAGTCCACACACGGAATCAGGGTGGCACCCAGATTCAAGAATTGTTCATGTGAGCTGTCCCCTATAATTGATATACTGGAACCGGAGTCCAGGAGCCCGTAGCACGGTTGACCGTAAACGTCGACAGTGAGAAATGGTCGATTATCAGTTTTTTCATTTCGGATTGTCGCTACTTTGTGTGAGTTAAAGAAGTGTTCTATTGTTTTTAACCAGTCCTGCCAATCTTTGGGGTCAAAATTGGGTGAGATGGCTGAGCCACAATCCGAAGATATTAGTTTTTTGGCTTAGAGCTAGTAGATGAAGTGGTAGTGTCAGAGGAGTGTTTCTGACATTGACATTGACAGGTGTGGGTTTTCACGTCCTGATTTTTTGTACAGTTTGGGCAATTTCCTGTAACGTAACCCCTAAGGCCACAGCGAAAACAGACTAGATATTTAGGTTCCTTGCAAGTTTTCAAGTTATGTCCTTTTACCCTACATCTTGGGCAGAAAAGAGAAGAAGACGCCGGCTGTGAAACTACCGCGGTCGCCGCTACTTGCCGGGTGTGAGATTGACCCTTGTATGCCAAGTCTGTCGCTAAAGTTTGCTTGGTAACCTTAGGCGGCTCTACAAAGTACTGGGTGCTAATTTGCTGCCTCTCCAACTCTTTGCACTTGTTCTTGAAGTCCTGCAACGTCGTAATGGGAAAGAGTGCCAGCCTATCCGAAAAAGCAGGGCGAATGTTCCGCCTAAGTATTCGCAGCTTCTCACCCTCACTCAAAGGTTCTCGCAGTCTGTTAAAGAAGTTCAACATGACCGAAAAGTATGCTGAAAAGGATTCATCAATACCTTGGGTTCGAGCTTTCAATTCCTCAAGTAACCTATAATCAAAATCAGGAGGTAGAAATTCGTCTAAGAGCTCCTGCTTAAGCTCCTCCCATGAAGATATGGAGCTACGGACACCCCTATACCATACCAGAGCAGAGTCAGCAAACAGTTCTGCCGCTGAACGGAAAACTTTTTTATAAGATAGTGAGCGGGATAAGATCAGTTCATCAAGTCGTTCCAAATAGGTTACAATACATGTAGTGCCATTGTACTTATGGTTAAGTGAGTTTATGTTCACAGGAGGGACATACATGACCCTACGGTGACCTTTCCTAGGGGCTGAGGGGCCACTATCAGTTGAAGAGTCTGATACTGGCTCCTCATGTTTAGAATGTACTTTTTTATAACGCCTAGTCACATATTCATTGGGGTCCAATGCTTGCGACTCATGAGGACTAGAGATCTGCACCTGGGTAACAGGATCCAGAATGTGTGTAACAGTAATATCCGACCTCTCTGTGTCAGACATGTTGTTCAAAGAATATTTTGTGTATTGTCTATTAAGTTTTAGGTTTTATGTGGTATTAATGCAGTAGGTTTGCCCTTAAATATGTATATTATGGAGCTTGTTAATAATTTTTATGATTTCCTATATGGTTGCAATGCAGTTTACAATAGTGTATCTTAATAATTTGTTGGTAATTATGATGTAACACTGTGTGAAAGTAAAAGTTATTTTTCTGTTTTATTATGTTTTCTATAGCAATAACTCTTGCTAAACATGAACTTCCATACAGCCTAGACTGTATTACAGCTATTATGCTATGCAGTCTAGTGATGGCAATCCACTGTTTAACTTGAAAATAATGAAATGTTATAAGGTAATCTAGTTAGGTCACAGTTCCTACAAAAAATAAAAAAAATAGGACCTGTGAGTTAGGTACTTTTATTGTTATGAACTTGTTGTCAGACAATGTTTTCTAACTTTATTCTTTTAGTACTTGGTATATTCTGTCTAATTTCAGTCAAACTTGTTGAATTTATTGTTGTAATACACTAATAACCTAGCTAGCTTTCTTATTACTATCTTAAAACTAAAGGTTGAAGAAAACAAAACACAAATTCCTTTTAATATTTGTTTTTCTTTGTTTTATGGTTAGTAAGAGGCTAACCTACCTACCTAAGATTTTGGTTGCAAAGCCAGAATGAACTAACCAGTTGAAGCGCCACTGTAATGCTGTTATAATTCTTGATACAGACCCTATAAGGGGGGGGGTAAGAAAGAAAACACTAGCCTCTATCCGTTAGTGTCTTTAATTCTGTTTTACACAAAAGTTGTTCCTTTCCGAAGGAGGCTAATATCTACTGTTTAATATTACTAAGGACTATAGTTGCTAATAATATTTTATGATATTTTGGTAGGATACATTCACAAATGGAAGGTGTTGGGCGCCTTAGAATATACAAATGTAGTGCTTGCCAGCTATTATGAGACCCAAGAGGGGTGTGGTACGAGCTAGTAGAACATTCCTGCTTTGCAACCAGATAGCTAAGTTAGTTGGTAATGGACAACACAAAGTATAAAGGAACGCGATCAACCAGCTACCATGCTGGCCGACCGTGATACCGTAAGGAGCGCGATGGTGTGGAGGACTGAACTGGATCCAGGGAGATGCAGACGGCGGGTGTAGACCCGTAGGTAAGGGGCCGTTGCCTCCCGGAGCCTAGCAGGTCAGCGCAGACCGTCGGTGAGCTCGGAGAGGGGCGTGCCAGGAGTTGGCACGACCCGAGTAGAAGAGGAGTAATAAAAAAAAAAACCTGTCGAAGGACAGGAACAAATTAGACTCTTATTTTAGCACTTTTTACTATCACTGTCTACGACTTGATGCACATTTAGGTTTCTTTGGATAAATGGGAAGACTTACCCTGTAGAGGGGTTTTTCTTTACTCGTGGAGGTGAGACGCAGGCTCACGATGGGCGCGGTGGAGGCGGGCACCCGCCTAAAACGAAGGCGTCGCGGCAGCGGCCAAATGGAGGCAGCGACTTGCCGCGACCAGTAATTATACGTAGGGCACAGCTGCCTGTGGAAAGATGGAGTTCCATGAAGCTACCAGGTTCTGAGCACGGCGCGGGGATGGAGCCCCGCTCGTGATTACAAGATATTCTCGTGGAAACTCACCTGCAGCAAAAGAAGGAGTTAGCTTGGTGGCCGAGGAGACGCGCCAAACTGTCAGGAGCTGCGCCCACGCCGATACCAAAGAAAACGAACCACTCGAAGTTTCTCCGATCTTCCTTTTTCTAAGGAGAACCGTCGCTCTAACTGGGCGGATTTGCGTCACCCTATCTCGCCCCCCAGCCTCTGTCGAATTTTCTCGAAAAGTCCTTGCCTGCGTCCCTGACCACAAAAGTCACCACTCCGCATATCGCCAAAAGCGAAAGTCGAGCGGCTGAGTCAAGGACTAGATCTTCCCACAAGAGCCTTCACGACAGTGGTGGTTATTTAACGATATTTCTCGTGTTCTTTGCGTAAAATAAATTATTTATTTATGTGCATTTTAGCTATGCAAATAAACAGAAAATTAGTGAAAATCCCTTGGTTTGTAGGTTTTTCTTTGTTTAGGGTCACCCTGCGATCACGTCATATGTCAACTTCAATTTGACGTCTTGTCAGCCGACAGTGACAGTGACGTTTCGGTGTGGATTAAAAAGTTATGGTCGTTGGTTTTTTCTCTAAATTGGCTCCTGTGAGATGGAGATTATTATAGAGATTTAGCCAATCCATAAAGAAAAACGATTGACTGTGATTGTGATCCAACCACAATAATTAAATTTATACAGAAGCGAAAAACAAGCCGTTACAGCCTTGTTGCGGCCAAGGCTTGTGTAGTACTTTTGTCAAATAATGCGCGGAAATTAAAACAAAAATTTTTTTAATTGAAATTATTTTTTCCCACCATAAAGTGTTACTTTTTTCCAATAAACAGCTTTCTATTTAGCCAGTTCGAAATTTAAATAAAACCTTTGACAACCTCCTTGGTTGCCATGTTTCGTTCCATTTTTAAATTACGCGATAGATATGAGTTTTGTATGTAATTTATTTGGCCGCTAAACCACGATAGATATGGATTTTCATGCAACTTTTGCCGGCCGCTGCTCGCCAGTACAGCAATTTTGATTTATCCTGAAGAAGGTTGTCAAAATAATACTGACATTTCCAAGCATGTTTGAGAAAAACCATGATACCTAATGTAGACACTTTCAAGAAAGAAAAAAAGGTTGAAATATTTAAGCTGAAAGTTGTGCAAAAATGTGACCAATGTTTTGTCCGATATTATTTATGGCAACACGACAAATTTCATCTTTTATATACAAAATATGTCTTAATAGAGATAACTTAAGAAGAAAGACTGATAACCTTACTATAATAAATAGGTCATTTATTTTCTTCCTTCTTATTACCTACACCTTTATTGTTATCATTTAAACAACGAGTGAATAATGCTAAATTTTAATCATCATTATTTATAATCTTATACACTTCCTTGGTATCACGATTTATTTTCCCAAATTTCGAAACATTATCCATCATCTAGTCTCAAGCGCCGGAGTTTCTGAACTCGAGCTTTGAGATAAGTGATCTAAATTAATTATAGAAACTTCTAGTCTACAATTAATTCCGCAGCTAACTGGATATAAAGGGGTGTTGGTAAATAGGGATCTTGTATGTTTATGAAATAACGGTAAATTAAACAAAAACCGTTGTTGTTATCTGGAAATAATCTTGAGAATTTTAAGTATTCTACGATTGAAGATTTAACACCCTTATTGTCTATGCTTTTTTACATATTGATACCCGCAAAATGTGCGGCCCGTATATAAAATAAATGATAAAACTAAGATAAAAATAGAGTTTTAAAAAAAACTTTTCTTAAGAAAAAAGAAAACAAAAGAAAAGTAAAAAAAAAAATCTTTAAAAATATATTTTTCCAAGATACCGAGTTTAGCCGTCTATTATGTCATAAATATGTTTTATAGATGTTTAAAAATACTACTTATATTTCACATTCCTTAGAATAAACTAACCCAAAAGTTACTAATATAACCAAATTAAAAACATAGCTTAATACGGTAGTACGGGCATCTAGAATCTAGAGAGATTACATCGTAAATTCAAGGAGACTGAGCCAAAACAATAACGCCTAATGGACTTGTCCCGTCTGACGCGGTGAAAGTCATTGCTGTCGCTGTTTTATTAGGCACATAGTTTGAATAGCACTGTGTGATGGGCTCTCGTTCGCCATACGTATGGTAACTTAGAGTGTAGTCTTTTTTTTTTTTTTATGTAAGCGAATGACGTGACGAGCTAGTCGTGCGCCTGGTGTTAAGCGACACGGCCGCCCATAACAGATTGCAGTGTCACTCGGAACTCCAAACTAAAGTTTCGCGTGACACTGCGCACTGCGCACGTCATCCTGAGACATCACACAGTCTAAAAAAGTTTTCTAGACTGTGAGATCAGTTCGTAAAGTCTCATTTGCCCAGTAATTTCACTAGCTACAATGCCCTTCAAACCGGAACACAGTAGTGCTTGCACACTACTGCTTGGCGGCAGAATAACTGGCAAAGCGGTGGTACCTACCTAGACGAACTTTGCAAAAAAGCCCTACCACCTAGTCTACATAGCACTAGACTAAAGCATAGAGAGATCAATCAAAGCGATATTATATTTGTACTGCTCACACGTATGGCTACGTCAGTGGCGAAGGAATGAAACAAACATATAGTAATTAGCTACGCTTGCGATAAGCGCCGTACAATTTTCTTCGACTCGAGTCAACTGTTTTTTATAAACAAATCTTTCAGACTCATTCACATCAAAATGTCCACATCATATAAAAAATGTCCAAAAAAAGTGGTACGCTTGACACATAATCAAGTTCTCTCTATGCTTTAGTCTATACTCTAAGTATGATAACGTCAACATTATTAAAGTTAACATTGACTCAATTTCCTTTGTCACTTTGTGATCATCATAATAACAGAGCAGGTAAATATTACCTACGGAAGGAGGCACGTGCTAGGGCACCTGCCTCCTTTCACCGTTTCATGCATTCATCCTTTTCCCTTATCTTTTTCCCTCGTCCTTCTCTCTTCCTTTAGACTGAGATAAGGCTTAAAACTAAATAACCCGTGCGAAGCCGGGGCGGGTCAGCTAGTATGTATATAATTTATAGGTAAGGTAGGTACACCGCATATTATACGTGGGTTGAAAGAGCGGGTGGAAAAATAATGACCACATTTATTTTAGAAGAAGCTTGCAGACCATTCCTGAAGTCAACTCTATATGCAGTAAAACAGTTTATACATATACTCAGGTATATTAAAGAAGACGCATACTCATTTCCCCAAAACAATTCCAACTAGAAACAGCTTCAAAAGCAAAATTATAACCCACTTCTACGTCTACGGCAATATTCTACGTGGCCACGTACACGTGATGTACGTGAGAGTCATAACGTAGGAAAATGCGGTAAAAATTTAACATAACGCGGTTACTAAGTAAGTGGTTAAGTTACAAAGCTTAACTTGACCATTTCGAGGTAACAGCGGTGTGAAGATGAAATTTAAAGCTTATGTTATTTTAGCCGACTTAAAAAAATGAAAGAGGGTCTATATTTAACTGAATGTGTTTTTTTATGGATGGTCATCAATTTCTACGAGATTTCTGAACCCATTTTTTTTTTATTAGAAAAGCCTTGCGCGGTGGTTTCATATTATAAAGGTGAAGATCTGGAGCAGATAAATGAATAAATATTTGTGGTATTTCACACAGCGCCATCTAGTCCCAAACTTAGCGAAGCTTGTACTATGGCAACAAGATAACTGATGGAATACTTATACCTTTCAAATACATAAAAAAGAATAGAAATATAAAACCAGACAGAACAAATACATTGTTCATCACACAAAAATGTTTGTGCTTGGTGGGAATTAAACCCACAACAAAAAGAAGAAGAAGGCAGGGCTACTACCAACTGAGCTATCAGGCCAGTCTCAGATCTTCAGATATGGAGAATAGAACTCTTCAATTATTAAATCAAAATAACTGAAAAAAATATGCCATCCAAGTAACTTCTCAATATGAAATTAAAGTGATTGTTGTATTGTTGAATGTAAGGACACAGAATGCTAACGCGGCAGAAATAGTTCCACGCGGCGACCACACCGCTCTGGGCCACAATTCTGTATGAAAACACAGATTCCACACGATACAGAAACCACGTCGTTATCGTGTCTTGTTCAAATCATGTCACAGCACGAAATCGTCAATTTTTGTATTCTGTATAATCTAAGACAAATTATCTATGACAGGTTTTTATCCCTCGAGTGCGTTCCGATTGACTGGCCTGATAGCTCAGTTGGTAGTAACCCTGCCTTCTGATCTGTAGGTTGTGGGTTCGATTCCCACTCGGGACAAACATTTGTGTGATGAACATCGATGTTTGTTCTGTGTCTGGGTGTTATATTGTATTCTATGTATGTATTTACAAACAAAAAGTATCTAAGTATTAAATCAGTTATCTGGTTCCCATAGTACAAGCTATGCTTAGTTTGGGGCTAGATGGCGCTGTGAGAAATGTCCACACATATTTATTTTATTTTTTATTTTATTTAGAACTCAAATATTTCTCATCCCAAAACCATTAAAAATTTAAAATAAAGTAATGGCTTATATTTATGTTGTGATATAACAAAGCCATGGGTAATTATTAAAAATTGACAGAAAACCTTTAGAAATACCTTCATTTTACATTAAAATTAGTTTTATTTTGAATAATTAATATTGACATAAGTGGTGGTAAGTTCGGACGGATTGATGTTTCGGAACGCGTCGCAGTGGAACATATGATTTTTGACAGTTCAAATCGCGCCAATCCCAGTTAATTCCACATTCATTTCGCGCGGTTTCGTTCTCATTTCATAGAGAATAGATTTTTGCAGATTTCTTATGTAAGACAAGGAATTCGCGTGGTTTCGAAGCAAGGAATCGTAAATTGGTAATACAGACTTAGGGTCCTGGCCTCTTCAATCAGATGTCTTTCCACTAGTACCACATCATGTCATAGTTTGCGTATATTATTCAATTATATCGATATGTATTTTACCGTTGCAATTATATATTTATTTGTTCCTGAAAATCGTAGTTTTACTTGGAGTCCCCCGCACCATGAATAGGAACACGCCTGATAATGGAGTCCAGTCACAGATCTCGTTACTTAACATTGAAATTTAATAATTTTATTAGAAAACTAGCTTTTGCCTGCGGCTTCGCACGCTTGTATTGTGTTATTTCTTTTTTTTTTTTTTTTTTTTATGTGATTGAATGACGTGACGAGCAAGTCGTTCACCTGATGTTAAGTGATACGGCCGCCCATAACATTTCTATGTTTAGGTAGTTCAATAATGGCTTAGTTCATGCATTTCCTATATACCAACCAACAAAATCCACTCAATCTTTTCGGAGCTCAG
The DNA here is from genome assembly GCA_910589525.2 of Ennomos quercinarius. Taxonomy (NCBI): domain Eukaryota; kingdom Metazoa; phylum Arthropoda; class Insecta; order Lepidoptera; family Geometridae; genus Ennomos; species Ennomos quercinarius. The sequence continues at coordinate 14,338,867 of OU342508.1, read as the reverse complement.
CACGTATTAGCAGATTAGGTAGCACACGTGTAAAAATGTTGTTTAGGTAGTAGGTAAGTATGGCTTTTCACGTGTCATCAGATCACCTACACATTGATAAAATAGTGGGTTAGAAACTGCAAATCATAGACAATATTTAATTAAATATGTACCTACTTAGTGTACCTACCTTATATTTAGACGTTAGTTTTTGTAAATATGCGATAGATCTAGGCTTCAATTTAATAAAAGTTCTTTAATATGGTATACCTACATACCAGTAATACGGTCGATCTTTTCCTTGTCATTTTCACTTCAACAGATGTTCTTGTGTTTTCACCATAAAAACCGTTCAAGTCTTCATAAGAGGTTTCAGTGAATTTTGTTTAGGTAGTAAGTATACCTACATAAGTACCATACCTATTATTTAAGCAGTTTCGAAAAATACAAAACAAACACATATTGGTCAGTTTTTCATATCCGCGCGCTTTTCGTTCCCAAAGAGTATCTTTGTTGCATTCACCACATAATTTTTTTTACTTTCTTAAGTTTGGGTCCATACGAATTGAGTATTTAGCCAGTGTCAACAATAAGTTTATAAAATACATACTTTACAGCTGGAGTATTGCATTTACCTATACGATGCGTACATTTAATTTTGTTAATACATATTAGAAATCACAAGTACTTACGTACGCCACTGTAAAACGAGTCAACATTTATATTATGTCCGCTATTTTTCAGGTTGTCTCATTCCCACTGCACTTTCAACATAGTGGTGGGAGTGAGAAAATAACATGTGTACAAAGCTCTAATCAGATTCGCTTTTGCCTTTGCAAATGTTTCATTTTTAGGGTTCCGTAACAGTTTTGAAATAAAGGAACCCTTATAGGTAAGATCACTTTGTTGTCCGTGTGTTTGTCTTTCTAAGTATCTGTCGAGATCATTACTTATTTTAGAAATAACGGAAAGAATTAAGCTGAAATTGATATCTATGGTCAATTAACTCAAATACGGCTATCATCATCATCATTATCAACAACAAAATCCTGAAGACGTCCACTTTCAAAGACCTTTTGTCTTCTTGCCAAATTCTAATAAACTTTAAAACTTGTCTGCAGAGCCAAGCCATTACCACCAAAAAGTTTAAAAATTCTCATTGGATAAATACACCCAAAGATATAATTAACCTTCTTGGAGCAATCGGGTAACCAATAATTTTTTGCTCTAACCAGTGGTTTGTCCTAAAGAGAATATAACCGCTCAGTTTGTTCATTGAAAAGCCCACAGACCTAAAATATTTTAACTATTAAAACCACAGATTAAAACTCGCCTACACCTACGTGAAAGAAGAAGAAGAAATCAAAACCGAACGTTACACGGCCATGTTGCTAATTCGAGGATCTTACCATAATGTATAATTATACTTACCTACATCTAAGTACCCTTTTAAAACATTTTTCATAAAATATTTCGTATCATTGACTAAATACAAATGTCGTCTAATGCCAAAAAAAATCTACTTTCACACTATTTAATATTTGTTGGAATATGTATCTATTTAACTTCTAAAATGCTAAACAACCTGTAAAAATATAAATAGGAAAACTATAAATTGTTTTCATTCTCTTAGAGTAGCGGTAGGTACTCATATTACTCTTTGGTCATTGTGGCACAGAGTGTAGTCGATTTTTTTTAATTTGTGACAATATGTGGTAACTTACAACTTACCATTAGAAGCCAAAAAAAACATCAATCAACCATGTTGTTTAAAACTCCGATTCGTTTCGTAATGAAATCTCAATAATTGTCATCGTTTTAACGATATATCAATTTTAATATATCCTATTTTAAGCGCCGGGTATTTCTAAGCATATTAGTGAAAACCGCATGAAAACCCATTCAGTATTTTAGGAGTTCAGTCATAACAACCAAACAAACAAACAAACAAACAGACAAAGTGTTTAAAAAGTGGCTTAACGTGATCAGCGGCTAATTTTAAGCCAACCTGTGTCATTTTTTTCTCGATATCTTGCAATTACAGACTTTTTTATCTCTACAGTTTTATTATATGTATAGAATAGATATAGATATAGATAAAGCAAGTGTGAGTCAGCAGAGCAGCCCAAGCGAATGTACTTACATAACCCAATCACTTGAAATTTACTTGAATTTTATTTTCTAGACTACTAAATTATTGGTACTAAAACATTCCCTATTATTTCAATACAACGAAACAAATTACTATTTGTAGAGCAGTATACCTACTATGCATTTATCAATAATAAATAGCACACACAACATTGCGATTCCAACGAAAAGTTATACTTAAAACAGCACCCCAGTAGCACAACTCGCATATTGCTCCAGTTTTCATCATCGAACGAAAAAAAAATGAAATTCATGTCAGTAAAGTTTTCAATGAACTCCGAGAATATACACTACATCGAAAGCCTATTAAGTTTCTCTACGAAATTTCATTTCGAGTATTGGCATTCAAAACTCTAGTAACAGTCCTGAATTACTACACAAAACAAGTATAATAAGTCATTTTGACGAAGTATCTCCAACTATGGGCATGATTAGGGATGAAGACGTGCAGAGGCTATCCGTAAAGTAACATTTTTTTATAGACCAAGATATAAATGATGTTTGAGAATAACTATGTACACTGTATTCAATAAATGGCTGCAATCGACGTCTCTAGGATTGATTTCAATTATAATAATTTCTTAGGATTATTATCAATTTTTTCACATTGGGTGTCTTTTTAAATATTGGATTTTAGTTAGTACCTACAGATTGATTGGTTACCTATAGATCAATTAGTTAAACTAGGGAAAAAATATTTCGTGAGTGAACCCAAAAGAAGAAGACAGCTGGGCTGTGCAGCATTTGGAAGCATCGCGTAGTCTTTTCATCGCCCAAACTGCAGTTTTAAGACGAAAGTTTTTAACCAGTGCGTTTTGACGTGTTGCAGTAAAGACTGAAAATCTTGCAGACGTAGTGCAGACCTGTAGCAAGATAGAGCGATGATATACGCAAGGTAGCTGGCAGTAGCTAGAAAAATAGAGCCGAAGACGTGGTCAGTGGAGTGCCTTGGGAGAGACTTATGGCCAGAAGTGGACTAGTATAAGCTGATAAGCTGATGAGATTAACTGGTTGGGTACAGATTTGTCTTTTATTTACAGATGTCTTCAAGGATGTTTCACTGTTATTCGGTTTGTTGCTTTGTTATTCTTATTCTTGCAATAACACGGTTTCCGTTTCTCTGAAAAGCTCAGTTACGGATAAGTTGTTCTCATCTCTATTCCAAACTATTTCAGAACAGGCATGCCATTGAAATACGAACTATCTTCCAAACTCCAATATTGTATCATCGTTTTTGTTTAAGAATTTATGAATATGTGCGAATTGGTATAGTTTCGGAACTGTTTTTTCGTTTTTAGCTGAACGGTAACTGTCCTATTATAGCACAGTTACCGTGTATTAACCTTGTGGTCCCTGCGTGAGAACAGGACCACCACATCTGTTCCTGTGGGTGCCGTAAGAGTCGGCTATGGGAATATCCAGAGAAAAGGCAGCAGTATTCTCCTCGGTACATTTAAATCTGTGGTCAACAAGACGCCTGCCAAGCGTGGTGATTATAGCAAACCCCTCCCTATGATAAGCATCCAATGTAGCGTATTATGAAGGAGGCTAGCAGTGGACGTTTTCCAGCTGTTGATATGATGTGTCTGAATAACTTTAAGGTTAGATATTTTTAGATTGTTTTTTTAAGTGCGAATAGGTCAACAATTGACTGCATCTCATCAGATTTTAAGCGACGATACAGTCAAAGGTGAAGCTCGTTGACCAAGACTAGGTTTTGACCGCCTTTAAACAAAATGAAGTATCAAATTTATGCTTCTCAAAGCCTTGGTTGATGCTATCTGAACAGAAATTCAGCTGCTGAAACGCACAATAGGTACACAAATTTTGGACACACTGAACGATGTTCGCATAAATTATTTATTTACGTCATATCGAGGACATACTCGAAGGGTATATACTACATCCTGGGTGGCAAATGGGGCGTGGTCCCATCCACACCCGTCGATACATGGCATAACTCACGGGAGCATCTTACTGTACACAATCGCAACGGTTGCTACTGTAGTACGTTGTTGGAGTTAGTGAAGGTCAGTCGAAGTTGGAATTGTCTAAAAATGACATATCATGGTTTCTAAATAAAATGCCCTAAGTAATCGTACTGTTTCTATCTATTGTCGTTGCAGTTATGACCTTGTCATTTTAATAACTTGTCATTTTCCACCTAGTCACAACACAATTGCCTTGTCACCTTGTCTTTTTTACATCATTGTCATTTTCGACGATTCCAATTTTTCTGTAGTTTGTGAAACTGTCTGATTGACCAAAGATATCAAAAAAGTCTATTCTTGGCTTTCGATAAAAGGGACGCCACTTATTATATAATTATGTCTCATTTTTGCCAGGCAGGCTTATACATCTATATTTATACATCATCATCAACTGAGGTATATATTATTTAATTCACTTTTTTGGGGTGAGGTGCTACCGGGGTGGGGGCAAGGGGTATGTGGGAATTGAACCCAATAAAAACTCCCACATGAACAGTCTTCCGCCGTGGTGGGGCGAGGTGGGGTCTAATATTTATTATGTTGTTTCTGATTATTTAGTTTCCAGACACTTTGTAAACTACCAATATTACCTAGTCGACCCACAACATAGGTACATACTCACGTAGCGATCTTTATTGCGTCTATATTTCAACGTGCTCCGTCTAATATTATTTATTGTGCGGAACCCATGGGTGTACGGCAACGTCTTAATCGGGGGATGATCTACGGGGTGCTTCGTGGTAATAGCGGTCGGGGGATGTTGATCGAAATTGTAAACGTGTATGCTAAAGTGCCATGATCTAACATGTATTGCAACAACCTATAACAGCTAATTATTAAAACTATTGAGCCACCATTGCGTTTTATTTATTTGCAATTTTTATGCAACTTATAAAATACTTTACCCGCGTAAGTTTTGATTCCATGGGAACATCGGGATAAAAAAAATACATTTGACGTTTGACATCAGTCAAAAATTTGTAGCAACAGCAAAGCAACAGCGGTAGCAAAGTGTGACAGTGACATCTTGTAGCCGATTGCTAAGTGTTTGTCACACTACGCAATCGGTTACAAGATGTCGCTGGAAATCGTAAGTCGCTCGGCCTATTGCTCACCGGTCGCTGAATGCACTTTGGCCTTGGATACTAGTGTCACTAGCAACAGAACAGCAATATGTGAAAACAAAATAATGCACTTTTTAGTTCACAGATTGTCCGACAGACGGTGATCTAGCGCTTGATCGCTTTCTGCTCTACCAAAGTGAGTATTGACAGCAATGATTGCGAAATTTACGCCTGTTGCGTAAAAAATGAGCTATAACCATACCAAATTTCAGTGAAATCCCTTCAGTAGTTTAAGCGTGATGTTTTTTCAATGGGTCAGTCAGACAGACACAAAAACTCGAAGAAAGTTGTTTCTTCTTCTATATCGATAAAGACACTTCTTTGCAATCAAAATTTTGTAAAAATATTCTATGTACAGATTTATCCCAGTTACAGTTTTATTATATGTACTTATAGAAGATTTGCAGAGAAAGTTATCTTTTATCTTTAGACTAGCTTCTGCCCGCGGCTTCGCCCGCGTAGCCAATAGGAAATGAGTGGCATATTTTTCCGCCGAAACAAACATGATAAATGCTCTTACTCTCTCTCGATTTATCGGGGTCGCTTGCGGCCCAGCAAAAAGAGCAGCCTCGAAAAAAAAAACGCTAACTTCTACCACAGGTCACCTTCGCCACAAAATTGCAGGCCGCTTGCGGCCCAGTAAATAGGGCATCCTCGAAAAAAAACGCCAATTTCTGCCACAGGTCGCCTTCGCTATACGGTCACGGGCCGCTTGCTGCCCAGCGAACAGAGCACCCTCGAAAAAAAAACGCCAACTTCTACCACAGGTCACCTTCGCTACACAGTCACAGACCGCTTGCGGCCCAGCGAACAGAGTAACTTCGAAGATAGATTATAACATGTTAAAAAATATTTATATATCTTTTCTATCTATACTTATAGTATCGGTCGGTATGTCGGTGCAATCCTTCAATATGGCGTATTGTTGTGGGGTAATTCTTCTGCGAGGTGATCATGTAACTTTGATAGCAATGCAACAAAAGAAATTTCAATCCAAATTTGAAAATTTCCATAGTAACTCTGTACATAAGCTGCGTACTGCAACTGTCAAATCCATACATTTTTGTGTTTCTATCGGTTGCCAACAAGTTACATGATCGCCTAGCTGATCTTAACAGAGTATTTGTGATACAAAAAAAATGTCTAAGAGCTATGTGGGGTGCTGACTACCTGGATTCATGCAAACCGATTTTTAATCAGTTAAAAATATCAACTCTACCTTGTATTTACATAAAAAATGTGTCCATATTTGTGAAAAAATACCCAGAGTTCTTTAAAACAAATCAAGAGTTGCGTGAAAGACAACTCAGAAGCCAATTTAGTCGCCAATTATATATTCCACATTGTAGACTAGCGTTGAGCAAAAAAAATGCATTCTTCATGGCTATAAAAATTTATAATGCTCTTCCTGACGAGTTAAAGACAATGACTATATCTAGATTTAAATACAATTTGCACCAATGGCTACTCGAACAATGTTTTTACTCATTGAATGATTTTGTTAGCTGCGATAAATGAACTAGCTGAATTTTGTAGGATTTCTAATGTAATTATGACCGTATAGTATAAGTAAAATAGTCTTTCATTTTAATGATTGACAAATTTTTATGGGTATCTTTTATATTAATTTATGTTAACTTTGCATTCTTTTGATCTTTGTTATTTACTTATTTTGTAATACTAGTCTATGCCTGTATTAATAATATTTGCATGCCTTATTTTAAGGTAAAACATAACTGGACATCAATTTTGTAACATCATTATCTATTGACATATGTTTAAGCAAACAAATTTCATTTCATTTCATTTCAATAAAACTGTTACAGGGTCAATTCTGTACATTAAAGATATTTTGAATTTTTTGTTGGAGGGCTCTCTATAACCGATACCAAAGCCAAAACTATTTTTATTTTTCATTTTTGTCTGTCATCACGCCGAAACTACTGAATTTATTCAAATGAACCTTAGCATGATTTGACTTCATACTCCAAGGTAGGCTATAAGATACATTTTATTCCAAAATTCAGCACGGTTCCCGCAGGAGAGGCGATGAAAGTTAAAATGTGTACTTATTTTTAATTCATCAACGCGTGGTCCAATTTCATTTATTCTTTTTATGTGTGAAAGGGGGTATTTTAAATATTTTCCTGTAAATATTTCAAGAACATTGGTTTTGTGGTTCAAAAATTACAGACATTCAACCTTCAGTATTAGGTCTAAAGCCACTCCTATCCTGTACTATGGGAAAGAGCGAAGGGAGGAGGAAAAAGATAAGGGAAAAGGATGAATGGATGAAGGTGAAAGGAGGCAGGTGCGCCAGAACCTGCCTTGTTTCACCATTTCATACATTTATTGTTTTCCCTTATATTTTTCCCCCTCTTCCTTCTCTCTTCCTTTAGACTGAGATAAGGTGTAAAACTAATTAACCCGTGCAAAGCCGGGGCGGGTCAGCTAGTACATAATATATGCATAGATGTAATGAAGATAGATGTATTTGGGGTTTGCTTAAAATATACTTCGTTATTGCTCAGTGCAACCCGCTCTTGGCCGTTTTTGAAAAAAAAGTTTATTTTATGTTATTCTGACATTTTTTCCATTACCGTTCCAAGTTTCAGCAAAATCCGCTCTGTAGTTTCAGCGTGATGCGTGTTCAAAGGGACAGACAGATAGACACAAAAAATTTAAAAATATTTTTTTATTTAATTACTTCGAGTAAGAGTGTAATATATTATTTATAAAATATATTATTTATGTACAGGTTTAGCCCAGTTACAGTTTTATTATATGTGTAGATAGAAAAAGCTTTGGGACCCCGTTTGACCCTGATGGGAGGTGATTTTCAAAAAACCGTGACACAACCCTAACTTTATTTTAACTGAAGAGTATATGCACCAAGTTTCAAATCAATCAATATACTGAATAAAAAGTTTCATACAAACGCAAAAACCTAATTTCACCCCCTTAGAGGTCAAATTTCAAAAAATCCTTTAAAATGGATACCTACATTTTACAAAGAACACACCCTCCAAGTTTCAAGTCTCTAGGACCAGCGGTTTGGGCTGTGCGTTGATATATCGGTCAGTCAGTCAGTCAGTCAGGACTTGGAACTTTATATGTATAGATTGCGTGGTGGTTGAGCACTTGAGCAGGTCGGCTCATAACCCGGAGGTGGAAGGTTCGGTTTCCGCGACAGGACAAGTATTTGTGCACATGAAAAAAATAAGCGCATATACTTGTTCTGTGTCTGGGTGTTGTGGTACCATAATTAACGTCCTCGTAGTTTCATGAGTCTCTAGATAAGGGAATCCTAGTTAAGGTCCAGTAATCCCTGCGCGTTGTTTAATAGTACATTATACTAGCTGCGCCCCGCGGTTACACCCGCGGATAAAAAGAAGCCTATGTGTTAACACATAGGCTTCTTTTCTCTAATCGTATAAACTATTCCTACTTAAAATTACATTTGAATCTGTTCAGCTGTTGCACTATAAAGCAAGAGGAAACAAACATACGCGACAACTTTCGAATTTATATTTATAAGGATTATCCGCGGCTTCACCTGCTTTGATCTTAGGAAATAATGTCGCTGACAGAACAGAGCAGCCACGAAAAAAACGTCTACTTCTACTATAACTCACATTGGAAATATCTTGGATTATGATCCTAAAAGCGGTGGGAAAGAGCCACATTACGAGCAACAGTGATGAAAAACGTCGTATGACACGCGCGTGTATTGATTATTGCACCCGAGGCGGTGTTGTGCGCGCGAGCCGCAAGCGAGCGCGATAAGGGAGCTGAAAACTTCGCAGACTTATAATTTATTAGATACTTCATAATGTAGGTAGGCACTAATTATATAAAGTATTTTATATTATCATAAATTGAAATGAAGAACATTTATTGTGCCAATAAGATATTTTTAGCACTTTGACAACCAAACTCAGACAATATATTTAATACTTATATTTTAATGTTCTACCATACAGTTATAACAATTTGCTTTAAACTGTTACTCCCCGTTACGGAAAAGCGACATCACGCAGGTAATGTCCATACCCAGATATTTCGGAGTTATCGTTTGGCGTTAACGCTAATGGAAAGAGATCTTTGCTAGACCCCCACATTACCTACACTAAAATTACGCAAAACATGCTCCAATAGCTGCATGACCAGTGAGTAGAATGCAGATCACTTGAGTCGGTAACTTTTTCTATATGTTTCTGATGATTTTACAATACTTTCAAAGTCATTATTCAGCGAGTTTTTGACCTTTTTCATCATCGTTATGACAATTGACCGTAATATCCTTTCGGTTAAGCCATGGTTGTTCGTGTATTTTTGAATGGCATATTTTAATATTACCAGAAACCTTAACCATTGGAGAAATTTTGAAGACTATAGAAGTCACCTCACCACCTACAACTTCAGTGTCAACTTTTTGTACTTCAAGAACCACATAGGGTACCATGTCATGAAGATACCGTTGAAGTGATTCGTTAGCCAGCTTCTGGTATTTCGAATCATTAGGATCTAGTTCAATTTGTCTTTTCGGTCTTAAATTTTTAGTGATATAATTTGTTCTCCTGAGTTTACTATATTATATTGATCAGTAAATATTTTTTCTGTTTTTTGTTGAGATTGTACATGTACATTGACGACCACTTTCTTAACATCAGTTTTACCACCAGGATTTTTGGGATGAATTTTATTGTTTATTTCATTCACATCACATGGTGACACAGCTTATTCATCATTACCAAACCGGCATTCTTCAGTGCAGTTGTTCGAGAGCACAGTTCTATATTCAGAGCCATCTTGTAAATCAACCCACGGTGTCTCTAGTATTGACACTTTACATGTTTTCGAAGTCAAACATTCATCGGTTTCTGGAGTAGAGCAACTATTGTAGTCAATTAAGAGTTTGAGGGTGTATTGGACTCCATTGACCTGTAAGTAAAAATTAATTGGTCAACAACATTATTATGATACTTCGCGTATATAGACTTAACTCTTACCTCGACCTGTCTGTCAACATTTACAACACTGTTCAAGGTATGTTGTATATTGGGTTCAAGAGAATTTAGCTGCTGGACGCTTATAGCAGCTAACTCATTAATACTGTTCGTCTGGGAAGAGTTGAAATGCGAAGAACAGCCAATGCAATGGAAGTTTGGTTCCTCTCTTGATACTGCTGTGTGTTCACCTGACGTTGCCTAAAACGAAATTACTTTGAATTATTAATTAATTTATTTAAAAATAATTTAAAAATATTTTTCAAAGTTTCAATAATTTTATTTAATTTTCTTTTACTATTTTCAAATCTGGCTATTCAAATACCTACTTAAAAATTGTTGGTGTTTACTTCTTTCACAATTATCTTTTTTTTGGTAACAATTTATTTAATAGGCAGAATAACTGGACATGCGGTGGTTTCTACCTAGACGAACTTTGCAGAAAAGTCCTCCCGCCTAGTAAAACATACATTCACCCCTCCACACACACACACACACACACACACACTCATCAAAATACTGTCATAATTTGTATGTCGAATGATGGTAATTATAATTAATTGACAAACACAAAATTTCGCATATATAATATTAGTAGGATAACTCACGTAATCTATATGGCCTGGATAATCTGTATGACCTGAATAATTTGGATAATCGCCGCTGTCTTCTGATGAAATTGGTATAGCCCTCACTGAAACTCCTCCCAATGTCAAGACTGATAAAATCAATCTCATCCGAGCCATTTTGTGATTGGATGGTCCTGAAACTAATTAATAATAGTAGATTGTGTCACAAGGGACCAAAATAATGTGTGTAGGGCTAGAGCTATTGTTTGAATCCAGAGCGAAGCAAATTTTTCTAGAGTACAATCTAAAGCGTATCGAGGGATTCAAAGTACGTCGCTCGAGGTTAAATTATCATGTTACCGTTTAACACACTCTACTTTTCAAATTGATTTCAGATTACGAGCAAGGCTTAGCTTGCGTCAAAGAAACATAGAAGTGGTAGGTCACGTCGAGCCCTATGCTTTAAAAAGCACACGTACGATCTCACATAGAGTATAACTGTTCTCACCTTTTGAATAGAGCACCCATGTATCAAGTCTGTCTTCTTGACTCAATACAACACTAGAACCACTCAATATTTGTGTGTAGCACCGTAGACCGGCCCCCTACTAGGTAAACCGATGACCTGATGAAACCGTGGGGAGCCTATGGATGCAGGAGGAGGCAGGGTCAGGGGTCAAAGTGGTGCTCTCTGGGGGAGGCCTATGTTCAGCAGTGGACGACTTCAGGCTGTCGATGATGATGATTCAATACTTCTAGAGATATTGGGTCTCTTTGTGTATTTTACCGCCTTTACAATGGAGAATGGAGGGCGCGGTCGAAAGTTACCCCGAGGTCTTTCATAGAAAACACTTATATAGCATCGCCATTAAGTTGGTAAGTATGCTGTATTGGGTTTCGCTTGCGGTCAAAGGTCATGACGAAACACTTATTTGAGTTAAAAAACATTTTGTTAACTACACTCCAGCGATGAATAGAGTCTATATCATTCTGAAGCAAGATACAATCGCTATTAGACTTTACTTCAAGAGCAAGTTTAAGATCGTCAGCGTAAAGAAGACATTTTGCAAAGTTGATCACGGTTGCCAGGTCATTAATCATAATTAAAAACAGCAAAGGTCTGAGCACTGATCCTTGACTTACTCCAGAAGGGGTCAGGTACGGTTCAGAAACGTAAGTGCCATGTCTGACGAATTCTTTCCGACCCCCCATGTAATCGGAAAAGAAACGGAGGAGAAGGGGTGTGAAACCGATGTTATGCAACTTCTGCAGCAGGATGTCATTGTCCACTTTGTCAAAAGCTTTACGGAAATCAAAGTACAAAACATCAATCTGCGACCCGCGGTCCATACCAGCAGACACGTAATCCAAGAGACCTAAAAGATTTGTACTTACTGATCTACCAGATCTAAAACCGTGTTGTTCGTCACACAAATACAGACGGATTTGTTGATATATTTCATGGTGTAGAATATATTCAAAAACCTTAGCTGGTGAGCAGAGAATAGCAATAGGACGGTATTCATCCACCGCAGCCTTGTTACTGGTTTTATGAATAGGAGTGACCCTTGATAATTTCCATTGCGAGGGATAAACACCGCTCCTAAGAGATGCATTAAATATATGGCAAAGCGGAAGCGTCACGAATTTCCTTCCCTTTAATCTACACAAACCGCGCTCAACATCTTGCGGTGACAGACTAGGTATACTGATACATATCCTCCCCCCGGCGAGTGTTCTAAGTACTTGCAGCTTAGTGTAGGTGGCTGCCTAAGGAAGACACTAGAAAAATAATCGGCAAAGGCCTCAGCCGCATCAACTCTAATGCGGGTCAGCCCATTGAAAGTAACAGCAGGTTCAAACCCACCTTTAGACTTTAGACCGGCTATGTGATGCCAAAAATCTTGAGGGCGACTTTTTAACTGTCGTTCAATACTAGCAGTGTGCGCGTTGTAAGCTGCTAGTGTACGTAACTTCAAACTAGCCTGAAGGTCCGAAAATATCTTATTTGACTCCGTAGACTTCAAGCGCTTCCAATCATTATGCAGTTTTATTTTCGTTTTATATCTATTATTATAGTATAGGTATAGGTGGTACATAGGCATTAAACATGATATTCATATTCATATTCATTTATTCTGTTTCCACAAAATTAAATACAGAAGACAGACAGAGTTTTGTGTTGTTGTTTTCGTCTTGTCCATGTTCATCGTAAGACCAACCTGCTGGCAGACTCTACTGAAGTCGTTGAGCATGTTGCTAAGGTCCACGACTCCGCCATTATGACTATATCATCGGCAAAACGAAGGTTAGTGATGTACTCGCCGTTTATGCTGATGCCAGATCCTTTCCACTCCAAGAGCTTAAAAACGTCCTCCAATGCGTTTGTAAACTTTTTCGGAGATATAACGTCTTCCTGTCTCACGCCTCTTTATTCTTCTCTTTTTATTTTAATGTACCAAGGAGAATGCTGCTGTCTATTCTGTAGATATACCCCTTTTATCTAGACAACCTCTAAACCGATTTTGCACATATTTGAATAACCGGTTTAAAATCAAGTACCTAATATTTCTGCTAAATAGGATCAAAATTGACTGATACATGGCACCACAGCTAACTTCCCTTTTTGGGAGAAATACCCCTCCAATAAAAAAATCCCTAAACTCGTAGAACCTGCAGATTATTTGTACAGAGAAAATTCAAAACCGAGATCGATTTCGAGATCATCGTAAAACCTGTGTACCAAGTTTGGTCAAGATTTCAAAATACGAACTGTACGCGAGTACATAAATCCGGACAGACGAAAACAAAAATGGCAAGTTGAATTTAAATTCTAATTAGTAAATGTTCACAAGATTATATTCATCAGTAAATCTGCTAAAAACTTAGCTTTATAATTATTCATCTTCATTCTTTTGTAGGTTTCTGTTATGTTGCTGTAATAGATGTTGACTCTACTACTATCATACTTTACTATATTATGTTCTCGGGAAGGAAACTACTAAACTATGCGCGACTCAAAAGGCTACAATGTATCCTCGACCCTCTCCTGTAAAAAAAAATATGTTATTTTAGTATTGAAATTCTCATGAGTGTGATTCATTTTAAATAAATATGTATCCGACTGTTACTCACAAATAAAAATAAAAATATTATTCACCTCATTTATTTCATTTTCTTAAATTTAAGTTTTTTTACAATATTCCTATAAAAATAAATTACAAAAATACTATAAAAAGAAAACCTAAACCTAGAGTGCCGCCGGCAGCGGGGCAAGGCCCAAGCTACCGGTGGTTAGGGCTGCAGAGTGAGGAACCTCCTGACAATACGTGCCGTGTCAAGGAGTACTGCCTTCTGAATCTGACCCTTGATCCAACCGTCTAGCGAGAGCCTCTCGAGGTGTTGGTCGAGGCTCTTCGCTATAAGGCCGTTCGCCGAAACGACTATCGGGACAATGCTCGTTTAGTCAACATTCCACATAGCGGTTACCTCGTGAGCCAAGTCAAGGTACTTGCTGAGTTTGTCCTTCTCAGCCTTCACGAGGTTCTCGTCATGCGGAATTGTGATGTCAACGAGCACTGCCCGGCATTGTGATCGGTCTATCAGCACGATATCAGGCTTATTGGCTACAATAGTCCTGTCCGTGATGATAGAGCGATCCCAATAGAGCAATGCACGGCCATTTTCGAGAACCGGCCCCGGTGTGTACTTGTAGTACGGCACCTCAGATTCGACAAGACCGTATTGAAGGGCAAGTTGCTGATGGATGATCCTGGCCACTAGGTTGTGTCTGTGCAAGTACTCTGCGTTAGCAAGATGAGAACAACCGGAAATGATATGTCGGAGAGATTCTCCAGGACGGCGGCACGCCCGACAGATGTCGACCGTACCGTCCTTCATGATATATTTCCGGTAGTTATTCGTCTTGATAACTTCGTCCGCAATCACACAGACAAAACCCTCGGTTTCCCCAAAGAGGTCGCCGAATCGCAGCCAGTTCACCGACGCATGCAGGTCCACATCAGGCCCTGTCAAGGCCCGATAGAACCGCCCGTGCAGCTCCTTGCCTTTCCATACGTCCCTGCGGTCCTCGGTGCTAAGTACCACCGGTTTACGCCAGTTCTCATTTGCCAAGGAGAGCGGCGTGAGGCCCTTGTCAACTGCCACCACATCGCGATGCATCCCGCATTCGTTGTTTAGGAAGTACTCCTGGAAACTGCACACTTCACGGTTATGGAGGTTTTTGGCATTTAAAAAGCCTCGACCCCCCATTTCAAAATATTATTATTATTATTTATTTAAAAATTATGTTTACGATAAATGTATTAGAAGCTTTATATTTATGTCCAAACTCAAACTCAAACTCAAATTCTTTATTGCAAATAATATATTTATAAACAATAAAAATTAAATTATGCAAGCATAATTAAACAAAATCACAGTGCTTAATGTCAAAAACGTCAAAATAAATGTTAAAATTATAACAAGCCTATTACATTACGAGTTTGAAGAAAAAAAAGTTCTCTTTCTCACTATAGGTGCAAGCAATCCGGCACAATGTAGAATAGAAAACTCCAAACTGTAGCTTCCAGAATTTTTATTATGGTATACTAATCTAAGATTATATACATTTATAGAAAAATGATTGTATCTCCCTCTATAATCTTAAAGAACGGTGACAGATGATTGACCTAGTGACATGAATGTTCTGGTAGGAAGGAGCCATGGGACGACTTGGCAATGTACTAGAGATGTGTATGGATAGGTCAGGAGGCAAAGAATAAAATATGTCAGCATCAGAAAATTGTCTCCATGGTGGAACACCAGGTCGGATCTCGGAAACGGTAAGGCCGACCAAAAAAGTGTTTCTATAGAAAATGTAGGAAACCCTGGTTATATATCAGATAAACAATAAAAAAAGGTACCTCCCATACAAAAAAACATATTTTTCCTACAAAAACCGAAAACCGGAAGTACGTCACGCGCTACCTACTTAGTTGCAAGGAATATTTTTCATAGACATTATTATATAGTGATATTTTAATGCAAACCCTCAGAAATAAATAGAAAAACAATAAAGAACGTATTTTGCTATTGTCTATTGCGTCGAAACGGATAAAATATTTGTTATAATATAAATTGACTACATCAAAACCGTACATAGACAGTCGTATGTTCCAGTCCTGTCATCCTGTAAGACACTTTATTACTACCAGCATAATGTCGATAATTGTATGGAACAGGATGGCCACATACGGCAAACTTCAGTTCGGTGCTCGGGAATGTGCGGCAAATGTGACCGCTTGTGGTAGATTTCTGCCATTTGGTAGATTTGACTTTGGTACTTTTTAATATCATGAAGTCAAATTGTTATATTTTACATATCAAATATAATAGTTACCTTACCCAAACTCTTTGTTTCTTATCTTATGTTTATTAGCAAATCGCAATCCTGTTTTACCCTCACGCCAAATATAAAGAAAATAAATTTGAAGCATTTTTTATTAATATTATGTACGTAAAATCCATTAATAAAATCCATAAATCCATGAATCCATGCTTTGATTAACATTTTTCCCGTTTTTAGTGTTCCGTACCCAAAGGATAAAACTAAGGCTCCGCTGTCCATCCGTCTGTCTTTCTGTCCGTCTGTCACCAGGCTGTATCTCATGAACCGTGATAGTTGGACAGTTGAATTTCTGTTGCCGCTATAACAACAAAATTGCTCATTTTATAGATAATGATACGGAAAATATTTATGATTTTTATAGCAGTATCGCCTGCTCAGCGTAATCTACAGATTAATTTGTAAAGGAAAAATTTGAATCACGAGCGGGACTTGAACCCGCATCCATCCGTCCCTAAAGCCGGGACATGCTTTACTTAAGCTACCGTGACAAGTGGTCTCGTGTCCGAATTTATCCTTCACCTTTTTACAACCAACTTACGGGGTTGGCAGCGCCATCTATTGAGAAATTCTTAAGAATTATCCCAACCAGCACGGTCAAGTTACATCAACACAAATGCTGTAAAGATAACGCCTCCCAAATCAATATTTATGATTTTTATAGCAGTATCGCCTGCTCAGCGTAATCTACAGATTAATTTGTAAAGGAAAAATTTGAATCACGAGCGGGACTTGAACCCGCATCCATCCGTCCCTAAAGCCGGGACATGCTTTACTTAAGCTACCGTGACAAGTGGTCTCGTGTCCGAATTTATCCTTCACCTTTTTACAACCAACTTACGGGGTTGGCAGCGCCATCTATTGAGAAATTCTTAAGAATTATCCCAACCAGCACGGTCAAGTTACATCAGCACAAATGCTGTAAAGATAACGCCTCCCAAATCAATATTTATGATTTTTATAGCAGTATCGCCTGCTCAGCGTAATCTACAGATTAATTTGTAAAGGAAAAATTTGAATCACGAGCGGGACTTGAACCCGCATCCATCCGTCCCTAAAGCCGGGACATGCTTTACTTAAGCTACCGTGACAAGTGGTCTCGTGTCCGAATTTATCCTTCACCTTTTTACAACCAACTTACGGGGTTGGCAGCGCCATCTATTGAGAAATTCTTAAGAATTATCCCAACCAGCACGGTCAAGTTACATCAACACAAATGCTGTAAAGATAACGCCTCCCAAATCAATAAAAAATATATATATATATATATATTCAATATTGATTTGGGAGGCGTTATCTTTACAGCATTTGTGTTGATGTAACTTGACCGTGCTGGTTGGGATAATTCTTAAGAATTTCTCAATAGATGGCGCTGCCAACCCCGTAAGTTGGTTGTAAAAAGGTGAAGGATAAATTCGGACACGAGACCACTTGTCACGGTAGCTTAAGTAAAGCATGTCCCGGCTTTAGGGACGGATGGATGCGGGTTCAAGTCCCGCTCGTGATTCAAATTTTTCCTTTACAAATTAATCTGAATGATACGGAACCCTTCGCGCGCGAGTCCGATTTGCATTTGGCCAGTTATATTATCGTATCTATCCGGATTTTGGATTCTTAAATTAATAATTCATTGGTTTTTTTTTTAAAGCCGTTGGCCGATTATGGCAGATTTCTAGCCTATTTAAGGTTAGGGCAGAATCTATAGTTTACAGATGGTGACACAGTTCGGGTCTATGTTTGTTTGTTTGTAGGGATGTTCCGATACTACCAAAGTATCGATTCCTTCTCATATGAGTAGTACTCAAATCATGATTCGATACTACTCATATAAATACCCTACTAAACATATCGATACCATAAATACTTTTACTTTTCTCTCCAATACCAGTACTTACTATCCGATACCGAATAAAATCGTGAGAAAGATTCGTTATAATCTTATTTATTTTAATTAGGTATAACAACTACCTCTACTGTGTGTGTGTTGTGTGTGTTTGTGTGTATTAAATGTATTCGCCGCTTTGAATTAAATTGAAATTCTATTTAATCCTGCTTAAATTAAAAGTGGGGTTGTTTTAGCCCTGAGTATACATTAAAAAAATCACCTTTTTAGGCTATTTGACTTAAAGTTAGGCCATACTGTTTCTTTAAAGTGACATATGTTGTGGCGAAAATAAAGTTGCTTGGCATTCTATCCTGTTTTGCCTTAGCAGCATTGATTCGATTTGAAACAAGTACTTTCTTTCCGATACCAAGTAAGTATCGAAAGAATGATTCGATGCTAAAAAGTACTTGGTATCGTAAGAAAAGTATCGAGTACTTTTTTCGTATGTACTGGTATCGAAACATCCCTATTTGTTTGTATTATTTTTGTTTTGTTCGAACTTAACACAATAGTCCAGCTTAATGGATTTTACATCACAAGTGCACGATAAAAGGTTAAACACATTCATTTGAGATTTTAATATTCATACTATGCCATGCATCAGATACAGAGTTCTGGACTACAAGAGCAAATAAGGTACTCTGGTGTACAAGAGGTTGGTGGCAGTAATTTGTAGGTCTTATCCAACAGCCTCTTGCAAAACATTTGCCGCAGCAGGGTCTACCTACTTAATAACATTTACTACACAAGAGAAACCAAGTAAGTACAAAACAGATTTAATCCAAAATGCATAATGAGCATGCAAGTTCAGTTCAGTATGTTTTGAAAATAAAAAAATCTTATCTTATTTTCAGGGCACATAAGAAATTGTCATGGCAATAGCAAAATAAACAAGAGCTCAGAGAAACACATCAAACAAAGGAAAAAAGTTTTTTGAAGACCGCAAGACTGTTGTACGGAGCCATATATTTCACCAATTAAACAGCTTACATTTTGCAAATGCACTGGAGTTCTACTAAGTACTTATTACTCTAAAGTGGGTGAATTCAAACATTTTTTTTAATCCTCCAAGCCTGTTAATGAAATTGTGAATAAAAGCTAAACACCTATTTTAAGTGGAAAAAGTTAAAGATGAGTACATAGTAAATAAGTTATGTAGAATATTAGGTAGGTACTGCATTTTAATTAGGTCAAGTAATTAACCCTGTTTTACCCTATTCATGTAAAACTATTCATGTTATCATTATTTCCATTTTTCTATTATGTAAACTATGTCAAATTTAAGTAAAAGAAATGTGTTTTTAAGAGTTTGTCTCTTATTGTGACCTGGTATATGGTAAGGTGACATACTTCTTTGTAGGTACAAGTACCTACTCAGTTCATCAGGGTGGAACGCGGGCACTTTTTCTTGCTGTAGACTATGGGCACATTTTATTGAAAGGTAAGTAGGTGATGAAAGTATATTTACTGTATGAGAAAGTGAACAACCCAAAACTATTTTGCTAGCTAGATAGGTACTTGCTAAATGTAAAGAAAGAGTTGCTTAATGTAAATAGTTTTACCCAATCCAATAATTAATAGAGGTATGGTGCATGTGAGGTCTATTTTTAATTCCCACACATAGGTACACTCTGTATTCGCTGGGGGGTGGTTTGTGCAATAATTAAGAATAGTAGGTATCAACAGCCCCCCAGTGGGTGTTTGAGTGGGGACAACAAAAAATAACTTTTCAAAAAGAAACTGATAATCTTGCGGAAATAGGCCGTTGGTTGGGAAAAAGATTAGGTCAAAACAAATAAAGTAAGATATAACAAGACAAGTTTATAAAAAGGTACTCTGTGGTGGGGACCATAATATAGAACAATCTGAACAAAAGTATTGACTCATATCAGCAGCTGTAACACATTTTTTGACTTTAGGTATATAATATTAGCCTCCCACTAGGTGGACTAACATTCTGGTGATAAGCACAAGCAGCTGCTCAAAAGTGGCACTCTGTGGGGGAGGCCTACGTTTAGCAGTGGACGTCTACAGGCTTTTGATGATTTAATATTAGTAGTATAGTAAATAGGAGTAGGACAATAATCCCTGATTGCCACCCGGAGGCAACTGGGAATGTACCATCCTAACACCACCAATGGGGGGGTTACACAATAATTATGAATAGTATCAACTTCAATAGTACCTATCTACCTAGGTAAGTACTCCTCAAATTTCATCAAAATTGTTTAACAGCCATACATAAAAAGTTAGTTTCTTTTTATACAGAAAAGTAGTATTTAGTAGTTATGCTGCCCTACATTAAACTAAAATGGCAAGTAAGTTCAATGGCTGTCTGTTCTATCATCAAAGTTTAGTGCAGACGGATATCAGTTTTTATGACTGGCATGACAGCTCAGTTGGTAATAGCTCTGCCTTCTGAACTGTAGGATGTGGGTTCGATTCCCATCCAGGACAAACATTAATGTGATGAACAATGGACATGCGTGTTTGTTCTGTGTCTGGGTGTTATATTGTATTCTATGTATGTATTTACAAACAAAAAAGTATCTATGTATTCAGTTAGCTGGTTCCCATAGTACAAGCTATGCTTAGTTTGGGGCTAGATGGCGCTATGTGAAATGTTTACACATATTTAAATAGCTTGTAGCTAGCTAACTTTATCCATTTTGACAGATTTAACCTATCATCTGATCCAGACTGAAAACATAAAACTAGAGTTTTCCTAATTTACATCATATGCCTAAGTAGGTACCTACTTAGTGAAAATATTTAACAAACCCACAATCATACAGGACTAATATGTCTGATCTACCTTAAACTTAATCAAAATCAAACTTTAATAAGTAAACCTACATTGAAAAAAAGAATCTATTGGGTAGTAGCATTCTTCTCGGTCTATATTATAATGATGACTCTGATGGAAGCAGACCTATGTTTAGCAGTGGAAGTGTTCCGGCTGATGATGTGTTATTTTCCTTTCATAATTATATTGATGAGATGAGATGATGGTTAACGAAGCATAAAGAAAATTATGTATGTGGTAGGTAGGTGGTGGTGGTGGGAGACCTGTCTCTTATGTTTTGGCCAATTAGTTCTATCAATATGAAAGTTCTATTTTGCTTAGGGTTTGTTTAGAAACTGGGGCATATTTATTGAACTATAGGTACAGTCATATTGTTGTTGCTGACTCCAGACCTCTTCCAGTGCCTCTTCCTGCTGACTACGTACTACAGATTGTCTTCTTTAATGATTCAGACAAGAAAACACATTTAAATCTTTTACTACATATTTTCATCAATAAATTCAAATAATCATAACATTTTATTATTAGGTAGGTACATAGTACTACTGATTTATAATCTTGTATGTAAGTACATGATTTTGACTTGAAATTCTGTTTATTCTGGTTGTCAATCTGTAAAAAACAATTAGGTATTAACATCATTATATATATAAAAAAATGTATAAGTTTCTTATGGTAATGGATTACATTTTATTTGTAAATTAATTTTTAGATGGACCTAATATCATATTATAAAGGTCTGTGTAATAAAATACTTTTGTTTGTTTAGATTGTCTGTTATTTTGCACCTGTAAAAATAAAGATATTTAAATTCATGCTGTATTCTGAATAATATCCACATCTCCTTCATCCAGATTGCATTCACAGATAATTCCCAAACCAGGAGTCAAGCAAAGATCCCTTTCCATTAGCGTTAACACTGATTTCCGAAATGTCATTTCCATACATTTTGAGTTATCGTTTGGCATTAACGCTAGGAAAGGAATCTTTGCTAGACCCCCTGAACCACATTAATTCCATCCATTAAACGCCATTTTGAACACACGCTTATGGGTATGCCATAATCACCACACTTGGCTAGCAGCTCTTCTATTTGTCCATTCCATTTTTTTGGGTGCCCCAATATAGATTACTACATGGGAAGAGGTAGATGGAGTGGTTCTATTCTAACACCATTGGACTACTCAGCTAACATTTATGCTTTATGATCACTGTATCTACCTAGACTTGTAGTTCTCTCAGGAATAATAATTAAGCTGTGTAGTCAGGCAACTTTCCCTGGGATTTTACTGAAGTTTTATAATTAGAGTAGGTAAAAGCAGCAAACTATAGACCTCGCGAATACTAACGTTTTGTAACAGTATTTGTGTCCACTGATAAACACAGGCTTCCCCCTTAGAACACACTTATCATAGAGGGTTTTGCCATAATCCCCACACTTGGCAGGCGACTTGGTAATGTAATGTAACGCAGACGATATGTACCTAGCTGCTGCCACAATGAATTCTTCTGAATGAATTGGAACAATTACCAAATATAATAGTAAAAATAGAACTGAACATAAAAGTCAAAACATTGAGTATATTGTTCAGCCCGGAATGCACGCCCAGTATTGTACGACCTGTATTGCACAACCCAGCAATTCGACGCCATGTACACGGATACCCGGCAAGCGTATTACCTAACTCGCAACAGGCGTAAATTGCGCGATGATTGCTGTCATACATCATTTATAGTGGTGTCGAGCATGTAAGCTTCGCTACTGCTGTTGCTTTGCTACTGCTATTGCATTGCTGTTGCAAATTTTACGTAATTACCCCGCGGGTCGTGCAATATTGCTTATATATACCAACATTGCACAGCCAATATTGTACGACCCGTGTTGCACAGCCTGTTATTTGGAAGCCATATACACTAATTTCGGGCTGTACATTCCTAACCGTACAATATTGGCTGTGCAAAATCGGACCAGCGGGGTAATAACGTAAAATTTGCAACAGCAATTCAACAGCAGCAGCAAAGCAACAGCAGCAGCGAAGCATACATGCTCGACACCACTAATAATGTATGACAGCAATCATCGCGCAACTTACGCCTGTTGCAAACCTGTTGCGAGTTAGGTAATACGCCCGCAGGGCCGCGGGGTGGCAATGCACGGCCAGGAATGTACAGCCCGGAACCCCTGTACATGGTAAATTGTAATGTTAAAGCCTCGTTTGCTTTAAGGAAGTAGATTTCATTAAAATATTTTTATGTAGAACAAAACAAAGACAAAGAGTATACAATATCACAGAGTACTTTGTACCACAGACTGAAGATGCGCGATTATGAATGACAGTACTCAATTCATTCGATTATGGCGGTCATTCGAACGGTTCGATTAAATAATCGATTATGTCGAAATTGTATTTCAGTCTTTATGAGGAGTTTGGTTTTACCAAAATCTGTCACTGTCACTGTTTCAAGCATAGACCACAGGTTATAGGAAATATGTCACGATACTGACTGACAACTCTAAACTATTTCGTTTGTTTTATTTTCGTTGCGCGATAGCTCGGCTTTATTTTGGATCATAATATTAACGTTTATCTGTCTCGCAGTTCTGCTGTACTTAAATTTATTTAAGAAGAATGCACCACAGACTACTTAGGAGATTACAGACAATGTACGACATTTCTTTGTAGATAGTCTAAGCATGTTCTTATGTTTAGACTACACTGTGGTTTGAAAGGTTTAAACGATGTACTTACAGCGCCATCTAGAACAGAAGCGGAACTAGCGTTTTTTTTAAAATAAAAAGCCTCAAACGCTAAGAATCAATTTAGATGGTAATTGAAATTATTAAGCAACTCTTTCTTTACATTTAGCAAGTACCAGCAGTGTAGCTATCTAGCTAGCAAAATAGTTTTGGGTTGTTCACTTTCTCACACAGTAAACATATCTTCATCACCTACTTACCTTTCAATAAAATGTGCCCATAGTCTACAGCAAGAAAAAGTGCCTGCATTCCACCCTGATGAACTGAGTAGGTACTTGTACCTACAAAGAAGTATGCCACCTTACCATATACCAGGTCACAATAAGAGACAAAAACTTAAAAACACATTTCTTTTACTTAAATTTGACATAGTTTACATAATAGAAAAATGGAAATAATGATAACATGAATAGGGTAAAACAGGGTTAATTACTACATAACTTATTTACTATGTACTTATATAACACTTTCATTCATATGCTTAGAAAAATTGTTATACATAGGTAATTTAACAACTTGCCCTGCCTTGCAACTTGCCTTGCAACTTTCACAAACCAATTTTCTTCATTCTAAAACTCCTTCATTTACAAATAGTTATTCTTCCTGCCTTTTTTCCTTTGTAAACTTGCAAAAAGTAGGTAGGTATACAGGTTAATAAAACTAAAGGCCACAAGCTGATATACCCACTATTTCATTCCACAAAGTAAATCTGTAAACAAAATATTTATTAATGTACTTGCACCTATTTGTGGTCACCACTTGAGAACCATCCTTTTAAGTACGAAAATCGTAATATATAAAACAATGAAAACATATTTTCCTATTGAAAATGAAAGGAAATACAATACAAATGCTCAAAGTGGCACTCTGTGGGGGAGGCCTATGTTTAGTGTACCTAGATACACTTGTAATTCCCTCAAGAATAAATATTAATATTAACAATAAATAATGTCTGGTAATTTAAATATCTTAACATAGGTACATATAAACCATGTGCAGGTAAATGTACTGGGGATAACGGTGCATCTGTTCTGACGGGCACAAAATATATTGTACTTACCTACATACCTATCATTTACTGTGATATTTAATTAGGTAGGCTGACCAAAATGAATGTTCCCCACATTAAGAACATTGCCTCTGCTCATATGTAGTTCATAACTTACTGCATCATATCTTTAGTAGGTAACCTGTAAAAAGAAATACGGATGATGAACCTGGAAGAACCTAAATAGACTATTCCTATTATACATCTATAGCTTTCAGTTGAGTTGTGGTTGTTTTGGAGACGTTATTTTACAAATATAAATAGTTTATTGTAAAACAGTAATTAGTATTTTATTTCTTATAATGTTTTGATAGGAATGTGAAAAACAGCAGATGATTTACATAGTAATTTGAGAGAAAATTTTCATTCTAAAAAGTGTACCAACCTCAAACCATCTCCACCTAGACTTGTGTATACCTTAGAGTATTAGTCCATACTCGTAACTAAAAACAAGCACTAGCAGCTAGATAGCTGCTGCACATTTTACACAAATTTTGAATCTGAAACAAATACAAGGCGTAATTTAATTTACTACGTAACGTAAACAAATACACCAGACCACAGGCACAGAGTACTTTTTTATATACGGAAAGCACAGACTACAACTACTAACTCTAAGGGAAGTATCCCTTAGAGTTAGTAGTTGTAGACTACGCAGAGTACATATTCTAGGATACTACGTGTAAAAGAATGATACTCAAATAACAGATTACTTTTTTTATTTTATTTTTCTAATATTTTGGCTCCACACTTAGTGTATTTAGCCAGTGTCAAGTATTGTGATTTTTCATCTTGATAAAGAATATTTCACGTACAGTCAAGTCCGTTCCCGCCAAAACTCCACAGATTACTAATATGTACTCAAGTCATGCAGCAAGAGAAAACTTCTATACGATTAGTGGCTTCTTCTTCTTCGTTTATGGCTATCTATCGGCTTTTAGCAATAATTCTGCCAATGTAAAGTGAGTGAAAATTTGTACGGTTATGTAATGTCAAAGTCCTATTGTCAGTCAAAATGCCAACAGTAAAATGGTGGATACTTTACTGAAGACTCTAAAAAGCTGTTGAAGAAAAAACGAAAATGCATGGTTATAGAAACTTAGAACCATTTGCTAACACTCATGCACGATAAGTGACTTTTTTGACGAAGCGGTGAAACTGACAACCATATAAATGACATTGACATTTGACAGCACTCCCATCCCACATATTAGAGAAAAACAATGGACTTCCATCTGGCTAAATGTAAATAGTTTCTCAATGCTATCATATCCAATTATTTAGCTGGTATTAAGAGTTTTTTTAATTATGCTAATGACCGTGGCCCGGTGGTGCGGAACCCAGTGGCAGTGTCGTGTAAAAACCACCTCATCTCTTTCTTTCCGTGGTTGCCGTAAGAGCCGGTAGGAATATCCAGGAAATGGGCGCAGCCTTCTCTTTTGATGTGCAAAATACTGTCTGCCTATATGGCATACCAATGAGTAGGAGCAAGTGACGGTGAGGTGCGTGCAAATGAGGAAGGGGAGGGGGAAAGTGAGAGGAGCAGTGTGGGGGGAGGTAATGAAAGTGTGAGGGGAGGGGGGGCAAGTGCGCAGGAGCGGACTATATGTGGGGAGAGGGGCAAGTGCGCGGGGGCGGACCAAGTGTAGGGAGAGGGGGGCAAGTGCAAGGAAGGCGGACTAAGTAAAGCGGAGGGGGGCCAGTGCGGGGGGACGGGGCAAGTGCGTGGGGGATGGACTAGGTGAGGAGAGAGGTGGGGACATGCGGGGGGGCGGACTAAGGGCAGGGGGAGGGGGGCCAAGTGCTTGCGGAGACTGGGAGGTGCGGACTAATTGCGGGGGGATGGTGGCAAGTGCGGGGGGGTGGTTTAAGGGAGAGATGAGAGGGGCAAGTGCGGGGGAATGCTGGGAGGTGTGGAGTAAGTACAGGGGAAAGGGGGCAAGTGCGGGGGGATTCAGGGAGGTGCGGGCTAAGTGCGGGGGGATGCTGGGAGGTGCGGACTAAGTGCGGGGGGAGGGGGGCAAGTGCGGTGGGTTGGACTAAGGGAGAGCTAAGAGGGGGCAAGTGTGGGGGGGATGCTGGAAGGTGCGGACTCAGTGCGGGAAAGGTGGACTAAGGAAGGGAGAAGGAAGGGGCAAGTGTGGGGGGTCGGCCTGAGGGAGGGATGGGGGGGGGGGCAAGTGCGGGGGGATGCTGGGAGGTGTGGACTAAGGGAGGGATGAGGGGGGGCAAGTGGGGGGGTGATGCTGGTAGGTGCGGACTAAGTTCGGGGGGTTGGACTAAGGGAGGGATGAGGGGGGCAAGTGCGGGGGGATGCTAGGAGGTGCGGACTAAGTGCGGGGGGGGGGGGGCAAGTGCGGGGGGTGGACTTAGTGAGGGGGGACCCAATGCGACGACGAGCGAAGCGAGGAGGAGCTTCGAACTACCCAACGCGACGACGAGCGAAGCGAGGAGGAGCTCCAAACTACTAAGCGCGACATTTACTATATTTTACCAAGTGTTTTTACTTAATGCCTAACCTTTCCTTACTACTGACTGTATTTATAAATGAAAATGATCTAAAATTATTTTCTATTTGGCAAACAAATTAAAATGGCCGCCATGCAAAACTTAAACGTGCCCTCTTTCGAAACTAACAAAGGTAGACATGGCGTGTTTGGACTCATAGCAAAGAGAACGTCGATGACTTTTTGTTGGTGCTAAAATATTTCCAAGATGGCGGATTCAAAATGGCGCTCGAGTCGGAATTAGCTTAGATCCGTCTGATACTTTATATTTGGGAGTTTTACAGGATGGCGATTACAAATTTTCACATTTTACTTCACTGAAAGCATTTTTCAAGATGGCCGCCATGCAAAATTCAAACGTGTAAATTTTGGAAATTAACAAAGGTAGACATGGCGTGTTTGGACTCATAGTAAAGAGAAAATTGGTGACTTTCTCACGGTGTTAAAATATTTCCAAAATGGCGGATTCAAAATGGCGTAAGATTTGGAATTTGCTTAGATCCGTCTGATATTTCGTATTTGGGGGATTTAAATGACGGCGATTACAAATTTTGACATTTTACTTCACTGACAGCATTTTTCAAGATGGCCGCCATGCAAAGTCAAACGAAAACACATTTACTTTGAAAAATACCGCTGTTTTGTACTAATTCTTGCAAAATTACAAGTTTAAACTAAAGTATAACTCTTTTATAAATAAAACAGCCCCAAAAACGTACTCGCGGGCCGCTCGCGGCCCGCGCACGGGGCAAAATACTAGTCTTATATATATGAAGCTAAAGAACGGTGACAGATGATTCACTGACTGACTGACTGATTCACTGACATGAATGTTCTGGTCGGAAGGAGCCATCGGACGACTTGGCAATGTACTAGAGATGTGTACGGATAGGTCCGAAGGCAAAGAATAAATTGTATCAGCATCAGAAAGTCGTCTCCAAGGTGGAACACCAGATCAGATCTCGGAAACGGTAAGGCCGACCAAAAAAGTGTTTCTATAGAAAATGTAGAAAACCCTGGTTTTATACCAGATAAACAATAAAAAAAGGTACCTCCCATACAAAAAAACATATTTTTCATACAAAAACCGAAAACCGGAAGTACGTCACGCGCTTGTACCTACTTAGTTGCAAGGAATTATTTCATAGACATTATTATATAGTGATATTTTAATACAAACCCGCAGAAATAAATAGAAAAACAATAAAGAACGTATTTTGCTATTGTCTATTGCGTCGAAACGGATAAAATATTTGGTATAATATAAATTGACTACATCAAAACCGTACATAGATAGTCGTATGTTCCAGTCCTGTCATCCAGTAAGACACTTTATTACTATCACCATAATGTCGATAATTGTATGGAACAGGATGGCCGCATACGGCAAACTTCAGTTCGGTGCTCGGGAATGTGCAGCAAATGTGACCGCTTGTGGTAGATTTCTGCCATTTGGTGGATTTGACTTTGGTACTTTTTAATATCATGAAGTCAAATTGTTATATTTTACATATCAAATATAATAGTTACCTTACCCAAACTCTTTGTTTCTTATCTTATGTTTATTACCAAATCGCAATCCTGTTTTGCCCTCACGCCAAATTTAAAGAAAATAAATAGAAGGATTTTTTATTAATATTATGTACGTAAAATCCATGAATAAAATCCATAAATCCATGAATCCATGCTTTGATTAACATTTTTCCCATTTTTAGTGTTCCGTACCCAAAGGATAAAACGAACCCTATTACTAAGGCTCCGCTGTCCATCCGTCTGTCTTTCTGTCCGTCTGTCACTAGGCTGTATCTCATGAACCGTGATAGTTGGACAGTTGAATTTATGTTGCCGCTATAACAACAAATACTATTATTCTATACCATCATCAAACTGGATATTTTTGCTCATTTTATAGATAATGATACGGAACCCTTCGCGTGCGAGTCTGATTCGCACTTGGCCAGTTATATTATCGTATCTATCCGGATTTTGGATTCTTAATTTAATAATTCATTGGTTTTTTTTAAAGCCGTTGGCCGATTATGGCAGATTTCTAGCCTATTTAAGGTTAGGGCAGAATCTATAGTTTACAGATGGTGACACAGTTGGGGTCTGTGTTTGTTTGTTTGTAGGGATGTTCCGATACCACCAAAGTATCGATACCTTCTCATATGAGTAGTACTCAAATCATGATTCGATACTACTCATGATACCGACATACCGATACCGATATTTATTTTAATTAAGTATAACAACTACCTCTACTGTAGTGTACTGTGTGTGTGTGTATTCACCTTCCTTGCTTTTGCTTCACAGCGTGGACATAGATATGCAGAGAGTAGCTGATTATAGTTTATGCATAAATCACAGTATTGTTTTTTTCTCTAATCCGTGGCATAAATTATCGAACACAGATATTCTCGGCCATGTCTCATCAACGCCATCTACCGGATTTTTAGCAACTAATTTTTTTTAAATTTGGTTGCTAGAAAACCTATTCTAAGAAGAACACAAAGAGTACGAAACGCAGTGAATAAATAACAGATCTGTACCTGTAGATTAGAAAAATATGATTGTAAGAAAAGGATGGTAAAAGGTATCTTTAACCCCAGTTGCAAAAAAATGTAGTTAACTCTTTTGAAATGAAATGAACGAACACAACCCATACCAATATACTCTTTAATATTAATCCATACCCTGCTTTAACTTAGGGATGATCCGGTACCACCAAAGTGTCCGTACTTTCTTTCCGATTCCGAATTAGTATCGCGAGAAAGATTCGTTTTTAATTATGTATACCAAGTACCTTTAATGTACTGTGTGTGTGTCTGTGTGCGTGTGTGTGTGTGTGTATTAAATGTGTTCGTTGCTTTGAATTATATTTACATTCGATTTAATCCTGCTTAAATTAAAAATGGGGTTGTTTTAGCCCTGAGTACACATTAAAAAAATCACCTTTTTAGGCTCTTGACTTAAAGTTAGGCCACACTATGCTATTTAAAGCGAAATATGTTATGGCGAAATAAAGCTAAAGCTGCTAGGCATTGAATTTTTGGCGTTTCTATCCTGTTTTGACTTAGCGGCATTGATTTGATTCGATAAAAGTACTTTGTTTCCGATACCAAGTACCAAGTATGATTTTATGCTATAAAGTACTCGGTATCGAAAGAAAAGTATCGAGTACCTGTATTTACTGGTATCGAAACATCCCTACTTTTACTTACTTTTTCTGTGTTGGTTGACTAGAACACTGCGATTAATTTCTTTCTTTGTTATTATATTGCTATTTTATGGTGTACCTGTGATTTTGTGGTATGTATTTGCTACACCTTCTTTTTCTGTGCTCATGTTTGCAACTCTTATCAAATTGCACGTGGCTCGCTCGCCCCTCATATAAATTGAAAATGAAATGCCTAGCATAGGCATTATTCTAGGTTGGATTTATGTTGGTGGAGCTAAACCTTTCCTATTTCAAGGTAATACATGTTTTACAAGAAAACTACTTAGATGAAAAAAATCTAACCTAATTTTTTTACTGAAACTATGTTCCGTAGGTTTTTGGTATTTTTTACGATGGGTACGAATAATAAAATAATTTACTAAGATACTCTGCCCAACAGCCTAAACTTATGCATTAAAATAAACACCATTTTAACTATTTAAATCAAACCGCACTAATATCTTTTCTAAACATGCCATATAACATAATAATTTTTTAAACAATATGTAGCTTACCTACTGATCACATTTATTTGTTTGATTCCAAAACAATCCTTCAACCTCTAGACACGCTTGAATGTGCTGCTGAGGGCTTCAAGTCAAGTAGCATTTATGTTCATAAAATATGCTTTCCAAACTAGAACATAATATGTAGGGAACGGGATGGGATGGGATGGATGGTGCATCATCATCAACAGCTTGAAGACGTCCACTGCTGAACATACGCCTCCCCCAGAGAGTGCCACCTTGAGCAGCATCTCGCCACCTGCATTCGGGCCGCTGAGTGGGGGGCGGGCCTATGCTGCATCTTCAGGTTTGTGGTTGCCACTCGAAAACCTTTCTTTCCCATTGGTTGTCAGTTCAGCGAGTGATGCGGCCTGCCCATTGCTATATCAACTTGCTAATTCTAAGAACTATATTGGTCACTTCAGTCCTCCTGCGGATCTCCACATTCCGGATCTTATCTTGCAGGGAAACACCGAATATAGCTCTTTCCATAGCTTTCTTTAGCTTTGAGCTTACTAATGAGGCCAACAGTAAGAGCCCACATTATGGATGGTTAGATTTTATTTTTTACTTACTAATTAATAATTTGATTTGAACTTCAGAGATGGTTGGTCAGCAGAGGAAACGTAAAGAGCAATGCTCTGAATATGACTCCCATGAAAAAGCAAAAGGATGTGAAGAGATTTTAAAGACAGCTTCACCTCAGAATCAAACGAGAAAAGAGGTAATTCAATTACTGTGACATTTTGCATAGCAAATCGTTATCAATTATCAATTAAAATCTGTATGGTAGGTTCTTATTCTAAATGGGGGTGATAAGGCCTGCACTGACATCCCGCTTGGGGTGTATTGTACATTATGGTATGGTTGTTTATGTGTTTAACATTCTTGGATTTAGTATTTACTAGCTGTGTCCCGCGGTTTCACCTGTGGATAAAAGTAGCCTATGTGTTAATCCAGTTCATAGGTAATAATAAGTTATCTATGTTCTAAGTTTCATTAAAATCCTCCAGCTGTTTGAGTGTGAAGGAGTAACAAACAATACACACAGACAAACTTTTCTCGCTTTTATAATATTAGTGTGATAAAGGTGTAGGTATGTACATTTAGATTTTGGTCTGTTTCCATTTTTATATATATAGTGAGAATATATATATATATAAAAAGTTGTTTTTTCAGAGTGAATTGGAGTCACCCTTAAAAAAAATTTGTACATCAAGGAGCTGGGATACAATTGAGATTTCACCAAACTCAACCAGTTTCTCCTTGGAATTAAGGAAGGTAAATATATCTTTATATAATACAGCATATATAGTAGTATATAGTAGTTCTTATACATACAGAAGAAGATAGATAATTCTCGCTTTATAGTTATTCCTTAATTCTTTGTGCAACCCGCACTTGGCTGTTTTTGAAAACATAAAGTATCTATCCTAAAAAAATGCTTTAAACATACCAAGTTTTATTGAATCCTGCTCAGTGAATCATGTTAAAAGGGCCAGATAATAAACACAAAAAAACATTTTTACCGATTTTAAAAAAGAATGAGGTTCTATGTGGGTACTGATTTCTCCGGCATTTATGGACCGTTGTATGTGATTTTTCTCTGGCATTTATGGACTGTTGTATGTGATTTTTTGTTAAGGGCTTGTGGTAGGCCAGCGCGAATCCAAGCCAAAGCCACAGAATAGATATATATACTACTAGGCCAAAGCGGGGATGAGTCGGGGGGTTTAGTGGTAGGGGGCAAGTGCGGGGGGGAGTCAGGGAGGTGCGGGGGGATGGGAGCAAGTGCGGGGGGTGAACTAAGGGAGGGAGAGGGGGGCAAGTCAGGGAGGTTCGGACTAAGGGAGGGATGGGGAGGGCAAGTGCGGAGGGATGCTGGGAGCTGCTGACTAAGTGCGGGGGGAGGGGGGCAAGTGCGTGCGGGTGGTGGACTAAGGGAGGGGGCAAGTGCGGGGGGATGCTGGGAGGTGCAGACTAAGTGCGGGGGGGGGGGGGGGGGTAGATTAAGGGAGGGAGGCAAGTGTGGGGGTGGACTAAGGGAGGGGGAGGAGGGCGGTCTAAGTTGGAATGGTTCCAACACTCAATAATTTAGGTAATTTATTATTACACTGAATATAATGGGTATTTTACATAAGCCCTCCATTATATTTAGTTCAACTACTAAACAAAGTTTCATGACCTTATTTAAAGTATTCATTGAATAATCGCGGTTTATTTGTACGGTTTGGAGGTAACTTCGTATTTTTTCTTAATACTTATACTGAGAAGAGTGTTAACACCCCTAATTTGACGCTCCTCTAACACCCCTAATTAGACGCCCCTACTTGCAAGCCACACAAGGCACTCTATACTCGACCCCCTATGGTACCGCATAGACGCTCCTTTCAATACTTCTCATTTGACGCTCCTGTTAAAACCCCTCATTTGACGCCCCGCCCCCTACTAGAAGCCACCCATGGCGCAACCTACTTGACTTCTCACTTGACGCCCCTCTTAACACTCCTCTTAATACTTCTGGCGTGGGCGTGTCACCTAGGGCACCAAATGGTGTCCAGTAGGTTGCGCCGTGGATGGCTTTAAGTTGGGGGCGTCAAATGAGGGGTGTTAGAAGGGCGTCAAATTAGGGGTGTTAAGAGGAGCGTTAAAAATAAGTTTGGTGGAAACGCAGGGCTCACAGGGCTCATACAATGAAATATTTAGAACTAGGATAGGAAATAGATCTTCTCAAGATGAAATTAAGGTGATCGAAAATAGAATAGAATACTTCTTCTTCTTCTACAGTTATAAACATGCATGACATGAAATTTGGCACAAAGATAGTTGAGGTTCAAAAAGTGGAAATACTGTTTTTTTTAATCACCTATTTATTAGAATAGCTCTCATACACATAAATAGGCGATAAACATTATTTTGTCCCTGGACCTTTTTATGTGCACATCGGTTTTGTTGACTTTTATGCTAACCATGCTAACCCTGCTGCTGTTTGTGTGAAGGAGTAACAAACACACACAAACACCCATACAAACTTTTGCCTTTATAATATTAGTAGTAGTAGTAAGTAAGTATATGGTAATTCAGACTGTGGCAATTTCAGAGATGGTTGGTCAGCGCAGAAAACGTCAATATACCTCGTGCAAAGAGCAATGCTCAGAATATAGCTCCCATGGAAGAGGAAAAGGGTGTGAAGAGATTTTAAAAACAACTTCACCCCAGAAAGAAACGAGAAAAGAGGTAATTCAATGACAGTGACATTGTGCATAGCAAATCTTTATCTACAACCCTACGTCATAGAATCAATGTATCTTAGAAATTTCAAGATTAAAGTTTTAGTGGTTTTAGCTGTGCGAACGTCTTATGATGGGACCTTACACTGTTTTTTTACCACCTTAAGGGATGAAATTAAAAAATTCCCAAGACCCGTATCTATTTTTATTGTATATATTTAGGTACTTTTATGCAGCGTTAATTTCTATTACAGTCTCAAAA
Organism: Ennomos quercinarius; assembly: GCA_910589525.2. NCBI lineage: Eukaryota > Metazoa > Arthropoda > Insecta > Lepidoptera > Geometridae > Ennomos > Ennomos quercinarius. Next base: position 14,304,418 of record OU342508.1, on the reverse strand, counting down.
TACAAAGGCACCTATACCTATATATAATATAATAATATAAGAAGATTTCATTATATTATTTTTACATTTATACACATTTTATTTAAAATATTCAAGGCAGGAAATTTCGTTGCATTCCAGGGTTTTCTGATGGTCGCAAGTGCTGCTCGGACTCAACCTGAAACCTGAACGGCGAGCTTCGTCAACACCCGTTTTCAGCCCCCGCTATTTACTGAAGTTAAGTCCCGTTTTGTTCAGATGACAAGTAACTGCAAGCAGAAACTGATCATTTTTCTGTTGATGGATCTTAGTAAAAACTATATATTGTAATTGTTAGTTGTAGAGTGAGTATATGGCTCAGCGGTAACCGGCGACAAATCGATGCACATAGGTTCAAATCTTACTTAGCCCCATACCAATGATTTTTCATTTCTCATTTTCAGGGCCTACCTAAAAAAGATCCAAAAATCAAGATCTTAGTGCAGAATGTTCATTAAGGACAGAGAGGAAAAACAGGAGTTTGGTTTCTACGGTGGCGTTCAGCTGAACATTTAACCATCAATCATCAGGTAAATAAATAGGTTGATATCTATTGTTGTAAACTGCATCATTTATAAACTGTGTAATGCAATTTATAATTGTTTAGTTATTATATTATAATAAAACTGAGCTATTGTGATGAACTTTTGATGGATATGGAATGAGATAACGGCACCTGTCAATTTTGTCTCATATCAAAATGTTTCGAGGCAGGTGATGACTTGCCACCCACTAAATGGGCTTCCTGTAGTGGCTACTGCATATTAGTGCCAAAGCAACACTGATGTGGGTGGCTTAGGGTGAAAAACTATATATTGAAGTTTTTCTTGTAGTTGTTAGTTGTAGAGCGAGTATATGGCTCGGCGGTTACTGGCGATAAATCGATGCATATAGGTTCAAATCTCACTCAGTCCTATACCAATGACTTAACAAGTTATGTGTGGTATTTATTAGTTCTTATAACGGTGGAAAAATATCGTGAAGAAACCGACACGTTTAAACAATCATAAAGTTCGAGAACGTGTCACCCGCCAACCTACACTTGGCCAGTTTGGTAGATTTTGACCTACACTCTATGTGTGAGAAGGCCCGTGCCCATGTCCTAGCTGTTGGAACATATTGAGTGGATGACGGCTATTTATATATTTTAATATAAACAATCAAAATCATGCAATATAATCTACATGAATGTTTTTTTACATACATATAAATGATGTCTGTGTTTTCAGTAACGTAGACACTGATGCAAGCACTCAAATGGCCACAGGGAAAACCACTGCGTCTAAAAGGTCAAGGCGTATTTACAAGGTAATATAGTGGTATATAACTATTCATCATGTCAAGCTACTATTATTTGCCAGCCGTGCAACAAATATAGGCATAACCAACGTCAAAGTATGACGAATATTCCATGGTGGTTTGATAAAGATCGGCTTCAATATTTTTTTAATTCATTGCGCAATGCTTGTGGAACGTTTCATATTTATTGAATCCTCATATACTTACATATATACATTTTTATTTCTTTCTAGGACAGTCGATTTGTGACCGATCAACACCGGCTGCGGCGCCAGGAAGTAAAAAGGAAGAAAATATAGCAAATCTACCCGCGATAGCGAATAACGCTCTGGGGGCGTACTGTGAGCTCTTAGCGCTATTCAAAACAGCCTATAACTGGATCGCTTTTTTTCGATTTTTTTGACACTCGATCCAGTATAGGGTCTGTTTTGAATCACACTAAGAGTTCACAGTACGGCCCCAGGTCTAAATAGGCCTTTATGTAGGTACCTATCTAGGTGTTAAAGAAAGTAATGAGTTTACTGTATCTTATTTAAGTAAAAGAAATGTATAAATAATCAGTAAAAGTAAACAACAGAAAACATAGAAAATGTTAAAGGGTGTGTATAAATACAAATAGTTTAATGCAAATCAGTAATTAGGTTACATCAGGTGAGCTCTGCCTTTTGCTTTAGTTATTAAACTGTGTTGTAAAAGGCAGGGTCTTCTCATAATTTATCTAGAACTATATGTTTTACAATAGTAGACCATATTTTGTATTTACTTATAATACCTACCTATAAATCTAAAACTGAACATTTTATATTATTTAACCTCTTAGCCTACATTATAATGATTCAAAGAAATTAACCTAATAAGTACGGCTTAATACAGCAGGTTATCAAGAGTAATTTAATGTATATTATAAATTAGGTAGATATTTTTATAGGGGCCCAACACATTCTCACCTTGGTAATAAATTATTTCATTGGGACATAGAAACAAACTGATACATACAGGCTTCAATAAATTATCCATTTGTGTCTACCTTTTTCTTTGCCAAATTTCCACCCAGTTGCAACTAGGAATTTTATTCCTGATTGTCAACTAGGAATACCAAATTATTTATACATTGAAATTCTCCTTGGTCTGTATTATAATGAATCTATTTGGAAGTCCTATTTTCAGCAGTGGATGGCTAATGATAAGAAAAATAAAATATAATATTTATTGCCAACATAAAAAAAACTACAGATTGCAACCAGTTGTTCGGTATTGAACAGATTCGAAATCAATTTGATTATGTGTTTCTCCTCCTTTCACTATAATATACATATTGAATGAATACCTCTTATGTTTTAGCCAATTAATTATTTCAATATGAAATCCTTTATCCAAGTTTGCTGAAGTTTTGTTTAGAAACAAACTGGGGCATATTGAACTTAAGTCATTTATTTAAGTGCAAGATGTGGACCCCAGACAAGCATGTATTTACCTCCAGCTGCTGTCTAACCTACTATGGCTATGGCTTCTTGGATTCGGACAAGAAAACACGTTTAAACCATTTATTACATTTCAACAATCAAACATATAAAATTGTATTATTAAGTACTAATTTATAATCTTGTAATAGAGCATTGTGTGTCATGCTGAACTATCCTCACTTAAAATTGTGTTGGTTCTGGGTGTCATCTGTAAAAAATAGCTAGGTATTATTATCATTAAAAATGTCAGTTTCTTAAGGTAATAGATTTGATTTTACACATACACATTAACTTACTTTAAAAACAACAAACAAATCTTTAAGTACAAATTCATAAAAATAATATTTAGGTTCACCCTTTTACCCTTTACTGTAGTTTAAATAACTAGACTAGATACCTAGAGTAAAAGGAATGGAGAGGAAGCTTCACATCAACAGCGTCTGTGAAAGTGACAGCTGACAATGACAACCCAGATAATAAATGACATGATTGATTGACAGCCTATAATGATGTTCCGTCCACAGAGTCATCAATTGTTTTTTTTCTTTAATCTGTGGTTCCGTCCGACAGATTAGAAAGAAAAAAATCGGCCCCCTAATTACCTAATTTGCGACAGGCGTAAATCTCGCGGTGATTGCTGTCACACATCATTAGTGGAGTAGCGTAGCCTAGCATACATGCTCGACACCACTAATGATGTATGACAGCAATCACCGCGAGATTTACGCCTGTCGCAAATTAGGTAATTAGGGGGCGGCGGATTCGTCCGTATATAATATGTCACTTTTAAAGTTGACTCAACACTATTAGCGCATTTAGCCAGTATCAAGTTATAACTTTAGGCAAGTGCGGGGGGATGAACTAAGGGAGGGAAAAGGGTGCCAAGTGCAGGGGGATGCTGGGAGGTGCGGACTTAGTGCAGGAGGGTCCAACTAAGGGAAGGATAAGGGGGCCAAGTGCGCGGGGATGCTGAGAGATGCGGACTCAGTGCGGGGGGAGGAGGGCAAGTGCGGGGGGATGCTAGGAGGTGCGGACTAAGTGCGGGGGGGAACGGGGCCAGTGCGGGTGGTCGGACTAAGGGAAGGATGAGGGGGTGCTGGGAGGTGCGGACTAAGTGCGGGGGGAGAGGGGCCTAGGGAGGTGGGAGGGGGCAAGTGCGGGGGGATGCTAGGAGGTGCGGATTAAGTGCGGGGGGAGGGGGGCAAGTGCGGGGGGTGGACTTAGTGAGGGGGGACCCAATGCGACGACGAGCGAAGCGAGGAGGAGCTTCGAACTACCCAACGCGACGACGAGCGAAGCGAGGAGGAGCTCCAAACTACTAAGCGCGACATTTACTATATTTTACCAAGTGTTTTTACTTAATGCCTAACATTTTCTTACTACTGACTGTATTTATAAATGAAAATGATCTAAAATTATTTTCTATTTGGCAAACAAATTAAAATGGCCGCCATGCAAAATTTAAACGTGCCCTCTTTCGGAACTAACAAAGGTAGACATGGCGTGTTTGGACTCATAGCAAAGAGAACGTCGATAACTTTTTGTTGGTGCTAAAATATTTCCAAGATGGCGGATTCAAAATGGCGCTCGAGTCGGAATTAGCTTAGATCCGTCTGATACTTTATATTTGGGAGTTTTACAGGATGGCGATTACAAATTTTCACATTTTACTTGACTGAAAGCATTTTTCAAGATGGCCGCCATGCAAAATTCAAACGTGTAAATTTTGGAAATTAACAAAGGTAGACATGGCGTGTTTGGACTCATAGTAAAGAGAAAATTGGTGACTTTCTCACGGTGTTAAAATATTTCCAAAATGGCGGATTCAAAATGGCGTAAGATTTGGAATTTGCTTAGATCCGTCTGATATTTCGTATTTGGGGGATTTAAATGACGGCGATTACAAATTTTGACATTTTACTTCACTGACAGCATTTTTCAAGATGGCCGCCACTAATTACTAATTAATAAACTAATTTAAACTAAAGTATAACTCTTTTATAAATAAAACAGCCCCAAAAACGTACTCGCGGGCCGCTCGCGGCCCGCGCACGGGGCAAAATACTAGTCTTCTCCCTCTATAATCTTAAAGAACGGTGACAGATGATTGACCTAGTGACATGAATGTTCTGGTAGGAAGGAGCCATGGGACGACTTGGCAATGTACTAGAGATGTGTATGGATAGGTCAGGAGGCAAAGAATAAAATATGTCAGCATCAGAAAATTGTCTCCATGGTGGAACACCAGGTCGGATCTCGGAAACGGTAAGGCCGACCAAAAAAGTGTTTCTATAGAAAATGTAGGAAACCCTGGTTATATATCAGATAAACAATAAAAAAAGGTACCTCCCATACAAAAAAACATATTTTTCCTACAAAAACCGAAAACCGGAAGTACGTCACGCGCTACCTACTTAGTTGCAAGGAATATTTTTCATAGACATTATTATATAGTGATATTTTAATGCAAACCCTCAGAAATAAATAGAAAAACAATAAAGAACGTATTTTGCTATTGTCTATTGCGTCGAAACGGATAAAATATTTGTTATAATATAAATTGACTACATCAAAACCGTACATAGACAGTCGTATGTTCCAGTCCTGTCATCCTGTAAGACACTTTATTACTACCAGCATAATGTCGATAATTGTATGGAACAGGATGGCCACATACGGCAAACTTCAGTTCGGTGCTCGGGAATGTGCGGCAAATGTGACCGCTTGTGGTAGATTTCTGCCATTTGGTAGATTTGACTTTGGTACTTTTTAATATCATGAAGTCAAATTGTTATATTTTACATATCAAATATAATAGTTACCTTACCCAAACTCTTTGTTTCTTATCTTATGTTTATTAGCAAATCGCAATCCTGTTTTACCCTCACGCCAAATATAAAGAAAATAAATTTGAAGCATTTTTTATTAATATTATGTACGTAAAATCCATTAATAAAATCCATAAATCCATGAATCCATGCTTTGATTAACATTTTTCCCGTTTTTAGTGTTCCGTACCCAAAGGATAAAACTAAGGCTCCGCTGTCCATCCGTCTGTCTTTCTGTCCGTCTGTCACCAGGCTGTATCTCATGAACCGTGATAGTTGGACAGTTGAATTTCTGTTGCCGCTATAACAACAAAATTGCTCATTTTATAGATAATGATACGGAAAATATTTATGATTTTTATAGCAGTATCGCCTGCTCAGCGTAATCTACAGATTAATTTGTAAAGGAAAAATTTGAATCACGAGCGGGACTTGAACCCGCATCCATCCGTCCCTAAAGCCGGGACATGCTTTACTTAAGCTACCGTGACAAGTGGTCTCGTGTCCGAATTTATCCTTCACCTTTTTACAACCAACTTACGGGGTTGGCAGCGCCATCTATTGAGAAATTCTTAAGAATTATCCCAACCAGCACGGTCAAGTTACATCAACACAAATGCTGTAAAGATAACGCCTCCCAAATCAATATTTATGATTTTTATAGCAGTATCGCCTGCTCAGCGTAATCTACAGATTAATTTGTAAAGGAAAAATTTGAATCACGAGCGGGACTTGAACCCGCATCCATCCGTCCCTAAAGCCGGGACATGCTTTACTTAAGCTACCGTGACAAGTGGTCTCGTGTCCGAATTTATCCTTCACCTTTTTACAACCAACTTACGGGGTTGGCAGCGCCATCTATTGAGAAATTCTTAAGAATTATCCCAACCAGCACGGTCAAGTTACATCAACACAAATGCTGTAAAGATAACGCCTCCCAAATCAATATTTATGATTTTTATAGCAGTATCGCCTGCTCAGCGTAATCTACAGATTAATTTGTAAAGGAAAAATTTGAATCACGAGCGGGACTTGAACCCGCATCCATCCGTCCCTAAAGCCGGGACATGCTTTACTTAAGCTACCGTGACAAGTGGTCTCGTGTCCGAATTTATCCTTCACCTTTTTACAACCAACTTACGGGGTTGGCAGCGCCATCTATTGAGAAATTCTTAAGAATTATCCCAACCAGCACGGTCAAGTTACATCAACACAAATGCTGTAAAGATAACGCCTCCCAAATCATAAATATTGATTTGGGAGGCGTTATCTTTACAGCATTTGTGTTGATGTAACTTGACCGTGCTGGTTGGGATAATTCTTAAGAATTTCTCAATAGATGGCGCTGCCAACCCCGTAAGTTGGTTGTAAAAAGGTGAAGGATAAATTCGGACACGAGACCACTTGTCACGGTAGCTTAAGTAAAGCATGTCCCGGCTTTAGGGACGGATGGATGCGGGTTCAAGTCCCGCTCGTGATTCAAATTTTTCCTTTACAAATTAATCTGAATGATACGGAACCCTTCGCGCGCGAGTCCGATTTGCATTTGGCCAGTTATATTATCGTATCTATCCGGATTTTGGATTCTTAAATTAATAATTCATTGGTTTTTTTTTTAAAGCCGTTGGCCGATTATGGCAGATTTCTAGCCTATTTAAGGTTAGGGCAGAATCTATAGTTTACAGATGGTGACACAGTTCGGGTCTATGTTTGTTTGTTTGTAGGGATGTTCCGATACTACCAAAGTATCGATTCCTTCTCATATGAGTAGTACTCAAATCATGATTCGATACTACTCATATAAATACCCTACTAAACATATCGATACCATAAATACTTTTACTTTTCTCTCCAATACCAGTACTTACTATCCGATACCGAATAAAATCGTGAGAAAGATTCGTTATAATCTTATTTATTTTAATTAGGTATAACAACTACCTCTACTGTGTGTGTGTTGTGTGTGTTTGTGTGTATTAAATGTATTCGCCGCTTTGAATTAAATTGAAATTCTATTTAATCCTGCTTAAATTAAAAGTGGGGTTGTTTTAGCCCTGAGTATACATTAAAAAAATCACCTTTTTAGGCTATTTGACTTAAAGTTAGGCCATACTGTTTCTTTAAAGTGACATATGTTGTGGCGAAAATAAAGTTGCTTGGCATTCTATCCTGTTTTGCCTTAGCAGCATTGATTCGATTTGAAACAAGTACTTTCTTTCCGATACCAAGTAAGTATCGAAAGAATGATTCGATGCTAAAAAGTACTTGGTATCGTAAGAAAAGTATCGAGTACTTTTTTCGTATGTACTGGTATCGAAACATCCCTATTTGTTTGTATTATTTTTGTTTTGTTCGAACTTAACACAATAGTCCAGCTTAATGGATTTTACATCACAAGTGCACGATAAAAGGTTAAACACATTCATTTGAGATTTTAATATTCATACTATGCCATGCATCAGATACAGAGTTCTGGACTACAAGAGCAAATAAGGTACTCTGGTGTACAAGAGGTTGGTGGCAGTAATTTGTAGGTCTTATCCAACAGCCTCTTGCAAAACATTTGCCGCAGCAGGGTCTACCTACTTAATAACATTTACTACACAAGAGAAACCAAGTAAGTACAAAACAGATTTAATCCAAAATGCATAATGAGCATGCAAGTTCAGTTCAGTATGTTTTGAAAATAAAAAAATCTTATCTTATTTTCAGGGCACATAAGAAATTGTCATGGCAATAGCAAAATAAACAAGAGCTCAGAGAAACACATCAAACAAAGGAAAAAAGTTTTTTGAAGACCGCAAGACTGTTGTACGGAGCCATATATTTCACCAATTAAACAGCTTACATTTTGCAAATGCACTGGAGTTCTACTAAGTACTTATTACTCTAAAGTGGGTGAATTCAAACATTTTTTTTAATCCTCCAAGCCTGTTAATGAAATTGTGAATAAAAGCTAAACACCTATTTTAAGTGGAAAAAGTTAAAGATGAGTACATAGTAAATAAGTTATGTAGAATATTAGGTAGGTACTGCATTTTAATTAGGTCAAGTAATTAACCCTGTTTTACCCTATTCATGTAAAACTATTCATGTTATCATTATTTCCATTTTTCTATTATGTAAACTATGTCAAATTTAAGTAAAAGAAATGTGTTTTTAAGAGTTTGTCTCTTATTGTGACCTGGTATATGGTAAGGTGACATACTTCTTTGTAGGTACAAGTACCTACTCAGTTCATCAGGGTGGAACGCGGGCACTTTTTCTTGCTGTAGACTATGGGCACATTTTATTGAAAGGTAAGTAGGTGATGAAAGTATATTTACTGTATGAGAAAGTGAACAACCCAAAACTATTTTGCTAGCTAGATAGGTACTTGCTAAATGTAAAGAAAGAGTTGCTTAATGTAAATAGTTTTACCCAATCCAATAATTAATAGAGGTATGGTGCATGTGAGGTCTATTTTTAATTCCCACACATAGGTACACTCTGTATTCGCTGGGGGGTGGTTTGTGCAATAATTAAGAATAGTAGGTATCAACAGCCCCCCAGTGGGTGTTTGAGTGGGGACAACAAAAAATAACTTTTCAAAAAGAAACTGATAATCTTGCGGAAATAGGCCGTTGGTTGGGAAAAAGATTAGGTCAAAACAAATAAAGTAAGATATAACAAGACAAGTTTATAAAAAGGTACTCTGTGGTGGGGACCATAATATAGAACAATCTGAACAAAAGTATTGACTCATATCAGCAGCTGTAACACATTTTTTGACTATAGGTATATAATATTAGCCTCCCACTAGGTGGACTAACATTCTGGTGATAAGCACAAGCAGCTGCTCAAAAGTGGCACTCTGTGGGGGAGGCCTACGTTTAGCAGTGGACGTCTACAGGCTTTTGATGATTTAATATTAGTAGTATAGTAAATAGGAGTAGGACAATAATCCCTGATTGCCACCCGGAGGCAACTGGGAATGTACCATCCTAACACCACCAATGGGGGGGTTACACAATAATTATGAATAGTATCAACTTCAATAGTACCTATCTACCTAGGTAAGTACTCCTCAAATTTCATCAAAATTGTTTAACAGCCATACATAAAAAGTTAGTTTCTTTTTATACAGAAAAGTAGTATTTAGTAGTTATGCTGCCCTACATTAAACTAAAATGGCAAGTAAGTTCAATGGCTGTCTGTTCTATCATCAAAGTTTAGTGCAGACGGATATCAGTTTTTATGACTGGCATGACAGCTCAGTTGGTAATAGCTCTGCCTTCTGAACTGTAGGATGTGGGTTCGATTCCCATCCAGGACAAACATTAATGTGATGAACAATGGACATGCGTGTTTGTTCTGTGTCTGGGTGTTATATTGTATTCTATGTATGTATTTACAAACAAAAAAGTATCTATGTATTCAGTTAGCTGGTTCCCATAGTACAAGCTATGCTTAGTTTGGGGCTAGATGGCGCTATGTGAAATGTTTACACATATTTAAATAGCTTGTAGCTAGCTAACTTTATCCATTTTGACAGATTTAACCTATCATCTGATCCAGACTGAAAACATAAAACTAGAGTTTTCCTAATTTACATCATATGCCTAAGTAGGTACCTACTTAGTGAAAATATTTAACAAACCCACAATCATACAGGACTAATATGTCTGATCTACCTTAAACTTAATCAAAATCAAACTTTAATAAGTAAACCTACATTGAAAAAAAGAATCTATTGGGTAGTAGCATTCTTCTCGGTCTATATTATAATGATGACTCTGATGGAAGCAGACCTATGTTTAGCAGTGGAAGTGTTCCGGCTGATGATGTGTTATTTTCCTTTCATAATTATATTGATGAGATGAGATGATGGTTAACGAAGCATAAAGAAAATTATGTATGTGGTAGGTAGGTGGTGGTGGTGGGAGACCTGTCTCTTATGTTTTGCCCAATTAGTTCTATCAATATGAAAGTTCTATTTTGCTTAGGGTTTGTTTAGAAACTGGGGCATATTTATTGAACTATAGGTACAGTCATATTGTTGTTGCTGACTCCAGACCTCTTCCAGTGCCTCTTCCTGCTGACTACGTACTACAGATTGTCTTCTTTAATGATTCAGACAAGAAAACACATTTAAATCTTTTACTACATATTTTCATCAATAAATTCAAATAATCATAACATTTTATTATTAGGTAGGTACATAGTACTACTGATTTATAATCTTGTATGTAAGTACATGATTTTGACTTGAAATTCTGTTTATTCTGGTTGTCAATCTGTAAAAAACAATTAGGTATTAACATCATTATATATATAAAAAAATGTATAAGTTTCTTATGGTAATGGATTACATTTTATTTGTAAATTAATTTTTAGATGGACCTAATATCATATTATAAAGGTCTGTGTAATAAAATACTTTTGTTTGTTTAGATTGTCTGTTATTTTGCACCTGTAAAAATAAAGATATTTAAATTCATGCTGTATTCTGAATAATATCCACATCTCCTTCATCCAGATTGCATTCACAGATAATTCCCAAACCAGGAGTCAAGCAAAGATCCCTTTCCATTAGCGTTAACACTGATTTCCGAAATGTCATTTCCATACATTTTGAGTTATCGTTTGGCATTAACGCTAGGAAAGGAATCTTTGCTAGACCCCCTGAACCACATTAATTCCATCCATTAAACGCCATTTTGAACACACGCTTATGGGTATGCCATAATCACCACACTTGGCTAGCAGCTCTTCTATTTGTCCATTCCATTTTTTTGGGTGCCCCAATATAGATTACTACATGGGAAGAGGTAGATGGAGTGGTTCTATTCTAACACCATTGGACTACTCAGCTAACATTTATGCTTTATGATCACTGTATCTACCTAGACTTGTAGTTCTCTCAGGAATAATAATTAAGCTGTGTAGTCAGGCAACTTTCCCTGGGATTTTACTGAAGTTTTATAATTAGAGTAGGTAAAAGCAGCAAACTATAGACCTCGCGAATACTAACGTTTTGTAACAGTATTTGTGTCCACTGATAAACACAGGCTTCCCCCTTAGAACACACTTATCATAGAGGGTTTTGCCATAATCCCCACACTTGGCAGGCGACTTGGTAATGTAATGTAACGCAGACGATATGTACCTAGCTGCTGCCACAATGAATTCTTCTGAATGAATTGGAACAATTACCAAATATAATAGTAAAAATAGAACTGAACATAAAAGTCAAAACATTGAGTATATTGTTCAGCCCGGAATGCACGCCCAGTATTGTACGACCTGTATTGCACAACCCAGCAATTCGACGCCATGTACACGGATACCCGGCAAGCGTATTACCTAACTCGCAACAGGCGTAAATTGCGCGATGATTGCTGTCATACATCATTTATAGTGGTGTCGAGCATGTAAGCTTCGCTACTGCTGTTGCTTTGCTACTGCTATTGCATTGCTGTTGCAAATTTTACGTAATTACCCCGCGGGTCGTGCAATATTGCTTATATATACCAACATTGCACAGCCAATATTGTACGACCCGTGTTGCACAGCCTGTTATTTGGAAGCCATATACACTAATTTCGGGCTGTACATTCCTAACCGTACAATATTGGCTGTGCAAAATCGGACCAGCGGGGTAATAACGTAAAATTTGCAACAGCAATTCAACAGCAGCAGCAAAGCAACAGCAGCAGCGAAGCATACATGCTCGACACCACTAATAATGTATGACAGCAATCATCGCGCAACTTACGCCTGTTGCAAACCTGTTGCGAGTTAGGTAATACGCCCGCAGGGCCGCGGGGTGGCAATGCACGGCCAGGAATGTACAGCCCGGAACCCCTGTACATGGTAAATTGTAATGTTAAAGCCTCGTTTGCTTTAAGGAAGTAGATTTCATTAAAATATTTTTATGTAGAACAAAACAAAGACAAAGAGTATACAATATCACAGAGTACTTTGTACCACAGACTGAAGATGCGCGATTATGAATGACAGTACTCAATTCATTCGATTATGGCGGTCATTCGAACGGTTCGATTAAATAATCGATTATGTCGAAATTGTATTTCAGTCTTTATGAGGAGTTTGGTTTTACCAAAATCTGTCACTGTCACTGTTTCAAGCATAGACCACAGGTTATAGGAAATATGTCACGATACTGACTGACAACTCTAAACTATTTCGTTTGTTTTATTTTCGTTGCGCGATAGCTCGGCTTTATTTTGGATCATAATATTAACGTTTATCTGTCTCGCAGTTCTGCTGTACTTAAATTTATTTAAGAAGAATGCACCACAGACTACTTAGGAGATTACAGACAATGTACGACATTTCTTTGTAGATAGTCTAAGCATGTTCTTATGTTTAGACTACACTGTGGTTTGAAAGGTTTAAACGATGTACTTACAGCGCCATCTAGAACAGAAGCGGAACTAGCGTTTTTTTTAAAATAAAAAGCCTCAAACGCTAAGAATCAATTTAGATGGTAATTGAAATTATTAAGCAACTCTTTCTTTACATTTAGCAAGTACCAGCAGTGTAGCTATCTAGCTAGCAAAATAGTTTTGGGTTGTTCACTTTCTCACACAGTAAACATATCTTCATCACCTACTTACCTTTCAATAAAATGTGCCCATAGTCTACAGCAAGAAAAAGTGCCTGCATTCCACCCTGATGAACTGAGTAGGTACTTGTACCTACAAAGAAGTATGCCACCTTACCATATACCAGGTCACAATAAGAGACAAAAACTTAAAAACACATTTCTTTTACTTAAATTTGACATAGTTTACATAATAGAAAAATGGAAATAATGATAACATGAATAGGGTAAAACAGGGTTAATTACTACATAACTTATTTACTATGTACTTATATAACACTTTCATTCATATGCTTAGAAAAATTGTTATACATAGGTAATTTAACAACTTGCCCTGCCTTGCAACTTGCCTTGCAACTTTCACAAACCAATTTTCTTCATTCTAAAACTCCTTCATTTACAAATAGTTATTCTTCCTGCCTTTTTTCCTTTGTAAACTTGCAAAAAGTAGGTAGGTATACAGGTTAATAAAACTAAAGGCCACAAGCTGATATACCCACTATTTCATTCCACAAAGTAAATCTGTAAACAAAATATTTATTAATGTACTTGCACCTATTTGTGGTCACCACTTGAGAACCATCCTTTTAAGTACGAAAATCGTAATATATAAAACAATGAAAACATATTTTCCTATTGAAAATGAAAGGAAATACAATACAAATGCTCAAAGTGGCACTCTGTGGGGGAGGCCTATGTTTAGTGTACCTAGATACACTTGTAATTCCCTCAAGAATAAATATTAATATTAACAATAAATAATGTCTGGTAATTTAAATATCTTAACATAGGTACATATAAACCATGTGCAGGTAAATGTACTGGGGATAACGGTGCATCTGTTCTGACGGGCACAAAATATATTGTACTTACCTACATACCTATCATTTACTGTGATATTTAATTAGGTAGGCTGACCAAAATGAATGTTCCCCACATTAAGAACATTGCCTCTGCTCATATGTAGTTCATAACTTACTGCATCATATCTTTAGTAGGTAACCTGTAAAAAGAAATACGGATGATGAACCTGGAAGAACCTAAATAGACTATTCCTATTATACATCTATAGCTTTCAGTTGAGTTGTGGTTGTTTTGGAGACGTTATTTTACAAATATAAATAGTTTATTGTAAAACAGTAATTAGTATTTTATTTCTTATAATGTTTTGATAGGAATGTGAAAAACAGCAGATGATTTACATAGTAATTTGAGAGAAAATTTTCATTCTAAAAAGTGTACCAACCTCAAACCATCTCCACCTAGACTTGTGTATACCTTAGAGTATTAGTCCATACTCGTAACTAAAAACAAGCACTAGCAGCTAGATAGCTGCTGCACATTTTACACAAATTTTGAATCTGAAACAAATACAAGGCGTAATTTAATTTACTACGTAACGTAAACAAATACACCAGACCACAGGCACAGAGTACTTTTTTATATACGGAAAGCACAGACTACAACTACTAACTCTAAGGGAAGTATCCCTTAGAGTTAGTAGTTGTAGACTACGCAGAGTACATATTCTAGGATACTACGTGTAAAAGAATGATACTCAAATAACAGATTACTTTTTTTATTTTATTTTTCTAATATTTTGGCTCCACACTTAGTGTATTTAGCCAGTGTCAAGTATTGTGATTTTTCATCTTGATAAAGAATATTTCACGTACAGTCAAGTCCGTTCCCGCCAAAACTCCACAGATTACTAATATGTACTCAAGTCATGCAGCAAGAGAAAACTTCTATACGATTAGTGGCTTCTTCTTCTTCGTTTATGGCTATCTATCGGCTTTTAGCAATAATTCTGCCAATGTAAAGTGAGTGAAAATTTGTACGGTTATGTAATGTCAAAGTCCTATTGTCAGTCAAAATGCCAACAGTAAAATGGTGGATACTTTACTGAAGACTCTAAAAAGCTGTTGAAGAAAAAACGAAAATGCATGGTTATAGAAACTTAGAACCATTTGCTAACACTCATGCACGATAAGTGACTTTTTTGACGAAGCGGTGAAACTGACAACCATATAAATGACATTGACATTTGACAGCACTCCCATCCCACATATTAGAGAAAAACAATGGACTTCCATCTGGCTAAATGTAAATAGTTTCTCAATGCTATCATATCCAATTATTTAGCTGGTATTAAGAGTTTTTTTAATTATGCTAATGACCGTGGCCCGGTGGTGCGGAACCCAGTGGCAGTGTCGTGTAAAAACCACCTCATCTCTTTCTTTCCGTGGTTGCCGTAAGAGCCGGTAGGAATATCCAGGAAATGGGCGCAGCCTTCTCTTTTGATGTGCAAAATACTGTCTGCCTATATGGCATACCAATGAGTAGGAGCAAGTGACGGTGAGGTGCGTGCAAATGAGGAAGGGGAGGGGGAAAGTGAGAGGAGCAGTGTGGGGGGAGGTAATGAAAGTGTGAGGGGAGGGGGGGCAAGTGCGCAGGAGCGGACTATATGTGGGGAGAGGGGCAAGTGCGCGGGGGCGGACCAAGTGTAGGGAGAGGGGGGCAAGTGCAAGGAAGGCGGACTAAGTAAAGCGGAGGGGGGCCAGTGCGGGGGGACGGGGCAAGTGCGTGGGGGATGGACTAGGTGAGGAGAGAGGTGGGGACATGCGGGGGGGCGGACTAAGGGCAGGGGGAGGGGGGCCAAGTGCTTGCGGAGACTGGGAGGTGCGGACTAATTGCGGGGGGATGGTGGCAAGTGCGGGGGGGTGGTTTAAGGGAGAGATGAGAGGGGCAAGTGCGGGGGAATGCTGGGAGGTGTGGAGTAAGTACAGGGGAAAGGGGGCAAGTGCGGGGGGATTCAGGGAGGTGCGGGCTAAGTGCGGGGGGATGCTGGGAGGTGCGGACTAAGTGCGGGGGGAGGGGGGCAAGTGCGGTGGGTTGGACTAAGGGAGAGCTAAGAGGGGGCAAGTGTGGGGGGGATGCTGGAAGGTGCGGACTCAGTGCGGGAAAGGTGGACTAAGGAAGGGAGAAGGAAGGGGCAAGTGTGGGGGGTCGGCCTAAGGGAGGGATGGGGGGGGGGGCAAGTGCGGGGGGATGCTGGGAGGTGTGGACTAAGGGAGGGATGAGGGGGGGCAAGTGGGGGGGTGATGCTGGTAGGTGCGGACTAAGTTCGGGGGGTTGGACTAAGGGAGGGATGAGGGGGGCAAGTGCGGGGGGATGCTGGGAGGTGCGGATTAAGTGCGGGGGGAGGGGGGCAAGTGCGGGGGGTGGACTTAGTGAGGGGGGACCCAATGCGACGACGAGCGAAGCGAGGAGGAGCTTCGAACTACCCAACGCGACGACGAGCGAAGCGAGGAGGAGCTCCAAACTACTAAGCGCGACATTTACTATATTTTACCAAGTGTTTTTACTTAATGCCTAACCTTTCCTTACTACTGACTGTATTTATAAATGAAAATGATCTAAAATTATTTTCTATTTGGCAAACAAATTAAAATGGCCGCCATGCAAAACTTAAACGTGCCCTCTTTCGAAACTAACAAAGGTAGACATGGCGTGTTTGGACTCATAGCAAAGAGAACGTCGATGACTTTTTGTTGGTGCTAAAATATTTCCAAGATGGCGGATTCAAAATGGCGCTCGAGTCGGAATTAGCTTAGATCCGTCTGATACTTTATATTTGGGAGTTTTACAGGATGGCGATTACAAATTTTCACATTTTACTTCACTGAAAGCATTTTTCAAGATGGCCGCCATGCAAAATTCAAACGTGTAAATTTTGGAAATTAACAAAGGTAGACATGGCGTGTTTGGACTCATAGTAAAGAGAAAATTGGTGACTTTCTCACGGTGTTAAAATATTTCCAAAATGGCGGATTCAAAATGGCGTAAGATTTGGAATTTGCTTAGATCCGTCTGATATTTCGTATTTGGGGGATTTAAATGACGGCGATTACAAATTTTGACATTTTACTTCACTGACAGCATTTTTCAAGATGGCCGCCATGCAAAGTCAAACGAAAACACATTTACTTTGAAAAATACCGCTGTTTTGTACTAATTCTTGCAAAATTACAAGTTTAAACTAAAGTATAACTCTTTTATAAATAAAACAGCCCCAAAAACGTACTCGCGGGCCGCTCGCGGCCCGCGCACGGGGCAAAATACTAGTCTTATATATATGAAGCTAAAGAACGGTGACAGATGATTCACTGACTGACTGACTGATTCACTGACATGAATGTTCTGGTCGGAAGGAGCCATCGGACGACTTGGCAATGTACTAGAGATGTGTACGGATAGGTCCGAAGGCAAAGAATAAATTGTATCAGCATCAGAAAGTCGTCTCCAAGGTGGAACACCAGATCAGATCTCGGAAACGGTAAGGCCGACCAAAAAAGTGTTTCTATAGAAAATGTAGAAAACCCTGGTTATATACCAGACAAACAATAAAAAAAGGTACCTCCCATACAAAAAAACATATTTTTCATACAAAAACCGAAAACCGGAAGTACGTCACGCGCTTGTACCTACTTAATTGCAAGGAATATTTTTCATAGACATTATTATATAGTGATATTTTAATACAAACCCGCAGAAATAAATAGAAAAACAATAAAGAACGTATTTTGCTATTGTCTATTGCGTCGAAACGGATAAAATATTTGTTATAATATAAATTGACTACATCAAAACCGTACATAGACAGTCGTATGTTCCAGTCCTGTCATCCAGTAAGACACTTTATTACTATCAGCATAATGTCGATAATTGTATGGAACAGGATGGCCGCATACGGCAAACTTCAGTTCGGTGCTCGGGAATGTGCAGCAAATGTGACCGCTTGTGGTAGATTTCTGCCATTTGGTGGATTTGACTTTGGTACTTTTTAATTTTTACATATCAAATATAATAGTTATCTTACCCAAACTCTTTGTTTTTTATCTTATGTTTATTAGCAAATCGCAATCCTGTTTTGCCCTCACGCCAAATTTAAAGAAAATAAATTAGAAGCATTTTTTATTAATATTATGTATGTAAAATCCATAAATCCATGAATCCATGCTTTGATTAACATTTTTCTCGTTTTTAGTGTTCCGTACCCAAAGGATAAAACGAACCCTATTACTAAGGCTCCGCTGTCCATCCGTCTGTCTTTCTGTCCGTCTGTCACCAGGCTGTATCTCATGAACCGTGATAGTTGGACAGTTGAATTTCTGTTGCCGCTATAACAACAAATACTATTCTATACTATCATCAAACGGGATATTTTTGCTCATTTTATAGATAATGATACGGAACCCTTCGCGTGCGAGTCCGATTCGCACTTGGCCAGTTATATTATCGTATCTATCTGGATTTTGGATTCTTAAATTAATAATTCATTGGTTTTTTTTTAAAGCCGTTGGCCGATTATATTTATTCTATAGTATCATCAAACGGGATATTTTTGCTCATTTTATAGATAATGATACGGAACCCTTCGCGTGCGAGTCCGATTTGCATTTGGCCAGTTATATTATCGTATCTATCCGGATTTTGGATTCTTAAATTAATAATTCATTGGTTTTTTTTTAAAGCCGTTGGCCGATTATGGCAGATTTCTAGCCTATTTAAGGTTAGGGCAGAATCTATAGTTTACAGATGGTGACACAGTTCGGGTCTATGTTTGTTTGTTTGTAGGGATGTTCCGATACTACCAAAGTATCGATTCCTTCTCATATGAGTATGATACTCAAATCATGATTCGATACTACTCATATAAATACCCTACTAAACATATCGATACCATAAATACTTTTACTTTTCTCTCCAATACTATCCGATACCGAATAAAATCGTGAGAAAGATTCGTTATAATCTTATTTATTTTAACTAAGTATAACAACTACCTCTACTGTAGTGTACTGTGTGTGTGTTGTGTGTGTTTGTGTGTATTAAATGTATTCACCGCTTTGAATTAAATTGAAATTCTATATAATCCTGCTTAAATTAAAAGTGGGGTTGTTTTAGCCCTGAGTATACATTAAAAAAATCACCTTTTTAGGCTATTTGACTTAAAGTTAGGCCATACTGTTTCTTTAAAGTGAAATATGTTGTGACGAAAATAAAGTTGCTTGGCATTGAATTTTTGATGATTCTATCCTGTTTTGCCTTAGCAGCATTGATTCGATTTGAAACAAGTACTTTCTTTCCGATACCAAGTAAGTATCGAAAGAATGATTCGATGCTAAAAAGTACTTGGTATCGTAAGAAAAGTATCGAGTACTTTTTTCGTATGTACTGGTATCGAAACATCCCTATTTGTTTGTAATAAAGTTTGAAAATAAAGAAATCTTATCTTATTTTCAGGGCACATAAGAAATTGTCATGGCAATAGCAAAATAAACAAGAGCTCAGAGAAACACATCAAACAAAGGAAAAAAGTTTTTTGAAGACCGCAAGACTGTTGTACGGAGCCATATATTTCACCAATTAAACAGCTTACATTTTGCAAATGCACTGGAGTTCTACTAAGTACTTATTACTCTAAAGTGGGTGAATTCAAACATTTTTTTTAATCCTCCAAGCCTGTTAATGAAATTGTGAATAAAAGCTAAACACCTATTTTAAGTGGAAAAAGTTAAAGAACTATTTTTTTTACAGTTTTTATTTAAAGAACTACCTGCCTGATAAAATTGCCCAACAACACACAAGTAGCAGTAGCTATATTAAAGTGCCTTGATTTGTGAATGAGTACATAGTAAATAAGTTATGTAGAATATTAGGTAGGTACTGCATTTTAATTAGGTCAAGTAATTAACCCTGTTTTACCCTATTCATGTAAAACTATTCATGTTATCATTATTTCCATTTTTCTATTATGTAAACTATGTCAAATTTAAGTAAAAGAAATGTGTTTTTAAGAGTTTGTCTCTTATTGTGACCTGGTATATGGTAAGGTGACATACTTCTTTGTAGGTACAAGTACCTACTCAGTTCATCAGGGTGGAACGCGGGCACTTTTTCTTGCTGTAGACTATGGGCACATTTTATTGAAAGGTAAGTAGGTGATGAAAGTATATTTACTGTATGAGAAAGTGAACAACCCAAAACTATTTTGCTAGCTAGATAGGTACTTGCTAAATGTAAAGAAAGAGTTGCTTAATGTAAATAGTTTTACCCAATCCAATAATTAATAGAGGTATGGTGCATGTGAGGTCTATTTTTAATTCCCACACATAGGTACACTCTGTATTCGCTGGGGGGTGGTTTGTGCAATAATTAAGAATAGTAGGTATCAACAGCCCCCCAGTGGGTGTTTGAGTGGGGACAACAAAAAATAACTTTTCAAAAAGAAACTGATAATCTTGCGGAAATAGGCCGTTGGTTGGGAAAAAGAATAACCACAAGCAGCTGCTCAAAGTGGCACTCTGTGGGGGAGGCCTACGTTTAGCAGTGGACGTCTTCAGGCTGTTGATGATTTAATATTAGTAGTATAGTAAATAGGAGTAGGACAATAATCCCTGATTGCCACCCGGAGGCAACTGGGAATATACCATCTATTTTAAATTACTAACACCACCAAAGGGGGGGGGGGGGGGGGGGGGGGGGGGGGTTACACAATAATTATGAATAGTATCAACTTCAATAGTACCTATCTACCTAGGTAAGTACTCCTCAAATTTCATCAAAATTGTTTAACAGCCATACATAAAAATTTAGTTTCTTTTTATACAGATAAGTAGTATGTAGTAGTTATGCTGCCCTACATTAAACTAAAATGGCAAGTAAGTTCAATGGCTGTCTGTTCTATCATCAAAGTTTAGTGCAGACGGATATCAGTTTTTATGACTGGCATGACAGCTCAGTTGGTAATAGCTCTGCCTTCTGAACTGTAGGATGTGGGTTCGATTCCCATCCAGGACAAACATTAATGTGATGAACAATGGACATGCGTGTTTGTTCTGTGTCTGGGTGTTATATTGTATTCTATGTATGTATTTACAAACAAAAAAGTATCTATGTATTCAGTTAGCTGGTTCCCATAGTACAAGCTATGCTTAGTTTGGGGCTAGATGGCGCTATGTGAAATGTTTACACATATTTAAATAGCTTGTAGCTAGCTAACTTTATCCATTTTGACAGATTTAACCTATCATCTGATCCAGACTGAAAAAAGAAAACTAGAGTTTTCCTAATTTACATCATATGCCTAAGTAGGTACCTACTTAGTGAAAATATTTAACAAACCCACAATCATACAGGACTAATATGTCTGATCTACCTTAAACTTAATCAAAATCAAACTTTAATAAGTAAACCTACATTGAAAAAAAGAATCTATTGGGTAGTAGCATTCTTCTCGGTCTATATTATAATGATGACTCTGATGGAAGCAGACCTATGTTTAGCAGTGGAAGTGTTCCGGCTGATGATGTGTTATTTCCCTTTCATAATTATATTGATGAGATGAGATGATGGTTAACGAAGCATAAAGAAAATTATTCTGCTAGCAATAGGTAGGTGGTGGTGGTGGGAGACCTATCTCTTATGTTTTGCCCAATTAGTTCTATCAATATGAAAGTTCTATTTTGCTTAGGGTTTGTTTAGAAACTGGGGCATATTTACTGAACTATAGGTACAGTCATATTGTTGTTGCTGACTCCAGACCTCTTCCAGTGCCTCTTCCTGCTGACTACGTACTACAGATTGTCTTCTTTAATGATTCAGACAAGAAAACACATTTAAATCTTTTACTACATATTTTCATCAATAAATTCAAATAATCATAACATTTTATTATTAGGTAGGTACATAGTACTACTGATTTATAATCTTGTATGTAAGTACATGATTTTGACTTGAAATTCTGTTTATTCTGGTTGTCAATCTGTAAAAAACAATTAGGTATTAACATCATTATAAATGTATATGTTTCTTATGGTAATGGATTACATGACATGGATTGGTTTACATTTTATTTGTAAATTAATTTTTAGATGGACCTAATTTAAAGGTCTGTGTAATAAAATACTTTTGTTTGTTTAGATTGTCTGTTATTTTGCACCTGTAAAAATAAAGATACATAAAATCCATGCTGTATTCAGAATAATATCCACATCACCCTCATCCAGAATGCATTCACAGATAATTCCCAAACCAGGAGTCAAGCAAAGATCCCATTGCATTAGCGTTAACACCAAACGCTGGCTCTAAAATGTATTGGAATGATATTACCTGCAGGAAATAAAGTGATTTCCGAAATGTCATTCCCATACATTTTGAGTTATCGTTTGGCATTAACGCTAGGAAAGGAATCTTTGCTAGACCCCCTGAACCACATTAATTCCATCCATTAAACGCCACTTTGAACACACGCTTATGGGTATGCCATAATCACCACACTTGGCTAGCAGCTCCTCTATTTGTCCATTCCATTTTTTTGGGTGCCCCAATATAGATTACTACATGGGAAGAGGTAGATGGAGTGGTTCTATTCTAACACCATTGGACTACTCAGCTAACATTTATGCTTTATGATCACTTATATCTGTATCTACCTAGACTTGTAGTTCTCTCAGGAATAATAATTAAGCTGTGTAGTATTTGTGTACAATATTTGTGTCCACTGATAAACACAGGCTTCCCCCTTAGAACACGCTTATCATAGGGGGTTTTGCCATAATCCCCACACTTGGCAGGCGACTTGGTAATGTAATGTAACGCAGACGATATGTACCTAGCTGCTGCCACAATGAATTCTTCTGAATGAATTGGAACAATTACCAAATATATAATAGTAAAAATAGAACTGAACATAAAAGTCAAAACATTGAGTCACTATATTGTTCAGCCCGGAATGCACGGCCAGTATTGTACGACCTGTATTGCACAACCCAGCAATTCGACGCCATGTACACGGATACCCGGCAAGCGTATTACCTAACTCGCAACAGGCGTAAATTGCGCGATGATTGCTGTCATACATCATTTATAGTGGTGTCGAGCATGTAAGCTTCGCTACTGCTGTTGCTTTGCTACTGCTGCTGCATTGCTGTTGCAAATTTTACGTAATTATCCCGCGGGTCGTGCAATATTGCTTGTATATACCAACATTGCACAGCCAATATTGTACGACCCGTGTTGCACAGCCTGTTATTTGGAAGCCATGTACACTAATTTCGGGCTGTACATTCCTAACCGTACAATATTGGCTGTGCAAAATCGGACCAGCGGGGTAATAACTTAAAATTTGCAACAGCAATTCAACAGCAACAGCAGTAGCGAAGCATACATGCTCGACACCACTAATAATGTATGACAGCAATCATCGCGCAACTTACGCCTGTTGCAAACCTGTTGCGAGTTAGGTAATACGCCCGCAGGGCCGCGGGGTGGCAATGCACGGCCAGGAATGTACAGCCCGGAACCCATGTACATGGTAAATTGTAATGTTAAAGCCTCGTTTGCTTTAAGGAAGTAGATTTCATTAAAATATTTTTATGTAGAACAAAACAAAGACAAAGAGTATACAATATCACAGAGTACTGAGAGTACTTTGTACCACAGACTGAAGATGCGCGATTATGAATGACAGTACTCAATTCATTCGATTATGGCGGTCATTCGAACGGTTCGATTAAATAATCGATTATGTCGAAATTGTATTTCAGTCTTTATGAGGAGTTTTATTTTAAAAAAAGAAATGGTGTTTTATGTATGACCCAATAGATGGCGCCAGTTGTGGTTTTACCAAAATCTGTCACTGTCACTGTTTCAAGCATAGACCACAGGTTATAGGAAATATGTCACGATACTGACTGACAACTCTAAACTGTTTCGTTTGTTTTATTTTCGTTGCGCGATAGCTCGGCTTTATTTTGGATCATAATATTAACGTTTATCTGTCTCGCAGTTCTGCTGTACTTAAATTTATTTAAGAAGAATGCACCACAGACTACTTAGGAGATTACAGACAATGTACGACATTTCTTTGTAGATAGTCTAAGCATTTTCTTATGTTTAGACTACACTGTGGTTTGAAAGGTTTAAACGATGTACTTACAGCGCCATCTAGAAAAGAAGCGGAACTAGCGTTTTTTTTTAAATAAAAAGCCTCAAACGCTAAGAATCAATTTAGATGGTAATTGAAATTAAATTAGTTTACGACGGTCATTCGAATGGTTTCATTCGTTTTTCATTTTCGATCGCATTCGGAACTCTTTCGAATCCGCGGGCTTATTACCTAACTCGCAACAGGTTAGCAGCAGGCGTTTTCGCGATGATTGCTGTCATACATCATTAGTGGTGTCGAGCATGTATGCTTCGCTACTGCTGTTGCTTTGCTACTGCTGTTGCTTTAAATTATACGTAGTTACCCCGCGGGTCGATGATTGGACGGACTAAGGAAGAGCTAAGGGGGGGCAAGTGTGGGGGGGATGCTGGAAGGTGCGGACTCATTACGGGGAAGGTGGACTAAGGAAGGGAGAAGGAAGGGGCAAGTGTGGGGGGTCGGCCTAAGGAAGGGATGGGGGGGGGGCAAGTGCGGGGGGATGCTGGTAGGTGCGGACTAAGTGCGGGGGGTTGGACTAAGGGAGGGATGAGGGGGGCAAGTGCGGGGGGATGCTAGGAGGTGCGGACTCAGTGTGGGGGGAGGGGGGCAAGTGTGGGGGGAGGGGGGCAAGTGCGGGGGGATGCTGGGAGGTGTGAACTAAGGGAGGGGGGGGGGCGGGGGCAAGTGTAGAGGGATGCTGAGAGGTGTGGACTAAGGAAGGGATGAGGAAGGGCAAGTGCGGGATGATGCCGGGAGGTGCGGACTAAGTGCGGGAGGAGAAGGCAAGTGCGGGAGGAGTGGGGCAAGTGCGGGGTGTCGGACTAAGGGAGGGATGAGGGGGGGGAGTCAAAGAGGTGCAAATGAAGTGCAGGGGAGGGGGGGCAAGTCCGGGAGGCTGGACTAAGGGGGGAGCAAGTTTGGGGGGATGCTGGGAGGTGTGGACTAAGGCAGGGATGAGGGGGGCAAGTGCGGGGGGAGGCTGGGAGGTGCGGACTAAGTGCGGGGGGGGGGGGGGGGGTGGGACTAAGGAAGGGAGGAGGGGGGCAAGTGCGGGGGGAGACCGGGAGGTGCGGACTAAATGCAGGGGGTGGGGGGCAAGTGCGGGCGGTCGGCCTAAGGGAAGTATGAGGGGGGCAAGTGCGGACTAAGTGCTGGGAGAGGGGGGGCAAGTGCGGGGGGATGCTGGGAGGTGCGGACTAAGTGCGGGGGGAGGGGGACAAGTGCAGGGGGTCAGACTAAGGGAAGGATGAAGGGGGGCAAGTGCGGGGATGCTGGGAGATGCGGAATAAGTGCAGGGGAAGGGGGCCAGTGCGGGGGTCGGACTAAGGGAAGGATGAGGGAGGGCAAGTGCGGGGATGCTGGGAGATGCGGAATAAGTGCAGGGGAAGGGGGCCAGTGCGGGGGTCGGACTAAGAGAAGGATGAGGGAGGGCAAGTGCGGGGGGATGCTGGGAGGTGAGGACTAAGTGCGGGGGAGGGGGGGCAAGTGGGGGGGGGGGGGGTGGATTAAGTGGACTAAAAACTAAATATTTTTGTGATATAAACGTTTTTTTTTTGGGCAAACAAATTAATTAATCAAAATGGCCGCCATACAAAATTCAAACGCGCACACATTCGAAACTAACAAAGGTGGGCATAGCGTGTTTGGAATCATAGTAAAGAGAACATTGATGACTTTCTTGCTGTGTTAAAATATTTCCAAGATGGCTGATTCAAAATGGCGCCCGATTTGGAATTTGCTTAGATCCGTCTGATATTTTACATTTGGGGGTTTTAAAGGACGACGATTACAAATAATGACATTTTACTTCACTGACAGCATTTTTCAAGATGGCCGCCATGCAAAGTCAAACGAAAACACATTTTCCATGAAAAATACCGCTGTTTTGTACTAATTCTTGCAAAATTTAAAGTTTAGCGTAAAGTATAACTCTTTTATAAATAAAACAGCCCCAAAAACGTACTCGCGGGCCGCTCGCGGCCCGCGCACGGGGCAAAATACTAGTCTTATATATATGAAGCTAAAGAACGGTGACAGATGATTCACTGACTGACTGACTGATTCACTGACATGAATGTTCTGGTCGGAAGGAGCCATCGGACGACTTGGCAATGTACTAGAGATGTGTACGGATAGGTCCGAAGGCAAAGAATAAATTGTATCAGCATCAGAAAGTCGTCTCCAAGGTGGAACACCAGATCGGATCTCGGAAACGGTAAGGCCGACTAAAAAAGTGTTTCTATAGAAAATGTAGAAAACCCTGGTTATATACCAGATAAACAATAAAAAAAGGTACCTCCCATACAAAAAAACATATTTTTCATACAAAAACCGAAAACCGGAAGTACGTCACGCGCTTGTACCTACTTAGTTGCAAGGAATATTTTTCATAGACATTTTATTTTTTATTATATAGTGATATTTTAATACAAACCCGCAGAAATAAATAGAAAAACAATAAAGAACGTATTTTGCTATTGTCTATTGCGTCGAAACGGATAAAATATTTGGTATAATATAAATTGACTACATCAAAACCGTACATAGACAGTCGTATGTTCCAGTCCTGTCATCCAGTAAGACACTTTATTACTATCAGCATAATGTCGATAATTGTATGGAACAGGATGGCCGCATACGGCAAACTTCAGTTCGGTGCTCGGGAATGTGCAGCAAATGTGACCGCTTGTGGTAGATTTCTGCCATTTGGTGGATTTGACTTTGGTACTTTTTAATTTTTACATATCAAATATAATAGTTACCATACCCAAACTCTTTGTTTTTTATCTTATGTTTATTAGCAAATCGCAATCCTGTTTTGCCCTCACGCCAAATTTAAAGAAAATAAATTAGAAGCATTTTTAATTAATATTATGTATGTAAAATCCATAAATCCATGAATCCATGCTTTGATTAACATTTTTCTCGTTTTTAGTGTTCCGTACCCAAAGGATAAAACGAACCCTATTACTAAGGCTCCGCTGTCCATCCGTCTGTCTTTCTGTCCGTCTGTCACCAGGCTGTATCTCATGAACCGTGATAGTTGGACAGTTGAATTTCTGTTGCCGCTATAACAACAAATACTATTCTATACTATCATCAAACGGGATATTTTTGCTCATTTTATAGATAATGATACGGAACCCTTCGCGTGCGAGTCGGACTCGCACTTGGCCAGTTATTTTCATCGTATCTATCCGGATTTTGGATTCTTAAATTAATAATTCATTGGTTTTTTTTTAAAGCCGTTGGCCGATTATGGCAGATTTCTAGCCTATTTAAGGTTAGGGCAGAATCTATAGTTTACAGATGGTGACACAGTTCGGGTCTATGTTTGTTTGTTTGTAGGGATGTTCCGATACTACCAAAGTATCGATTCCTTCTCATATGAGTAGTACTCAAATCATGATTCGATACTACTCATATAAATACCCTACTAAACATATCGATACCATAAATACTTTTACTTTTCTCTCCAATACTATCCGATACCGAATAAAATCGTGAGAAAGATTCGTTATAATCTTATTTATTTTAACTAAGTATAACAACTACCTCTACTGTAGTGTACTGTGTGTGTGTTGTGTGTGTTTGTGTGTATTAAATGTATTCACCGCTTTGAATTAAATTGAAATTCTATTTAATCCTGCTTAAATTAAAAGTGGGGTTGTTTTAGCCCTGAGTATACATTAAAAAAATCACCTTTTTAGGCTATTTGACTTAAAGTTAGGCCATACTGTTTCTTTAAAGTGAAATATGTTGTGGCGAAAATAAAGTTGCTTGGCATTGAATTTTTGATGATTCTATCCTGTTTTGCCTTAGCAGCATTGATTCGATTTGAAACAAGTACTTTCTTTCCGATACCAAGTAAGTATCGAAAGAATGATTCGATGCTAAAAAGTACTTGGTATCGTAAGAAAAGTATCGAGTACTTTTTTCGTATGTACTGGTATCGAAACATCCCTATTTGTTTGTATTATTTTTGTTTTGTTCGAACTTAACACAATAGTCCAGCTTAATGGATTTTACATCACAAGTGCACGATAAAAGGTTAAACACATTCATTTGAGATTTTAATATTCATACTATGCCATGCATCAGATACAGAGTTCTGGACTACAAGAGCAAATAAGGTACTCTGGTGTACAAGAGATTGGTGGCAGTAATTTGTAGGTCTTATCCAACAGCCTCTTGCAAAACATTTGCCGCAGCAGGGTCTACCTACTTAATAACATTTACTACACAAGAGAAACCAAGTAAGTACAAAACAGATTTAATCCAAAATGAGCATGCAAGTTCAGTTCAGTATGTTTTGAAAATAAAGAAATCTTATCTTATTTTCAGGGCACATAAGAAATTGTCATGGCAATAGCAAAATAAACAAGAGCTCAGAGAAACACATCAAACAAAGGAAAAAAGTTTTTTGAAGACCGCAAGACTGTTGTACGGAGCCATATATTTCACCAATTAAACAGCTTACATTTTGCAAATGCACTGGAGTTCTACTAAGTACTTATTACTCTAAAGTGGGTGAATTCAAACATTTTTTTAATCCTCCAAGCCTGTTAATGAAATTGTGAATAAAAGCTAAACACCTATTTTAAGTGGAAAAAGTTAAAGAACTATTTTCTTTACAGTTTTTATTTAAAGAACTACCTGCCTGATAAAATTGCCCAACAACACACAAGTAGCAGTAGCTATATTAAAGTGCCTTGATTTGTGAATGAGTACATAGTAAATAAGTTATGTAGAATATTAGGTAGGTACTGCATTTTAATTAGGTCAAGTAATTAACCCTGTTTTACCCTATTCATGTAAAACTATTCATGTTATCATTATTTCCATTTTTCTATTATGTAAACTATGTCAAATTTAAGTAAAAGAAATGTGTTTTTAAGAGTTTGTCTCTTATTGTGACCTGGTATATGGTAAGGTGGCATACTTCTTTGTAGGTACAAGTACCTACTCAGTTCATCAGGGTGGAATGCAGGCACTTTTTCTTGCTGTAGACTATGGGCACATTTTATTGAAAGGTAAGTAGGTGATGAAAGTATATTTACTGTATGAGAAAGTGAACAACTCAAAACTATTTTGCTAGCTAGATAGGTACTTGCTAAATGTAAAGAAAGAGTTGCTTAATGTAAATAGTTTTACCCAATCCAATAATTAATAGAGGTATGGTGCATGTGAGGTCTATTTTTAATTCCCACACATAGGTACACTCTGTATTCGCTGGGGGGTGGTTTGTGCAATAATTAAGAATAGTAGGTATCAACAGCCCCCCAGTGGGTGTTTGAGTGGGGACAACAAAAAATAACTTTTCAAAAAGAAACTGATAATCTTGCGGAAATAGGCCATTGGTTGGGAAAAAGATTAGGTCAAAACAAATAAAGTAAGATATAACAAGACAAGTTTATAAAAAGGTACTCTGTGGTGGGGACCATAATATAGAACAATCTGAACAAAAGTATTGACTCATATCAGCAGCTGTAACACATTTTTTGACTATAGGTATATAATATTAGCCTCCCACTAGGTGGACCAACAATCTGGTGATAACCACAAGCAGCTGCTCAAAGTGGCACTCTGTGGGGGAGGCCTACGTTTAGCAGTGGACGTCTTCAGGCTGTTGATGATTTAATATTAGTAGTATAGTAAATAGGAGTAGGACAATAATCCGTGATTGCCACCCGGAGGCAACTGGGAATATACCATCCTAACACCACCAATGGGGGGGGGGGTTACACAATAATTATGAATAGTATCAACTTCAATAGTACCTATCTACCTAGGTAAGTACTCCTCAAATTTCATCAAAATTGTTTAACAGCCATACATAAAAAGTTTCTTTTTATACAGATATATTTTAAAAGTTAAAGTTTCTTTTTATACAGATAAGTAGTATGTAGTAGTTATGCTGCCCTACATTAAACTAAAATGGCAAGTAAGTTCAATGGCTGTCTGTTCTATCATCAAAGTTTAGTGCAGACGGATATCAGTTTTTATGACTGGCATGACAGCTCAGTTGGTAATAGCTCTGCCTTCTGAACTGTAGGATGTGGGTTCGATTCCCATCCAGGACAAACATTAATGTGATGAACAATGGACATGCGTGTTTGTTCTGTGTCTGGGTGTTATATTGTATTCTATGTATGTATTTACAAACAAAAAAGTATCTATGTATTCAGTTAGCTGGTTCCCATAGTACAAGCTATGCTTAGTTTGGGGCTAGATGGCGCTATGTGAAATGTTTACACATATTTAAATAGCTTGTAGCTAGCTAACTTTATCCATTTTGACAGATTTAACCTATCATCTGATCCAGACTGAAAACATAAAACTAGAGTTTTCCTAATTTACATCATATGCCTAAGTAGGTACCTACTTAGTGAAAATATTTAACAAACCCACAATCATACAGGACTAATATGTCTGATCTACCTTAAACTTAATCAAAATCAAACTTTAATAAGTAAACCTACATTGAAAAAAAGAATCTTATTGGATAGTAGCATTCTTCTCGGTCTATATTATAATGATGACTCTGATGGAAGCAGACCTATGTTTAGCAGTGGAAGTGTTCCGGCTGATGATGTGTTATTTTCCTTATTATCCTTATTTTCCAATATGAAAGATCTATTTTGCTTAGGGTTTGTTTAGAAACTGGGGCATATTTATTGAACTATAGGTACAGTCATATTGTTGTTGCTGACTCCAGACCTCTTCCAGTGCCTCTTCCTGCTGACTACGTACTACAGATTGTCTTCTTTAATGATTCAGACAAGAAAACACATTTAAATCTTTTACTACATATTTTCATCAATAAATTCAAATAATCATAACATTTTATTATTAGGTAGGTACATAGTACTACTGATTTATAATCTTGTATGTAAGTACATGATTTTGACTTGAAATTCTGTTTATTCTGGTTGTCAATCTGTAAAAAACAATTAGGTATTAACATCATTATAAATGTATATGTTTCTTATGGTAATGGATTACATTTTATTTGTAAATTAATTTTTAGATGGACCTAATATCATATTATAAAGGTCTGTGTAATAAAATACTTTTGTTTGTTTAGATTGTCTGTTATTTTGCACCTGTAAAAATAAAGATATTTAAATTCATGCTGTATTCTGAATAATATCCACATCTCCTTCATCCAGATTGCATTCACAGATAATTCCCAAACCAGGAGTCAAGCAAAGATCCCTTTGCATTAGCGTTAACACCAAACGCTGGCTCTAAAATGTATTGGAATGATATTACCTGCAGGAAATAAAGTGATTTCCGAAATGTCATTTCCATACATTTTGAGTTATCGTTTGGCATTAACGCTAGGAAAGGAATCTTTGCTAGACCTCCTGAACCACATTAATTCCATCCATTAAACGCCACTTTGAACACACGCTTATGGGTATGCCATAATCACCACACTTGGCTAGCAGCTCTTCTATTTGTCCATTCCATTTTTTTGGGTGCCCCAATATAGATTACTACATGGGAAGAGGTAGATGGAGTGGTTCTATTCTAACACCATTGGACTACTCAGCTAACATTTATGCTTTATGATCACTTATATCTGTATCTACCTAGACTTGTAGTTCTCTCAGGAATAATAATTAAGCTGTGTAGTATTTGTGTACAATATTTGTGTCCACTGATAAACACAGGCTTCCCCCTTAGAACACGCTTATCATAGGGGGTTTTGCCATAATCCCCACACTTGGCAGGCGACTTGGTAATGTAATGTAACGCAGACGATATGTACCTAGCTGCTGCCACAATGAATTCTTCTGAATGAATTGGAACAATTACCAAATATAATAGTAAAAATAGAACTGAACATAAAAGTCAAAACATTGAGTATATTGTTCAGCCCGGAATGCACGGCCAGTATTGTACGACCTGTATTGCACAACCCAGCAATTCGACGCCATGTACACGGATACCCGGCAAGCGTATTACCTAACTCGCAACAGGCGTAAATTGCGCGATGATTGCTGTCATACATCATTTATAGTGGTGTCGAGCATGTAAGCTTCGCTACTGCTGTTGCTTTGCTACTGCTGCTGCATTGCTGTTGCAAATTTTACGTAATTTCCCCGCGGGTCGTGCAATATTGCTTGTATATACCAACATTGCACAGCCAATATTGTACGACCCGTGTTGCACAGCCTGTTATTTGGAAGCCATGTACACTAATTTCGGGCTGTACATTCCTAACCGTACAATATTGGCTGTGCAAAATCGGACCAGCGGGGTAATAACGTAAAATTTGCAATAGCAATTCAACAGCAGCAGCAAAGCAACAGCAGTAGCGAAGCATACATGCTCGACACCACTAATAATGTATGACAGCAATCATCGCGCAACTTACGCCTGTTGCAAACCTGTTGCGAGTTAGGTAATACGCCCGCAGGGCCGCGGGGTGGCAATGCACGGCCAGGAATGTACAGCCCGGAACCCCTGTACATGGTAAATTGTAATGTTAAAGCCTAAAAAGGTACTCTGTGGTGGGGACCATAATATAGAACAATCTGAACAAAAGTATTGACTCATATCAGCAGCTGTAACACATTTTTTGACTATAGGTATATAATATTAGCCTCCCACTAGGTGGACCAACAATCTGGTGATAACCACAAGCAGCTGCTCAAAGTGGCACTCTGTGGGGGAGGCCTACGTTTAGCAGTGGACGTCTTCAGGCTGTTGATGATTTAATATTAGTAGTATAGTAAATAGGAGTAGGACAATAATCCGTGATTGCCACCCGGAGGCAACTGGGAATATACCATCCTAACACCACCAATGGGGGGGGGGGGTTACACAATAATTATGAATAGTATCAACTTCAATAGTACCTATCTACCTAGGTAAGTACTCCTCAAATTTCATCAAAATT
Organism: Ennomos quercinarius; assembly: GCA_910589525.2. Taxonomy (NCBI): domain Eukaryota; kingdom Metazoa; phylum Arthropoda; class Insecta; order Lepidoptera; family Geometridae; genus Ennomos; species Ennomos quercinarius. The sequence continues at coordinate 14,271,297 of OU342508.1, read as the reverse complement.
GTTTAACAGCCATACATAAAAAGTTTCTTTTTATACAGATATATTTTAAAAGTTAAAGTTTCTTTTTATACAGATAAGTAGTATGTAGTAGTTATGCTGCCCTACATTAAACTAAAATGGCAAGTAAGTTCAATGGCTGTCTGTTCTATCATCAAAGTTTAGTGCAGACGGATATCAGTTTTTATGACTGGCATGACAGCTCAGTTGGTAATAGCTCTGCCTTCTGAACTGTAGGATGTGGGTTCGATTCCCATCCAGGACAAACATTAATGTGATGAACAATGGACATGCGTGTTTGTTCTGTGTCTGGGTGTTATATTGTATTCTATGTATGTATTTACAAACAAAAAAGTATCTATGTATTCAGTTAGCTGGTTCCCATAGTACAAGCTATGCTTAGTTTGGGGCTAGATGGCGCTATGTGAAATGTTTACACATATTTAAATAGCTTGTAGCTAGCTAACTTTATCCATTTTGACAGATTTAACCTATCATCTGATCCAGACTGAAAACATAAAACTAGAGTTTTCCTAATTTACATCATATGCCTAAGTAGGTACCTACTTAGTGAAAATATTTAACAAACCCACAATCATACAGGACTAATATGTCTGATCTACCTTAAACTTAATCAAAATCAAACTTTAATAAGTAAACCTACATTGAAAAAAAGAATCTTATTGGATAGTAGCATTCTTCTCGGTCTATATTATAATGATGACTCTGATGGAAGCAGACCTATGTTTAGCAGTGGAAGTGTTCCGGCTGATGATGTGTTATTTTCCTTATTATCCTTATTTTCCAATATGAAAGATCTATTTTGCTTAGGGTTTGTTTAGAAACTGGGGCATATTTATTGAACTATAGGTACAGTCATATTGTTGTTGCTGACTCCAGACCTCTTCCAGTGCCTCTTCCTGCTGACTACGTACTACAGATTGTCTTCTTTAATGATTCAGACAAGAAAACACATTTAAATCTTTTACTACATATTTTCATCAATAAATTCAAATAATCATAACATTTTATTATTAGGTAGGTACATAGTACTACTGATTTATAATCTTGTATGTAAGTACATGATTTTGACTTGAAATTCTGTTTATTCTGGTTGTCAATCTGTAAAAAACAATTAGGTATTAACATCATTATAAATGTATATGTTTCTTATGGTAATGGATTACATTTTATTTGTAAATTAATTTTTAGATGGACCTAATATCATATTATAAAGGTCTGTGTAATAAAATACTTTTGTTTGTTTAGATTGTCTGTTATTTTGCACCTGTAAAAATAAAGATATTTAAATTCATGCTGTATTCTGAATAATATCCACATCTCCTTCATCCAGATTGCATTCACAGATAATTCCCAAACCAGGAGTCAAGCAAAGATCCCTTTGCATTAGCGTTAACACCAAACGCTGGCTCTAAAATGTATTGGAATGATATTACCTGCAGGAAATAAAGTGATTTCCGAAATGTCATTTCCATACATTTTGAGTTATCGTTTGGCATTAACGCTAGGAAAGGAATCTTTGCTAGACCTCCTGAACCACATTAATTCCATCCATTAAACGCCACTTTGAACACACGCTTATGGGTATGCCATAATCACCACACTTGGCTAGCAGCTCTTCTATTTGTCCATTCCATTTTTTTGGGTGCCCCAATATAGATTACTACATGGGAAGAGGTAGATGGAGTGGTTCTATTCTAACACCATTGGACTACTCAGCTAACATTTATGCTTTATGATCACTTATATCTGTATCTACCTAGACTTGTAGTTCTCTCAGGAATAATAATTAAGCTGTGTAGTATTTGTGTACAATATTTGTGTCCACTGATAAACACAGGCTTCCCCCTTAGAACACGCTTATCATAGGGGGTTTTGCCATAATCCCCACACTTGGCAGGCGACTTGGTAATGTAATGTAACGCAGACGATATGTACCTAGCTGCTGCCACAATGAATTCTTCTGAATGAATTGGAACAATTACCAAATATAATAGTAAAAATAGAACTGAACATAAAAGTCAAAACATTGAGTATATTGTTCAGCCCGGAATGCACGGCCAGTATTGTACGACCTGTATTGCACAACCCAGCAATTCGACGCCATGTACACGGATACCCGGCAAGCGTATTACCTAACTCGCAACAGGCGTAAATTGCGCGATGATTGCTGTCATACATCATTTATAGTGGTGTCGAGCATGTAAGCTTCGCTACTGCTGTTGCTTTGCTACTGCTGCTGCATTGCTGTTGCAAATTTTACGTAATTTCCCCGCGGGTCGTGCAATATTGCTTGTATATACCAACATTGCACAGCCAATATTGTACGACCCGTGTTGCACAGCCTGTTATTTGGAAGCCATGTACACTAATTTCGGGCTGTACATTCCTAACCGTACAATATTGGCTGTGCAAAATCGGACCAGCGGGGTAATAACGTAAAATTTGCAATAGCAATTCAACAGCAGCAGCAAAGCAACAGCAGTAGCGAAGCATACATGCTCGACACCACTAATAATGTATGACAGCAATCATCGCGCAACTTACGCCTGTTGCAAACCTGTTGCGAGTTAGGTAATACGCCCGCAGGGCCGCGGGGGTGGCAATGCACGGCCAGGAATGTACAGCCCGGAACCCCTGTACATGGTAAATTGTAATGTTAAAGCCTCGTTTGCTTTAAGGAAGTAGATTTCATTAAAATATTTTTATGTAGAACAAAACAAAGACAAAGAGTATACAATATCACAGAGTACTGAGAGTACTTTGTACCACAGACTGAAGATGCGCGATTATGAATGACAGTACTCAATTCATTCGATTATGGCGGTCATTCGAACGGTTCGATTAAATAATCGATTATGTCGAAATTGTATTTCAGTCTTTATGAGGAGTTTTATTTTAAAAAAAGAAATGGTGTTTTATGTATGACCCAATAGATGGCGCCAGTTGTGGTTTTACCAAAATCTGTCACTGTCACTGTTTTAAGCATAGACCACAGGTTATAGGGAATATGTCACGATACTGACTGACAACTCTAAACTGTTTCGTTTGTTTTATTTTCGTTGCGCGATAGCTCGGCTTTATTTTGGATCATAATATTAACGTTTATCTGTCTCGCAGTTCTGCTGTACTTAAATTTATTTAAGAAGAATGCACCACAGACTACTTAGGAGATTACAGACAATGTACGACATTTCCTTGTAGATAGTCTAAGTATTTTCTTATGTTTAGACTACACTGTGGTTTGAAAGGTTTAAACGATGTACTTACAGCGCCATCTAGAAAAGAAGCGGAACTAGCGTTTTTTTTTAAATAAAAAGCCTCAAACGCTAAGAATCAATTTAGATGGTAATTGAAATTAAATTAGTTTGCGACGGTCATTCGAATGGTTTCATTCGTTTTTCATTTTCGAACGCAATCGGAACTCTTTCGAATCCGCGGGCTTATTACCTAACTCGCAACAGGTTAGCAGCAGGCGTTTTCGCGATGATTGCTGTCATACATCATTAGTGGTGTCGAGCATGTATGCTTCGCTACTGCTGTTGCTATGCTACTGCTGTTGCTTTAAATTATACGTAGTTACCCCGCGGGTCGATGATTGGACGGACTAAGGAAGAGCTAAGGGGGGGCAAGTGTGGGGGGGATGCTGGAAGGTGCGGACTCAGTGCGGGGAAGGTGGACTAAGGAAAGGAGAAGGAAGGGGCAAGTGTGGGGGGTCGGCCTAAGGAAGGGATGGGGGGGGGGGGCAAGTGCGGGGGGATGCTGGTAGGTGCGGACTAAGTGCGGGGGGTTGGACTAAGGGAGGGATGAGGGGGGCAAGTGCGGGGGGATGCTAGGAGGTGCGGACTCAGTGTGGGGGGAGGGGGGCAAGTGTGGGGGGAGGGGGGCAAGTGCGGGGGGATGCTGGGAGGTGTGAACTAAGGGAGGGGGGGGGGGGGGGGGGGCAAGTGCAGAGGGATGCTGAGAGGTGTGGACTAAGGAAGGGATGAGGAAGGGCAAGTGCGGGATGATGCCGGGAGGTGCGGACTAAGTGCGGGAGGAGAAGGCAAGTGCGGGAGGAGTGGGGCAAGTGCGGGGTGTCGGACTAAGGGAGGGATGAGGGGGGGGAGTCAAAGAGGTGCAAATGAAGTGCAGGGGAGGGGGGGCAAGTCCGGGAGGCTGGACTAAGGGGGGGAGCAAGTTTGGGGGGATGCTGGGAGGTGTGGACTAAGGCAGGGATGAGGGGGGCAAGTGCGGGGGGAGGCTGGGAGGTGCGGACTAAGTGCGGGGGGGGGGGGGGTGGGACTAAGGAAGGGAGGAGGGGGGCAAGTGCGGGGGGAGACCGGGAGGTGCGGACTAAATGCAGGGGGTGGGGGGCAAGTGCGGGCGGTCGGCCTAAGGGAAGTATGAGGGGGGCAAGTGCGGACTAAGTGCTGGGAGAGGGGGGGCAAGTGCGGGGGGATGCTGGGAGGTGCGGACTAAGTGCGGGGGGAGGGGGACAAGTGCAGGGGGTCAGACTAAGGGAAGGATGAAGGGGGGCAAGTGCGGGGATGCTGGGAGATGCGGAATAAGTGCAGGGGAAGGGGGCCAGTGCGGGGGTCGGACTAAGGGAAGGATGAGGGAGGGCAAGTGCGGGGATGCTGGGAGATGCGGAATAAGTGCAGGGGAAGGGGGCCAGTGCGGGGGTCGGACTAAGAGAAGGATGAGGGAGGGCAAGTGCGGGGGGATGCTGGGAGGTGAGGACTAAGTGCGGGGGAGGGGGGGCAAGTGGGGGGGGGGGGGGGGTGGATTAAGTGGACTAAAAACTAAATATTTTTGTGATATAAACGTTTTTTTTTTGGGCAAACAAATTAATTAATCAAAATGGCCGCCATACAAAATTCAAACGCGCACACATTCGAAACTAACAAAGGTGGGCATAGCGTGTTTGGAATCATAGTAAAGAGAACATTGATGACTTTCTTGCTGTGTTAAAATATTTCCAAGATGGCTGATTCAAAATGGCGCCCGATTTGGAATTTGCTTAGATCCGTCTGATATTTTACATTTGGGGGTTTTAAAGGACGACGATTACAAATAATGACATTTTACTTCACTGACAGCATTTTTCAAGATGGCCGCCATGCAAAGTCAAACGAAAACACATTTTCCATGAAAAATACCGCTGTTTTGTACTAATTCTTGCAAAATTTAAAGTTTAGCGTAAAGTATAACTCTTTTATAAATAAAACAGCCCCAAAAACGTACTCGCGGGCCGCTCGCGGCCCGCGCACGGGGCAAAATACTAGTTACTTTACTTTACTTTACTTTACTTCTCCCTCTATAATCTTAAAGAACGGTGACAGATGATTGACCTAGTGACATGAATGTTCTGGTAGGAAGGAGCCATGGGACGACTTGGCAATGTACTAGAGATGTGTATGGATAGGTCAGGAGGCAAAGAATAAAATATGTCAGCATCAGAAAATTGTCTCCATGGTGGAACACCAGGTCGGATCTCGGAAACGGTAAGGCCGACCAAAAAAGTGTTTCTATAGAAAATGTAGGAAACCCTGGTTATATATCAGATAAACAATAAAAAAAGGTACCTCCCATACAAAAAAACATATTTTTCCTACAAAAACCGAAAACCGGAAGTACGTCACGCGCTACCTACTTAGTTGCAAGGAATATTTTTCATAGACATTATTATATAGTGATATTTTAATGCAAACCCTCAGAAATAAATAGAAAAACAATAAAGAACGTATTTTGCTATTGTCTATTGCGTCGAAACGGATAAAATATTTGTTATAATATAAATTGACTACATCAAAACCGTACATAGACAGTCGTATGTTCCAGTCCTGTCATCCTGTAAGACACTTTATTACTACCAGCATAATGTCGATAATTGTATGGAACAGGATGGCCACATACGGCAAACTTCAGTTCGGTGCTCGGGAATGTGCGGCAAATGTGACCGCTTGTGGTAGATTTCTGCCATTTGGTAGATTTGACTTTGGTACTTTTTAATATCATGAAGTCAAATTGTTATATTTTACATATCAAATATAATAGTTACCTTACCCAAACTCTTTGTTTCTTATCTTATGTTTATTAGCAAATCGCAATCCTGTTTTACCCTCACGCCAAATATAAAGAAAATAAATTTGAAGCATTTTTTATTAATATTATGTACGTAAAATCCATTAATAAAATCCATAAATCCATGAATCCATGCTTTGATTAACATTTTTCCCGTTTTTAGTGTTCCGTACCCAAAGGATAAAACTAAGGCTCCGCTGTCCATCCGTCTGTCTTTCTGTCCGTCTGTCACCAGGCTGTATCTCATGAACCGTGATAGTTGGACAGTTGAATTTCTGTTGCCGCTATAACAACAAAATTGCTCATTTTATAGATAATGATACGGAAAATATTTATGATTTTTATAGCAGTATCGCCTGCTCAGCGTAATCTACAGATTAATTTGTAAAGGAAAAATTTGAATCACGAGCGGGACTTGAACCCGCATCCATCCGTCCCTAAAGCCGGGACATGCTTTACTTAAGCTACCGTGACAAGTGGTCTCGTGTCCGAATTTATCCTTCACCTTTTTACAACCAACTTACGGGGTTGGCAGCGCCATCTATTGAGAAATTCTTAAGAATTATCCCAACCAGCACGGTCAAGTTACATCAACACAAATGCTGTAAAGATAACGCCTCCCAAATCAATATTTATGATTTTTATAGCAGTATCGCCTGCTCAGCGTAATCTACAGATTAATTTGTAAAGGAAAAATTTGAATCACGAGCGGGACTTGAACCCGCATCCATCCGTCCCTAAAGCCGGGACATGCTTTACTTAAGCTACCGTGACAAGTGGTCTCGTGTCCGAATTTATCCTTCACCTTTTTACAACCAACTTACGGGGTTGGCAGCGCCATCTATTGAGAAATTCTTAAGAATTATCCCAACCAGCACGGTCAAGTTACATCAGCACAAATGCTGTAAAGATAACGCCTCCCAAATCAATATTTATGATTTTTATAGCAGTATCGCCTGCTCAGCGTAATCTACAGATTAATTTGTAAAGGAAAAATTTGAATCACGAGCGGGACTTGAACCCGCATCCATCCGTCCCTAAAGCCGGGACATGCTTTACTTAAGCTACCGTGACAAGTGGTCTCGTGTCCGAATTTATCCTTCACCTTTTTACAACCAACTTACGGGGTTGGCAGCGCCATCTATTGAGAAATTCTTAAGAATTATCCCAACCAGCACGGTCAAGTTACATCAACACAAATGCTGTAAAGATAACGCCTCCCAAATCAATAAAAAATATATATATATATATATATTAAATATTGATTTGGGAGGCGTTATCTTTACAGCATTTGTGTTGATGTAACTTGACCGTGCTGGTTGGGATAATTCTTAAGAATTTCTCAATAGATGGCGCTGCCAACCCCGTAAGTTGGTTGTAAAAAGGTGAAGGATAAATTCGGACACGAGACCACTTGTCACGGTAGCTTAAGTAAAGCATGTCCCGGCTTTAGGGACGGATGGATGCGGGTTCAAGTCCCGCTCGTGATTCAAATTTTTCCTTTACAAATTAATCTGAATGATACGGAACCCTTCGCGCGCGAGTCCGATTTGCATTTGGCCAGTTATATTATCGTATCTATCCGGATTTTGGATTCTTAAATTAATAATTCATTGGTTTTTTTTTTAAAGCCGTTGGCCGATTATGGCAGATTTCTAGCCTATTTAAGGTTAGGGCAGAATCTATAGTTTACAGATGGTGACACAGTTCGGGTCTATGTTTGTTTGTTTGTAGGGATGTTCCGATACTACCAAAGTATCGATTCCTTCTCATATGAGTAGTACTCAAATCATGATTCGATACTACTCATATAAATACCCTACTAAACATATCGATACCATAAATACTTTTACTTTTCTCTCCAATACCAGTACTTACTATCCGATACCGAATAAAATCGTGAGAAAGATTCGTTATAATCTTATTTATTTTAATTAGGTATAACAACTACCTCTACTGTGTGTGTGTTGTGTGTGTTTGTGTGTATTAAATGTATTCGCCGCTTTGAATTAAATTGAAATTCTATTTAATCCTGCTTAAATTAAAAGTGGGGTTGTTTTAGCCCTGAGTATACATTAAAAAAATCACCTTTTTAGGCTATTTGACTTAAAGTTAGGCCATACTGTTTCTTTAAAGTGACATATGTTGTGGCGAAAATAAAGTTGCTTGGCATTCTATCCTGTTTTGCCTTAGCAGCATTGATTCGATTTGAAACAAGTACTTTCTTTCCGATACCAAGTAAGTATCGAAAGAATGATTCGATGCTAAAAAGTACTTGGTATCGTAAGAAAAGTATCGAGTACTTTTTTCGTATGTACTGGTATCGAAACATCCCTATTTGTTTGTATTATTTTTGTTTTGTTCGAACTTAACACAATAGTCCAGCTTAATGGATTTTACATCACAAGTGCACGATAAAAGGTTAAACACATTCATTTGAGATTTTAATATTCATACTATGCCATGCATCAGATACAGAGTTCTGGACTACAAGAGCAAATAAGGTACTCTGGTGTACAAGAGGTTGGTGGCAGTAATTTGTAGGTCTTATCCAACAGCCTCTTGCAAAACATTTGCCGCAGCAGGGTCTACCTACTTAATAACATTTACTACACAAGAGAAACCAAGTAAGTACAAAACAGATTTAATCCAAAATGCATAATGAGCATGCAAGTTCAGTTCAGTATGTTTTGAAAATAAAAAAATCTTATCTTATTTTCAGGGCACATAAGAAATTGTCATGGCAATAGCAAAATAAACAAGAGCTCAGAGAAACACATCAAACAAAGGAAAAAAGTTTTTTGAAGACCGCAAGACTGTTGTACGGAGCCATATATTTCACCAATTAAACAGCTTACATTTTGCAAATGCACTGGAGTTCTACTAAGTACTTATTACTCTAAAGTGGGTGAATTCAAACATTTTTTTTAATCCTCCAAGCCTGTTAATGAAATTGTGAATAAAAGCTAAACACCTATTTTAAGTGGAAAAAGTTAAAGATGAGTACATAGTAAATAAGTTATGTAGAATATTAGGTAGGTACTGCATTTTAATTAGGTCAAGTAATTAACCCTGTTTTACCCTATTCATGTAAAACTATTCATGTTATCATTATTTCCATTTTTCTATTATGTAAACTATGTCAAATTTAAGTAAAAGAAATGTGTTTTTAAGAGTTTGTCTCTTATTGTGACCTGGTATATGGTAAGGTGACATACTTCTTTGTAGGTACAAGTACCTACTCAGTTCATCAGGGTGGAACGCGGGCACTTTTTCTTGCTGTAGACTATGGGCACATTTTATTGAAAGGTAAGTAGGTGATGAAAGTATATTTACTGTATGAGAAAGTGAACAACCCAAAACTATTTTGCTAGCTAGATAGGTACTTGCTAAATGTAAAGAAAGAGTTGCTTAATGTAAATAGTTTTACCCAATCCAATAATTAATAGAGGTATGGTGCATGTGAGGTCTATTTTTAATTCCCACACATAGGTACACTCTGTATTCGCTGGGGGGTGGTTTGTGCAATAATTAAGAATAGTAGGTATCAACAGCCCCCCAGTGGGTGTTTGAGTGGGGACAACAAAAAATAACTTTTCAAAAAGAAACTGATAATCTTGCGGAAATAGGCCGTTGGTTGGGAAAAAGATTAGGTCAAAACAAATAAAGTAAGATATAACAAGACAAGTTTATAAAAAGGTACTCTGTGGTGGGGACCATAATATAGAACAATCTGAACAAAAGTATTGACTCATATCAGCAGCTGTAACACATTTTTTGACTTTAGGTATATAATATTAGCCTCCCACTAGGTGGACTAACATTCTGGTGATAAGCACAAGCAGCTGCTCAAAAGTGGCACTCTGTGGGGGAGGCCTACGTTTAGCAGTGGACGTCTACAGGCTTTTGATGATTTAATATTAGTAGTATAGTAAATAGGAGTAGGACAATAATCCCTGATTGCCACCCGGAGGCAACTGGGAATGTACCATCCTAACACCACCAATGGGGGGGTTACACAATAATTATGAATAGTATCAACTTCAATAGTACCTATCTACCTAGGTAAGTACTCCTCAAATTTCATCAAAATTGTTTAACAGCCATACATAAAAAGTTAGTTTCTTTTTATACAGAAAAGTAGTATTTAGTAGTTATGCTGCCCTACATTAAACTAAAATGGCAAGTAAGTTCAATGGCTGTCTGTTCTATCATCAAAGTTTAGTGCAGACGGATATCAGTTTTTATGACTGGCATGACAGCTCAGTTGGTAATAGCTCTGCCTTCTGAACTGTAGGATGTGGGTTCGATTCCCATCCAGGACAAACATTAATGTGATGAACAATGGACATGCGTGTTTGTTCTGTGTCTGGGTGTTATATTGTATTCTATGTATGTATTTACAAACAAAAAAGTATCTATGTATTCAGTTAGCTGGTTCCCATAGTACAAGCTATGCTTAGTTTGGGGCTAGATGGCGCTATGTGAAATGTTTACACATATTTAAATAGCTTGTAGCTAGCTAACTTTATCCATTTTGACAGATTTAACCTATCATCTGATCCAGACTGAAAACATAAAACTAGAGTTTTCCTAATTTACATCATATGCCTAAGTAGGTACCTACTTAGTGAAAATATTTAACAAACCCACAATCATACAGGACTAATATGTCTGATCTACCTTAAACTTAATCAAAATCAAACTTTAATAAGTAAACCTACATTGAAAAAAAGAATCTATTGGGTAGTAGCATTCTTCTCGGTCTATATTATAATGATGACTCTGATGGAAGCAGACCTATGTTTAGCAGTGGAAGTGTTCCGGCTGATGATGTGTTATTTTCCTTTCATAATTATATTGATGAGATGAGATGATGGTTAACGAAGCATAAAGAAAATTATGTATGTGGTAGGTAGGTGGTGGTGGTGGGAGACCTGTCTCTTATGTTTTGCCCAATTAGTTCTATCAATATGAAAGTTCTATTTTGCTTAGGGTTTGTTTAGAAACTGGGGCATATTTATTGAACTATAGGTACAGTCATATTGTTGTTGCTGACTCCAGACCTCTTCCAGTGCCTCTTCCTGCTGACTACGTACTACAGATTGTCTTCTTTAATGATTCAGACAAGAAAACACATTTAAATCTTTTACTACATATTTTCATCAATAAATTCAAATAATCATAACATTTTATTATTAGGTAGGTACATAGTACTACTGATTTATAATCTTGTATGTAAGTACATGATTTTGACTTGAAATTCTGTTTATTCTGGTTGTCAATCTGTAAAAAACAATTAGGTATTAACATCATTATATATATAAAAAAATGTATAAGTTTCTTATGGTAATGGATTACATTTTATTTGTAAATTAATTTTTAGATGGACCTAATATCATATTATAAAGGTCTGTGTAATAAAATACTTTTGTTTGTTTAGATTGTCTGTTATTTTGCACCTGTAAAAATAAAGATATTTAAATTCATGCTGTATTCTGAATAATATCCACATCTCCTTCATCCAGATTGCATTCACAGATAATTCCCAAACCAGGAGTCAAGCAAAGATCCCTTTCCATTAGCGTTAACACTGATTTCCGAAATGTCATTTCCATACATTTTGAGTTATCGTTTGGCATTAACGCTAGGAAAGGAATCTTTGCTAGACCCCCTGAACCACATTAATTCCATCCATTAAACGCCATTTTGAACACACGCTTATGGGTATGCCATAATCACCACACTTGGCTAGCAGCTCTTCTATTTGTCCATTCCATTTTTTTGGGTGCCCCAATATAGATTACTACATGGGAAGAGGTAGATGGAGTGGTTCTATTCTAACACCATTGGACTACTCAGCTAACATTTATGCTTTATGATCACTGTATCTACCTAGACTTGTAGTTCTCTCAGGAATAATAATTAAGCTGTGTAGTCAGGCAACTTTCCCTGGGATTTTACTGAAGTTTTATAATTAGAGTAGGTAAAAGCAGCAAACTATAGACCTCGCGAATACTAACGTTTTGTAACAGTATTTGTGTCCACTGATAAACACAGGCTTCCCCCTTAGAACACACTTATCATAGAGGGTTTTGCCATAATCCCCACACTTGGCAGGCGACTTGGTAATGTAATGTAACGCAGACGATATGTACCTAGCTGCTGCCACAATGAATTCTTCTGAATGAATTGGAACAATTACCAAATATAATAGTAAAAATAGAACTGAACATAAAAGTCAAAACATTGAGTATATTGTTCAGCCCGGAATGCACGCCCAGTATTGTACGACCTGTATTGCACAACCCAGCAATTCGACGCCATGTACACGGATACCCGGCAAGCGTATTACCTAACTCGCAACAGGCGTAAATTGCGCGATGATTGCTGTCATACATCATTTATAGTGGTGTCGAGCATGTAAGCTTCGCTACTGCTGTTGCTTTGCTACTGCTATTGCATTGCTGTTGCAAATTTTACGTAATTACCCCGCGGGTCGTGCAATATTGCTTATATATACCAACATTGCACAGCCAATATTGTACGACCCGTGTTGCACAGCCTGTTATTTGGAAGCCATATACACTAATTTCGGGCTGTACATTCCTAACCGTACAATATTGGCTGTGCAAAATCGGACCAGCGGGGTAATAACGTAAAATTTGCAACAGCAATTCAACAGCAGCAGCAAAGCAACAGCAGCAGCGAAGCATACATGCTCGACACCACTAATAATGTATGACAGCAATCATCGCGCAACTTACGCCTGTTGCAAACCTGTTGCGAGTTAGGTAATACGCCCGCAGGGCCGCGGGGGTGGCAATGCACGGCCAGGAATGTACAGCCCGGAACCCCTGTACATGGTAAATTGTAATGTTAAAGCCTCGTTTGCTTTAAGGAAGTAGATTTCATTAAAATATTTTTATGTAGAACAAAACAAAGACAAAGAGTATACAATATCACAGAGTACTTTGTACCACAGACTGAAGATGCGCGATTATGAATGACAGTACTCAATTCATTCGATTATGGCGGTCATTCGAACGGTTCGATTAAATAATCGATTATGTCGAAATTGTATTTCAGTCTTTATGAGGAGTTTGGTTTTACCAAAATCTGTCACTGTCACTGTTTCAAGCATAGACCACAGGTTATAGGAAATATGTCACGATACTGACTGACAACTCTAAACTATTTCGTTTGTTTTATTTTCGTTGCGCGATAGCTCGGCTTTATTTTGGATCATAATATTAACGTTTATCTGTCTCGCAGTTCTGCTGTACTTAAATTTATTTAAGAAGAATGCACCACAGACTACTTAGGAGATTACAGACAATGTACGACATTTCTTTGTAGATAGTCTAAGCATGTTCTTATGTTTAGACTACACTGTGGTTTGAAAGGTTTAAACGATGTACTTACAGCGCCATCTAGAACAGAAGCGGAACTAGCGTTTTTTTTAAAATAAAAAGCCTCAAACGCTAAGAATCAATTTAGATGGTAATTGAAATTATTAAGCAACTCTTTCTTTACATTTAGCAAGTACCAGCAGTGTAGCTATCTAGCTAGCAAAATAGTTTTGGGTTGTTCACTTTCTCACACAGTAAACATATCTTCATCACCTACTTACCTTTCAATAAAATGTGCCCATAGTCTACAGCAAGAAAAAGTGCCTGCATTCCACCCTGATGAACTGAGTAGGTACTTGTACCTACAAAGAAGTATGCCACCTTACCATATACCAGGTCACAATAAGAGACAAAATCTTAAAAACACATTTCTTTTACTTAAATTTGACATAGTTTACATAATAGAAAAATGGAAATAATGATAACATGAATAGGGTAAAACAGGGTTAATTACTACATAACTTATTTACTATGTACTTATATAACACTTTCATTCATATGCTTAGAAAAATTGTTATACATAGGTAATTTAACAACTTGCCCTGCCTTGCAACTTGCCTTGCAACTTTCACAAACCAATTTTCTTCATTCTAAAACTCCTTCATTTACAAATAGTTATTCTTCCTGCCTTTTTTCCTTTGTAAACTTGCAAAAAGTAGGTAGGTATACAGGTTAATAAAACTAAAGGCCACAAGCTGATATACCCACTATTTCATTCCACAAAGTAAATCTGTAAACAAAATATTTATTAATGTACTTGCACCTATTTGTGGTCACCACTTGAGAACCATCCTTTTAAGTACGAAAATCGTAATATATAAAACAATGAAAACATATTTTCCTATTGAAAATGAAAGGAAATACAATACAAATGCTCAAAGTGGCACTCTGTGGGGGAGGCCTATGTTTAGTGTACCTAGATACACTTGTAATTCCCTCAAGAATAAATATTAATATTAACAATAAATAATGTCTGGTAATTTAAATATCTTAACATAGGTACATATAAACCATGTGCAGGTAAATGTACTGGGGATAACGGTGCATCTGTTCTGACGGGCACAAAATATATTGTACTTACCTACATACCTATCATTTACTGTGATATTTAATTAGGTAGGCTGACCAAAATGAATGTTCCCCACATTAAGAACATTGCCTCTGCTCATATGTAGTTCATAACTTACTGCATCATATCTTTAGTAGGTAACCTGTAAAAAGAAATACGGATGATGAACCTGGAAGAACCTAAATAGACTATTCCTATTATACATCTATAGCTTTCAGTTGAGTTGTGGTTGTTTTGGAGACGTTATTTTACAAATATAAATAGTTTATTGTAAAACAGTAATTAGTATTTTATTTCTTATAATGTTTTGATAGGAATGTGAAAAACAGCAGATGATTTACATAGTAATTTGAGAGAAAATTTTCATTCTAAAAAGTGTACCAACCTCAAACCATCTCCACCTAGACTTGTGTATACCTTAGAGTATTAGTCCATACTCGTAACTAAAAACAAGCACTAGCAGCTAGATAGCTGCTGCACATTTTACACAAATTTTGAATCTGAAACAAATACAAGGCGTAATTTAATTTACTACGTAACGTAAACAAATACACCAGACCACAGGCACAGAGTACTTTTTTATATACGGAAAGCACAGACTACAACTACTAACTCTAAGGGAAGTATCCCTTAGAGTTAGTAGTTGTAGACTACGCAGAGTACATATTCTAGGATACTACGTGTAAAAGAATGATACTCAAATAACAGATTACTTTTTTTATTTTATTTTTCTAATATTTTGGCTCCACACTTAGTGTATTTAGCCAGTGTCAAGTATTGTGATTTTTCATCTTGATAAAGAATATTTCACGTACAGTCAAGTCCGTTCCCGCCAAAACTCCACAGATTACTAATATGTACTCAAGTCATGCAGCAAGAGAAAACTTCTATACGATTAGTGGCTTCTTCTTCTTCGTTTATGGCTATCTATCGGCTTTTAGCAATAATTCTGCCAATGTAAAGTGAGTGAAAATTTGTACGGTTATGTAATGTCAAAGTCCTATTGTCAGTCAAAATGCCAACAGTAAAATGGTGGATACTTTACTGAAGACTCTAAAAAGCTGTTGAAGAAAAAACGAAAATGCATGGTTATAGAAACTTAGAACCATTTGCTAACACTCATGCACGATAAGTGACTTTTTTGACGAAGCGGTGAAACTGACAACCATATAAATGACATTGACATTTGACAGCACTCCCATCCCACATATTAGAGAAAAACAATGGACTTCCATCTGGCTAAATGTAAATAGTTTCTCAATGCTATCATATCCAATTATTTAGCTGGTATTAAGAGTTTTTTTAATTATGCTAATGACCGTGGCCCGGTGGTGCGGAACCCAGTGGCAGTGTCGTGTAAAAACCACCTCATCTCTTTCTTTCCGTGGTTGCCGTAAGAGCCGGTAGGAATATCCAGGAAATGGGCGCAGCCTTCTCTTTTGATGTGCAAAATACTGTCTGCCTATATGGCATACCAATGAGTAGGAGCAAGTGACGGTGAGGTGCGTGCAAATGAGGAAGGGGAGGGGGAAAGTGAGAGGAGCAGTGTGGGGGGAGGTAATGAAAGTGTGAGGGGAGGGGGGGCAAGTGCGCAGGAGCGGACTATATGTGGGGAGAGGGGCAAGTGCGCGGGGGCGGACCAAGTGTAGGGAGAGGGGGGCAAGTGCAAGGAAGGCGGACTAAGTAAAGCGGAGGGGGGCCAGTGCGGGGGGACGGGGCAAGTGCGTGGGGGATGGACTAGGTGAGGAGAGAGGTGGGGACATGCGGGGGGGCGGACTAAGGGCAGGGGGAGGGGGGCCAAGTGCTTGCGGAGACTGGGAGGTGCGGACTAATTGCGGGGGGATGGTGGCAAGTGCGGGGGGGTGGTTTAAGGGAGAGATGAGAGGGGCAAGTGCGGGGGAATGCTGGGAGGTGTGGAGTAAGTACAGGGGAAAGGGGGCAAGTGCGGGGGGATTCAGGGAGGTGCGGGCTAAGTGCGGGGGGATGCTGGGAGGTGCAGACTAAGTGCGGGGGGAGGGGGGCAAGTGCGGTGGGTTGGACTAAGGGAGAGCTAAGAGGGGGCAAGTGTGGGGGGGATGCTGGAAGGTGCGGACTCGTGCGGGAAAGGTGGACTAAGGAAGGGAGAAGGAAGGGGCAAGTGTGGGGGGTCGGCCTGAGGGAGGGATGGGGGGGGGGGCAAGTGCGGGGGGATGCTGGGAGGTGTGGACTAAGGGAGGGATGAGGGGGGGCAAGTGGGGGGGTGATGCTGGTAGGTGCGGACTAAGTTCGGGGGGTTGGACTAAGGGAGGGATGAGGGGGGCAAGTGCGGGGGGATGCTGGGAGGTGCGGACTAAGTGCGGGGGGAGGGGGGCAAGTGCGGGGGGTGGACTTAGTGAGGGGGGACCCAATGCGACGACGAGCGAAGCGAGGAGGAGCTTCGAACTACCCAACGCGACGACGAGCGAAGCGAGGAGGAGCTCCAAACTACTAAGCGCGACATTTACTATATTTTACCAAGTGTTTTTACTTAATGCCTAACCTTTCCTTACTACTGACTGTATTTATAAATGAAAATGATCTAAAATTATTTTCTATTTGGCAAACAAATTAAAATGGCCGCCATGCAAAACTTAAACGTGCCCTCTTTCGAAACTAACAAAGGTAGACATGGCGTGTTTGGACTCATAGCAAAGAGAACGTCGATGACTTTTTGTTGGTGCTAAAATATTTCCAAGATGGCGGATTCAAAATGGCGCTCGAGTCGGAATTAGCTTAGATCCGTCTGATACTTTATATTTGGGAGTTTTACAGGATGGCGATTACAAATTTTCACATTTTACTTCACTGAAAGCATTTTTCAAGATGGCCGCCATGCAAAATTCAAACGTGTAAATTTTGGAAATTAACAAAGGTAGACATGGCGTGTTTGGACTCATAGTAAAGAGAAAATTGGTGACTTTCTCACGGTGTTAAAATATTTCCAAAATGGCGGATTCAAAATGGCGTAAGATTTGGAATTTGCTTAGATCCGTCTGATATTTCGTATTTGGGGGATTTAAATGACGGCGATTACAAATTTTGACATTTTACTTCACTGACAGCATTTTTCAAGATGGCCGCCATGCAAAGTCAAACGAAAACACATTTACTTTGAAAAATACCGCTGTTTTGTACTAATTCTTGCAAAATTACAAGTTTAAACTAAAGTATAACTCTTTTATA
Source organism: Ennomos quercinarius (assembly GCA_910589525.2). Taxonomy (NCBI): domain Eukaryota; kingdom Metazoa; phylum Arthropoda; class Insecta; order Lepidoptera; family Geometridae; genus Ennomos; species Ennomos quercinarius. Next base: position 14,253,531 of record OU342508.1, on the reverse strand, counting down.
AATAAAACAGCCCCAAAAACGTACTCGCGGGCCGCTCGCGGCCCGCGCACGGGGCAAAATACTAGTCTATAATATATAAAGCTAAAAAACGGTCATAGATGACTGATTGATTGACTGATTGACATGAATGTTCTGGCCGATCGAGCCATCGGACGACTTGGCAATGTACTAGAGATGTGTGCGGATAGGTTCCGTGACCCCAAGTAAAATCGAACATCATCAGAAAATCGTCTCCAAGGTGGAACACCAGATCAGATCTCGGAAACGGTAAGGCCGATCGAAAAAGTTTATGATCAAAAGTTGTAGTAAACCTTGGGACGATTCCATGTAAACAATAAAAAAGGTACCTTTCATACAAAAAAAACATATTTTTCATACAAAAACCGAAAACCGGAAACAAGTACCAACTTCTTAATACCTACGAACTCCAAATTATGACTCACAGCAAAAAAAAAATACAATTACGAAAGCTTGATGCAGTTTATGATTATTTTATCGACTATTTCTCGTTTATTACTTTGAAGTTTTAAATAATTCATTTAAACCTTTATGCAAAGCTGATTTGACGTCGTACGTAATGCAAATGACAATCGCGTTCAGTGTTGCCGTTTTAAACAATTCATACCGTATTCATACCGTATTATATTATTGTAGGTTTTCGTAAGTTAGTATTATACTGTTCGAAAAAGTACCTCAATATCAAAATTTAAACAAATATTTTGAAACAATATACGATTATCCTAGGTTTCGACTATTATTACATATTTTGTGGTTAAGTAGAAAGGAGACGGTTATAAGTAGGTGTTAATTAAAGTGTTAAGTAATTTTTTTTTAAACCTCCAATTTAGATTTGCAACATTAGAGCACTATATGTTACTGCGTCAATAGAAATGTAAAACAAATTAGAAAACCACAGACGATACTTGACATTGACAAACATAAATCACAATCACTGCATTGTACAGCCAGGAATGCATAACCAAATAATGCACTTACGCAGTATTACAAAGCTATGTACACGGATTCCTGCTGTACATTGTGGGTCGTGCATTACTGCCTGTAGCAGTGATATTGTACAGTCCGATATTTGGAAGCCATGCACACCAATTATGGGCCGTACATTCGTGCTGGTCATACAATACAGGCTCTGCAATACTTTGGTTGTGCATTCCTGGCTCCCAGACCGCTACATATAATATAAAACATTCAATTTGCCAACTCCAGAGATGCAAGCATTAAATATTTTTCGTTTTGTTTGAAGCCAAATATAAATATTTTAGAGGTGCGAGAATTGCGATTTAAACACATAGACTTAATCACGCTAAAAACATTATTTATTTACTTCGACGTTTCAACCAAGTTGCATTGGCCATGGTCACGAGTACTGTATTGTAAAAAAAAAAACATTATAGCTTTAATGTTTCATTTTACATTCACTGTACGCTGATTAATGGCACTCAACCTAGCAATACTTTTGTAGGTCGAGCAAGCAAGATGGAGACCTGTCATGTCGATCTTTTCTGTATTTACTATTATTTTATCTTGATAATTAGGTAACTTTAGGTAGACTGTGTGTAAACGCTGTGTTTGATCAAATGCATACGAGTTTATGACTCCAAGTTTAGCTCCGGAAGTTTAAGCGATTATTGTTTCTTATGAATTGTGATGTTAATTTGATAAAACAGTTGGCCGTGTGGTCCCGGTCATGTGTAATAGGACCAGGAAGCAAGTACCGTCCTTTCCCGTAGGTGCCGTAAGAGAAATCAACAGCAGCAATCAACAAAAGCAACAAGTAAGTCTTCATACTGCACAAGATAAACAAAGTAAAAAAGCATGATGAGCAAGAGCAAACATGTAATTTAGTAGTAGTAGGTACCTATATAGGTACATACATAGTAGGTAAATAAAATACCGATACCAATTAGGATTGGCAAGTTGAAATGGCAAGGGGCAGGCCACATCGCTCGTAGAACTGACAACCAATGGGGTAGAAAGGTTCTTGAGTGGCGACCACAAACCGAAAGACGCAGCGTAGGCCGGCCCCCACTAGGTGGACGGACGATGGATGCAGAAGACGAGCAGCCACTCAAAGTGGCGCTCTCTGGGGGAGGCCTTTATTCAGCAGTGGAGGTGTTCAGGCTGTTTATGATTTAGTAGAATAGACTTAAGTTTGGTACTTCAAGAGTATGTAAATAACAATGCACATAACACAGAACAAATAATGGTAATTTGTAATGATCATTTCAAACATTTTTTTATCGCCTAAGCCCATTAGAGAAACAGTATGAATGAAAGCTTACAAAACACAAACCTCCCATTTTAAGTGGAAAATGCTAAACATATTATTATTTAATTTTTTACAGTTTTATTTTTCGAAGAGTTATACTTACCTGAAAATTAATTTAAAGCAGAAATACACCTGCGATTAAAGTTCAAGGTTCAGTAATCACAATAAGTACTTAGTTGATACCTTTATAACACACAAGTATAGCCATGGCAAAAAGGAAATTATAAAGTAGCAGAAGCAGACAATGATTTAGTATGGATTTCAGCAACAGCTAACAGAAACAAGTAGAACCAGAACCATACCAGATATTTGACTTTGCATGGCCGTTAAAATGGACAATGTTTACAAGTAAGTATCGCAAACTTTTTTCCTCCCAATAATGCCATACCTAATGTCTACATTCACAATGTAGGTATGCTTTAGAAAATAAGGAGGAATGGAACAAACTGTTACCATGATTAGTTTTCCTGAGGTGTGAAGGGTGGATTTGACCAAATTTGAATTTATGCACGAGTAACTATACCAGAATAAATCATTTCACGATCTTGAACTTGACTTTGTCGTATATTAGTTACAAAACAGTATAGAATCATAACCATACCTAATATGGCGCGCTGCTGCCGTTATAATGTTCTCGGAATAATCTGTTAATCCACCAAAAACGGCAGTACCTATTGCAATTATTCTCGAACAGGCTTGCTATTTTTAGATTTGTAGATGGTAAAATGGGAAATTGATTTACTCTCGGCTAACTGGAGATTTATCCTTTTACTCTCATTTGGTTGAATCCACCCTTAGTGAAGCAAGTTAACTAATTTATTAATCTTGTATTTGTATTTGGTAGGTACCTATCTAGACTAGATGTTAAAAAATAATGAGTTAGCTAAAGGAATTGTGTGAATTGAATGGCTATAGTGAAACCAATAAAAGTAGGTAGGTACATTACGTAATGTACCTACCTACCTATCTGATGTAAAAGTAGCATAATACTATAATGTGAGTTGAGATGAAAACAACTTGAAACAGTAAAGTAATAATTAAAAAAAAGTTAAATAAAGGGTAGGTATAAACTTAAGTATTATCTATACATGCAATAAAATAAAACTGTAACTGGGCTAAATCTGTACATTGAATATTTTTTGAAAACTTTGATTGCATTACACTTCTTAATCGATATACTTAGAAATAAAAACATTTTCTTTTGAATTTTGTGTCTGTCTGTCTGTATGCCTGTCTGTCTGTCCCTTTGAACACGCATCATGCTGAAACTACTACACGGATTTCGCTGAAACTTGGTGTGGTATAATAGCAGGTTTTTCAGAATAACATTTAGTGTACTATGTTTTCAAAAACAGCCAAGTGCGGGTTGCATGCCGCAAGCGGCTCGTGACTGTGTAGCGAAGGTGATCTGTGATGGGAGGTGGGCTTTTTTATTTTTCGAGGTTGCTCTGTTTGCTGGGCCGCAAGCGGCCTCCTTCTGCGAGGCGGAGACGCAGAAGGAGGCTGTGGAGTGGGCTAGGGAGGATGATTATAACTCTGACCCCCTCCGGCGCAGACGGGCCGGGGGACGGAGGAGGCGTTTCGCGCGCCTTCTCCTTCCTCCGTAGTGGGGTTGCCGGCGGAGATTCAGGGGAATCTTCGCCGTGCCTACACGGTGCCACACGTCTGGTGGGTAACCGAGGTGTAAGGTTACCTACTCATTGGCGCAGAAGCCCGAAAGGGCCTACCGCCGGGGCGAGATAGTGAATGCTAGCGCGACCCTATCTCGCCCCATCCCGGTGACGGATGGATCACGGGGAGGTTTAGTGGGTTCAAATCCCACATACCTCCTGCCATCACCCCCGTGGTGGCAGGGGAGTGGGAAGGCATTTCCCCATTAAAAAAATACAATTCTTAACTATGTCGCAGAATACACAGCTTATTGGCCTTCAAGAGTAGGTAAATAACAATTAGTGTGAGAATGTTTTGCAACATTTTTAAACGCCCTCAGTCAATTGTGCGGGCAAACCTTCAATTTAAGTGGAAAAATATAAAAATGTATTATTTTATGTTTTACAGTTCCTTCAAAGAAATACCTGCCTGACAAAGCGTTGAAAACAGAAACTCATCAAAGAAAAGAAGAAATGTCATGTCTACACTCACAATGTATGCTGCAGAAAATAAAGAATGGAAGAATGGGACAAATCATTACCAAGATTCGTTTGTCTAAGATTTTAAGTGAAGCAACCTACCCAGACTAGACTAGATGATTAAAAAAATGGGTTAGCTAAAAGATATTGTGTATTATGTATAAATTATAACGTTACAGTAAAATCATACCTATGCTTAGTTTGGGGCTAGATGGCGATGTGTGAAATGTCCATCCTTTTTTTTTATGTACCTACCTTTCCTACCTCTTTAATGTAAAAGTACCATTATACTATAACCTAATGCGGTTGAAATGAAAACAACTTAAAATCATAAAATAATAATTGGATGATATAATAAGTTAATATATGTAGGCACAAACCCGGTAGCTCCGTCGGTAGTAACTCCGCCTTCTACACTTTAATGTTCTGTGTTCGATTTTCACCCAAAACACAAACATTGAGTGTGATGATCTGATAATAGATGTTTAATCTGTCTGGGTTATTGTACTTATTCTAAGTATGTATTGTATCAGTTGTTTGGTACCCCGTTGTACAAGCTTTGCTTAATTTCAGGCTAATCAGCACTGTGTGAATATGTGTGGACATTCCACACAGCGCCATCTATCCTCGGAACTAAACTAGGCTGACTCTTATAAGATCTAGGTGGTGGTACATATTAGTAGAAGACCGACGACTTGGTCAGAACCGCAGGGGGCCAATGGATGCAGGAGGCAAGCAGCCGCTCAAAGTAGCGCTCTATGGGAGAGACCTATGTTCAGCAGTAGACGTCTTCAGGCTGTTGATGATGATGATGTCTGTTTGTCTGTCTTTCTATCTGTCCCTTTGAACACGCATCACGCTGAAACTACTGCATGGATTTTGCTGAAATTTGGTATGGTATAATAGCAGATTTCTCAGAACAACATTTAGTGTACAATGTTTTAAAAAACAGCCAAGTACGGGTTGCACTCCGCAAGCGGCTCGCGACTGTGCACCGACGGTGACCTGTGGTAGAAGTTAGCGATTTTATTTTTTGAGGTTGCTCTGTTGTTTGCTGGGCCACAAGCGGCCTACGACTATATGATGAAGGTGGCCTGTGGTAGACGTTGACGTTTTTTTTCGAGGTTGTCCTGCTCGCTGCGCTGCAAGTGGCCTGCGACTATGTGGCAATAGTGAACTGTGGTCAACTTTGGCGTTTTTTTTTCGAGGTAGCTCTGATCGCAGGGTTGCGGCACGGGGACAATGAGTTTTGTTGAATACAATTCTTAACTATGTCGCCGAATACACAGCTTATTGGCCTTCAAGAGTAGGTAACAATTAGATTGGAAAATTTATTACCAAGTAGTTTCTCTAAGTTTTTATGTGAAGCAAGGTGGGTTCATCGATATAAGTAGGTACTTATTTATTTATTTGTTTACTATGTACTTACTTACATAACTAATGTAAAAGTAGCATAATACTATAATGTGAGTTGAAATGAAAACCACTTCAAACATAAGAATTTATTAAAGTAAGTTAAAGAAAGTGCAGGTACAAACTTAAGTATTATACATATATTGAACATAATATATGTTGTCATAAAATTAAAAAATTGAAGTGGTTACTAATGTAAGCAGTACTTGCGGTATTACTACTAAAATACTAGCCCGGTAGCTCAGTTGGTAGTGACTCCGCATTATGTAATGTTCTGTGTTCGACTCCCACCCAATAGGCAAACATTGTAATAGATGTTTGTTCTATCTGGGTGTTATATTGCATTCTAAGTATGTACACAACAAAAAGTGTAAGTATTGTATCAGCTATTTGGTGTCCCATAGTACAAGCTTTGCTTAGTTAAAAGCTAAATGGCACTGTGTGAATATGTGTGGATATTCCACACAGTCTCATCTACACTCAAGGCTGACACTACATACATACGAGGTAACTAGATGATAATAAAATATTTATGATTTTCATAGCAGTATCGCCTGCTCAGCGGAATCTACCGATAAATTCGTAAAGGAAAAATCTGAATCACAAACGGGACTTGAACCCGCATCCGTCCGTCCGTTTTATTTTTCCATTACAAATGAATCTGTAGATGATAATAGATAAGATCTCTTGAACTTGCCTACTGTGCGAAGCAGGCCTTAAAATACTGCTTTTTGACAAAGCACTTTAGGTGCTATGTTTGGAAGTAAATCATTAATAACTAAGTTTGACTTGTTATGGAACATTATAATCGTAAGATCTATACTGCTGCATTAGCAGGTACCTACATAGTTTTACAATTTTCCCTACCTGCCTTTAAAAGGAGCTGTATAATTTGGTTTGGAGTCTGATCTGTTAGTTAATTTATTTGTAAGTTTTTAGAATAATGTCTAATCGTAATCATTCATAACCCACACAAATTGTAGCTGAGCAGTAAGAGTACGTAGGTGCCTGGTAGGTTTCCCGTCTATGATTAATCAAGGGCTTGAAAAAAAACACTCATATTTTTTATTATTTTTAACAAGTATATTATTATATTTGTAACTACAAAAAAAAACAGCTTTCACACCATTTCGATGCTTCTAAGACAGACAGTCAGTGAGTCAGTCTCTGCGTCGGCAGCTGTGGTGGTGCACTTGGCAGCGCAGGGTCCCTGGCGCGACCGACGGCATATCCCGTGTCGCGACATGTGGCGACGGGGGTAAATTCGTTTTCCGCCCTAACCCCTGTCCAAGGGAAGAGGAAAGTGAGTGAGAAAAGATAGGGGAAATGGGTGAATGGATGGGACGGCTATGGAAGGGAGGCAGGCGGAGCCTGCCTCCGTTCCATCGTCCCATCCATTCACCTATTTCCCCTATCTATTTTCCTCTCCCTTCCTTCAACAAAATGAGTATAGTGGCTTTATGCTACTATTATTACATGTAAGTGCGTTTACTGCAAAGGAGTGAAACGCATTGGCTTCCTTTGTAATCCTTGATTACTATAACCTATCTTCAAGTCTTAGAGTCATAGAGTATTATTCCTTCTATGATAGCTCTATGTGCTCCAATCTCGCTAATATCGTCACTCTTTCCATCAGGTGTGAAACAGGTAGATAGATAGATTCATGAGCAAAGGTATTGTACAAAAGTATTCTGTGGTATTGTATGAGAACAATACAAGTGTCTGAAGTGGGGTGTTTTTTTTACTACGTTTGACTTATGTGACGTCATTCTAATCTTTTTTTTTCTAATGTAACCTAACTTCAAAACGAAGATATCTTTGACTAAGATCTGATTATTTTCGGAAACGTTGATATAAAATAGTCACTTTTTTGGACAAACAAATCAAAATGGCCGGCATGCATGCAAAATTTATACGTGCACAAGTTAGAGACTTAGAGACAGCCATGGCGTGTTCAGACTCATGGCAAAGAGAGCAACGATGACATTTTTATGGTGGTAAAATAATTCCAAGATGGCAGATTCAAATTGGCGCCAAATCAAAATTGGCTCAGATCCGGCTGAATTTTTAAATTTGGGGTTTTTTGGGGATGCTGATTATAATTTTTGACATTTAAATTAACTGACAGCATTTTTCAAGATGGCCGTCACGCAAAATTCAAACGTGCACACTTCCGAAACTAACAAAGGTAGGCATGGCGTGTTTGGAATCATAGAAAAAAGAACATCGATGACTTTTTCACGGTGTTTAAATAATTCCAAGATGATGGATTCAAAATGGCGCCCGATTTGAAATTAGCTCTGATCCGTCTGGTATTTTATATTTGGGGGTTTCAAAAGACGGCAATTACAAATTTTGACATTTTACTCCACTGACAGCATTTTTCAAGATGGCCGCCATGCCAAATTTTAACTTGCACACTTTCAAAACTAACCGATGTAGGCATGGCGTGTTTAGACTCATGACAAAGAGAACAGCGATGACTTTCTCACTGTTTTATAACAATTGCAAGACAGCGGATTCAAAATGGCGCCCGATTTGAAATAACCTCTGATCCTGCTGAAATTTTATATTTAGGGGTTTTAAGGGACAACGTTTACAAATTTTGACATTTTACTTGACTGACAGCATTTCTCAAGATGACCGCCATACAAAGTCAAACGAATAATCATTTTCTTTGAGAAATACCACTGTTTTGTACTAATTCTTGCAAAATTTAAAGTTTAGCGTAAAGTATAACTCTTTTATAAATAAAACAGCCCCAAAAACGTACTCGCGGGCCGCTCGCGGCCCGCGCACGGGGCAAAATACTAGTTACTATTACTATAAAATTGGATACCCATGAGTGACTGACTGACTGATGATTGACATAATTGATCTCAGCTCTCAGAAGTGGTCAGTCAAAACTGAGTATGAGGCTGTATAGTGATGGGTCATGTCACCCCAGGAAAAATCTGACATTACCAGAAAATCGTTTCTGAGATGGAACAGGTCAACGGATCTCGAAAACTATAAGAGATAAGGGGGTCCCGTTTTAACTAAAGTTGGAGTAAACCCTGGGATGTTTCCAGAGAAATGAAAAAAATGGGGGCCCCCGAACAAAAAACGGTGGCCCCCATACAAAATTGAAACGCTCATAATTCGGAAACGGTAAGAGGTATGTGGGTGGTGCTCGACCAAATGTCATAGAGGATGACGGGGGCTGTCAGATGGTTGTCATGAAAATCCAAGATGGCGGATTCAAAATGGCGGCCATTTTGAAAGTTGGTCCGATCGGGGTGATTTTTCGCACGAGGGGGTTTTCGGGGCCACACATTCGATATTTGAAAAAATATTTTGGATTCCGCCATTTTTAAAGATGGCTGCCATACAAATTTTTTTCCCCATTTTTGACGCATTGTTTCTCGATACCTATGGAAAATTTTGAATGTCTTGGTTGTGTTTTGTGACCAGGTGATCGAGGTGTCTTCAAAAAAATTCGCGACCTGGTCTTCCGACCTTCGGTCACTCGGACAGTCAACAGCCTGGCCAAACCATATGAGATAGGTCATGTGCGTTTTAAGGAATGTCATAGCAAACCCTGGGACAATTTTGGAGATGTCAAAAAAAATTCAAAATGGCGGAAAAAAAAATCCGCCATACAAATTTTAACCGTAAATGACGGCGAAACTATGACACTTTAGCATAAAGAGCTCGAACTAATATTGGTTGGAGGTCAGAGGGGAAGATTGCGAAAAATTTATTTTTTCAAAATGGCGGAAATTTTGGCCGCGGCGGGAAAAAAAGTTTCACCGATCCGGATGAAAATCGATATCTGGGGGTCCCCAAGGATGATGATCAACATTCTATAATCAAATTTTGACATGTGTCAACTTTCAATGGGGCTGCCATACAAAGGTGCTTTTGTTGAAATATCAACTTTGCTTTTTTGCGCCTCCGTTGCGAGTGCTTTAGAAAAGTCGTTCCTGGGGATCAAGTATAGATGTTATAAGGGTAAAAATGCAATATCAGTGAAATCAATTTTTTTCAAGATGGCGGCTGTAGACGTACCGACTCATAGTAAAAGTTGTCCGATCCGAATGAAAATCGATATCTGAAAATCCCACGGCACACTTGGTAGGAATGTGTAAAAACTTTTTTGATTCCGCCATTTTGAAATATTGCGAACATGCAATTTCACTTTTTAAGGATTTTTAATTCGCAAATAACACCGAAACTGTGAGACTTTTGTAGGGAGGGTTTGTTCTAATACTGTACAGTTTTGAGAGGGGCACACAGTGAAAAAGTACTTTTTTCAAAATGGCGGTCTATTGGTCCGCGTCTGAAAGTAAAGGTGATCTGATCGGGATATAAATCGATATCTGGGGGCCCCAAAGGATGCTGATCAACATGGTTTGGTCAAATTTTGACATGTCATTTTTTAATATGGCCGCCGTATATACTATTATCAAAATTGCTGTTTTCCGTTTTATCGCCTATGGTACTACAGTTTCGGAAGGAGATAGTTGTAATTTTGACAGATGTCAGTGTGACAGATGTCAAACGTCAAAATTTTGACAGATGTCAAATGACAATTTTTTGGACAGATGTCAAATGTCAATTTTTTTTCCAACCTACCAAATGCGGCGATGAGTGAGTTAGTTTATTGTCTCTCATTGGTATAATTGGACAGACACGACTAACACTTGCACCTGCACACTTGCACCGTGTGCGGGCCGCGTGCGGCCCGCGCACGGTGCAAGTGTGCCGCTTGCGACCTGCGCACTGTTCTAATACCGCTGTCAAGTGTAGACAGATGTCAGTTTGATTGATGTCAAATGTCAAACTTTTGACAGATGTCAAATGTCAATTTTTAGGACAGATGTCAAATGTCAATTTTTGACAGATGTCAAACGTCAAATTTTTTCCGACATACCCAATGCGACGACGAGCGAAACGAGTTAGTTTACTGTAGTTTGGTATAAGTGGACGGTCACGATCAGCACTTGCACCTGCACACTTGCACCGTGTGCGGGCCGCGTGCGGCCCGCGCACGGTGCATGTGTGCCGGTTGCGTCCTACTCATGGTGCAAATGACGCTGTCAAGTCAAACAAGATGGTCGCCATGCAAAGTCACGCGCATTATCATTTTCTTTGATAAATACGGCAGTTTTGTACAAGTACTTGCAAAATTTAAAGTTTAGCTCCAAGTATAGCGTTTTGAACAAATGGAACGCCACGAAAACACCCACGCGGGCCGCTCGCGGCCCGCGCACGGGGCAAAATACTAGTTTTTATATACACGTTTTAAAATTATATTAACATCAGTTTAGAGTTTAACATTTGTAGAATTAAAACTTATTTTAGATACAAAATTGAAACTTAACTTTGAAAATAAGAGACTGACTTACATATAGAGAGCCAAAATGAGGAATGAGGAAATGAGATCTGCAAGAGAGCTAAAGTGACCGATATTGCTCTTAGTATCAGCAAGTTGAAATGGTAATGGATAGGCCACATAATTCGTAGAACTGACAACCAATGCGGTAGAAAGGTTCTAGAGTGGCGACCATGAACCGGAAGACGCAGCGTAGGCCAGCCCACCACAAAATGGACCGACGATCTGATAAAAGCCGCGGGGACCCGATGGATGCAGGAGGCGAGCAACCGCTCACAGTAGCGCTCTCTGGGGGAGGCCTATGTTCTGCAGTGGACGTTTTCAGACTGCTTATGATAATATTGATGGTGATGGGAGAGCCAAAATGGTAGCTGTTGTTAATGAAAGTGGTGGAGAAGATGGTTTTACTTGTAGGTTACTCGAAAGTACGTACTGTGTAAAGTGTTTATGTGTCTTACCATAGTGTACGCATTTGAGTTTTGAGGCTGGGAATAATCTGAGCATAGCACGGTCTTGACAGTGTCGTTGATGCTTTGAACAATACTTGAAGTATCCGCAATCTGTGACTGTGACATCGGAAAGGATTTTTTTAACTTATAAGAACAACATAATAAGAAAAATTGCTAGAATAAACGAAAGTGGAAACATTATAGTGCGAACAGCCAATGAGTCGAACACCTTGCTGGCGTCCTTGTATCCAGCTAACTACGATCTGGGAGTCTTCAAGTCGAGAGTGAACAAGTACCTTCTAGGCAAGCATGCACCATCGTAGGCTGCGCCATTTCTTTCCATCAGGTGAGACAGTGGTCAAATCTTTGCTAAGTCACAACTTTTGAGTTTGTATGCAACATTTTATTCTGTGGATCGATTGGTTTGAAACTTGTTGTGTATACTTTTCAGTTAAAATAAAGTAAAGCGCGTGTCACGGTTTTTTGAAAATCACCCCAATTAATCCCGTCAAGGTCAAACGGCGTTTCTAAGTTTATTAATATTGCAATCTATAAATTACGCACAGCCTAAGCGGCTGGTCCTAGGGACTTGAAATTTCGAAGGTGTATTCTTTGTGAAGAGTAGGGATCCATTAAGAAAGGGTTTTTCCAAAATCCACCTCTAAGGGGGTTTGATGTTCTTTATGAAGTACTAGCTTCTGCCCGCGGCTTCGCCCGCGTGGCTAATAGGAAATGAATGGCATATTTTTCCGCCGAAACAAACATTATAAATGCTCTCACTCTCTCTCGATATTTATTATACAAATTGACAATATCCCACACAATGCAATAATATGAAATTTACCGTAAAAAACCTCTGGGATGAAAGTAGTATGGTTTTAACAGAGCTCAAAGCATGTGTGAATAGATCTAATTAAAGAGGTCCCACAGGTCACCTTCGCTATACGGTCGCGGGCCGCTTGCGGCCCAGCAAACAGAGCAACTTCGAAAAAAAAAATCGCCAACTTCTACCACAGGTCACCTTCACTACACCGTCGCGGGCCGCTTGCGGCCCAGCAAACAGAGCAACCTCTAAAAAAAAAAACACCATCTTCTACCACACGTCACCTTCGCAATACGGTCGCAGGCCGCTTGCGGCCCAGTGAACAGAGCACCCTCGAAAAAAAAACACCAACTTCTACCACAGGTCACCTAACCCACGACCTAATATACCGCAAATAAACAAAATGTTATAGAAGTAGTTTCTTCATAATGTTATTGTTGTCAAAAGCTGTACTTAATAAAAATAATTATTGTTGAATTGCTACCTATAAGAATACAAAAATTACTTGTAGGTATCTTGAATGTAGGTTATTATAATTGGTTACTTACTTTACGATTATTATCATCGGTATCTGAAGTTGGTACGGCCTTTACCAAAATTGCTCCAATTATCAACAATGACAAAATCAATGTCATACGAGCCATGTTGTAATTGTAAGGTTCTGAAAGTAAATGAAACATATTATATTATTAATACCAGCTCGAAGCCTTGGACTCTATTCAGAGACGAGCCAAAAAACTCATTGGTAATGATGCGTTGGTGGAAGCTAAGCTCCACAGTTTAGAGCACCGGCGTAAAGTTGCCACTTCATCGGTTTTTTATAGACTGCATTTTGGAGAGTGTGCGAAGGAATTACACGATCTTATTCCTCCATCTTCTTTATTTCACCGGACATCAAGGAGCACAAAAACACGGCACCCATATATGGTTGAAATTCCATCAACCCGCACTAAGCGTTTTGCTATGCACTTTATAGTGCGAACAGCCAATGAGTGGAACACCTTGCCGGCGTCCTTGTTTCCAGCTAACTATGATCTAGGTGTCTTCAAGACGAGAGTGAACAGGTATCTTCTAGGCAAGCATGTTCCATCGTAGACTGCGTCTTCGCTTTCCACCAGGTGAGACAGTGGTCAAATGCTTTGCCTATAAACAATTTAAAAAAAAAATGCACTGTATCACAGAATATTAAAAAAAATTACGCTTCTCACCCAGATAGAGCCACCCTTTTGCCACAAGTATGTGCTTCCAATAAAACCTCTATCAATTTACACAACCTTTCAACTATGGCAGGTGACATGTATGCGCTATGCGCTTACTGTCGCGACGAAATACATGTAATATTTCGTCTCTATTTGGGTGCGTCATTTTTTTAGTGATCTGTGCACTATATTCTATTCCTATCTAAAATTCTTATATTATATTCAATTATAAACTTTTGATGACCTCAAACAAACCGCAAACAAACCTTTTCAAGACCGCAAAACCTGAAGACGAAAGTTTTCAGCCAGCGATTACTTATGGCAATGACATCGTGGTCTCTTACTGTTGGCCTTATAAGCAAGCTCAAAGAGCTATGGAGAGAGCTCAGTTTCCTTGCGAGACAAGATCCGAAATAAAGAGATCTGCAAGAGAACTAAAGCCACCGATATTGCTTTGTGAATTTGAAGTGGCGGAGGGCAGTCTACATCGCTCGTAGAACTGCAATCAGTGGGGAAGAAAAGTTTTCGAGTGGCGACCATGAATCAGAAGACGCAGCTTAGGCCGGCCACTCGCTAGATGTACCGACGACCTGGTCAGAACCGCGAGGAGCCGATGGATGCAGGAGTCAAGCAGCTGCTCAAAGTGGCGCTCTTTGGAGGAAGCATGTCAGCAGTGGAGATCTTCAGGCTGATGATGATGATAAAACTTTTAGTTTTAAAGTTATCTATAGTTGTATGTCATATAATAAAATTGTACCTGGGTTAAATCTGTGTATTGAATAACACCAGCCTGCCGATGTCAGTATTGCCGATGACCATAGGCTAGGTACGGTAATTACTTCCTATCAGGTGGTCCATATGCTTTTTGCACCCTCTAACTTAAAAAAAATGTAACTTATACTTACCAAAGTAGAGTGAAGAGATGATTTTACCACCGAAGTTCACTGAGTTATGGTTTCCATCTGATCTTTTTCAGCTTATTTATATACTTAGTTACGATCTACTAAATGTATAGATTTCAGAAGAAGCATAATACGTATTAGCTTAACAACAGAATTGGCCAAGGTCACGGTGATAAACATAAATAAATATATTATTACTTTTTAGCAAATATGTACTTCAATTTGTTTTATATAATACGAAATTTTCCGCACGTCACACTCACACTAACATTATAAATGCAAAAGTTTGTGTGTAAGCGTGTAAGTTTGTAAGTGTCATTGTACCTTGACATGTATTCTCCTTAGAGCATGAACTCTACCTTCTTTAGTTGCATTTTTATATTCTGGTCTAGGTAGGTTACTCTATGATTGTCACGTCAAGATTGACAATGTCTATTACCTATTATTTTCTCACAAATATATTTCAATTCTTTTAGTTGATTAAAGCCAAGTTTTCTCGTGGTTTGTCGTTTAAATGTATCAATTTAATCAACTAAAATAAAATGTCCCAATCTAAAGGAGTCGACTCGAAAGAAAATCTTGAAAATGCGAATTCCAATATGGCCCGTTTTTTACGACCTGAAAGATTCAATGATCAACCTGATGCGAGTGCTGCTGATATTAAATGGACACATTGGCGGTATACTTTCATGAACTTTTTATCTCTAGAATGTTTGCCCACTACAACAGAGTCTACAAAATTGAAACTTTTAATACATCATCTGTCTCCAGAAATTTTCTTATACATTAGAGACCATAAAACTTGCGAAGACGCATTGAAAGCTCTCGATAAAATTTATCTGAAGCCTAAGAATGAAATTCTTGCGCGACACCAACTGAATACCAGAAAACAAGGGCCCTCTGAAACAATAGCTGATTATGTAAGAGCTCTAAAAGTACTCGCCCACGACTGTGGTTATAAAAGTGTCTCCGCTAAAGAACATGAAGAGCAGTCTATTAGAAGTGCGTTTATTGTTGGAATTTCTTCACAAAAACTAAGAGAACGTCTACTAGAAAATTTAAATTTAACCTTAGAGGAAACAATACAGCAAGCTTTATCTTTGGAATCAGCTGAAAAAAACGCACTTACGATATCCGGAAATTTAAATTCATCGCCTTTCCATGCAAATGCCATACCGGAACCTGAAGTAGACAAAGATGTCAGAACTCTTGCCGCAGCTGCATCATCAAACTCTCGAAAACGTTGTTTCTTTTGTGGTGGCAATATTCACCCAAGGATACGATGTCCAGCAAAGGAGGCTAACTGCCAGTTATGTTCCAAACTGGGTCACTTTGCGAACGTCTGCCGTAGTACCCATCAGTCAAAACAATCAAACTATTCTGCAAATGCGGCAGATATAAACACTGATGATAACCATAATCAACTTGGTGCAGCGCACGTTCTGGCTGCATCTCCAGCTAGTCTCCGGAAAGCGACTGTTTCTGTAATCATTAACGAAAAACGTGCTGATGCACTAATAGACACTGGAAGTTCAGTTACTTTTATAGATAAATCTTTAGCTCAAATACTTGATTTAAAAAGAACACCATGCAAGCAAGCAATTGCATTGGCAACTCTTTCGCAAGTCTCTTTCGTAGAAGGTATATGCCACGCCACAATTCAACTAGGTGACCATATCTATAAAAAACGATCTTTGCTTATTGTAAATAACCTTTGCGCTGATTTGATCATTGGTCACGATTTGCTTAAAGAACATGAGTCCCTTGTACTTAATTTTGGGGGCGAAAAGAAACCACTTGAAGTGTGCAGTGTAATGGAAGCAAACGTGCCACCTGCATCATTGTTTACAAACTTATCATCTGATATTCAGCCCATCGCAATAAGATCACGGGAACACAATACTGAAGATACTGTATTTATTGCTAACGAGATAAGCAAACTCTTAGAAGATGGCGTTATAGAGCCCAGTAATTCGCCGTGGCGTGCACAAGTTCTGATAGCTGGCGGCGGAATGCACCGAAATTTGCTTTATACCATACCTTCTTTCTAATATTTCATTCAATTTAAATTCTATTTGTGTATAATAATAATAATAAATAAATTTGCTTTATACCATACCTTCTTTCTAATATTTCATTCAATTTAAATTCTACTCGGCTGTCAGATTTTCTGGTTCTCTATGGATATTAATTTATTTTTTTTTTTTCTTATATTTTGGCTCCACACATAGTGTATTTAACCAGTGTCAAGTATTGTAGTTTTCATCGTATTATGAAATATTTCATGTAAAGTCAAGTCTTAGTCACAGTCAGTCAGGGTAGTCATAGTCCAGTCTAAGTCAGGTAGTCATAATCCAGTGTAAGTCATGCCCCAGTAAAGTAGTGGCAACTTTACTAGAGGCTTCTATGGAGTTTTGGAAGCAACACGAAAAACCACGTTTCACTACATTATATCACTTGCCCACACTTATACTCGTAATTCAGCACTTAATGCGTAAAATGCCACTAATTTTAAACATTAACACTAGAAAAAGCATAAGTTTTGTGAAATAATACAATGCAACGACGTGAACTTTTTCACGTTCCCGCCAAAAAACTCGGATATTAATTTGTTGGTTAGTACATGAATAGCTTGAACTTAAGGTGAAACGTTACACTAGCGCAGCAAATTCAAAATTTCTTGCGTTCTTTTGCCAATAATAGCTTAATTATTCAACGTGATTACATGAAAGCTAATTTTGCGCAAATAAATAGAACATAATGTATCAATAAATTACAATTAAAAATATCACTTACATATCATTGGTTTAGCGACAAATGGCAATAACCTGAAAAACTAAGACGATATTTGTTTATTGCCATTTGTCGCCAAACCAATGATATCTAGGAGATACTTTTAATCGTAATTTGTTGATACATTCTATTTCTTTACGTTAAATTAGTTTTAATGTAATCACGTTTAGTAATCAAACTATTATTGGCAAAAGAACGCAAGGAAATTTGAATTTGCCGCGCTAGTGAAACGTTCCAACTTAATGGCCGATAGGGTATATGAATTTATAAAATGTATTAGGCAATTTCAATGTAAACCTTCATGTTAAAAACCGCTGGCCGACTAAGACTAGGTCACAGATATCGTCAATTATTTTTTTCTCTAATCTGTTGTCTAATTTTTTTTCTTTTAAGTACATAATGAAGAACATTAAAAATTTCGTCATTAAAATTACAATCTAGCCTATAAATGGCTAATAAGTAATATGAATTTAACCTAAACTGCTAAGTAGAGTAATTCTAAGAATGTGTCCATTAACACTATTCTTAATGTCTCTATTAAGGGGAAGACACAATGTTAGCGTGTTCTTTTTGAGCATCACTCACTACACTATGGTTCACTATCACTATCACTAAACCAACTCAAAAGGTTTTATCCTTTTTAGTCTTCTCACTATGTCCGTGTTGTCGAGGAGCTGGATGGCCTCAACGTTCACATGGTGGTGAAGCCTTCGTTCATGAGCTTCGGCGAACTTTTTTATAACATTGACGACAAGGTCTACTTGTAGGTCACGATGTAGATCCTCATTTCTAATGTACCACGGCGCATTTACAGCGCACCGGAGAACTTTGTTTTGGAAGCGTTGAATGATCTGTATATTGTTTTGTGTGGTACAGCCCCATAGCTGAATACCATAAGTCCATAATGGCATGAGGACTTGCTTATATAACAGTACTTTATTGTGCACTGACAACGAAGAATGCTTTCCAAGCAACCAGTGCATCTTTCTGTAGCGGAGCTCTAGCTCGTCGCGTTTCTTTTTGACATGTGCTTTCCAGCGAAGCTTTGCGTCTAGAGTCATGCCTAAGTACTTGGCTGTATTTTCGTGTGGTATTGCTTTGTTGTTTATGAACACTGGATGATAATTTTGCTTTTTGTTCGTAAAATCGATGTGAGCAGATTTGGTTTCGTTGAGCTTTATTCGCCATTTTTTTGTCCAATCATAAATTTTATTAATGGCTAACTGAACTTTTTCCGTGGCATCCTCTTGGTTGACTCCTGTAGCCATGATAGCGGTGTCATCTGCAAAAGTTGCAATGGTACTGTTTTCTAATTCTGGAATATCACAAGTGTACAATAAGTACAGGACTGGACCTAGTACGCTCCCCTGTGGTACTCCAGCTTTTATTGACTTAAGTTCTGAATATGCATCTTCTTGTCTTACTCTAAACATTCTTTGTGTCAGGTAAGACTGTAATATATCTGCAAATTGTTTTGGTAGCATATTTCTAAGTTTATGTATGAGACCCTCATGCCACACTTTATCAAATGCTTGTGCTACGTCCAGAAAGATAGTAGTACAAACTTTCTTCTTTTCTAATGCATCTTCAATGATTTTGGTGATCCTGTGAACCTGGTCTACTGTTGAATGTTTTTCTCTAAAACCGAATTGATAATCTGGAATTAGCCTTTGTTCTTCTATTATAGGTTTCAACCGTCTGAGAAGCAGCTTTTCAAACAGTTTTGACATTATTGGCAGCAGAGATATTGGTCTGTATGATGTTGCTTCATTGGGTGGTTTGCCAGGCTTTGGTATCATTATGACTTCTGCTACTTTCCACATATCAGGTACGTATTGAAGTCTGAATGTAGCATTAATGAGAGTTGTTAGTTTAACTATGGCCTTCCGTGGAAGTTTTTGAAGCACTTCTCCGGTAATAAGGTCGTAACCAGGAGATTTCTTTCGATGGAGACGTTTTATTTCGTTGTAGACTTCTTTTGGGGTTACAAGTCTTATGTCTACCTCAATTTGCGAAGTTTCAACCAGCATAACATCATCTGTACTTTCTTCGCTAGGGTGGAAAATCAGCTCCAGATGTTCAGCAAATCTGTTTGCTTTTTGTTTGTTATTTATGGCCCAACGTCCATTGTTTATTTTTATAGGTGGAATTGGCATCATTGGCTTTTTTAAGTTTTTGGTAGTTTTCCATAATGAATACTCTGTTGTACGGTCACTCGTTAGTTGACTTAGGTATATGCTCATATTTTCATCCTTAAAGTTTTGAATTTCTCTTTTAATTCGTTTGGTAAAATTATTAAACAATCTTTTATCTTTTGGACTTCTAGTGCTGTGCCATTTTTGTCGCTGTTTTCTTTTATCAGCTATAAGATTTCTAATTTCTTGAGGATAGTAATTACTTCTAAATATCGTTTTGAACTCAGGTGTATTACACCAAGCACAATGCTGAATATCCGTTATGAGTTTTCTTACTTCGAACTCTAATTGACCTGGAGTTTTCAGTGGCACCTGCAGATCAATAATTGCATCTAAATCTAACTTAAAACTCTCCCAGTCCGTTTTCTGGTTCACCAAAGTAGGATGGTTCTCTCGTTGTACAGTGTTCTCACTTAAAGTTAATATTATTGGTGAGTGGTCTGAGCTCATATCGTAGCTTTCCTCAATATTAAGAAAACTAGGTGATATATTTTTATATATGAAAAAGTCAATAAGATCTGGTAACTTTTGGGGATCTGTGGGCCAATAGGTAGGTTTACCTGTTGATATTACGTCACAATTGAGCTCATTAATTGATTTTAACAGTTCTTTTCCTTTTGTTGTTGTTATTCTAGATCCCCAAAAGGTGTTCTTAGCATTAAAATCACCTCCCAATAGGAATCTCATACCCAAAGTTTTCAAGAAACTTTTATATTGCTCTGCTTTCAATGCATGTTTTGGTGGACAATAAATAGCTGATATAGTGACAGGATAGCGTTTAGTTATGACACATACAGCTACAGCTTGTATATGTTGCTCTTCGTACGTGTGTTCTTGGTAATGGTAGATATTTTCTTTAATTATAATGGTGCTGCCTCCTCTAGCGGTATTATTAGGATGTAAAGCATGATAAGTCTTGTACCCTTTAATTTTAACATATGACTCTGTTGTAAAATGTGATTCAGAAATGAGACACACATCTATGTTTTCGGTATTAAGGACTACCTGTAGTTCATTCACATGTTTCAGGAGCCCATTGGCATTCCACGCCATAATTCTCAGTTGTTTCATCATTTTTGTTGTTTTGCAGTAGCAGATTTGGTGCCACTTTCAAGTTTTTTCAGACGATCGTCGAAAGAAGTCATGAGATTTAAAATTTTATTAATCTTTTCATCAATATTACAGTTTTCGTACTGAAGTTGTGGTTGAGACAATGGTTTTAACTGAGCTCCTCTTGTTACTTGTGCATAAGATACATTTTTTGTAACGTTATGAACATGGCTTTTTTTGGTTTTGTTTAAAGTCGAAACCTGAATAGGTGGTAGAGTGTTTTTCTTGGTAACCTTTCTTTAAATTTTGTAGTTCTTTGGCCACCATACAGCCTCTATAATTTGCAGGGTGCGCTTCACCACAATGAACACATTTTGGTTTTGCATCTGCTGATTTAGTACAGTCTCTGGTTAAGTGCTTACCTGTACATTTCACACACCTAGGCTCTTTAGAGCAGTATTTTTGTGTATGACCATATGCTTGGCACCTTTTGCATTGTGGAATCAGTTTTGATGTTTTCACTGGCTGTATGTCCACTTTGCAGCCTAAAATAGATGTAATGCTGTATACCTTTTTGATATCTTCATCTTTATGAAAAGAAAGCATGAACATGTTCAGAGGTTCTTTAGACTTCCAGCTCAGTTTATTGACCGCATCTTGGATTTTATACCCATTAAGTTTCAGATCTTCCACTATTCTATCGGGGAGGCAGGAAGAGTGTAAGTTTTTCACCATTACTCTGATTGGCCTATCCTGTTTATTCTCATAAGAGTACCAAAGAAAGTTATTTTGCAGCAATAGCTTTGTAATACATCTGTATGAGTCTTCGTTGTTTGAGTTTATCTTAACATTTTCTCCACTCATCATTTTTACGATAAATGAGTCCTTCGTGGTATTTGTCGAAAGAAGATCATGGAACTTTTGGTAATCTTTAATGTTCTCAACTACAATTGGTGGTGGTAGTGGCGGTTTCCTTTGTTTTGGTTTTTCCGTAACATTTTCGTTAGAGTCAACTACTTGTGGTGGGGATAATGACGTATTCAACTTCCTTTTCTTCCTGCTTTTTTGTCGTACCCACTCAGTTTCTCTCGCAAGATCCTCTTCATCAGTCTCATACTGAACATCTGCAAGAGGCATCTCATTGTTTGGTGTTTTGGCTGGAGCTGGATCATTTTTCTCCCGGATGTGCTTTAGATGAAGCTGAAGTTTTTCTATTTGACCTTTGAGGTCAATTACTACACTTTCTAATCTTTTGCGTTCTTGTCTTTCCTCTTCAAAATGTTTGTATAACAAACGCTCTGTTTCAGTTTCCAACGCTATTTCAGTTGTCATAGCCATATTTTCAAAGTATGGCTTCGCCTTAATATTGTTTATACACAGAAACACTCTTGTGATTCACTATCGATAACTGGGTCATCGTGACCGCGGATGACACACACGCGCGACGGCCGGCCCGGCGAATTGCGCGTCAGCGCTTTACCCGAGTGCAAACTAGAGCAAGAGCACGCGACACGACCGTTCTCGATGGAAGTAGAACAATCATCCTGTTGTCTAATGACAACCCCGAAATCGCGAAATAAAAAATCTGCTGTTTTATGAAAAAAGTTCATTGACCTTTGACAAAATGGTAAAGAACAGTAGACTCAAGCTGATGAATGTGTATTTTATTATACATTTATTTCTTTACGTGGTTATTCATGTTCCGTCAATTGTAGCCCCAGCCTAATAATTCCGGTGCGTACAAAACGTGACGAACCCGATGTGACGAATTCATATCAAAAAATCTTTAAAAAATTATAAAAGCTACTATGTTCATTTTATGGCTACTTGTGATTTGTATTACAATAGTTTATAAACTTAAATGCGATTGAATTACGCCAAATAACTCGATAAACTGCGTATACCTCATAAAATCCCGCTACTATCTGGAACTCCAATTCAGACCCACCGTACTGCGCCCACTTTCGTCACAGATTCTGCGTAAACTGAGGATTGCTCTAAAATGCCGGCTATTCTACAAACTAGATTAATGTACAGAGAAATCAAAAATAACCACAATTTAGAGTAAAACTTCGTTGACGTATTAAAATGTGTCGTGACTGGGGCCGGAATTCCGGCACTGCCTGATTCCTGGGACAGCAAATATATATTATTTTGAGCCATTTAACGCCCAAATATGACAGTATAGAGCTCTAAATCGTATCCAAGAGTTCAACATACGTCTATGGAGTCTAAAATAGTAGCGTAATTTAATTTACCTAATTTTTTCTGAGACTCTGAAGTTGCTCAGACGCAGGTGGGACATGAAGATTTTACACGTCTTTGCTATTTGTTTTTATGATGTTTTAATATTAATGACTATTGGGTTGCAAATAACAGTATATTTGGTAACTGAAATATGTATTCATTAAATAAATATGCAGTTTAGTTTGGTACAATCCATACTTTTTTTAAATAAAATAGCTAAAGTCCTGGACGCATCAAATTTCCAAATGTACATCTTTTTTGAAAAACGCCCAAAAACGTTAGTTAATGCGTTCTTCACTATGAGGGCAGAGTTGCAGTATCACAAGGAACTCTAATAGATAGATGTATTATAATTATAGATTGTGTCTAGATAATTTGTCCAAAACTCAAGTCCATCGTTTAAAAAGCTATTTAACTATCATATAGATGTATGCATACTTCATACTTGTGTATGTAAAATTATACAAAAAAAAATTTTTTTCACCGAAAAACACGTTCTTTATCCTAAAATTAGTTATACTTATCTGTAACTAGGATAATTTATGTTTATTATTTATTAACAAAATTTGCGATTTCACAATCCATTTTATTTCTATGAATACCTTGATTACTTGATTACGCGTGAAGTAGAACGGAATGGTTAAAAATATGAAGTATACATGAAAAGAGACTTATTCGTAGACTAAATACAAAATCCGTTTGAGGCTCGATTCAAAATCCAGACATAGACTCAGGTAGGTATATAGAGCTCAAGCTCTTCGATACTAAGAAAGATAAAATATCTGAGCATAGATTCTATTTTCAAAATGTGATTGGAGATTAAAGGACACTTGAGGCTCGTCCTGTACCTAATACGGCTACAATAGCAGGTACACAATATATTGCGTTTGTAGCTGCATAGCACAGCTCATTTAATTAAAAGATACCACTATTCATTTTAAATCCGCATATGTATCAATTCAGAACACTTCGGTGGTTTTCGTATCTTCAAAAACCCTCACAAATCAGTGACACCTCTATTGAAATAAAATCAGCCTCAGCGAGACAAACTGCCACCGCATGGACATCTCTTTTCATGGCTACTTGCCTCTTGCATTAACGGCTCCCCGCAGTTTTGAGATTTTGGTCCATTGCGTCTTTTGGTTTCGATCGCCACTCCAAAATCTTTCTTCCCCTTTGCCTATCGGTTCTGCTGTCAGTTGCAGATTTCCTGACCAATACTTTTGTATACAAAATGAAAAAAGTATATATCGAGGGCGTAGAAGGGATATTAGATAACTAACAAAACAAATATCGCGAGAAAACAACGATATAGTGATTTTTTTCGACAAAATTAGCAATAAAAATTTTTGTAGGAGCAAAATTACCGTGGGCTTTTTATATGTTTTGAGTTCATCATGGATGCCGCAGCTCTTCACAGAATTTTGTTTTAAAAATGGTTAAAATTCTGTCCCAGATTTCTTTATACACATCCAAATTTTGCGTTGAGGTAAAACTGAATAACGAGCTTTATGCATTTTATGTGACAACAAAATGGTGGTTCTGAGAAATTATACATTATTTGGTCAGTTATTCACTTCTTCCTCTCAAGTTTTACAGCTATTATTGAAGGTTCATTTCTGTTACAAAATACCTTTTTTGGAATAATTTTGGCACGGAATAATATATCTGAACTAGGGTAAGACCAAAAGATGCGTCGTGATTTGGGCTTTATCGTCATGCCAAAAAGTCGATTTCGCAAGAAGTGTTAGTTATGTAATTTCCCCTCTACGCCCTTGATATCTAGTGTAATTCCGCCAAAACCCCCCGCCGCTGTCCCGCTGTTTTAAGCGGAATACTACTAGATATACTATTTTCATTTTGTATTTAAGATGAACTTCCGCGAAGTTACACCGGAGTCAATCAGTTATCACTACGTTTGTTGCAACATTCACTACTGTAAGCTGAATCGAAACTTAACCCTAACAGTCGAGTGCGATAAATCTAGCCGCCCCATCTCGATAGCGTTGCCACACTCGCAGATAATAATGCAGTGAAATGCATTATTGGAATAGCAATAGAACCTTGCTGGAAAATTACTTAAATGTCTATTTTGTGTGAGTGCAGGCGTGTGTGTTTTGGACCTGTAATCATGCTTTTTTCAAATAAAGCTTACACTATTTTATGAAAGTTCGCCATAATCACCATACGCTCGGCAGGCGGCTTGGTGATCGCAGAAGATTTTAATGTACTGAGGAGAATGCTGGGGCCCATTCTCTGGATATTCCCTTAGCCAGTTATCCACGGGAAGAGATGGGGTGAACCTATTCTGACACCGCTGGGAACACACGGGCAGTCAATTACATTCAAGGGTATATATATAATGTTGGTACATAATATACATACCCATAATATTTATAAAAAACCTATGGCCAACTGTAGTTACGAAATCACATCGACTTAGTAGATATTTCCTTCGTAGAACAAAAGCAATATAAACTTTGTAAAAACAGAAAAAGGATAACACTCAATTTCCATATCGATGGCCGATCCGGACCTTTTTATCCTCGATTAATTCAAAGGTGGGCTGTTTCGTTAACTCAAAAACTTTTCCTTTAAAAGCAAACTCATAGCCGTCCACGTGGGCTGCTCAGGGATGCAAAAATGGGGACTATAGACTCTGCTCAATATAATTGGTTACTTTTTATTTTATACAAATTCAATCATTAAAATCTGTACATGACTCTTGGGTTTTTAAACTGCAATCAGAAACCATTATTCATTGTATTTCAATCAAGTTCAGAAGTGTATCAAATTGAAACTGATCCGGAGCTTCGATCTAAGACTTTAAATATTATCCCGTAAATATTTCAAGGTCGTCGGTTTTGTGGGTTCAGAAATCACAGACATCTAACTTTCGATATTAGGTCCAAAGCCACTCCTATCGTGTATTATGGGAAAGAGAGAAGGGAGAAGGGTAAAGATAAGGGAAACGGCCCCCTAATTACCTAACTCGCAACAGGTTTGCGACAGGCGTAAATCTCGCGGTGATTGCTGTCACACATCATTAGTGGTGTCGAGAATGTATGTTTCGCTACTGCTGTCGCATTGCTACTGCTGTCGCATTGCTGTTGCAACTTTTACGTAATTACCCCGCGGATGAATAGATGAAGGTGAAAGGGCGCAGGTGCGTGAGCACCTGCCTCCATTCGCTGTTTCATTCATTCGTGCTATTTCCTTATCTTTTCCCCTCTTCCTTCTCTCTTCCTTTAGACTGAGATAAGGCGTAAAACTAATTAACCTGTGCGAAGCCGGGGCGGGTCAACTACTTTCCAATAAAATTCTTAGACTCTTAACGGCTATTTTTAAAATGATGTACCATCGCCATCGGTCATTTTACAGTCAAGACTAATAAAGCAGTACTTATTACACTTCCCTACCTCGAGTACCCCAGGGGTACGGTCAAACGCTGTGCATATTAACATAGCTTTGTACCGTCGACAAAGTTTGCCTTTTGCAAAACTGTGCACTGCGCTGCACGCGTGCTAATGAACTCCTAAATATCGGATTTCATGGCCCCTGCGGACCATATGTTTAGTGTGTCTTGTTAAATTAAACTCTGAGTGGTATAACGTAGATGTTTTGGAAAGAGGCACTATTATGACAGTTGAAACAAAGCTTTAGATTGCGCTGGTGTTGGTGGCAAATTCGCGTTTTACGGGTTTTTTTAGGAGCTCCTTCATTCATTACAGAATAATTAGGTGATAACTGAATTAGTAATGCTAAGCGAAGCTTGACTAACAAAGCACTGACTGGCTTGTTAGCTTAGTTGGTAGTAGCTTTGCCTTCATAGGTTGTGGGTGGGACAATCATTTCTTGTGATGAACATGTGTATGTTCTGTGTCTGGGTGTTATATTGTATTCTATGTACAAAAAGCAAAACAAAAACAAAAACAAAAAGTATCTACGTATTCCATCAGTTATCTGGTTCCCATAGTACAAGCTTAGTTTGGGGCTAGATGACGCTGTGTGAAATGTCCACACATATTTATTTTTATCTATTTATTTGAAGTAAAGCAACGTTCGCTACGGTCAGCACTCGGTTAGGTATATAGCCAACCAAAACGTCCTATCAAAGACCATTATAAGTGACCCGCAATGCACGTACCGTAAATCATACGCCGCGAGAAGCTAACCCCGTATTATTACTAGATGGCGCTGACCAATAGCCTGGGAATTTTTGTTTCGTCTCTTGAAGGGGATAAATTTGAATTATTGCAATGTTAGTATCTCTCTGAGACGATTTTCTAAAACAAAATCAGGATGGACACCATACACATGTGCGATTTGATACACTTAGCGGCATTTAGCGTAGATAGAAGGTACTTACTCACCGGCGTACGATTTACTGTTTCGGCATTCCACGACTTATACTTATTAATGGTCTTTGGTCCCATGTAGAATTGAGCGCAAGGTACAGTACCTATAGGGCATATGCTAAGCTATCGGATCCCATTGTTGTCATACGCCGACTATCGTTAAGCCAATGAGAAGCGTTCATCATTGTCACCATCAGCCGGAAGACGTACACTGCTGAACATACGCATCCTCTCTACGCGACTTCAGATCCTTATCATAGGGAGGGTTTGCCATAATCACCGCGCTTGGTAGACGGCTTGATGATCGCAGAAGATTTTAATGTACCAAGAACAATCATCATCATCATCAACAGCCTGAAGACGTCCACTGCTGAACATAGGCCTCCTCCAGAGAGCGCTACTGAAGTTTTCCAGTGGCGACCACGAACTGACAGCCGCGGCGAGCCGATGGATGCAGGAGGCGAGCAGCCGCTCTCCAAGAACAACGCTGTTACAAATCCCCTGTATATTCCCTTACCTGGCTCGCACGGCACCCGCAGAAAGAGAATGGTGGTCCTATTCTCACCGCCGGGCCACACGACCAACATAACAATAGATACTTAAACATTATTAGAAATCGTACAACTGTAATAATATTTATTTAACGGGCAGTGTGCCTTTATTCTTTAAACTAACGACTACAATAATAAAAACTAATAAACTAGCTGTACTATCTATTACAAAGAACATTAATTGGACTGTATACTAGCCCCGATGGCCTATAGACAGTCCAAATGCGCCAGCCCACTACCGGTAGGTAGCGTACCCAACATGCTGGCAGCATTGCCTCGTTAAATTGCAATGCTGACTCGTTGAGCCAAATAAGTCCAGCATTTTGGTCACATGTCGCATCAACCAGGCGCTCTGATAAACTTTGGAAAACGCGATGAGCGACCGGTCCCCACGGTCCGGGAGCTATTAATTGTTCGTTTACATTCACACTGTTACTAAAATTTTATATTATCTGTATTTAAATTCCAGCTCTTATTATACAAAAATGTTAACAAAATATCCCAGGAAATGACTTTCCAACCTTTTTCATATTCAAAATTGAACCGTGCAAATATAAATGTTTACAGCAAGGCATGACCAGGGACCCCAATTTTCTTGTGGACAGAGCCAAAAGTAAACAAGATGCAGAGCAATCAAGGGGAATACAAACAGGGAAACTCTGAGTGAGGTCCTATGAAGCGAAAAATTAAGATTTTGATTATGTACAAATATAGACTTGAAAATACATTCTTTTGTTACTATTTTCCGAAATAAATATTGGTCGGATTCACGCTTCAAAAAGTTGTATATTTATTATTTGAACAGAACTCAATAAAATGTTTCCCAAAGTTTATTGGGTCGATCCAAATCACAGACATCTAATACTTGTAGTAAGCAGACTTAACATAAGAGAAATATTGCGTGCCCCTTTTTCAACATGCAATCTTACGCACATGCACAATTGCACATCAAAACTTACTGGTAAAAAAATAATTCGGGTGTGTACCTATATGGAACGTTGCCACACAACGATATGTTTCCATGGTAACATGATTGCGTTTTGGGCACGCGTTCCTTTTTGTCCATGGGTGCGTATGTGTTGCAACAGCAAAAAGGAAAGAGATAAAGTTATCAAATTTTATTAAGAGCGAAAGTAATGGATATATCATTTACTAGCTGCGCCCCGCGGTTTCACCCGCGGATAAAAAGAAGTCTATGTGTTAACTTATCGTATATACTATTTCTATTTCAAATTTCATTTGAATGTGTTTGCAACTTTTGAATTTATATATTGTTAGGATTATCCGCGGCTTCACCTGCTTTGATATTAGGAAATAATAGTCGCTGATAGAACAGAGCAGCCACGAAAAAAACGCTTACTCCTACTATAATTCACCTCTGCTACAAACTCACTCTCGCAGGCCGTTTGTGGCCCAGCGAACAGAGCAACCTCGAAAAAAAACTTCTTTAACCATAGGTCATTATCGCTACAAACCCACTCTCGCGGGCTGCTTGCGGCCCAGCGAACAGAGCAACCTCGAAAAAAATGCCAACTTTTACCACAGGTCATTATTGCTACAAAGCCACTCTCGCGGGCCGCTTGCGGCCCAGCGAACAGTGCAACTTCGAAAAAAAAAACGCCAACTTGTACCACAGGCCATTATCGCTACAAACGCACTCTCGCGGGCCGCTTGCGGCCCAGCGAACAGAGCAACCTCGAAAAAAAACGCCAACTTTTACCACACGTCATTATCGTTACAAACCCACTCTCGTGGGCCGCTTGCGGCCCATGCAGCGAACAGAGCAACTTCGAAAAAAAAAACCTATTTCTACCACAGGTCACCTTTGCTACATACTTGGTCTCGCGGGGCGCTTATAGTAGGTATCCCACAGGAAACATTTTTTTCGGGATAGAAAGTGTTTTGTTTTTTAGTAGGTACGTGCTAGAGCGTATATTGCCCTTCATATCATCGAATTGAATGTTCAGTGATAATGCTATCCTACAGGTATCATTTATTTATCCGGAATGGAAAGTATTTCATTATTAATAGCTACCTACATACTGCGGCCTCCGATTTTCCTAAATTTTGACCATTTTAGTTGAGTAATGTCGAAGCTAAGAAAGAACGTTATCCCACAGGATCTATATATGTTTCTAGGATAATATTTTTTGACCGTTAGTACATGCTACAGTCTTATTCATTTAAATTAATTGCCTATTTACGAAGTTGAGTTTACAAAGCTTTCCTACGGGAACGGGTTTATTTTCCGGGATAAAAAGTATCATATGTGTTAATCCAGTACATAAGCTATCTATATTCTAAATTTCATCCAAATCCGTCCAGCCGTTAGACCGTGAAGGAGTAACAAACATACACACATACACACATACAAGCTTTCAGCTTTATAATATTAGTGTGATTCTCGTCTATGTAGTACATAATGTTAGGTCTGCTTACAGTATAGTATTAGATGTCTGTGATCCAAATGCTGCCAGCATGTTGGCCACGCTGTTATAGCTGAAGTGCGCTGCAAGCCCCCCGGACGATGCGCTCATCGCTTTCCGCTGCCCGTAACCCGCGCACATCTTATTTTTGCTCTGCGCAGCGTTTCATTCCAATTTCACAGCTGCCAATGAGTTTGAATCGCACTCTACCTACTGGTAGTCGGTTCGAGCATTTAAACTGTCTTTCTATAATTATTATGTCAGAATAGTGTTTACTAAACACATTTTACAAAAGGAAACAAAAAATTACACTTCAAAGTTTCTTGTGGCTTCTTCTTTATAAATGTAATCGAAGCTACGAATCGGCGGGTAATTACGTAAAATTTGCACCAGCAATGCGACAGTAGTAGCAAAGCAACAGCAGTAGCGAAGCATACATGCTCGACATCACTAATGATGTATAACAGCAATCACCGCGAGATTTACGCCTGTCGCAAACCTGTTGCGAGTTAGGTAATAAGGGGGCCGGGTTTTGTATTCTGCTATGTGCCGGATTGCTTGCACCTGTTGTGGGAAGGAGAACTTCTTTTTTTTTACAAACTCGTATTGTAATAGGCCTGCTAAATAACATTTTGACATTAAGCACTATGTAATGTTGCTTATAATTATTATGCTTGTACCTACAATAATTTATTTGAATATATTTAAATATCTTATCAGATTATTGACTTGTAAAAGTGCTATTAATAGCCTATTTGCATTAAAGTTATTGAGTTTTGAAAAAATATTGAGTTTTGTTAAATAGTTACTTATTAACCTGGTCTTAATATATAAACTAAGTGTTACAAGTATGAGCAGTCTTATCACTGACAGCGATCACTAGACAATCCTAGATAGGCAGACTAAAAGTGACACAAAGTTAACAAAACGACATGGACAAATCGTTAGAACGAAAACAGGAATCCCGATCCATTCTTCCCTGTGAAGCAATTTGTTCTGAACCGAGAATGTATCGGTCACAGACGCTATACACTCGGTCTTGATTTGCAGAAGATTCACTTTGCTCGATTGCTACGTGGTTTTATTTTTGGATAGGCTGTTATTGGAAAGAGCTAATGTGACACGGTGGTATAGTGCGACTTTCAGAATGACGCACCCGGGTTCAAACGCGATCGGCACTGCACCAAGAAATTTTCAAATTTAGAATTTTCACTGGCTCTTACAACGGTAGAAGAAAACATCATGTTTAAGAATCCCAATATCCGAGACCATGTGTCATCCGCCTACAAGCACTTGGCTAGCCACTTTCACCTTATTTTGATAAAATAAAATGAATAATAAATAACGCCCAACGATCACGCACATAGATCCTGGACCCTAACTAGGATTCCCTGTACCTAGGGACCCAGGAACTACGAGGACCATGGTCACACAACACCCAGACACAGAACAAGTGTTTGCGCTTTTTTCTTACAAATTCTTAACAAATACTTGTCCTGTCGCGGGAATCGAACCCGTTGCCTCCGGGTTACGAGCCGACCAGCCAAGCCACAACACCACGGAGGCTGTCTAAACAACTGTTGTGTTGACTGCCATGGAACTAATTACTTTGCTTACAATTAATATCAAACTTAGTTTATTGAACATAACTTAAGTACTTAAAATAACCGGCCAAGTGCGAGTTGGACTCATGCACGAAGGATTCCGTACCATTATCTATCCCTGCCATCTAGTGTTGAGTAGCAGTACTATTTAAAGCAGCGCCATTTATGACTCATCTGGTAAACGAGCAAAAAAAACACGTTTGTTGTATGGGAGCCCCCTTCAATATTTATTTTATTCTGTTTTTTAGTATTTGTTGTTATAGCGGCAACAGAAATATATCATCTGTGAAAATTTCAACTGTCTAACTATCACTGTTCATGAGATATAGTCTGGTGACAGACGGACAGACAGACGGTGGAGCCATAGTAATAAGGTCCGTTTTACCCTTTGGGTACAGAACCCTAAAAACAATATACTATTACTAAAACTAAATTAAATCTAAACTAAAATAAACTAGTACGGCACTTATCTAAAACTAAAAGTACAAATATCCAAACTTATAAAATAAAAACTTTATATATAATATCAAACTAATACTGTACATAAATAAACACAGATAATTAATAATACCGCAAAGCTGTTTTGCATTTAGTTAATCTTCAAGTCATTCCTAAGGATCAATTATGCATGTAAATAGAATTAAGTAGCATTGTATGCCGACGGTTTCACGCCAAAGACTTCTATGTATACACCAGACAGGACATCTCTAACTTGCATTGTCAACCACTGCAAATATGCCAATGAGCATCTTCTCGCTCATACGATGCTCAGCACTCAAAGCAACTGCACGTGCAGCAGTGTGCCATGGCACTAGCGCTGCGTATTGTGATCGTTGGTTAGACGATTTAATCTCGTAAAGCGCTGTAGCGGATTTTAGTTTAATTATACAAAAAATGACAACTATTTGTGCTTTGAATAGCTTCTCTAGTACGTAGTACCTCTTTGTTTCACGCCTAATCATTCATTTCATACCTATGTATACGTACCGGGATACCGTCTGTACTAATAATTTCATTATTCATAATTTCATTGCACATACCTCATTTTTAATAATGATGAAATTTATAATGGTGGTTATTTATAAATAACTTTGTTCATAATAGTTACTTTTTATATTGATCTTTTCTTATACTATTTATTCAAATAATGTTTAAATTTATAAAATTTTATGGTATAATGTTAATGTTAAGAATTTTTTTATTATACTTTTTTTATTATAAATTTCATTACTTATAATTTCATAATAATCAGCATTCATAATTGTATTGTTCATAATGACTTTTTCATATTTTTTAGTTAACATAATAATAATTTTGAGGTAGTTAAATCATTATATACATTTCATTGCATGTATACCCTAAAGATACTAAGATACTAGTCTAAGGCAAAGTCATAAATAGGTGCGACGACGAGCGAAGCGAGGAGGAGCGTTAGGTTAACTGTGACCACACGACGCACGAGCCGAGCGAGCGAAGCGAAGCGTAGCGAGCGAGCCGCGGCAGCGGCCGGCGAAGTGCCAGAAGTCACTTATGCTTATATTAAAAAATTACAGAAACCATCTATATTAAGTTTCAGATTACCTTTATTTGATTTAAATATTTTACACGTGTTTTTATTAGACAATTCAAGTTATTTATTAAAATAATGCACAAAGTTCACCAACAATACCAAAATCAACATAACATGAGAAAATATAAGTTATTTTACAATTACCCACAGTCCACACGTTAATTTTGTTTGTTTTGACTGGATGAAGTGCCTACATAGATTGAAGAGCAAATTGGCTTGCCGTACTACGTTTTTATAACTGATTACGATATATATAACAATCAACAGTTCTAGTCACATTAATTTACAGTATTATTGATATTTTGTTTTATGATTTAAGTTAGTTATGGTAAAAGAACATTATAAATTTGTACTGTTATGTCATATACGCCTTATGAGTTTCATTCTTATAAATTTGGATTATTATAAATTTTGATTTATAATAAAGAAAATTAGATGTAGTGAAAGTATAATAAATCACATTATGTGAAATGATGATTATAAGTAACAATTTTATTTGTAACAAAATTATGACAAACGATTTTATAAGTTTCGACAGTGAACCATACGTACCACAGTATAACTAATAGTAGTAATCTACTAAGGCTAGCTGCCTGCTATATTTTATTTCATAGATTTATTGTATTTATCACTTAGTTATGTACCTACCTATATACTCACATATTATATCTATTATGTTTCTATTGAATAGATTCTGCTATACAGGCTCTATAAAGAACCTAGTGCAGAGTTACAATAATGGTACTGTAATCTTACTATTAATAAAAAAATACAAAATGTTTTTAGATAATAATCGTTTTTAAAATTGCCTTACATAATAATTTTCAGCAATTTTAATAACAATTTATATTTTGAATGTATCTTATTATACCTACTAACGTTCACCCCAATTTCTATAATAAGTTTTTTAACTTTAAACTAATAAAAAATAGATTTAAACAAATTGTTTTTGTTGTTAGAAACAATGACAAAGCAAAACGTAGCCAGTAACGCAATCTATCAAGCAATTTGGACACGAACAAAGTGGACGCAACAAAGATCCAATCAGAATAAATCAGGCTGGTTCGTATTGAATAAACCCATTTTCTCCATCTGAGTTGAATTCGCAAGTCGAGCGTCAGTGATCAGTGGACAACATAGTACTACTACAGTAACAGTAAGGACATTCCGATTAAGTTTTCGTTGCGTTTTCATTTAACTTGATTAATGGTTGAACGACAAAATCAGCTGTCCGCATGGAATCCCTTTTTTGTGCTCTATCCTTTTCTTTGACTTAAGATTGTCTTTTCACAGAGCGAGAAAGATGACGGAGTGCTATCGCACGCGGCAACGTCAACGATGTGATGCTTAGCACTCGTGCTGTCTGTGCTAACGGTACACAATGGTTCGATCCATAAGGCTACATTTGAGTCATTTACCTTCTTATCATGTCTAATGCTCATGTTCCACCTATACCGGTAATTGTTGGGAACGATACTCTCGAAGTTGTCGACAAGTATGTCTACCTGGGACAGATTGTCCAATTAGGTAGGTCCAACTTCGACAAAGAGGTGGCGCGAAGAATCCAACTCGGCTGGGCAGCGTTCGGGAAGCTTCGTCCTATCTTTTCGTCCAAAATACCGCAGAGCCTGAAAACGAAAGTTTTCAATCAGTGTGTGTTGCCAGTGATGACTTATGGAACTGAGACATGGTCTCTTACTGTTGGCCTCATTAGTAAGCTCAAAGTCGCGCAGCGAGCTATGGAGCGAGCTATGCTCGGTGTTTCCCTGCGAGATAAGCTCCGGAACGAGGAGATCCGCAGGAGAACTAAAGTGACCGATATAGCTCTTAGAGTTAGTAAGTTGAAGTGGCAATGGGCAGGCCACATCGCTCGTAGAACTGACAACCGATGGGGAAGAAAGGTTCTCGAGTGGCGACCACGAACCGGAAGACGCAGCGTAGGCCGGCCCCCCACTCGGTGGACCGACGACCTGGTGAAAGCCGCGGGGAGCCGATGGATGCAGGAGGCGAGCAGCCGCTCAAGGTGGCGTGCTCTGGGGGAGGCCTATGTTCAGCAGTGGACGTCTTCAGGCTGTTAATGATGATGATGATGACCTTCTTATCTTTTGTCTTTCGTCTTTCAAATTTTAGGTTTTTTTATGCTATAACGGGCATAATTATGTTTGACAACATCTCACCTAATGATAAGTGATGAAGTTGTCTAAGGTGGAGCACGTTTGCCCATGAGGTGCCCATTCACTCTTGACTTGAAAAGACCCAGAACCCAGGAGGAAATAATGTTGCTGGACGAGCATTCCATTGCTTGGCCGTTTGGACTATGAATGACTAAGCAAAACGCTTAGTGCGAACTGGTGGTACACTTACGACGTAAGGATGTTAAGAATCACCAAGCTATGAAGTTCTATGGTGGAAAGGGGATGACGGAATTAGCTGATGGGGGGCATGCGCACGCTCTCCAAAATGTAACCGATAGAAGATTGATACTTTGATTGACTGGTGACCTTGCGTCTGAAGTCTGAAGATCTGTGATGCTGAACAAAACAAACTCAATAAAATGCATGCGACATACGTGTGTATAGTAGCAACGTTGAAAAAAATACATTTTTCAAATAATTATGCACTAATATCTGTTTTTCTTGACATCTTTTCGCTGTAGCTAGGCCTTAGATTGTTTAGTGTTATATTTGCGTCGTTTATATTAAATGTCCATACTGTGTCTATGTGGCGTCACTGCAACCACTGTCCAGTGGTAACCGCGGAGTCCAGGCTACCGAAACATGGACTAAATGAATGCACCTTGATTTGTTGACCAAAATGTTTTGGATTTACAATAAAGTTACTTCAATAATTAAAACTGTAGGCACCCTGCTAAATTATTAGTGAAACTTAAAAATTTCAATTTCAATATTATTGGAAATAGGCTAAAGTAAGGCTATTTGCGATAAATTAAAATAATTTATTGCAAATAGGTTAACTTTAGCACTTGTACAAGTCAAAATCAGAATAATTTATTAAAATACACCAGTTGTGGTAAAGAGCTATTCTTTTTTTTTTCAATCTCACATAATAGGCTGTACCTAAGTGTCGTGCTCCTCGATTTATTTACCGATTTTACTTATATTTTCAATTATTGCATTCTATTTTAACCTACTTTATGAAAATAATATTTACTTGATCGTTTTTAATAGCAGGCAACTAGCCTGTTATTGTAATAATAGGCTTGCTATAAGTAATTATAATAATTTTGACATTTTAAATTTGTACTGAACTAATTCATTTGACTTGTAAAAGTGTAAAAGATAGCCCATTTGCAATAAAAAACAATGACTTTTAATTTTGTATGTTTATTTATTACAATCTTTTTATACTTAGTTTATTTCAAGTTATCTCAAAGACTTGTAAAAGTGCTAAAAGTAGCCCATTTGCAACAAAATTCTTTGGTTTTTTTATTTTAAGTACAAGGAACCACACTAATAATAATACACACAAAGAGAGAGAGCGAGAGAGAGAAAGAGAGAGAGAGAGAGTAGAGAGAGAGAGAAAGATAAAGAGAGTGAGAAAGAGAGTAGGCCATCATCTGTAGCCATAATCCAACACGCTGGGGGAAAATATGGCCATCATGTATCGAATGAACAGTCACCAATTTAGCATAACAAAGCTACTAAAATATATCAACCTCCCATCACAAACAGATTGCTTCACAACACCAATCTCATTAGCATTACTATTAAATTTCCAAACACGATCCAAGAGAATGTATTTTCACTTTGAATTTTGCTGGGAAAGCATCAATTAAGTCATTAAAATCATATCTCTTTTGGTAGAGCAACGAAGTAATCAAGTGAAATGAACGTATAAGGCAGAATTTGGCAGACTACCAAATGTTGGAAGCCTCGTAAGGGTAGATTTGTACTATGACCGTAGCTACGAACACCTTAGCATCGTCATATAGCTTTGCTACTAAGACCCCATTTGTGCCCATCTTTTACCTATTTGGTAAAAGATAAACAATGGGGAAGAAAGGTTCTTGAGTAGCGACCATGAACTGGAAGACGCAGCGTAGGCCGCTCCTTACTAGGTAGACCCAGGATCTGGTGAAAACCATGGGGAGCAGATGCATGCAGGAAGCGAGCAGCTGCTCAAAGTGGCGCTCTCTGGGGGAGGCCTATGTTTAGCAGTAGACGTCTTTAGGCTGTTGATGATGATGATGACGTAAAAGACAAGGATAGATGATAAAAAAGTTTGGGAATGATGCTCAGAAATGTAAACATCCCATAAGTAATTAAAAATGTAACTTTAGATTTATTTTATACTGGGAATTGTCTACGATTCGTTCAAAAGAAATATAAATAAAAACATAGTTTTCACCTTATAAGCTGAAAATATTCTATTTATCATTCAAAGTGCAAAAGTGCATTTTAGTAGCGTGGATAGCTTTTTGAAATTCGAACCTTTCTATTCAATAATTTAACTGCCAGGCCACTGAAAATCATGTCAGTGCGCCCGCCTTATTTTTAAAATAATTGCACTATCCAGGACGACGACTGCATGAGAAACATTATAATAAGCAAATTAGCTGTTTTCCTTGCACCTATAGCATTTTTTCACTGTAGGTGAAAGTTAGTGTTTTGCTGGCGGCAAATATATTCTACATCTTGTACTTTTGAAACCCTCACTATAAGTTCAGGATTCTATCCATGCATCAGGAATACTGCATGAATCTTCTCTTCCTTTGCTCAGGTTTCAATACCCACTAGTACTCGCCCAAAAAACAACTCCCTTGTATGATAAATAACTATTTCTGAGCCTGCACTGTACATCATTGCACCGCAAACTGTGAAGGTAAGACTTTACGTCTTGGTAGAAGCGTGTTTTTACTTAGCACTAGTTATTGTATGTTCTGAAGCGTGTATCGTAAATTTTAAGCTGTGACACATTGTTAAAGTAATATTTCTCTGGTAAAATTCTTTCTCGACTTGGACGAGATATATTGCTATTGAGTTTGCGGCTTTCGATTTCGGTTTGTTGATTTCTGTTTTATTCAAGATATGGGTAGTGGTTTTTTTATGTTTGATGTATAAATTGATGATCTTTTTTTGTGTCCAGTTCAAGAAGTGTTTACAGCTATCCAAAAACCAGGCCTTGTTCATCACACGAATACATCGTTTTTGAATTCTAAAAACTCTTTCGATCTCAACTGAGTTTCCCCACATTATAATTCCATAGCTCAGAATAGACGACACGTAGCCATGGTAAGCTGTTAATGCGGCTTCCATAGATACCGTTTGTCTCAGTTTTTTTAGGGCAAAAACGTACCGATCAAGTCTCTGACAAACGAAATCAACATGAATTTTCCAATTTAAATTTTTGTCAATATTTATCCCTAGAAATTTAATTGTGTCAACTACATCTACTTTTTCATTATTAAAATATATATAAAAAGCGATGTGTTTTTTAGCAGGCGTTTTATGAATATCCCATCGTCATTAATATCGTCGGCTCAAAATTGTTTTTCACCTCACTAGCTCGGAAAAATTCTCTTTGTCATTCAAAATCTGGGCGCAAAAACGCATTTTGATCGCTAGCGTGGAAAGTGTTTTTAAAATTCGAACGTTTCTATTCAATAACTTTCTCGTCAAGAATTGAGGATTTAATCACAGATCTGCCCGAATTTAACCTTCTTGATATCG
This sequence comes from Ennomos quercinarius, assembly GCA_910589525.2. Taxonomy (NCBI): domain Eukaryota; kingdom Metazoa; phylum Arthropoda; class Insecta; order Lepidoptera; family Geometridae; genus Ennomos; species Ennomos quercinarius. The sequence continues at coordinate 14,214,468 of OU342508.1, read as the reverse complement.
CCAGTCCACTGAAAACTTATTAATACCACAGACTACCTCCTAAAATATACCATCTTTTTCTCGTTCACCAACCTCATTTTTAGAATAATCGCACTGTCCAGCGCCAAAGAGTATATAACCAATACGCTATGCAGCACGGCGACTGCATGGAAAATGAATGAAAAACACTTTTTCTTTAATTTTCCTTGAGTCACGAGACGAGCTAGTCGTTTACCTGATGTTAAGCGTTACCGTCACCCATAGCTAAATTAATAAGCTAAAAACTAATCTTTTCTTAGCCTTTTAGCTGGTTTTCTTGCATTTTCCTCGCTGTAGTGAGGTGAAAAGTTGTGTGTTGCACTCGGCAGCAAAGTTTTTCTGCGTCTCGTACCTTTGAAACCTTCGCTACGCTCAGGATTCTTCATTTGAACCACTCGCTACGCTCGTGGTTCAATCCTAGAATAGATAGATAGATAGATAGATAGATAGATAGATAGATAGATAGATAGATAGATAGATAGATAGATCAACTCTTTATTGTACACCGTAAAATAACAAAAAATTTACAAATAGAAAAAACTTAATTAACTTACACTAGTACAATAGGCGGTCTTATCGCTTAGAGCGATCTCTTCCAGACAACCTTTGCATAGGAAGGATATCAGTACTTAAAGTTATGGGCTTCGGTGTACAGGTAAATCAAAACAACATAAAAATAAATAATAGAATGATACATGGAAATATATATAATACTTCGCTTGCTCAGGTTTCAATTCAAGTACTCGCGCTAAAAACCAACTTTGCAGCCTAGAATAACAAATAAATATTGTTTCTATATGAAATAAGAAACTTTAATATATCAATCATAAAATCATATGAAAATATATGAACTTCAAAAGCATAATATATAACTAAATTAGGCCTAAAAACTAAACTATACCTAAAAACTTAAAATAACAATTTAAAACTAAAATATAAAATTTAATATAACTCGTTGGTGGATGGAAAAGTGCCCAGAATGCTGGCAGCATTACCACGTTGAATGGCAATGCTTATTTTTTTTTTGCAAAATAAAAGCCTGCATTCTGGTCACCTGATGCCTCCACCAAACGTTTGGCCAAGTTCCTGTAAGTGTCCATAGCCGTTTGGGGTGGAGACAATGGTGTCTCCACCCTAAACGGCATAAATATGTAGACCATATTAAGGAGTGCATATTTGTGTCGATTGAGATTTTCGGCCTTGATGGCGACTGCACCGGCTTGAAGTTGAAGGAAGATGGGACAGAGCCAAAGTGTCAACACGTGTGGCATCCCACACTAGAGGCCATCCTATCTTCCAGGGAATAAAGGTCATCCCGTCGGGTCGTTTCTATGTTATTTTTAAATAATTGTGAAATAGAAAATTTTTGACGCACATCGTTGTGAAAAATATGTCTACGTTCATAAAAAAGTTAGTATCATTTGCGGAGAAGCTGAAGAAATAAGCCATAATATTAAATTGGGATTTCTCCCTTTCCCCATGTTGTAGTAAGCAAGTATTGGATCATATATTTTACTTACGACGAACCCAAAAGTTATGGAGGGATTAAAATAAAAATATGCCAACGTAGCATGCATGAACCATCCAGAAAGTTATTAACTTTTGATTGCAATAAACTAAAGTGTACCATACTTTTATAGTAGAATTAGGGGACATTACGCTGTATACGCAAACACCAGATCACAAGTCCACTGTAATATAGAATTCTAAACCTTGTGACAGTAAAGTTAAAGGTGATACAGACCGCAAACTTAGTGGTGTAAAAGTTGTGTTTATGGAATGGTTTAGTAAGAAAATATCCCTTTTTTACGAGGTAAGAATGGCAAAGCTTATGTATGGAGTTAGATATTAAGATTGTTTATGCAGTCGTAAGGGAGGTTTCGGGTATGTCGGCGACGAAGGCATCGTATTATGTCTGCGATGTTGCTTGGTAAGATTAATATATTGAGTAAATATTCTTATGCTGGGAGAGAGTAATAGAATGAGTAGTAATAGAATAATAACTCATGAGAAGAGAATATTAGGTAGTTTATCTTATAAAAAGTTTTATAGACCTTATTAATAAATTATATTTACTATATTCTGGAAGAAGATATCAATACGGTTCCCAGTGCATTTAAAATCTAGAGTACCCATCTATTTCTTTAAAGACACAAAATATAAATTTTTGTAGGTACTAAATTAGGATTTAAAAAAATGATATTTGTGCGTGCTATTCTATTCATGTTCCATACTAAATAGGTAAATTAAATACGCAAATACTGTCTGTTTGTTACCTTTTTACGACCAATCATCTGAACAGATCTTGATGTAATTTGGTATGCAGATGTAATTTTGTATCGTAGGTACTTACCTATAGTTGTAATCTATGATTTTAATAATTAAAACTGCACTATCATCATCATTATCAACAGCCTAAAGACGTTCACTGTTGATCATATGCCTCCCCCAAAGAGCGCCACTTAGAGCTCCTGCATCGGCTCCCCGCGGTTTTCACTAAGATCGTCGGTCCACCTAGTGGCCGGCCTACGCTGCGTCTTCCGGTTCGTCGTCGCCACTCAAGAACCTTTCTTCCCCATCGGTTGTCAGTTCTGCAAATGCTGTGGCCTGCCCATTACCATTTCAACTTGCTAATTCTAAGAGCTATATCGGTCACTTTTCGGATCTCCTCATTCCGGATCTTATCTCGCAGGTAAACACCGTCCCTATTATAAGCATCTAAAGTAAAAAGAAGTTGTATGTGAGAGACCTATGTTAAGCAATGGATGTCTCCCAGCTGATGATCAACCTTCACAGAATAGCATGTTTGACCGTATTTTATATAGTGCGCCTTAAAATATATGGTCCATTGCAAAAAGTTTTCAATCTGCATAATTCTCATAACTTTCCGTCAGGCGCTCATCTCCATCAGATATTAGTAAATACGTGGCAAGTTTGCACAATCTTACATTGTTGTAACTAAACTTCTGCCCCATAACACTGCGACTCTAAACAAACAGTTACGGCTGGGTTTACGGCAAATGCACTTAACTTGGTTATTTTGTTGCGTAAACTTTATGGCTGGAAATGACGTCCAGGGTATTAGGGTTGCCTTGTTAAATGAAGCAAGCCTTCAATGCGTTAAGTCTTGGAAATTTTCAGTTAAAAAGTAGCATGTGGTTTTGTTTTTATTCAAGGCAACGTGCAACGGTTTGCCCGTGTGGTTCCGGGCTGTGGAATAGGACAACGCCATTTCTTCTCGTAGGTGCCGTGAAGTCGGCAAAGGGAATATCCAGGGAATGAGCAGCAGCCATAGCAATCTCTTCAGTTGTTTTCGGTTCCAAATAGCGCATAAATAGTAAAAAAAACACGTTTTTCATTGAAGTTAAACTTTATTTTCTATTTTCTACTGGCAATAATTATATTTGGTATATCTACAATGTTATACTAAAACGTATACATTTTGAAATTCTGAGGTTAAAAATGCATAATAAATATCATAAGGGAATAAAAAAATATTTTTCTAAAGCTATTTTGATATTTGAATAATATTAATTACCTGTTTTATTTTAATATGTAAAATATAAATAATAATTAATGTACCTATTAGTCGATATCAGAACTTGAAAGTACCTATTAAAAACAATTATTGTTTATCTAAAATAAAAATAAAATATCGGTGAGATGTATCACATTTCTTTTTTTTCTATTCTATTTCAACTAAATAACCAAAGCTACGGTAAATAATATAAACTACTTAAGTTATACCCGTATTATGTACGTAAATATGATTAATTATAAGTAAGTTTGGTTATGACATGACCCCGCTATTATATTTACGTCATTTATATTCACTATTAATAATAATAATATTATTAATTATTATTTACTATTTATTCGGTCCTATTTAGTTACAAAAAAATATACAGTTCAGTTACATACTACTTTCTGTTATGGGCAGCCATGAATGATACTTACCATCAGGTAAACGACTAGCTCGTCGTATCATTCGTTTACATAAAAAAATCTCAACATCTTAATGCTTTTTCTTTGCTTCTGTCAGATTTCATCAATATCAGTTCAAGGAACCGTTGAAAAATCAACAATATTTATTATTTATTTCTTTTTTATTGTGTTTAGTGATATGTTTTTGAAAAATTTTGTACTTACTAGTCCCAATCATCGAGCAATAAATAAGAGATGTTTTACTCATAGTCAAGATTTTTCATAAACAATTGAAGTTGTTGCAGTGGAAACGAATTGATATTGATATAAAGTAATGTAGTAAGATTTTATAATAAACTTAAATAAATTACATGTATACTTACTGAACTTAAAAATAACATAATTAAGTTTACAAAAACTACTCTAAATAATACTGAAGCATGCATTTCACATTTCTATGTAAACACTTTGTAAACATATTATCCACTTGTTTAAACAAGAAGAAAAGAGTACGTAAACATTTATTTATTTTTTCATACAAAGAAAATACAAGATGAAACGATAAAGTATCAAAACACCTATGTCAAAATGTATCAATTGGAAAATGAGAGCTAATGGAAACTGAAAAATGTCCAATTACCAGGTTGCGATTACTAATCGGTTGAAAGATAACATCGAATACAGGTCTATTGCGTGGATTAGTTCTGCATATCGATAGTCTACTAATACTAGTATCGATAGTATGACATGTATTGTGGCGATACAATCGATATTCTTACGTTTAGTAACCGTCATACCACCAGTGGCACCAAGGCTACTTTTTTACTAACCGTGGTATCCCTGTTCACCTCAGTGGAGCTACAGTTAGTTGTTTCTAACCCTGGTACCAACGACTTTATCGCCTGGTACCACTGACTTTATCGCCTGGTACACCTATTCCTACAAAGGCTTGAATAACTTTGACACGAGTTCTACAGCATAAAGTGTGGGCATAATATTTCGTTCATAGCTACTACAACACTGGAGAGAGTTTTGAGTGTTTTACTTTAAATGCTTCTGTTAGAACCTCATATAGTATTTTATTTTCTCATGAATCTGTTTGCGTTTCCATGTGGCTGGTCAGTTCAGTCTCTTGGTGTTCATCATCGCTTCGAGTTGAATCTGTATCACCTGTAATAGGTTGGAAGAAAATAAAATAAATTAAACATTACAAATAAATTAAAAAGTAGGAATGCAAAAAGTAAGCATGAAAACATGAAAAAAAACAGTTCCATCCAAATAATTTATTATGTTTTTTCAGCATAAATACAGATGATTTAGTAATGTTATTTGACAAAATCGAAAGTGAAAAAAGGAACGTAAAAATCTACTTAATGTATAAAAAAAAACTATTTGGGAAATTGTGGAAGTCTTTGGGAAATATTCATGAAATAAACATCGTATTGATAATGTTCAGTAATGCCATAGAAACAACAAAAACTATTTAATCATGTACCAGTACCAGTACTTAAATCTTCTGTGAAGGACACAAAATAACGCTTTTGATATTCTTGAAAATCTATAATTTGTTTAGTTTTATGACATTGTGTGTGTGTTTTCGGAATAAATGTATTTTCTTTTCTTTCTTTTCTTTCTTTCTTTTCTTTATACAAGGCCTTACCATGAGGTCTTGTGTCCAAAGCAAGAACAGCTAGTGGCGCCTCATCCAGTACCCCAGACCATCTTGCAGCCAGCACCCTGGAGCCTCTGTGTCCTCTCACCACTACAGTCGGCATTACGTTCGGAGTTACAGAACCACCATACATTGATACTCCAACATTTCTTCGCATTATGGTACTGGAAACAGAAAAGGTTGAATTATCAATTTCTGTTTTTTTTTTCTCTTTGAACTTAACTGTTAAAGTCCTCTTCATCACGGAGATATTTATATCATGTTGAATGTCAATAGGTACCTTGCAAAGTAGATCATTCAAATCCAAATCGTTTTCTATATTCGTTTTTGGTCAATACATGCTTTAAACTCACTTGGTTTCAGGATCCCGTCTTGGCTGACTCTTCTTTCTGCACATGACGACGAGAGCCACGCAGAGTGTCGTCAGTATCGTCAGCAGCACCAGCGAAAGAACTGCTCCGACTAGGAGAGCAACGCTGTTGTCGGTTGTTGCTGGCGGTGGCGGTGGACCGGGAGTCATGGTTTGGAGAGAACCTCATGTGGAAACGAGTTTAAGGTTAGTTTAGATTAATGTCTCTTCACGTTTAGGATTAATGATTGGTGGATCAATGGTGACTTTGGTGGTCCAAAAAGGAAAAGATTGGAAGGAAAAGAAAATATGAGAACAGATTGGAAAAGGCAACATTCATTTTTTTTATTTAAATGCTATTTCTTTAAAAACCCATTTAAATTTGTCATTGCTTGAGACGTTAAAATCAAATTCATCAACGATTCTATAAGATCGACAAAAATATTGAATGTTTTCAATTATTTTGTATTTTTTCCTGTCTGAGTTTTGCTGACGTACCAGACGTTGTGGTAGTATTCGATCACAAACTGCTTAAGTTCTTCAAGATAATGAATGACACCCAACAGGTTAAGTGACATGACTCATCCTGATTTGTAAAGCTCAAGTATTTTATCATCATCATCATTAACAGCCTGAAGACGTCCACTGCTGAACATAGGCCTCCCCCAGAGCACGCCACCATGAGCGGCTGCTCGCCTCCTGCATCCATCGGCTCCCCGCGGCTTTTACCAGGTCGTCGGTCCACCGAGTGGGGGGCCGGCCTACGCTGCGTCTTCCGGTTCGTGGTCGCTACTCGAGAACCTTTCTTCCCCATCGGTTGTCAGTTCTACGAGCAATGTGGCCTGCCCAGTGCCACTTCAACTTCTTAACTCTAAGAGCTACATCGGTCACTTTAGTTCTCCTGCGGATCTCCTCGTTCCGGAGCCTATCTCGCAGGGAAACACCGAGCATAGCTCGCTCCATAGCTCGCTGCGCGACTTTGAGCTTCCTAATGAGGCCAACAGTAAGAGACCATGTCTCAGTTCCATAAGTCATCACTGGCAACACACACTGATTGAAAACTTTCGTTTTCAGGCTCTGCGGTATTTTGGACGAAAAGATAGGACGAAGCTTCCCGAACGCTGCCCAGCCGAGTTGGATTCTTCGCGCCACCTCTTTGTCGAAGTTGGACCTACCTAATTGGACAGTCTGTCCTAGGTAGACATACTTGTCGACAACTTCGAAAGTATCGTTCCCAACAATTACCGGTATAAGTGGAACATGAGCATTAGACATGATCTTTGTCTTGTCCATATTCACCTTAAGACCAACCTGCTGGGAGACTCTACTGAGGTCGTCGAGCATGGTGCTAAGGTCCTCGAGCGATTCCGCCATTATGACTATATCATCGGCAAAACGAAGGTTAGTGATGTACTCGCCATTTATGTTGATGCCAGATCTTTTCCACTCCAAGAGCTTGAAAACATCCTCCAATGCGTTTGTGAACAGTTTCGGAGAAATAACGTCTCCCTGTTTCACGCCCCTTTGCAATGGAATTTGTTCCGTACTCTGGTCCTGTAGTCGGACTGACATAGTGTAAGTATTTTATACAGTTTTTTATTATAAGTATACTCAGAGGGTAAAGAAATGAAAAATTATGATATTTCTTACCAGGTCTATCCAAATCATTGTCCGTTCGTATCGATACGCTATGCAACGCTGCTGGTCTTGTCGATCTTCCCATCGGGGTTTCAGAATAAACCAGCAATGTGTATTCTCCAGGTCTTAATGGGTCCAATGAAAACTGGGGCTTGTCGTTCCTGACGCGGTAGACAGCTTCGGATAAACCTCGACCAGAGATACCCTGGTAAGTTTTAGAAAAACTTAAGTAAAAATGGTTAGGTATCTCACTACTTTGCATTGGTTGGAGAGTCGTCTAGACATCTACCACATTGTAGGCTATATAGATAATTTATCAGATTACCCTAAAATCATGTTATTTAAGATAGTTGTTACATGCATATTCGTCGGGCATTTCAATGTTAACTATCATTAATGTCACTAGTACTCGTATGCGCTGATAATTATTATCGATGCCAGTTTGTATAATATTAGCTTATAATACTATGGTGTCAATTTTATTGTCAACTTTAATACACTCCCTTGGACCCCCGACCAAACAAAAAAAAAGGAAAAAAATCGAAAAAATGAAAAACGTCAAAAAAAACAAAAAAAAAACCTCGAAAAATAGTGAAAATCGTCTAAAATGTGTCCTACCTTTTATTTCATTTTACGTTCGTCCATGTACTTCTTTTATTCTTGTGTATTAAAGTATTTTCCATATCTATTTACAATTTATGCGCACCAACTTAACTTTTAGAACTCATTACCTAAGCCATTACTCCAAAAATATTTATAAGTAATAATTAAACCCCATTCAGCCATGTAAATGCTAAGCTGTTATTCTTACAAACATACCCGCAGACATTTGCGTTTAGAATAATATAAATTTATTAGAAGATTCACATTCCAAAATTTTACCAAAACTGTGAGCTATCTACCAATCATAATAATATAAGGCATGCAAATATGGAAGTCAATATCAGTTAGAAAATTGAAAGCATCCAACTCTTTCTGTACATGCAAGTTCATTGGACTAGCAACCTCTAGATCCTGGTCCCATTCCAGCATGCACGGCTCGCCGCGCTCACCTGGTCGTTCAACGTGGATATCTCATTGTCCCTCGAGGTCTCCCGACTCCGTACCTCCAGCGCTTCCAGCAGGAATCTCTGGGACAAGCCACCGTCGTGGCCCGGCTCGCAGCTCAGCACCTCGTTGTCTATCTCGCAGTTGGTTGGTGCTTCGGGAAGTGCTGGGGATGTTGACGAAATTTTGATGCAAAAGTTGTTGGGTTTAAGGTTGGAATGAATTTTATTCTTATTTATCAGGTTTTATTTGAAGACGTTGACATAATATCTGTATTTACATGTAACATGATAGTTGAATGAGAGCTAATTGAGGCTGTCGATGTATCAATAAAATTCTAGCTCCCAGTATTTTAAGAAGTTCAAGTACTTGCATATAAAACAAGATCTAGGAAAGGGTGTTGAGAAACAAAATTTTAAATCCTAAATTTATTTCAAATCAATACATTTAGCAACGTTCGCTGCGGTCACTAGGTATAGGTACTTTGATGGGTGACCGCTAAAGCAAAAAGTGGTGTTTATAACTGAGCGCTACCGTGCTTCGGAGAGCACGTTAAGCTGTTGGTCCCGGCTGTTGTCGTAAGGCAATAGTCGTTAAGCCAAGTCAGAAGCCTTTGAGCGGCTTAAAAATTCTGACATCAGAGCTGACCATTTGCCTATACAAGAAGAAGAAGATTTCGAAACACACTTGCGGAAATTTACGATTTAAGTAAATAAAAAAGTAAATATTATAGGGATAACGAAGCTTCTGTCGGAGAAAAAGTAATAATTACAATAAGCTCATGTCAGTAATTTTAAGTCGTAAATCCTCTCTGATGTTCACTTTCATTAAAATTCATTACCACTCTGCAAATAAAAGACCATTTCCATACCGGCAGGCATAATCCTAAATAGGCAAGGTTCTCTTTGGTTCCCCACGTCGTTGCTGGCCCAGCATGCTAGCCAGCCCAGATCTTCTTCCTCATCAGAAGGGAGGCCGTGAATGACTGTGCTGCTGCCTCCCGTCACCGTTACGTTTGCTGCTGGTATCTGGATAGTGGTAATGCTTTTTGTAAAATTAAATTTGTAAACACTTGTTTATAATAATATGCCTCTGCTGGTGCTATGATCATGCATTGAAGTTAATTTGTTTTCCATCTCATATCAAGAGTGGAACGCTGTGTCTGTATTTCCCGAAAACTACAACCTTGGGTCTTCAAATCGAGAGTGAACAGGTATCTTCTAGGCAAGCGTGTTATATTCTAGACCGCATCCTCACTTACCATGAGGAAAGATAGTGGTCAAATGCAAGCCTATCAAACAATAAAAAAACTCGCAAATACCTACAGACTATTGAAGTACTGATAAATCTTCAGATATTTTAGCTTGTTAAAGTATTAGAAACACTTGACATTCTTAAGCTAGCGTAAGCTAACAGGTTCATGTATGTTAATTTTGGCTAGCTTAGGCTATCCTTGGATAACTAATAGGCTATCTTGAGTAACTTTAGCTTGCTTGGGCTAAGCTGGTTACGAAAAACAAGATGCAAATGAAAAGCACTTACTGGCAAAACATCCTTCGTCCCGTTATAAGTCCAGTAGAACCGAAGCGGTCCAGCATCATGAGTGGAAGGTGCAGTGACGGAACACCTCGCCCTAACTTCCCCACCCGGCGCTCCAGCCAGTTGCTGCACTACAGAACCAGCTGAGCATTCAGGACGAGCTGAGGGGAGTTAGGCTTGTGTGAAAATTTCTTTCCCAGAGGAGAGGATCAAAAGAGTATTATCCCAGGGTAAGTGATGCAATAGTGCGCGCGTGTTTTGTTACAGATGCCCATAGGGGACGGGGACTTCTACCTACGCATCAGGAGGGCCATACGGTGTTTTGCTACCTATAGCATAAAAAAGCCAATTTACATTGCTAAAGCGTATGACTTGGTGACGCGAACCTTAATTCAAAGAATGTTGGATGAATGAATAGACAGCCGTGCAGATTTTTAATTATTATTGTTACTTATACAACGTTTGACTGAAAATTTAATTGTGACCGAAAGTCTTAATGATGGCATAGTTACATTTTTTGGCAATTTTCGGATAGGATAACTATAATTTGATCGCCTTCAAATCAAGAGTGAACAGGTATCTACTAAGCAAGAAAGCACTTCCATAGCCCGCGTTATCAAATACCATCAGGTTAGACAGTAATGAAATGCGATATTTAAAAAAAACCTGTTTTTTAATGTTTTTTTTTTTTTTTTTTTTTCTTATAGTTTGGCTCCACACATAGTGTATTTAGCCAGTGTCAAGTATTGTAGTTTTTCGTCGTATTATGAAATATTTCATGTAAAGTCAAGTCTTAGTCAGGGTAGTCATAGTCCAGTCTAAGTCAGGTAGTCATAATCCAGTCTAAGTCATGCCCTAGTAAAGTAGTGGCAACTTTACTAGAGGCTTCTATGGAATTTTGGAAGCAACATGAAAAACCACGTTTCACTACATTATATCACTTGCCCACACTTATACTCATAATTCAGCACTTAATACGTAAAATGCCACTAATTTTAAACATTAACACCAGAAAAAGCATAAGTTTTGTGAAATAATACAATGCAACGACGTGAACTTTTTCACGTTCCCGCCAAAACTCCTTTTTTAATGTTTAAAGTTTTTTTAATGTTTTTTTCGAGTAAAAAGGTATGCTTACTCAAAACGTTCAAGGTCAAAGGCTCGCTTAACGCGCTGCCTTCTGTATTCCTCGCTCTACACCGGTAGACCGCTGCATGGTGTCGTCTTAACCCTCTGAGGAGAAGCCTGTTGCCCTCCACGGATATCCCACCAATGGGATCGTCTCGAATTAAATGGACCTGTTGGTAGAAAGACATCTTTTTGTATGTGAAAAAATCTTACGGAAGGTAAAAAAATTATATATTTTTTTAATTTTATTTTATTTTCCAACACTCAAATAATACAGGTTATTGTAATAGCCAATTACTTTATTTGTTGAGTACTACAAAATAATAGGTCAATAATAATAGCAATGACTATGTTTTCCATTTCTATGTTTTAAACATTTTTCTAGTATACTTATACACATATATACTTTCCTGTATGATTTTTTTAAAGCCAGAAATCAGAGAATCAATTATCAGAACATTCATTTTATTTAGAGAATCTGAATTTTCATCTGAAAAAAAAAATATGCTACTCATTTTCTTAGTTTTACCGCAAATGCGTTATCAAAATAACGATATTATTAGTATTTCTTAAATTCTGGCGATTTGAACACATATTTATAGCTTAATACAGGACTTAATCACGCTTGCGTAAACTACTCGTTTTTTCGTGCACGGATACCCGCATTTCCAGTCTACTCGTGACCACTGACCACGGCCAATGCAACTTGGTTGAAACGTCGAGGTAAATAAATAATGTTTTTAGCGTGATTAAGTCCTGTATTAAGCTATAAACGATATTATTTTTTGTAAAACAAATTAAATTTTCACCGAGCATTAATTAAATACTCATTAATATGATGTTAAATGTATAAAAACAGTAAGGGTAAGAGCATCTATCTTATAACTATAATTATTTCTTATCTTATCTACTATCGTTGACTGGCCTGATAGCGCAGTTGATAGTATCTCTGCCTTCTGAACTGTATGTGGGTTCGATTCCCATTCAGGGCATAAATTTTTGTGGTGAACATTGATGTTTGTTTTGTATCTGGGTGTCATATTGTATTTTATGTACGTATTTACAAACAAAAAGTATCTAAGTATTCTATCAGTCATTCCCATAGTACAAGCTGTGCTTAGTTTGGGGCTAGATGGCGCATGTGTGAAATGCCCACACATATTATTTATTTATTTATTCATAGAATTTAAGCAGGTCAATAATTATCTTTATTCAGTTTAGCTAATATATCTTGCTGGACACATAAGTTAGTTTTTTATAGCATGCATGGACAAACAAGCCGACGGCGGAGTTTTGTTTTATCTTGCCTAATGTTAAGAGCCAATATAACGCCAAAATGCTTAAAATGGCTTAGCTTGAAGCAGTGTCCTGTCAACAACATTGCAACAATGACTTTGAAATTAATATATGGTAAAGTTCATGACTAATGCTACTGCAAATGTATAGTGAAAACACGAATTAATAAAATTTTCTCGATAGAAAAAAATTACAAAGTTACCTCCAAACCGTACAAATAAACAGCGATTATTCAATGAATACTTTAAATAAGATCATGAAACTTTGTGTAGTAGTTGAACTAAATATAATGGAGGGCTTATGTATAGCGGATTTTTAAAATACCCTTTATATTCAGTGTAATAATAAATTACCTAATCTATTGCGCGTTGGAACCAGTTTAACTTAGACCGCCCCTGCCGCTCGGCCCCTGGCTCATCCCCGTTTTGGCCTAGTACTATACATCTATTCTGTGGCTTTGGCTTGAATTCGCGCTGGCCTTGCACAAGCCCTTAAGGTATAACGTTTCACTCAGCGCGGCATATTCAAATTTTCTTGCTTTTTTGCCAATAATAGCTTAATTACTCAACGTGATTACATGAAAACTAATATTACGCAAATAAATAGAATGTATCAATAAATTACAATTCAAGGTATCACCTAGATTTCATTAATTTAGCGACAAATGGCAATAGACTGAAAAGCCAAGACGAAATTGGTTTATTGCCATTTATAAATAAATAAAAAAATAAATAAATACGTGTGGACATTTCACACAGCGCCATCTAGCCCCAAACTAAGCATAGCTTGTACTATGGGAACCAGATAACTAAAAGAATACTTAGATACTTTTTGTTTGTAAATACATACATAGGATACATATAATACTACTACCAACTGAGCTAACAGGCCAGTCCATTTGTTGCTAAACCAATGAAATTTAGGTAATACTTTTAATCGTAATTTGTTGATACATTTTATTTATTTACGTTAAATTAGTTTTCACCTAATCAAGTTTTGTAATTAAGCTATGATAGGCAAAAAACGCAAGAAAATTTGAATTTGCCGCGCTGAGTGAAACGTTTCACCTTAACAAATAATGGTGTCAATGAGCCGTTTTATAAAAAAAAAAGAAATTGTATTTTATGCATGGCTCAATAGATGGCGCCAGCTGTGGTTTTTGCTAAAATCTGTCACTGTTTCAAGCATAGACCACAGGTTAGAGGAAATGTGTCACGATACTGACTGACAACTCTAAACTCTTTCGTTTTTTTAGTTTCGTTGTGGGATAGCTTGGCTTTATTTTGGATCATAATATTAACGTTTATCTATCTCGCAGATCTACTGTACATCAATTTACTTAATAAGAATGCACCACAGACTACTTAGAAGATACTACAGACCCCTACAGACAATGGTCCACTCAACTGAATTTGACATTTCTTTGTAGGTAGTCCAAGCATTTTCTTATATTTAAACTACTCTGTGGTTTGAAAGGTTTAAACTATGTACTTACAGCGCCATCTAGAAAAGAAGCGGAACTAGTGTTTTTTTTTAAATAAAATGCCTCATTCTATGTTGCAATTTCTAAACCCGAAATTAAAACATTATCTCCCTCGTTTTCATTTTCTCTTCATCAGAAGGGTACCGCATAGACTTTAATTTTAGTTTACCTTTAAATAATGCGACACAAAATCGTCAACATTACAATCATTATAAATTAATTAACATAACAAGGAGGACTAATGCTATGAAACATGAATGTTTCTTGTGTATCCATCCAAGTAGTGTTAATGTTAACATGAGATTAAACGTACAGTAAGTGTGATGTACGTACGTGAAACCAATCAAACTTTACGTAAGTATACAATCTGAGTTTGAATTGGTATATCATCCCGAAAGGGGGTAAACCTACTCCCCAAGGCAGACAATATTTCTTCTACAACTTTTCTAAATTAATAATTTTTCATTGAAGAATTGCCATGTAAAATTATGTTATAATTTTACCCAAACGCTACGAAGATAGCCCTAGCGCAGCTTGGTGTAGTTGAACTTAATCCGTGACCGAATCTACTTAAATGAGTACGACGACCTGTGTTTAGAAACTCTCGTAGTGATCGCACGTGCAATTTTGTGAGTGGATTTATTTTTAGTATGGGGGTTTGGAAACACGCAGTTTCAAGTAAGGCTCTCTTCAACTTGTGGGATATCATGGTCCCAGTCCCGTTCGGGATAACATACCAATTCAAACTCACCTTGTAGAGAGTCCCTACTGCGTATAGTGTTGCGGTAATGAGGTTGGCGTCACGCTAACTAAGACTTAGGTATTTACATGCAAAGTCTGCGTTTGCCTGTAACTGACGTTGAATTACTTACTTATTACGTTTATTACTAAATTGTGGTATATTGTGGATAAAAGTTATTTTTTCCGGTTATTTTTAGTTTAAGCCATAAGCTAATGAACTTTGTGTTTATTAAACATTGTCACAAGATCGATTAATGTGATAACATAGTAAAAATTGGTACTGATAAATTAGCAGAGATAAAGTCATTTCAATTTGAGACGTGTCGGGTGCACAGTTTTCTTTTTTAAAGCCCATTGTTGTACATTACGATGACGTTACACTGGTTAAGAGGACCATCCGGGTATCTGAATATGTTATTGCCGTCGCTCTGCTATCTGCAAGTGTGATAGAGACAATAGAACCCGTAAGTGAATTTACCTGCATTTTAGTATTACGGGGGAAAATGGTTTTCACAAAATTTGTTTGGTCACGAAGAAATTACTACTGGAGTAGAGGTTAGTCAAAATTATGTTTTGATGCACGAATAGACAGACCCGTTTGAACCTTAAAATATTGGACTTAAGATTCCCCAATTCCCTGTCGTTTTGATAATCTCCGTGTTCAATGCTCACCTCTCCACCTCTATAAAAGGTGAAGTTGACGGCAGGTGGAGAAGCATCAGCAGAGCAGAGAAGCTCAGCATTCTCGTCTTCTCGCAGGAGACGAGGGTCTTTCGGTGCTATCAAAGATATCTGGGCTACTGGTGGATCTGTAACAAAAAAAAACTACAGTTTTAAGGTTGAGTTAATAAATTACCTACCTCCAACGAATAGTATGTTGTGTGCAAAGACTTCTATATAACTCTTTGGTTGTGTAAATCAAACTAACATGTAAATACTAAGATCGTTGTAACAGCTTTAAAAGCTTCAATAGTTGACTTTACGGCGTTCTGATAGCATTGCAAAGAAGTCTGAGATTTAGATTCAGCGCTCATTCTTCATCATCATTAATTGCCTGAAAACGATCACTGCTGAACATAGGCCTCCCACACAGATCACCACTTTGTGTGGCTGCTTGCGTCCTGCTCCCAGCGGTTTTAACCAGATCGTAGGTCCACCTACCGGCCAGCTGCGTCTTCATGTTCTCATTGGTCTCATTTATTTACTTATGACAAATTAATATAAACCGTTTTGTCCTAATAAAACGTGTGTCGGTGTTTGTGAGTACAAAAGTGTGTGTTTCTGAGTAATAGGATGAGTTTTTGAGAGTGTGTATGTGTGTCCAATGATGCAGTTCTAGTAAGGGTTGTAAGTATACGTGTTGATGGCTTTTAATATGTTAGTTCAGCAGTAAAATGATAGGACAAGTTTTTTGGACTTTACTATATCACTCTATTTCATTAGACGTTTAATATGGAGGTCAAAGTCGCTCTGGGGAATCCTTATCTAGCAGAATAATAAAATCATATTCCAAGAAAAACAACATTTAGGAAAACTAATAAAGCTATGGCATGTGTACTTGAAGGACAAAACCACGACGAATATTATATTGTAGAGATGTTTTGAGTTTTTTCCCGATAATTTTAGATTGTTCCCTAAATTTTTGAAAATTTACGTACAATCCCGAAGATTGTAAGTAAATTTTATGGCTGTGCCTATCAGTACCACTTTTAACATCAACTAGTAGCGCCATATAATTGTTATAACGTAGGTTTTTTTTTCATATAAGTAACTAGCTTTAAACTAACATTTTAAGTTTTATGAATTAACTGTATTTTTGTTGCTCTTTTTCACAAATCAGCAAATGATGTGATTGGGATCTGCCATACCTATGCCAAAATAGATTTACCTACGTTGTTTCAACTATTTCTAGCTTTTAGGGCAAGTAATAAGAAAAAGTGGACTTTATATTAATTTGTAATATATTAGTATCTCAGCAAAACTTATGTTACTAATTTGAATTCGCGAACGATAAGCACTGATATTGTATTAACCAAAAAATTTACTTAGTTGCTTAAAAGCTAAAATATTATACATTTTTGCTGATATTACTATAAGAATACTGATTTTATCCGGCCACTTTTAATCGATAGCCCATAAAATAGCCGGATTCCATTCGACTCCCTAGTCTATTACATTATGTGCGTGGTCTCCAAGGGTCCTTATCTCGTTATCTGGTTATCAGCAGACATACGGGTCCGGCCTGTGACATGCGACCAGTAATTTGGTATATTTTAGGCTGTGTTGCGTGGGATTTTTTTTATTTTGGGCAGTTATGCTGAAATCAATTTGTATTAAATGATACAACAAACACCTATTATTATTTTTATTTTTAATTATTTTAGTAAACTTTAAACTAACACTATTATTATGTATTTTCTTGAAGTCTCTGAACGGAAACTGACCGCTGTCCTACCTTTTTTATATCTATATATATTGGCTCCACACATAGTGTGTTTAGCCAGTGTCAAGTATTGTAATTTTTCATCGTGTTATACAATATTTCACGTAAAGTCAAGTCTTAGTCACAGTCTGGGTAGTCATAGTCCAGTCTAAGTCAGGTAGTCATAGTCCAGTATAAGTCATGCCCTAGTAAAGTGGTGACAACTTGACTAGAAGCTTCTATGGAATTTTGGAAGCAACACGAAAAACCACGTTTTGCCACATTATTATATCACTTGCCCACACTCGTGCTCGTAATTCAGCATTCAATGCATAAAACGCCACAAATTTTAAACATTAACACTGGTAAGTTTTGCAAAATAATACAATGCAACGACGCGCGACGTGAACTTTACCGCGTTGCCGGCAAAAAATTATTCGACCTTTCCGTGCCAGAATCCCGCAAAAAACCCAAGACTGTTGTGACACTGACACCATCTGGCAGCTACCGTGATTGGTTGATAGTCTCGTCCAATCACTCTTCAGTCAGTTCTGCCAACCACAGCAGTAAATTTTGGACGTGATAGTCAAAACCATCTCTTTTGATTGTAAAAGCAGATCAACATAATTAATTTACGAGATGTGAGACGAGTTGCGATGTAACAGTCTGATTAATAATTCCAACCAATAAACCATTCAAAAATCCTAAAAAGACTTAATATCTTAAAGCCATCTTTATCTGTAATCAGTCTTAACTCACAAGATTTTAACAATCCGTCCAGTATCCCGCTAATAAAGTTACAGAACTTCAAACAGAAACTGAGCCAATAAAATCAAATTAAATCAAATCACAATCTTAATTTTAAAGCTAAAGCTGAATATTTCGACAGAGCTTGTTTATTCGTTGCACGAACTCGTGGACCCGGTTCAGCTCGGACGGGTATTCGACAGTTGAGCATTCATCGACAAAGGGTCTGTCGGTCTTTCAAAATAATCTGAACGTAGCAGTTATGTTTTTTTTTAAACTTATTAATGTAATAGTAGGGGTGGATTATTATCCGTTAGGTGTTCGTAAACATATACAAGTACAAAAGTTCCAAGTTTATAAATAAAAAAAAACTTAGAACCTTTTACCAACACTAAAACCATGCTTTTTCGTTTTATCTTCAAACGTTTTTTTTAGAGCGTTCAGTAAAATATCCACCATTTTTTTTTCATTTCGATCCAATTTTAACCTCATCTGTCATTTACCACCAGGTGCTACGTAGTCTAACAAAGAATCCCCGTCAATTAAAAAAAAGTTACATCAGGTTTACAAAAATGGATAGGTAGGTACTATATATAAAGTTATTTCTATACCGACATTTAATAACGTTTCTTTTGATGGTAAAAGAAGAGGAAGTTGACGGTGAATAGGGTATTTGACTGTTTATCATATTTTATTTCAAATGCTAATTGTGCTTACAGCTATGCCAACACATACAAAAAGTCACACAAACATAATATTTTTTAACTAATACTACACACCTATTAACCTAATAATCAGTTTATTGCATAAATAAATAAAGTTAATAAGTAAATTACAAAGTTACAAGCATTTAAAATACAAGAATAGAAAGAGACACCTTAAACACGCAGTGCCGTCAGAAATGACTTCTTCATAGTATCTCGTTACTAAGCTGTGGTAGCTCTAGATACTATCTCCTGGGATGTGACGTCACAGTGCCATACTCCCCGTTTTGCAAAGAAGGGGCAAGCGGTGAAAAACTTTCAAATGGCAAATGAGACTTTATGATCTGATCACTCAGTCTAGTAATCTGATTACTAGACTGTGTGATGTCTCAGGATGACGTGCGCAGTGCAGTGTCACGCGAAACTTTATTGTTTTAAAGATCCGAGTGATGCTGCAACTGTTATGGGCGGCCGTGTTGCTTAACATCAGGTGAACGACTAGCTCGTCAAGTCATTCAATCGCATAAAGAAAAACGAAAATAGTTTTTCTACTATCCACTGCCTACCGAAATCTTTTCTGAAACCGGAAATGGAATAGTTTTTCCAAAGTCGGGAGACATATTTTTTTTGGAATTACTACAAATGATAATGGTTTTACTACTATCCACTACCTACCAAAATCTTTCGTGAAACAGAAAATTGAATAGTTTTTCCAGAGTCGGGGGACATTTTTTTTTTAAATTACTAATACAAATACAAATACAAATAATTTATTTATAACCCCAAAGTTACATGTCACATAAATTTAATAGTCCATTAAAATTTAATAGTCCATTCTGGCAATTTATAATACTCCTCCAAACCATAAAAGACGTGCTCCAAAAGAAACGTTTTTAAACGGGCCCTGAAAGAGCTGGTGGAAAGTGCATCCAGTACATTTTTTGGTAATATATTGTAGATCGATGGGCCCATTATAAAGACGGACCTTTCCGACTTTGACAGCTTATGGCTGGGAGTCACAAGGCAATCTTTGTATTTATTGCTCCTCAAAGCTCGGGATGGGTTAATGCCTCTACGCCGGAACAAATGAAGGTGCGTATGGGTGTACAAAGCTATTTGGTAGATGAGTTCACAGGGCAGTGGGAGGATTTTGAGGTCTTTAAACAAATCCCTGCAAGAGACGTCGTTCGGTACGCCGACAATTGCGCGCACCGCTCGTTTTTGCATAACAAAACCTCTCTGTCTATCAGCCGCACAGCCCCACAGTTCTACACCGTATGTTAAGGCGCTGTGGACGGTCGCAAAGTAACACGACCGCACCACGGCACGGGTAGCGGTACTCGCGAGTCGGCGCAGTGCAAAGCTCGTACGACCTAGCTTCCCGCACAGCTCGTCGATGTGAGTCTCCCATGTGAGGGCACTATCGATACGGAAGCCAAGAAGCCTTGTGCACTGCACCTGTTTAAGGGAGATTGCACCTACGTCCACCCTACATGGCTGCGATGCTTTACCGTTCAGGTTAAAAGTCAGGAAGCAGGTTTTTTCCTTATTTAGGGCTAGGCCGTTTGAACTAAACCAATTCTCAAGTTGTTGCACCACCGAGTTCAGCTTACACTCAAGCTGACGTTCCGTGGCCCCAGTAATAACAGCGGCCACGTCGTCAGCGTACATGTATACTATACATGTATAATACTACAAATTCTAATGGTTTTACTACTATCCACTACCTACTGAAACCTTTCGTGAAACAGAAAATGGAATAGTTTTTCCAAAGTCGGGTGCCAAGTTCACAAAGCTAAGTACCACCACCATTTTAATCCTCCACCATCTCGTTCTAAGGAGGCCATTCCCTAGATTACGAGAAAGATACCGGGAAAACTCCAAGTTATGCTAAGTTTGTGGCATAACCTATTTAATCTTATACGTAACATATTCACACAAAATAACTTGAAGTAAAGTGTTCGCAGTACCAACATTGAGCAATAAACATGGCATCCTCAGCACGAGTCCGTGTCACCAGGGCCCCGCATTTCATGTTACGAAATTATTTTACATCCCCGCTCGGTGCGGTGCGATATAAGTTCGGTAACAAGTTCAAAAAGTTAAATCAGTAAAGTGTTATTGCTTGAGCCACACCAGTTTCTAGCTGGCCAATGTTGGCCCAATGCTTGGCTATAACAACCGCAGAATCTAATAAGTCAGTTTGGCAAAATGCTTTTGCTTGAATTCTTTTTAGAATAACAGCTTTGTAATCATAAAATCGATTCGTGTGTTTGTTAAGTTAATTGTAATGAATTTGGACTTTACGTGTCTTATGTTTGATTTTAATAATAAAAAGTTGTGTTAAAATGTATGTAGGTACTATTATTACAAAAGATTTATGGACTCTTTAAGATTTTTTTTTTTAAGAAAAGGATTTTTTATGTGATTAATGACGTGAAGAACTAGTCGTTCGCCTGATGTTAAGTGTCATGGCTTCTCAAAACAGATTGCACTATCACTCGGAACTCTAAATTAATATAGTTTTGCGTGACACTGCACTGCGCACGTCATCCTGAGACTTCACACAGTATAGTAATAAGATTACTAGACACTGTGATCAGATCATAGTCTCATTTGACCAGTAATTTTACTAGCTCCAATGCACCGGAACTTTGCAGAAAAGTTCTACCACCTAGTAAAGGGTAAAGATTTTATAAAAATAAGAAGGGACAATTTATTTGTACTGAATAGGTTTGCGTTTTGATCATTAGTTTTGTTCATCGGAAGACAGTGCGATCTACTTACAATAAAACATGCTTACATGGGACTCACTCACGACTAGAACATATTCAGGCTGTTTACCATTATCAGTTAAAATATATCTGCTAAAAGATAATTATATTTCTTAAAAAAATAGAATTATTAGTTAAATCCATTTTACATAACATTTTTTTATGATTTTCAATGTGTTAAATAATAATCATTCTACTTAGAATATAATGCAAAAAAATATATACAAATAATAAACATACATACAAATATACATACTATATGAAATAAAGTAAATATATGCCAATCAATAAACATACTTATAGATACCTACTTTATTTACTACCTAACATATTATGATTGGATTTTAGTAACAAATACCAGTAAGTACCTTACTTCATACCAATTTGCGACAAGTAGAAATATCTTACTTGATCCATAAAAATTTGCAGTGACTCAGCGTGCTGCACCGACACCGGCAAACTGTTCCAAAGGCGAACAGATTCTATAGTGAAAGAGGCATCATAAAAAGAAGATGTATGCAGAGGCATATGTAGAAAAATGGTTTTAGTCGACCTCAACGTGCGGGAGTGCTGAGCGTGAGCAAACCCAAATCTTTGTTTTAGATAGCCTGGGGACAAGGGGTTAAACATATAAACAAACTATACAGCAGTGAGAGAATACGAGTATTCCGGCGAAGGCGTATAGGAAGCCACTTGAGCTTGTGACGAAAATTGGAAACGTGGTCATATTTACGTAAACCAAATATGAACCGGATGCAGAAATTTTGAAGGCGCCCAAGCTTATTTAGCTGGTCCTCCGTAAGGTCAGGATAGCAGACGTCAGCATAATCTAAGATATCCCTATCTTTAAGCAAAATAGATTGTGCAAGCGTAACTTAACTTTAGTAGCAGTTGGAAGGAAATTCCGGACTATAGTAATAACTCCAATAAATAAACGCCCTCAACAAAGGCCACACCATTCAACATTGGCCAACATTCCCCAATAGCCAACTCCCCTACATGTGGTCGCAACTTTACACCACCCAACTTGACAGCGAGCGATAATATTTTAACTTGACGAGATAAACTTGGAAGTTGTGTACACACTGTCTGCTTGCGCTGTTGTCAAGTAATTACGTTTTGTCGTTAACTCAGTTTACTCGGTTATCGCTGGTGTGTTGCTATTGTTGTAATTGTGTGATGTGATATTGTGCTTAACTTTGTTTCAGAAAATCAATAAGGTTATGATGGAAAACAAAGGAATTATATGAGGCATAAAGTATTCACGGTATGTACAATTGTATGTGTATTGTATACCTACTCATACGTAAATTTTCATTTGTTTAATTCTTACAATGGATTAACACAGTACCTACATAAATATTATGTGTACGAAGTTAAACTTAATTTACACGGAATTAAGCCTTATATTTCTATGCTTGAAGGCACTTCAGATTTGCAACTCTGGGTAATTATGGCGTAGGTAGGTAGGTACTCAATATAATTACTTTTATGTTTCGTAACAAGATGGTTTTTTTTTCTTATTATTTTGGCTCCACACATAGTGTATTTAGCCAGTGTCAAGTATTGTAACTTTTCATCGTGTAGAATATTTCACGTAAAGTCAAGTCTTAGTCAGTCTGGGTAGTCATATTCCAGTCGAAATCAAGTAGTCGTAGTCCAGTCTAAGACATGACGTAGTAAAGTGGTGGCAACTTTACTAGAAGCTTCTATGGAATTATGGAAGCAACACGAAAAACCACGTTTCACCACATTATATCACTAGCCCATACTCATGCTTGTAATTCAGCACCTGATGCGTAAAACGCCACCAATTATTTAAACATTAACATAATTTATAATAATAATTATTCATTTACTCTGCGGAATGTACTGGAAAAAGCACAAATTTTGTAAAATAATACAATGCATCGACGTCAAATTTTCTGCGTTCCCTCCAAAACAAAAAAAAGAAGATGGTTTCACACTGATATCATAGGTAGAACACTAATGTGTAAACTAATATTAAAGATTTATGTATATATCAAGATATGTATATATCGTGCAAGAATGCATATTATTTTAGAGTTCTAAGTGGCACGGCAGCTGTGACGCTGCTTAATATCAGGTGAACGACTCGCTCGTCACATCATTCGTCAACATAAAAACAGTATATAGCAACTAACGAATAACTTTAAAACAATAAAGCCAAACAAAATCACACGACTTTTTGCGATGACACATAAAACATTTATTACCATAATTAGGTAGACCAAGATAGTCCAATATACTATGAAACTTCCTTTAGGTAGACCTATATCTATCTATTTACGTGTACACACTCATGTAAAAAACGACCTTACCCTATTACAATTTAGGTGTGTTTCAACTCACTACTTTACGATAACAGTAGTTATTAGTTTGCTGGTCTTTAGAATAGGTACAAGTATAAGAAATGACTTACACATAACATCTAACATCACAGAGTCTTCCAGGGTGTACGCTGGGAACCAAGGGTTGGAGACACGGCAGACGAGCTGGCGACCACTGTCTTCTCTCCTCACGTGCCATGTCAGCACACTCTTCGTCACTTCTCCATCTACATCCACCTGTCAAAAGAATACTATTAAAAAGGGTATGATACTTTTCTTTGGATGTGGCGGTTTCACCTGAAAATTTTCCCTGAAGAACTTCCGGAAGAAGAACTGTCTGGGATAAAAGGTATCCTATGACGATAGTGGTTATGTAATTTCTCTTTACAAGTAGGTATATCCAAATCGACGATATGTCGTGAAACCCAGGCAAAACGTCAGAACCATAGAAACCGATGGATGCAAGAAGCATGCAGCTACTCCAAATTAGCGCTCTATGAAAGAGGCCTGGTATCAGCAGTGGGCGTCTCTAGGCTAATGATGATCGGATAGACAAATCCATATAATATGGCTAAAGTTCCTTCATCGTGTACTTTCTAGCCCAATAAAAAGAAGGAGACAATTGTGCAACTTGTGTGGCCGCGGGGAGCCGATGGATGCAGGAGGCGAGCAGCCACTCAAGGTGGCGCGCTCTGGGGGAGGCCTATGTTCTGCAGTGGACGTCTTCAGGCTGTTAATGATGATGATGAATTGTGTAACTTGCTTTTTGAGCTACCTTTAAATCAATTGAACATGCAACCCATGCATTTACTATACTGTGTGAAGTCTCAGGATGACATGCGCAGTGCAGTGTTACGCAAAACTATATTAATTTAGAGTTTCAAGTGATACTGCAGTTTGTTAGGGGCAGCCATGACGCTTAACATCAGGCTAATGACTAGCTCGTCACGTCATTCAATTACATAAAAAGCCCTTTTCACCTGTGTATTAGTGGAGTCAACCAGCTGCGAGTTGATGAACCAGTCAATGTTGGGCGCTGGCTTTGACCCTCGCGTTGTGCAAACGAAGGATCTATCATGACCAGCGTGAGTGGACCCACTGCCCGTCACTCGTACGAATTGGGGTTTTACTGGTGGATCAATGAGAACAATTAGTGTCAAGTGGCAGTAGAAAATAGAAGATAGAGGAAAGAAGTTTTAAAGTTAACTTATCTTCTTTACCTATTTCTGCTAATGAAGTAATAGCCTATATGGAGGAGAAAAGTAAAGTAAATCGACAAACGAAGAAACAGTATCTATACCTATTACAGTGACATTCTTCTTAGACCGGGAACTCGTGGATATATAAATGAGAAAAACCGGTGTCAATTGGCAGTGGAGAAAAAAAGATAGAAGAGGGAAAGTTTTAAAAGTTTACTCGTCTTCTTTACCTTTTTCTGCCAATGCAGTAATAGTCTAGTTGGAGAAGAAAAGTAAAATAAATCGACAAACAAAGGATCAGTATACCTAGTGACATTCTTCTATGACTAGGAATTTCAAAGCCAAGTGTAAACCGTCCCCCTAATTACCTAACTCGCAACAGGTTTGCGACAAGCGTAAATCTCGCGGTGATTGCTGTCATACATCATTAGTGGTGTCGAGAATGTATGCTTCGCTACTGCTGTCGCATTGCTGTTGCAAATTTTACGTAATTACCCCGCGTGTCATTGCTTAATATCAGGTGAGACAGTGGTCAAATGCTTTGCCTATAACCAATTTAAATTAAAAGACTGTAGTCAGAATAACTGTTATTAGTTCAAGCTTCGAGCGTTAAAACGGCCCCCTAACTACCTAACTCGCAACAGGTTTGCGACAGGCGTAAATCTCGCGGTGATTGCTGTCATACATCATTAGTGGTGTCGAGAATGTATGCTTCGCTACTGCTGTTGCATTGCTACTGCTGTCGCATTGCTGTTGCAAATTTTACGTAATTACCCCGCGGGTCTGATAGAAATATAAGGTTTATTAATCATATTCTAAAATTGATCAAAGAAAGACAAGAGTAATAGCCAAGATAAACTAAACATTAATCAGAAAGAAAAGCACAGAAATGTAGGAGCGTAACAATGTAATTATTGAAAGTACTCGCTTATCATCAGGTAAACAACAAGCAAGTCTCATCATAATTTTTCTAACTTACAAAATAGTTTTACAGTGACCTCCCTCGTGATTGGCTGCAGCATCGGCGGTTCCACCCGACATTGTAGCCTCATTCCGGCCATCTCTCGGTTCAGAGATGTGAAGTGAACCTGACATACTGAGCCTTCTTTCGTGGAAGCTAGCAGCTCATCACCTCTATACCAGGACACGTCTGGAGGTGGTCTGCCTGAGTGAGACAACAATAATAAGTTTCTATCTTCTTCATTAAAATTTGGATTCATGTTTGTGCTGGAGTCACAATTTTATTTACGAATACGGTAGGCTCATTACAGGATTTGAACCTACTACCCACAGATCGCAACTTGATGCTACTACTAACAAAACTATCATTGGTTTAAAGGTAAATAATTTAACATCACAGAAGTCGTATTTGAAAAAAACATGTTGTACTTTCAATATGTTGGCCTAAAGAGGTAAAAGTTCAAGCCAGTTATCTTTATGATATCAAAAAGTTTTATTTAAAAAATAAAAGGTAAGTAATTCACCTCCAGCTGCCTGACAAGAGAGTAGCATTTTCTGGCCCTCTCTGAAGGGTCCAGCATGTGTCCCGAGAATTTCCCTTCCCTCGTAGTCGTATATCCGAGGAGTTTCTGGTGGCACTGCAGAATAGAAAATGATCATTATTACCTCACATTAAGGCATAATTATTCTGCATCAATCACTAACGATGTAAGTAAAAGTTTACGTCCTAAGTAACCGAGTGACAGACCCAAAGCCCAAACCAGTGAATATACCAAGAAGGTTAAATCCTCATTAGTTAACATATTTTTGGGATGAATTGTAGTAGATATTTGGAAGGTGTTTTATTTATATGACGTAGATTTATGTATATTATTAAGAAAAGAATTTTGAACGATGGAGGTCAAAATACTGTGTTGATTTTATAAAGAAACCATCAAAACCTAATATCTGCCTTGGAGAAGCTCTGTAACAAGGCATTCATTCATATTTCGTACTTAAGTAAGGGTAATGATGAGATGAGACGAGCTGGGGCCAATTTTATGAACAATGTCAAACATGAGATGTAGATGAAACTTCCAATTTTGAATAGACGTTATTAGACATGATTTCAGATGTCATTTGTTCCCATTTTTCCGTCAATCAGCCCCTAAGTTGTTTATCAAATGGTAAGCAACATATTTTCCGCTATAATCAAATAGCAACACGCATGTTTGCTAAAGCTAGCAAGTTGGTATGATTTTGTGCGTACAAATAAATCTTATCGTAATCTCCACATGTGTACAAATATCTGTAAAGGTGTGACAGACAAATTAGAGCACTCAGAACTTAGTAGTCCTAAGATTCCCGTCATATCTGACGTAGTATCCTTTATTTGGTCTGTGCTATGTGGTTCCAAATATTTGTACACGTGTGAAAGACTGGCGGAAGAAAACCTGGTTTCTTACCAATAACAGTCAAATTAACTCTATAGTTCCTAGTCGGTGAGTTGACGTAGTCAATCCTGCATCGGTACAGCCCCTCATCCTGGCGGGCCACCTTCTCTACGGCAAGGTGTGCTGATGATGTATCAGACTCGTTCAGCGCGAAGTGGCTGCGGGTCCCGAACTCCCCAGCTACTGCCCAGTGAACTGGAGGGCCGTTTCTGAAGTCCACTCTGGAACAATGAAGAATACGGTAAATTTTTTGCGCATCAGGTATTTTATTTCTACTGAGTTTTTAGAGTTTTTATAATAAGTAACATTATTAATTAGTTTATTGATGAAAGTAGTTAAAACATGTAACGCCATAGGCAATTTGCAATTTAGATGTCGTTTTTAGGCATTTTTCTTTACAGACATTTTGATTTGTAGGCAGTCTGTTCATAAAAGGGGTGATATTGATGTTACAACCATAGGCTTAGGATTTTATGAGCCTAAAACTATTGCTACAGTTCGCGACAGCCATTGAGGCATCTAAGTAATGAGTCAATATTACAATATAAATTGCCAAGAGCATGTTGGGTCATGGAAGTTGAAGAGAAGTACCTGCTGAAAAAATTTGGAGAACTACTGAAAGACACTTCAATTTATCTCACAGAGCACAAAAACCAAATACGCTTCTAAGCGTAATTTTTTTAGTGTTCTGGTGATTTATCTAATGGCTGGCAAATAATTTGAGTGGATACCTATCACGTGACTAACGCAGCGTTGATAAACAATCTTTTAGTAAGTATTATAATTTTAGTAAGTAAGTAATAAAATTTTATTTAACACTTCATCTGCTGATGGTACCTTTATGCTAAACTTTATACATTTAATTGAGTTTATGATGATTAAAATAAATCGTGGGCCTCCGGGTCGTGGGCCTCGGGGATCAGGGTACTGCGGGAGTAACCCGTAACACACATTATGCATTTTTGCTAATTTGTAGTAATTCTGCTTGTGCCTCATAATTAGGTATAGGATTCATCGTATTTGGCGGTTGGTTATAGGTTTGACTGGCCTGTTAGCTCAGTTGGTAGTAGATCTGCCTTCTGAACTTATAGGTCGTGGGTTCGATTCCTCCCCAGGACAAACATTTGTGTGATGAACATCGATGTTTGTTCTGTGTCTGGGTATTATATTGTATTCTATGTATCTATTTACAAACAAAAATTATCTAAGTATTCTATCAGTTATCGGGTCCCATACTGCAAGCAATGCTTAGTTTGGGGCTAGATGGCGCTGTCTGAAATGTCCACACATATTTATTATTTTATTATTTGGCCGAAAGAATACTGCTGTTCATATAAACCCATACAAATAAAATTCCAAAATAAAATAATAGTAATGATACAATTTTTAAATGAAGCCGATAAAAAACTCCACTAGTTTAAGCATGTCAAGCGGGTTAATGCCATCAGCGTTAAAACGGACATGACGAGATAAAAGCCTATGAGACAACCAGTCATAACGATATTAAAAGCCACCAAATGTAATGGATTTGCAGTGTCAATGGAGCATAATGTCCGTAAAAGCATTCTCGAAATAAAATGCTGTGTTTTATTCATGAGCCAGTCGTGGCAGTGCCAAATTCCAACAAAACTACGGGAAAAGTGGAAGGACGAGACAGAACTCTATATTACTACAAAGACGTATTCCACACAGTTGCTGCTCTGTGTGAGTCTATAAATATTTTGTTATATTTCTAATCCAACAAACAGACAACCACCTTTGAGCCAAATAACTAACTTTTATTATAAACTTTTGCTCTAAGCCTTCCTGAGCTGTCAACGCATCAACAACCCCCTAAGCCCCCCTAGTTATAATAGATGTGCGTAAGCTATGGGTTACCACTAAACTTTTCGGTATGAAATATCCTGTATCTTCAAACATTATTCGAAATCTGTTTTGCCGTTTTAGAGTCAAACAATTTACTGTATTCTTTTTATATAATAGTGTCCTCACTGGGTAGTTAGTATGTTAAAAAAGCATGATCTTTGCAACTGCAACATATATGCGACATCGCTCTGGACGTTCAGTCTGTGAGTCACATTTTAAACAAGTCACATCTTAAAGGAAGGAAGCAATAGTATGAAATACCTCGGTCCGGTTCCGCATTGGAACAATTCCAGGAGTATCAACTGAATCAAAAGGGAAAATATTTGTATAGACCGAGTGTTTTCTTCCTGAGAAATCAATAAGACGGCCAAATGGGAAGATATTACTCTTGGGGGGTTGTTATTGTCGGTACCTGAGCACGTTATGAAGGACTGACGATGTTTGGACTGAAGTTGGATATATTTTTCTTGGGTTTCAATTTTAATTTCTACAAAATTTCTTGTGACAAAGACATTCTAGGTTGTATTACAGAATATTTAATATTACTGGTTGTATCATTGAATTTTACGAACTTTCTTTTTTCACGCACTGGATTGCAGACTATCCAGTGCGAGATATGAGTGGTGTCTTTTGCATTACAGGATACTTTTTAAATACTTCTGCATCCATTAGCTTTCCGCGGTTGTGGCCAGCTGCTACCATTTCAATGTTAATGTCTACTAGCCGCAAAATGTCATTGTCATCTTTCATAAATATTTCACAGTACCTAAACACTCTTTTGATCTTCTGCGCAGTACCCACTTGTTTAATTTCACCCGTATTTACAAGCTGAACGTATCTTCTAGCTAAGGGTTAAATATCATACTCCAGTCTCTTGACCAATGACCATTCTACTTCCTGGCAGGAAGCCAGTGAAATGCATTCAATGCGGCAACACTCCAAACAAACAGTAGGGATACTTATAGCATCTTCAACGAAATATGACTACTCAATGTTAGTATAGATAATTTGAAAGTGGAATTTTTCGTAGACTCAAGACCCTACTTGCATCATTTAACAAAGATTCCAGGCATGAGTCGTATTTCGACTGGCATATTTCATCACCAACAGCCTGAAGACGTCAATTGCTAAACATAGTCCTCCCCCAAAGAGCACCACCTTGAGTGGCTTCCCGCCACCTGCATCCACCCCGGCTCCCCGCGGTTTTCACCAGATCGTCGGTCCACCGGGTGGGGAGCCAGCCTGCGCTGCGTCTTCCGGTTCGTGGTCGTCACTCCAGAACCTTTCTTCCCCATCGGTTTTCATACTTACCTTATCGTTAAAGATCACTCTACACAAATCTCTACACTCTACAGAACTCTACTGACTACAGAAATGATATATATATATATATAAGATTTTATGGGAATATCGATATAGGTATAAAACTTCTGTTGATGTGTGTGTATGTGTGTACGTAACTCACAAACATACCACTTTTTCGTATCACCCATACTTTATTAAAAACAAAATGAGTGCACGGTTTAGGTATGCATTTTATTGCATTTAAATTAGGCGGTACTTGCGTGTCTAGACGGTACGTCTGGACGGTCTGCTTTGTTAAGATTTTTGGCGAGACGTATAAGATTTATATGGTAAACGTATTGTGTGACAGCCCTGGCGTTGTTGTCTGCTTGAACCCAGTCCTATTATTCATTCTTAAGGGTGATGAATTACTGATGGCAATGGTGGCTGAGCGTGAGCATGTGCGTTTCGCAATCTTACGGCACCAGGTTCGATCCTCGGCCCTGAACCAATGACTTATTTAGTAAGTTATGTGCAGTTTCTGTCACTCCGTGCCTCGGAGAGCACGTTAAGCCGTCGATCCCGATTGTCATAGGAACATCTATTGCAATCGTTACGGGTAGTCAGATGCCTGATAGAATCTGACACCTGGTGTAACCATTCCTGTTACTGGTCCCTTATGGGTTGCGAGGTCAGATCGCAGTCGCTCGTGTAATTCTACTAGCTTGTCGCCACAGGTTAGATTGGGAGCCGACCCCAATAACATATGGGAAAAGGCATAGAGGATGATGATGACAGGTGATGAATAACTAATTTTTTTAAAACTTTTAAACCGATGTTGAAACGGAAGGAAATCCTGATTTGGGTTATATTTTTTATATTTGTTACATTAGTACTCCGTCTTTACTCCGTTCGTTCAGTGTACTTTGTACTTTTTTAGAGATAAATTAAACTGGCTTCAGAGCTCTAAAGCATCTCACTCTCAACCATAATATCTTTTAGGCCAAATTTTTATTGGTGGGTTTTTTAGCTGATATACCTACTGGTAGCATTATTACGGATTTGTGGAAGCGTGTAGTGTATGGAACCATTTTTAGGGTTCCGTACCCAAAGGGTACAAAGGACCCTATTACTAAGGCTCTGCTGTCTGTCTGTCTGTCTGTCGGTCTGTCACCAGGCTGTATCTCATGAACCGTGATAGTTGAGAGTTGAAATTTTCACAGATGATGTATTTCTATTGCCACTACAACAACAAATACTAAAAAACAGAATATAATAAATAATTAAGGGGGCTCCCATACAACAAACGTGATTTTTTGCTCGTTTAGCAAATCTACACCACTATTATAAAGAGGGAAGATTTGTATTTTTGTGTGTATGTTTGTAATGAATAAACTCAAAAACTACTGTGCCGATTTCAAAAATTCTTTCACCATTGGAAAGCTACATTCACCCTGAGTAACATAGGCTACACCACTACACGTGCGAAGCCGAAGCGAGCCGCTAGTGAGTCATAGATGGCGCTGGTTTAAATAGTACTGCTACTCAACACTTGATGGCGGGGATAGGTAATAGTACGGAACCTTACGTGCGTGAGTCCAACTTGCTCTTGGCCGGTTTTTTCTTTTTATAAGATGGCTAAACACGCTCATGGCCAGCTTGATAGTAAGCAGTTACTGTCACCTATGGAAAACCGCAATATCAGACGCGCTACAAATGTGTTAGAAAATAGATAATTAAAAATAAAAGGTGTCTCAAAGCATGATCATTACATTAGGTATTTCAGGACAAAATTCAAAAAATCCCTACAAACTTGACTATTTTATGAAACCAGGCAATAAATATCTACATATATTACAACAAAAACGTTTAGTAAGTCCTTCCTAATAAACACGGCTAAATTTCACAGCGGAGATAAAGGTGTATAAATCACCGGGGCCATAGGGGCGCGTTTGTATTTGGCTGCCGTCCAGCCGGTGCCGGGTTCGGTGCTGGTACGTGCCCGGTTTGAGTGATAATGACCACTGAGTTTGTCTACTTTTGGAAAAATGGTTGGATGCAAAGATTAAAGATGAAAAAACGTTGTTTAGACTGATTGGTATGTCATCATTACTTATATGGGTAAGGCTTTCCAGAACCTTGAAATTTGATAGAAGTTAAGCCTCCTTCCACTTGGATCCACATCTAGATCCAAGGATACATTTATCTCTTCTGAAATCCACACAGTGGATCCAAGAATATTAATTATTTTTATATTCCCCTTCGATCCACTAACGAGTGGATCCAATTACACTTATATTTTTCTATGCCACTTGAATCCACAATCCGCTATACTAGCCCATGGTACTACCGATTAGGCTCGGTAGCTACTGCCTGCAGGCCAATATCATATTACATTTTGACATATAAGGTTTTATACATTTCACAACCTAAAGAAAAAACGTAAAACCAATCAGTTTCGATTCCTAGGTAGAATTATCATATTTTCATGCAACTTTGTTCCCTTTTGAAAGTTTAGGCCATAATCCACCACACTGGCCATGTGGGGTTGGTGGATGGAACTTCTCCAATCAACCAAACTGACTTTTAAATTCCAAATTCAGTGTTTCTTGAACATGTTGGTTTCGTTACAATGCTTTCCTTCGCAAGAACGAGAGCTATGCATCATAAGGATTAGCTGTGTTTCCACTAAATATATGCGAGGCAACTAGGCGGTGCGAGGATGCGTAGCGAGGCTCTGAAACGGTGCGACTGTTTCCACCGAAGATGTGCTAGGCCACTGAGCGGTGCGAGGATTCGTAGCGACGCTGTGAAACGCTGCGCATGAGCGGTGCGAGGATGTGTAGCAGGCTGTAATATGCTCACTTCCACCACCATTCCAAATCATCGTCATTTACCATCCTTTTTTGTATACCTTGTAAATTATACATCTTTTAATTAAATCTGCGCTAAAAAAAAAGAACTGAGGGGATTGACAAGGGAGACAGGACAGAGTTTATACAAAGATAAAAAGCTTGGAATTCTGTGATAAAAAGGTACTCTGTGGAGACAGACGTCAAGCGGCAGAAAATTGAGGTGGAAGTTCTGGTGCTCTGAGAAAGAAAGGAAGTTGAGGATTTTGACTAAGAGGCTCGAACGTGGTCTTTCCCTCTACAGCACGAACGATAAGCGCCTCCATACCTGTTTCGGACTTATAATAGTTTTAAAATTTCGCTTAATCTGTGGTAGTATTAGATAGTTACTTAGTCTATGGTTTTAGTTTTTGTTAATACGATGTATATATACTCTGTGTTCTTTCGTTCTCATTCCCTTGTGAAAAAGTTAATAAACCAGCGCTATGTGAAAAACTCAAAAAATTAAATCGTC
This sequence comes from Ennomos quercinarius, assembly GCA_910589525.2. Lineage (NCBI taxonomy): Eukaryota > Metazoa > Arthropoda > Insecta > Lepidoptera > Geometridae > Ennomos > Ennomos quercinarius. The sequence goes on along the minus strand of OU342508.1, from coordinate 14,180,527 downwards.
TTTTATTAAAAACAAACATGAATACAATACAAATTCTTTTGGACCATCGGCCAGATGACATTACTGAATTCTAAAATACAACAGTATTTCTATTCATCGATACAACAAGTGAAAGAAAAAAGCGCGTGTCGTTCCGCCAGCGAACCACGCCACACATAGAACACAGAAGGCATCAGTTATCTACAGAAGTAACTTGCCGGCAAAAGCTACATATTTCTCTTTCAGCTACATTTTCAGCGCTACAAGGCAACAGCCAGATAATTTCAAATCTATACGGCAACAGCCAAACCACAACGTGGACTTGGAGGTTACAAAAGGCAACATGGCTAATCCCGCCACCACACTTGGAACCACGGAAAATATTGAAAAGCTTATTGCTAGAAGAAGCAACTTCAAAGGGAGGTTAACCAGGATATACAACTTCATTGATAACCAACATAATCATGAAAAAATATTTGAAATTAAAGTACGACAAACGGAACTGACCGAATTATTCAACAAATACAACGCGGCACAGGAAGAAATTGAATTAACAGAAGACAAAAAAGCTTCGCACGAGCTAGAAAGAAGCTCAACGGAAGACAAATACTTCATGTACCAGGCGAAAATCAATGAAATCATTAGGGACTATGAACAAAATCAGTCCTCAAACTCCTTTCAGTCTCTACATGGGCAAGACAGCAGCAGATCGACTTTTCTAAAAATACCTTTTTTACAGATACCTAACTTCGAAGGAAACTTAAGCGAATGGAGCAACTTTAAAGCATTGTTTGATGGAGTGATCGACTCGCATGACCAGTTAAGTACACTACAAAAGTTCCAGTATCTGAAGAGTCTTTTACGAGGTGAACCAGCTGGACTAATCAGCTCGCTATGCGTCACTGAAGAGAACTATCAGCCCGCACTAGATATTTTAAAACAAAGGTATGAAAATAAGCTTCTAACAGTTAACTTCTATATAAAAAATGTAATGTCGGTTCAAATTATCAACAAAAATAATGTTAAAGATTTCCTAGTAACGCTTCAGCAAAGCTTAGACTCTCTAAAATCACTTAATGTACCAGTCAATACTTGGGATATATTGCTAATATATATAATTGTTCAAAAATTAGACCAGTCTCTCAGATCTGCCTGGGAACTGAATAAGAAAAATGATGATTTACCTACACTCAAAGAGCTCACTGATTTCTTGAATCATCGTGCGAGAGCATTTGAGTTAATGTATGATAAACCACAAAATGTAACTAAACCTACTCATGTTAACAGCAACAAAACAGGTACTCGTGTCTCCACTCATATAGGCACTGTGACGGACAGCTGCATTCTCTGCAAAATGTCTCATGAGTTATATAAATGTCCATCATTCTTGGAATTGTCACCTATTCAGCGCAATGAAATACTTAAGTCTAAAAAACTATGCTATAATTGTCTTAGACCCTATAAGTTTCATCATGCTTGTTCAAAGAATGTTTGTTCCATCTGCGGAAAGAAACATCATACTACAATTCACAGACAATTTGACAGGACTACTGCTTCTGTAACTACTGCACCTATTGCTAATGCAACTAACAAGGTAAGTTCATCAGTTTTACTTTCTGATAATGTTACTGAAATTAGTGTAATTGAAGATACTAATAATATGCAAACATCAGTCATGCACTTAAATACAAATCAATCTGAGGTTTATTTATCAACTGCTTTAATCAAAGTTCAGCAAAATGATGGTAACTGGACAACATGCAGAGCCCTATTGGACAGCAGAAGCCAGGTTTGCTTGATGACAAGCAGTTTAGCAGAAAAACTACAGCTGCCTCTGGCTGAACAAACCAAATATATTATACAAGGTATAGGTTCAACAACAACAAATTCATCAAAATCGGTTCAAGTCAAAATAGCATCCCGCACTGATAAGTTCCAAGCAACATTATCATGTGTAGTTACTGAACAGATTTCCACTAAATTACCTCAAAGATATATTCCATTGAGCAATTTCAAACTGCCAAACGATTGCAACTTAGCAGACCCACTATTTTACATACCTAAACACATAGATTTACTAATAGGTGGTCAAATATTTTACTCGCTTTTGCTACAGGGCAGCATACAACTAGGTAAAAACCAACCCACTCTCATAAGCACTGTCTTTGGATGGGTAGTAACAGGTGATATTGAATTATCCATGCATACATTATTTAATGATACAGTCCTCTCACAAATCACACAAATATCGAATAAGACAGAACACTGTCAGGCAGAGTCATACTCTCACAAACAAACAGTCATATCGGCTCATGTTAGTTGTGAACAATCATGCGAACAACTATTACAACGCTTTTGGGATCAAGAAGAAGTCAATTCTCCCCCAATGTGCACACCAGAACACACTTATTGCGAAGAACTGTACAAAAGTACTACTACTAGAGAAGAACCAGCAGGTCACTTTACAGTACACCTTCCAATTATACAAGACAAGATAGATCAGCTAGGACAATCCTACAGCATCGCACAAAAATGCTTCATGACATTAGAAAAGAAATTTCTAAACAATCCTACACTTCATAAACAATATTCTGAATTTATTGATGAGTATGTAAAACTAGGACATGCCTCATTCATACCATATTCTCCAGACACACAAGATAAACCTAAACAATTTTTTTTGCCCCATCATGCGGTAATTAAACCACAAAGTGTTTCAACTAAGCTTCGTGTTGTATTCAACGGAAGTAGTCAATCATCTACCTCAGTGTCCCTCAACCAGGTACTCTATGAAGGACCCAACATTTATTCTGATATTGTTGATATTATCTTAAGACTTAGAACTTATAAGTATGTACTATCTTGTGACATAGTAAAGATGTTTAGGAACATCAAGGTGATTGAAGAACATTGCAATCTACAATGCATACTGTGGAGAAACAATCCAGATGAACCACTTCTTGTACTTAGATTAAACACAGTTACTTATGGTACTCGATGTGCCCCTTATTTAGCATTTAGAACACTACTTGAACTTGCAAGCCAAGATGGACACCTTTATCCACTTGCTGCAAAATGCATTAAATATCAAACTTTTATGGATGATGTCCATTGTGGTGCTAACACACTATCAGAGGCTATAGAAACATGCAATCAGCTAACATCATTATTCCAAAGAGGTAATTTTCAATTGCATAAGTGGTCAGCTAATAATCCACTAATATTACAAAGTATTATTCAAAATAAAGATAAACTTTCACCAAATAGCCTAATCATTGGTGATGAAACCAGCACTCTGGGTTTAAAATGGGATCCTGTAACTGATGTATTCAAGGTTAATATTCCCTCTCAACAACAAACACTGCAGTTCACTAAAAGAACAGTGCTCTCAATTATTGCAAGGATCTATGATCCAATCGGTTACTTCGCTGTAGTTTCAGTCAATTTGAAACTTTTCATGCAAAGAATATGGAAAGAAACTACTGTAAATTGGGACTCACCACTCCCTAGTCATTTACTATCAGAATGGTTACCAATTTACAATAGTTTGCACCTGCTAAGTGATATTACTATACCTAGACATTGCTTCTCAGATATATCTAATAAAACTTACTTAGTTGGCTATAGTGACGCATCTCTCGTGGCATATGGATGCTGTATATATACAGTAGCAGAATATCCTAATCTACAACCTACATCTAACTTGCTAATAAGCAAAAGCAGAGTAGCTCCTTTGAAAACAGTCTCTATTCCTAGACTGGAACTCTCTGCCGCAGTACTTCTCTCTAAATTAATGCATAAGATTAAACCTGCACTTGAAATAGCAATTAAAATAGATTCTGTGTATTACTATACTGATTCTACCATTGTACTACACTGGTTAAGGTCTCCTTATAAAAAATGGGAAATTTATGTAGCAAATAGGATATCCCAGATACTACAAAACACTGATTCATCTTCATGGAATCATACTAGAACTCATGACAATGCAGCTGACCTGCTGACACATGGTGTACAGCCTAAGGATTTACAGAACCTCTCATTATGGTGGCACGGTCCTGCATATTTATTATTACCACCAACTGAGTGGCCTCATTGTAATGATGTATCAGATACTACAGATATTCAATTAGAATCTTTTCACACTACAGAAGTTAGTTCACATACAACTAATGTAGTTTCAGAATTTTATAATGATGATGACTTAGATTACTTTGTGAACCTATTTCAAAGATTTTCAAGTTTTCAAAGATTACAAAACACTATTGCACAGTGTTACAGATTTTGTATCAACCTAAAGAGTCATTCTAACAAGATAACAGGTCCTCTTACACCTGAAGAGTTAAAGCACAGTCTTAACTTCATCATTAAAATAGTTCAAGCATCTCACTTTAAGAAAGAATTAATTGAGCTAAAATCAAATAAAACTAGCTACACCTATTCATCTAGCCCTATCAAGAGATTATCACCTTTCATTGATAGTGATGGCATATTAAGGGTAGGAGGTAGAATAAAACATGCTAATATTCAGTACAATCAAAAGTTTCCTATAATACTACCTAACAAGAATCACATTACAACACTTATTATAGAAAAGCTTCACATAGATTTATTTCACTCTGGTGTTCAAAACACAGTTTCAAATTTAAGACTAGTTTATTGGCCTATACATGCAAGAGTTGAAGTCAAGAAAGTAGTGTACAGGTGTATAGTTTGTACTAGATACCGCGGACTAACTTGTAGGCAAAAAATGTCTAACTTACCTTATCATAGAGTGAATTTAGAGCGTGCATTCCTACAGGTAGGTATTGATTTTGGTGGCCCGCTTTATGTGAAGTCTTCTAATCTCCGTAATGCTAAATACATACGTTCATTTATCTGCATATTTACCTGTATGTCTACTCGTAGCATTCACATTGAACTATCTGAAGATACCACTACGCAATCATTCATTGCATGCTTAAAGAGATTTTGTGCTCGTAGAGGCATTTGTAATACTATTTACTCTGATAATGCTAGCTATTTTCATTGTGCTAATAATGAATTACATGATTTATACAAAATGTTTAAGAATGAGACATCTTACAGCCAAATTATGGACTATACAAACCGTTTCAATATAAACTGGAAATTCACAGTTCCACTCGCTAGCCATATGGGTGGAGTCTATGAGACCTGCATTAAACAAACTAAACGTTTGCTAAAAAAGAAATTAGGTAACTGTAGAATGACCTATACTCAACTGTATACTCTATTGTGTGAGATTGAATCTATTCTGAACTCCAGACCTCTGTGTGCTATTTCAGACTTACCTGATGATTTAAATTACCTTAGTCCAGGTCATTTTATTATTGGTTCAACCTTATTAGACATACCAGAACCAAGTCTAATCCAAATTTCAGACAATAAACTTAGTGTTTTTCAGAGAATCACTTCAATTAAACAACAGTTTTGGAAAGAATTTTACAAATCATATTTGGCTGAAATTCAGAGTAGACAAAAATGGTTTAAAGAATCTCTTAACTTAAAGATAGGAGATTTAGTAATAATTAAAGATGAATGTACTCCTCCATCATCTTGGCCTGTTGGCAGAATCATTGATGTAAATAAATGTAAAGACGACCACCTAACCCGGTCTGTCATGGTAAAAACTGCAAAGGGACAATACATGCGCCCTATTCATAAACTTGTTCTACTACCCATTTCGTAATTCTGCTTATAATTTACAATAACTTGTAAGGAAGGTACCTATTAGAGTCACCCTTTTATTTACATTTAACCTATTTGCATAATCCTATCTTAGGAGGCAGCTAGTGTTAAAATAGTACTTACCGAACCTAGTATTAGTTATATTTAGCTTAGATTTACTACTTGATTAGAAAATAAGAACTCAGAGTTAACTTGTAAACTTTAATTTATAATCGTAAACAGTACATAATTATCTCAACTTAATTATTTGCATTTTCAGTCTTCAACTGTTTTTCACTCATAATTAGTTTTTCATTTACAGTCACTCCACCACTTAGTTAACTTGATTATTTACTGTTTTCAGCGTTTTCTTTTATTTGTAACATTAGCATAAAATAAATTAATTAATTACAGTATAACAATAACATAACCTAACATTGTAATAGGGAACTACTGACAGTTGACATTGACAGAACTTGACAGCTGACAGTTACAATTAGTTTTCATTAAGACTTGTACATCTTCAACATAGACTGATGACTTGATAAATCTTTAACCTTGACTGATGATTTGATAGACCTTCAAACTTTGACATGACAGCTTTGGGGGATAACTATTTTTTTTGTATTATATTCAGACTTCGTCAGCGCGGGGGTGTATGTTTCGGACTTATAATAGTTTTAAAATTTCGCTTAATCTGTGGTAGTATTAGATAGTTACTTAGTCTATGGTTTTAGTTTTTGTTAATACGATGTATATATACTCTGTGTTCTTTCGTTCTCATTCCCTTGTGAAAAAAAAAAAAAAAAAAAAGGCGGGAACCCAGGAAGTGAAAAGGCGCGCTTATTCAACTAATATTTTTTAAAATTCCAAAATTACTGTTTATTTGTATATTTTTCGTGTAAATAGTCCTGTATATAGTTGTAAATAGAGCACAAGTTAAAAGAGCGCCCAAAGATGGGCAAGAAACGTAAAAGGAAGGGAGATGATTCTCCACCCGATGAGCAGCAGCAGCGGCAGGCCTCATCCTTTGAGTCTTGTGACTCTGACTCGGACTCTCTGAAGTCGATCGCTGTCGAAACTCCAAAAAATAAAAAGCAGGATAAGTATGAAATCTTTAAGGTACGTGGATACTCGCGTAAGTACCCTGAAGACTCGAAAAAAACCGAATTCATCGTGTTTCTTTCGCACGTAGAAGAAAGCATTACTTTTAGCGACAAGGATCGTATGGCACTATCCAAGGGTTTGCGGGAGCATGGTGTTTCGGGCGTCATGCACCTCAAGTCCATAAACAAGTATAAAGTAGGTATAACCTTTGATTTACCTAACAACGCCAACATGTTCCTGCAAAATAAAAAGTTACTGGACCAACTGTCCCTGAAGGCAACTATACCGGCTGGAGACACCGAAGTGACGGGTGTACTCACCTCGGTGCCGATCGACATGTCTAATAAGCAGATATTCTCACTAATCGGAAGCTCTAAGAATGTCATACAGGTCAGGCGCTTTATGCGCAGAGTTAGAGTTGATGGTGGCGCTGCTGGCGCGTCCTTCGTACCCACGCAGGCAGTCGCAGTTACATTTGCGTCCACCAACCTTCCCGAGTATGTTTATCTTGACTCATGGCGTCATGAGGTGAAAATGTACATACCTCCCGTAAAACAGTGTTTAAAATGTATGTCTTACGGCCACATAGCCAAATTCTGTAGGAACACTGAGGTATGCTCAGTGTGCTCAGAAAACCACAACTTCAAAACATGCCAAGTTGACTCCAAAAATGCTAAGTGTGTCAATTGCAAAGGTAATCACATAGCCATTTCACCAGCATGCCCTATGAAAAAACAAAAAGTTGAAGAAAACAAGATTAAGTCCCGAAATGCTACCTTCTCAGATTTGTTTGATTCGAAGTCATTTCCAGCACTAGCAGCACGAACACTTGATGTTCAAGTAAACAACCTTATGAAATCAGAAACATTTATTAACATTCTAATTGAAACAATTACCAAAATTATTAGTAACAAAGATGTACCTATAAACTCAGGGTCTATTCGAGAGACTCTTAAAAAAACCCTCAGTAATAAATTACCTCCTACTTCCTCATAATGGATCAGTTAAATATTATACAGTGGAACGCACAAAGTCTAAATAGTAACAAGCATATATTTATTAACTACCTCTACACAAATAATATACATATTGCAATCATTTCAGAAACATGGTTTAAAGCTAACCAAAATTTTAAAATTAAAAATTACAATATTGAACATAATGATTGTGGAAATAGCCATAATGGAGTGGCCATAATCATTCATAAAAATATCACATATTCAAATATTAACACATATTTTGATGATTCATTACAAAATATCTGTGTCAAAATCACAGTAAACAAACAGGATTTATGTATTGTCAGTTTTTATAGTCCTACTAATTGTAACCCAGCTTTTAATAAAGCTAAATTTGATACACTGGTAAAATCGATTCCTAGTCCATTCATATTTGCAGGGGATTTCAATGCCCATCACACTTCTTGGGGTTGCGGTTCTGACTCTCCCCGTGGAAGGGAGGTGTTGGAAGTCATCGATGATAACAATTTAGTCTTGCTTAATGATGGTCAAGCAACAACAGTTGGTTCATTAACGTGGCGTCCAAACGCACTTGATTTGTCGTTGGTTTCCCCATCACTGGCTCTTCATTGTGAATGGTCCGTTCTTGATACTCCTCTTGGTACTAGTTACCACCTTCCTGTAATCATAAAAGTATTGCTTAGTAATAATAATGTAAATTCAGATGGAAACTACTGTAATGGCAAACACTTGCCCATCTACCCAAATTATAAACAGGTAGATTGGAAAGTGTTTAGTAGCTGTGTAGATGCATTATTGAATGATTTTGAATTGAATCTTTGGAGTCCTCAGGACGCATATTTGCTATTTTGTAAAATATTACAATCAGCAGCAAAATCCGCTTCGAATTTAAATAGTAGTTGTTCTAACAACATTAATCAATCCTGTCATAGGAATCTCGGTAAAAAACCTCACCTTCCATGGTGGAACCAAAAGTGCTCAGAAGCTGTTCTAAAATTCAAAGAAGCATATCTGAAGTTTAAGTACAACCCAACAGAAGCCAACTACTTGGAATTTAAAAGACTTCGAGCTCTCAAAAAACTTATTATAAAAATAGAAAGACAGAACAGTTGGAAATCTCTCTGCGAAACTTTTAATCGTTGTACTCCTATGTCCATTATATGGAAATTTATGCGTAAATTTAATAAAACATATGTTTCTAGCAATAATGCAGATGATTCCTGGATTTTAGATTTTCTACAGATGTATACCCCGGATTTTGTATCAAATGGTCTCAACACATCATATAGTAGCATTGGCAATATAAACTCCAGCAATAGTTACTTCCTTAGTCCATTTTCTATCAATGAATTAATATCTGCTGTCACATCTAGAAGAGATACTGCCTTTGGTCTTGATGGTATACCATATTCTTTTTTTAAAAATTTCAGCAGGAAGAGTATGGAAATCTTCCTAAAAATACTGAACTTACTCTGGGAAAACAATAATATACCCCACGATTGGAAAGTAGATTGTCTGGTACCAATTTTAAAACCTAACAAACCAAAATTGTGTCCTGATTCCTATCGCCCTATAGCGCTTACTTCATGTGTTGGAAAAATATTTGAACAATTGTTAAAGCAGCGTTTGGAGTTCTATATAGAACAAAATCAAATTTTACCTTCAAACCAATTTGGTTTCCGTAGAAATCGTTCAGCTAGGGAGAGTATCTGTCAGTTACAACTTGATATCCATAATGCTTTAGATGCACATAATCATCTCCTTGCTGTTTTCTTCGACATCACAGGGGCCTTTAATAGTGTGAATATTGATATACTTTGTCAGGAATTGTTATTAACAGGAATACCAGGAAAGATTATACACTGGATTAAAAATTTTTTAAGTAGCCGAGAAGTCTTTGTTAAATATAATAGGCATTTATATGGTCCTAGACTTTCAACAAAAGGAGTTTGTCAAGGTGGCATTTTATCGCCATTAATTTTCATACTGTACATACGTCGTTTAAATTTAATATTAGGCTCAAAAGTGAAAAATTTGCAGTTTGCAGATGACCTAGTTGTCTATGCATCGGGAAATAATATAAATCAAGTGGTTGAATTTGTTAATGATGCATTGGCAAATCTTAATAACTATTTTTCTTACCTTGAACTTGATGTTAATCCTTCAAAGTCAAAAGTTGTTCTCTTTGGGAAAAAGTGTCCCAATATGCCTGCTGTTCATTATAAAGGTTCTTCTTTACCTGTTTCACTTGATGTTAAATTCTTGGGAGTATTATTCTCCCACAATTTATCCTGGAACAATTATTTGAAAAATTTAATAAACAAAGCTAACAAAGCTTTTAATGTATTAAAATCTTTGTCTGGTACATACTGGGGTGCAGACCCACAAATTCTACTATTATTGTACAAATCATTAGTTCGTAGTCATTTTGAATATGGTTTTTTATGCTTTGCTGCAGATGTTAAAATTGTAAATAGTCTAGATGTTTTTCAAAACAAATGCATGCGTGTAATAACAGGGGCATTCAGAAGCACACCTATAAATGCAATGCAGATTGAATGCAGTCTTCCCCCAATGACTATTCGTTTTAGGTATCTTAAAGAAAGATTTCTCCTTAAACTCTACAGTGTCTCTAACAATAGTCTTATAACTAATCTGTCTAATACATTAACCCAATCCACTGTTAAACCGTTTTATATGCTACAGGGATATCAATGTCTTTTAGATTTTCTTCAAAATTTAAACATCTATCAATCAAATCATATTTTGCCTTGTTATGAGGGATCTTTTATTAGCAAATTTCCAGCAATGAATATAGTCATAAACAAAAAACTGTCAATAAAAGAAGAAGTATATACAATGTTGGCAGAGTGGACAGGTCACAAATTTGTTTACACAGATGGGTCGAAAAATGATAATGCTGTGTCTTACGCAATATTTGAACCCTCATTGAACATTGCTGTGGGATACAAAATTGATAAACATGCTAGCATTTTTACTGCTGAAGCTGTTGCTATTTTGAGTGCTTTGAAGCACATTAAAAACAAAAATCAGGGACACACAAAATGGGTTGTTGTTAGTGATAGCATGAGTGTTTTGAAAAACTTAGCAAATAACAAATTACATGCTCACACTAATTACATTATTTACTTTATAAAACAGTTATGGGTGGAATTATCTGATTCAAATATACAAGTTAGTTTTGCGTGGGTACCTTCACACATAGGTGTTGATGGCAATGAAAAAGCTGACTATTTAGCCAGCACTATAGTTAAATTTTCAGATGTTATTTCCAGGTATGCCAATGATGCAGATGTTTCATTGCCATACACAGATGTTGTAAGCCTTCTAAAACAAAGGATGATTCAACTATGGGGGAAACATTCGTACCATTGTACACAAGTTGAAAACAAAGGTTCTTGGTATGCCGCTTTAGATGTTCAGATAAATTCAAAGCCATGGTTCTGCAAGGCCAGTACCTTTTTAAACAGAAAGTTTTATTCAACTGTTTGTCGTATGCGTTTTGGTCACTGTCGTTTGAACTTTCATCTTCATCGCCTTCGAATGGTGAATTCCCCATATTGTGACTATTGCCAGTCCTCGAATATCCAATCCTTAGATCACATTTTCTTTGAGTGTTCATCTTTCAGCATTCAGCGCCTTGTGTTGATAGATGAACTTCTACAAATCTATGATAAACCTGAACTGGTCCCGCGGTGCATTCAGGAGTTGCTTGAAAATGCCTCTGCCTTTACCTATTTGTATAAATTTATATTATGTACTATAAAGGAGATTTAGAATAATATATAGCTGATAATTTTATTATTACAATACATATCACAATGTTTTTTTATAAAGTTTTTTTTTGTGTGTAAATATGTAAATGTAAATAAAGGTATTCGACTGACAGTCTGACACTGGCAGTCTGTCTGTCAGTGTCGGAGTGACGACGTATAAACGTCAACGATTGACGCTTGAAAAGGAAAAAAATAAAATGGACTTTCATTATCTCGGACAAATGAACAAGGGACGATGATCCTTTTACTTATGATAAACTTTATCTGGATTTGACTTTGAAAGAAATAAAACGAATGAAATTATTATCCTAACTCTGACGAAAGAAATAAATCCCACGAAAGACTAGGCGGTATGGTCTCACGACTTTAGCCTGCCCAAAAGGGCGAAAAAAAAAAAAAAAAAATCATTCCCTTGTGAAAAAGTTAATAAACCAGCGCTATGTGAAAAACTCAAAAAATTAAATCGTCTTTTATTAAAAACAAACATGAATACAATACAATACCCCGTAATCGGCTGATCATAAGGTGTCTGGACCGAACACGCCCGGACAAAGATCGACATCAAGGTCGTACACCATACCTACCTAATCTGATCTGCTAAATAATCGAAGAGCCTTCCGAGTACATCCACACTCCGCAGTTACGTTGTTGCCTACCTAAATAAAACTCTACCCTCCAGCCCTAACTCGCATCCTCCTCCTTTCTCCCTGGTAAATCTAAGTCCAAATTCAGTGTCTGTGCCAGCTAGAGACCTTAAGTGTTCTGTATTCATTTATTATATTTACTACTTATTGTAACGTTAGGCATCCTGGGACCCTGGGCGGAGCCGTTACGTGACAAGACTCGTTTCTGATGAGCGGTGGGTGGAGTGTGGTGGGAGCGAAGCGCACGTGCCTCTGCCCGCACACATACCTCGCAACACATCCGTAGCACACATTTTTCCCTTGTTTTGCATGTACAATACCTCGCTCCGCTGAGCCGTTTCCACTAGACCTGCACTGAGCGAGGCTAGGTGAATTAAGTGATTCTATTGGTTCCTCACAAACACATCTCCTCGGTACCCATCTCTGGTGAAAACGCAGCCTTAGTGTCATAAACTCTTTTCTAAAAAGTGTTCTCTCTAAAAGTCCACAGAAAAGTTCATATCTACTGCTTTACTGGAGCTTGATTTGTACTTAACTTTGATTATACTTGGACGAGACTTTGATTCGACGAAAATAAAAATATATTTAATACACGTTCCCGAGCTTTTCATTCTTTCAACATTCCGGGTTCCTCGCGGAACCGCATTCGCTCTTACAATGGTGAAGGAAAACTCATACGAACGAGTGATTCGTCACTAAAAAAATCATTGATCAAGTGAGGGCAGTGATGGGTGATTACACTGTATGTCTCTATTGTATTGTAATGTAATGTTGTGTGATGTCCTGAATAAATGTCTTTTCTTTCTTTCTTTCTTTTTCTTAGCTCAGGATTCCAGGCTGAGTCAGCATGGAAGTTGCACAGGCCACCGCTGAGCTACTGTCGCTTACAAAGGCTTGGCAAATCCGGATATCAAATTGTACGTAAGTTCCTAACCAGCACAAAAACACGAACGTGTAATAAGTCAAGCGTATTGTAAATTAAGTGGTCTCACTTCAGTGGCATCAAAATTTAATTTCGCCCTTTCGCGGAAGTCCCTTGAAGCGATGCTACAATTAATTCAAAATTTCAAATTGCGTTATCTGTTTAATGGGGATATACTTGCAAGAATGAAAGCACAGAGCAAGGAATAGCAGAAGAATATTTTTTGACATTTCATACTTACTGTACATAGTGTAGCTAAAACGTAGGTAGTAATAACCTGCCAAGTGCGAGTCGGACTCGCGCACGATGGGTTCCGTACCATTATCTATAAAAACCGGCCAAGTGTGAGTCGGGCTCGCACCATTCTATGTAAAAACGAGCAAAAAATCACGTTTGTTGTATGGAAGCCACCTTAAATATTTATTTTGTTCGGTGTTTTAGTAGCGGTGTTGTTATATAGCGGCAACTGAAACACATCATCTGTAAAAATTTCAACTGTCTAACTATTACGGTTCATGAGATAAAGTCTGGTGATACACGGACAGACAGACAGACAGCGGAGCCTTAGTAATAGGGTCCATTTTACCCTTTGGGTACGGAACCTTAAAAATAAATAAATAAATAGATTCTCCTCAGTCTCCAATAAGCTAAAATGAATCTACTGCGATCACCAAGCCGCCTGTCAGGCGCAGTGATTATTGGCCCGTATGTTCAGCAATGGTTATTTCCGGCTACATGACAGTAATGAAAAAAAAATGTTAGGTCATCAACAGCCTGAAGACGTCCACTGCTGAACATAGGCCTCCCCCAGCGCCACTGCTCCCCACTGTTTTCACCAGATCGTCGGTCCACCTAATGGGGAGGTTTTAGATCAATCCACCTATTTCTTTGATAGAATATTGTGTTATTTATACATAACTTTGTAGGTATTCCAAGTATTGCGTTTTATTCAATAGACAGGAATTTCCTGGAACAATCACCTTTGCGACAGGAAATAAGAACGATCGAGGTATGGAATATAAAATATTTTTGGCTAAGAGATTATTATCCTTATTATTTAACGGGTCTTAAAAGCACTATAAAGTAACTCGCTTCCATGTCTTCTTTTATCTTATATTTTCAGCTGTTAGCGCAGAATAAGAAAATCAAGAAAATAAGTTAGCTATTAGCTATTTAATAGTCGTTCGAATTTAGAACGACTATTAAATATAACTTCGAAAAGATACTAGGTTGTTATCGCCACTTAATTGAGAAAACCGGTGACGTTGTCTTGAATAATATGCGAGTAGTCATCTTCGTTTACTGTACTTTACTTTACACACCCTTTATAATAAATATTTGATTTTTTTTATAACTAAGTAGGCGCACATTTGACCGCAGTCTCACCTGATGGAATGTGTCGACGCTGTCTACGATGGTAAATGCTTGCTTAGAAGATACCTATTCACTCGCGTATTGAAGAGCTCCAGGTTGTACTTATCGGGAAACAAAGACGCTGGTAAAGTGTTCCGTTCCTTCGCTTGGACTATAATACATATCGAGTCAAACCACTTTGTAAGAATTGAAGGAATATCAACCATAAATGGATGGCGTGTAGCTGTACGTCTTGTCGTCCGATGGTGAAATGGAGATGGTGGAATTATATTGTGTAGCTCCGCAGCACACTCACCGAAATGTAACCTTAAAAACTAAAGACTGCAAAATTTGGCTTGTTATCTAGTTAGAATTGATCGGCCCGCCCTTCACCTGATGTTAGGTGTACCTACCTACTCTAATACTAATGTGAACATGCTAAACCTACCAATACTAATAATATTACTATTATATATAAGTTTCCAAAGATGATTGAGTACTAAGAAAGCAATAAAAGATAAAACCAAAAAGCAAGTTGCCCTTCTGTTTCATTTTAATCTGTGTTAACTTAATAGACAACGAGTGAAGGACTGCGATGTCTCTTTGAAGTCTGGATTCGGAACATTAAATTGAAGAAGCATTTCACCTCATAATGAACTGTGAGTTTTATAATTGGACCTTTAGAGGGGACCCTATAGGTAGGTATACACAATTATTCAAACATGCATATCTCGTTTCAGTTAATAGGTACCAGCCAGAATTTCCACTCATTTTTAGGGTTTCGTACCCAAAGGGTAAAACGGACCCTATTACTAAGTCTCCGCTGTCCGTCCGTCTGTCTGTGTCTGTCTGTCTGTCTGTCTGTCTGTCCGTCTGTCACTAGGCTGTATCTCACGGACCGTGATAGACAGTTTAAATTTTCACATGAATTTCTGTTGCCGCTAAAACAACAAATACTAAAATAAATATTTAAGTGGCTCCCATACAACAAACGTGATTTTTTTTTGCTCGTTTTAATAGATAAAGGTAACCCTTCGTGCGCGAGTCTGACTCGCATTTTCGCTGGTTATATTTTCTGATCATGAGGAATCTCATCTCATCATCTACAGCCTGAAGACGTCCACTGCTCAACATAGACCCTCCACAAACCGCCACTTTGAGCGGCTGCTTGCCCCCTGTATCTATAGACTCCCCGCGGTTTGACCAGATCATCGGTCCACCTAGTGGGGGGCTGAACTACGCTGCGTCTTCCGGTTCGTGGTTGCTTCGTACATTTCTTTTACTATGAAATATTATTATTCTATTTTTCTGCGGGTAAAACCGCGGGCTGCTAGTATTATTATTAAAGTTCCTGAGATGGTCCCTAAGAGCGCTATCACCTATTGGCAGCGTGTGCTGGTGGAAGTTTGCTGGAACATCGCCAACAGCTTTGAGGGCCCGTATTACAGATCGCCAATCAGTTGTGAATCGGTGCTCAAGCCAAGATTTCATTCAGAAATTGGTTAATCTGTTAATTAAATCTCGACCTTGTACTTAAGATATGCTACAAAACTATTCATTAGGGCGATTCAAGTCATGTATATATAGACTTCATTTTAAAAGATAATACATTATTGTCTTTCGGCCCGTATTCATATTCATACTTATTTTTATAACGCCCAACGATCACATACATCCCGGACCCGCACTAGGATTCCCTGTATCTAGAGATCCAGGAACTACGAGGACCATGGTCCCCCACATTGGACTCCGTCTCCTAGCTCAGTCGGTATTAGTTCTGCCTTCTGAACTGTAGGTTGTGGGTTCGATTCCACACACAAATGTTTGTCCTGGGTAGGAATCGAACCCACAACCTACAGTACAGAAAGCAGAGCTACTAACTGGGCTACGAGGCCGTCTGATCTCGGTGGTAATAGAAATGTATGAAAAAGTTTATTAAAATCCGTTCAGCCATTTTTTTATATTAATTTGTATCCAAGAGTAATATAGCGGCTAAAGTGTCGATATACATAATTATAGGTTTTGACGTAAAACTCACACAAACTACCAAATGACTTTTGGTATGGATTTCAACGTTGAAATATTTATCTGTTATAACAATTCAATCTAAGTTCAAAAAAGACACAATCTTCGAAAACTTAGCCAATAAATATTTAGCTTTCTAAGATTTATTCACTAAAATATCTGCACTTTCAAAGTTGAAGAACATTTTTTTTCGTTTCATATTAATTTACTCCGTGTGGTCCCGGTTACGAATAGGACCACCCCATCTCTTCCCGTGGGTGCCGTAGAAGGCGGCTAAGGGAATATCCAGGGAATGGGTCGCAGCGTTCCCCTCGGTCTTGGTGGCAATCAATCTTCACCGACTGCGATCACCAAGCCGCCTGCCAAGCGTGGTGATTATGGCAAACCCCCCCCCCTAATGACAAGCACAAATAAAAACGGCCCCCAGTCCCCGGCAGCTCTGCTATCCCGTGGCTACGGTAGCGGCCACGGTAACGGCAGGGCAAGGGGTGCGAAGAATCCCCGGCAGACGCCCGGCTACCAACCCCAACGACGACCCCTGGCCCTGGCAACACATAACGTGCGCACACTGAAGGCTGACGAAAGGATGGTCGAGCTAGAGGCGGAGATGGGTAAGTTACGCTGGGATGTAATGGGATTGTCAGAAGTCCGAAGACAGGGACAGGACACGATAATCCTAAATTCCGGTAACTTATTCTTCTACCGGGAGGGAGACCAACTCTCCCAAGGGGGTGTCGGGTTTCTCGTCCGCAAGTCTCTCGTCAACAACGTGGTCAAAGTCGACAGTGTGTCGGCCAGGGTAGCGTACCTGGTACTCCGAATAACCAAACGGTATTCGTTGAAGGTTATACAGGTATACGCGCCGACATCGGCACACTCAGACGATGAAGTAGAAGCTATGTATGAGGACATATCCGAAGCCATGCATACTTCCGAAACATACTTCACCGTTGTGATGGGAGACTTCAATGCGAAGTTGGGCACAAGGAATAGCGATGAGCTGAGAGTGGGGCCATTTGGATACGGGCAGCGGAACCCTCGAGGACAGAGGCTGGCTGACTTCATGGAGAAGGAGGGACTCTTTATGATGAACTCCTTCTACGAGAAGCGGCCATCCAGGAAGTGGACGTGGATAAGTCCCGACGGTTCCACTAAAAATGAGATAGACTTCATCATGACGACCAAGAAGCACATATTCGATGATGTCTCTGTGATCAGCAAGGTGAAAACCGGTAGCGATCACCGTATTGTTAGAGGCACATTGAATATCAATGTTAAGCTCGAAAGGTCACGTCTGGTGAAGTCTACGCTCCGTCCAAATCCTGTCCAAATCCAAAACCCCGAAGGCTTTCAGCTGGAACTCCAAAATCGCTTCCAGTGCCTAGCCGACTGTAACACAGTGGACGAGCTAAACGACGGGTTGGTGGAAACTGTCCAAGCTGTTGGATCGAAATTCTTTAAGACCCAACGCCGAAAGAAGACTCAAAAGCTCTCAGAAAAAACTCTTGAGCTAATGGCCGACCGGAGCGAAATGAAGCTGCAGTCTTCAGTTGATATGTCAGCCTACGGTGAACTCAATAGACGAATCTGGAGTTCCTTGCGACACGACTTGCGTGCTCTTAGTACTTCACGTATTGAGGCCGCAATTGAGCGGAACCAAGGCTCTAAAGTGTTCGCAAAGGATTCGTCTATTGGGCAACACCAAATGACAAAACTGAAGACCGAAAATGGTAGCGTCATTTCATCCAAGCCTGAGATTCTGAGAGAGATCGAGAACTTCTATGGACAGTTATACACCTCGACACGTAAGCCCGCTACTAACACAGCTCAGGACATCAGAGCCAAGTTAGTCCGACACTATACCGAAGATATCCCGGACGTCAGCCTGTACGAGATTAGAATGGCCCTCAAACAGCTTAAAAACAACAAGGCACCAGGTGAAGATGGAATTACGACCGAACTTCTGAGAGCGGGTGGTAGACCGGTACTTTTAGTCCTCCAGAAGTTATTTAATTCTGTCATCCTTGAAGGTACAACGCCAGAGGCATGGCACAAGAGCGTGGTGGTGCTCTTCTTCAAAAAAGGCGATAACACCTTATTGAAGAACTATAGGCCCATCTCGCTCTTGAGTCATGTGTATAAGCTGTTTTCGAGAGTCATTACGAATCGTCTCGCACGCAGGTTTGATGAATTCCAGCCTCCCGAACAAGCCGGTTTCCGAAAAGGCTTTAGCACCATAGACCACATCCATACGCTGCGCCAGATTATACAGAAGACCGAAGAGTATAATCGGCCGTTATGCCTAGCGTTTGTGGACTATGAGAAAGCCTTCGATTCAATCGAGACTTGGGCGGTGCTGCAGTCCTTGCAGCGATGCCAAATTGACTATAGGTATATCGAAGTTTTGAAGTGTTTGTACAGTAAGGCCACTATGTCAGTCCGACTACAGGACCAGAGTACGGAACAAATTCCATTGCAAAGAGGCGTGAGACAGGGAGACGTTATTTCTCCGAAACTGTTCACAAACGCATTGGAGGATGTTTTCAAGCTCTTGGAGTGGAAAAGATCTGGCATCAACATAAATGGCGAGTACATCACTAACCTTCGTTTTGCCGATGATATAGTCATAATGGCGGAATCGCTCGAGGACCTTAGCACCATGCTCAACGACCTCAGTAGAGTCTCCCAGCAGGTTGGTCTTAAGATGAATATGGACAAGACAAAGATCATGTCTAATGCTCATGTTCCACCTATACCGGTAATTGTTGGGAACGATACTCTCGAAGTTGTCGACAAGTATGTCTACCTAGGACAGATTGTCCAATTAGGTAGGTCCAACTTCGACAAAGAGGTGGCGCGAAGAATCCAACTCGGCTGGGCAGCGTTCGGGAAGCTTCGTCCTATCTTTTCGTCCAAAATACCGCAGAGCCTGAAAACGAAAGTTTTCAATCAGTGTGTGTTGCCAGTGATGACTTATGGAACTGAGACATGGTCTCTTACTGTTGGCCTCATTAGTAAGCTCAAAGTCGCGCAGCGAGCTATGGAGCGAGCTATGCTCGGTGTTTCCCTGCGAGATAAGCTCCGGAACGAGGAGATCCGCAGGAGAACTAAAGTGACCGATATAGCTCTTAGAGTTAGTAAGTTGAAGTGGCAATGGGCAGGCCACATCGCTCGTAGAACTGACAACCGATGGGGAAGAAAGGTTCTCGAGTGGCGACCACGAACCGGAAGACGCAGCGTAGGCCGGCCCCCCACTCGGTGGACCGACGACCTGGTGAAAGCCGCGGGGAGCCGATGGATGCAGGAGGCGAGCAGCCGCTCAAGGTGGCGTGCTCTGGGGGAGGCCTATGTTCAGCAGTGGACGTCTTCAGGCTGTTGATGATGATGATGATTAATTTACTCGAGATCTTTGTGTTAGCTATTCATTTTAAGTGCTTATTTAAATGTTAAATGGAGAATTCAATAAAACTTGCATAACTTTGATGTGTTTATCAAGAAAGAAGTTTTGTCACAGCTAAAATGAAAATATTATTATTTATACTGGGTGGCGCAAAAGTAAAGACCCTATTTGGTTCAGCTATAACATTTTTTCTAAATTAGAAAACTAGATTTAGGTTTTTTTAAATGTATATTTGTGCCATTAAATGTCTTTACTTTTGCGCCACCCAGTATTATATGGCAATGTAAGAGTCAACTAAATTTAATTAAAATAAATCTAGGCATGAACATTATTTTATTGAAGGACATTATATATTTTATTAACTCACCAATGCGTGCGCTATATTCTGAAAGTACTTAATTAAATGTACACCATGCAATGTCCATATCGCTGATGGATCCATTCATTAAAACACTCATTCATAATTTTTATGTTACCTAATGAAATGACGTGACAAGCAGCCGCCCACTTCAGTTGCAGTGTCACATGCCTGCATGCTGTGTGTGCCTTTATTTTTCCTATGAATTGGACTCATTATCAAGTTAAGAAAGCATCAATGGATGTAAAGTTTCTAAGGCAACTCTAAAGTACGTCGGTGAGCCCGGTCTTCGGTTCTCACGCTGCAACAGACAGACCACAAAACTACTCTAAGTTTTCGAGTAATTTGTCAAGAATATTCCCAAATCTCCACATAAACTTCCCAAAGTCACAAGACTCCTGATAAGATCCCATCAGAATCACTTGAATGACCTCACAGCCTGGATTAACTGCCTAATACCTACCAAATACCTACTAAGTGTATGTGGGACGTACGAAAGTTAATCTCAGATAATCCGTGGAGGTCCCAAAGGATCCATATGGAAGTAACCATCGGGAACTTTCAGGACGTGTGTTTATGTTGGAGGACCTTTGTAATTAATTGTTTGACATTTCAACAGTTTGATTTGGCGTTAACAGTCAGAAAATATGGGTGATGAATTTTGTAAACACTGTTAACTTGATTTACTGCAGGTATCGCCAGCTTCCGGGGCGAGATAGTGAACGCTAGCGCGACCCTATTTCCCCCCATCCCGGCGGCGGACGGATCACGGGGGGGTTTTAGTGGGTTCAAGTCCCACATACCCTCTGCCATCACCCCCGTGGTGGCAGGGAAGTGTGAAGGCATTCCCCCCTCAAAAAAGAGGTATCGCCAGCTTAGTTTTCTACAGATTAATTTTAATATAATGCAAAAATTTGAATCACGAATGGGACTTGAGCCCTCATTCATCGTTCTCTTCGACAGCCTCCGTAGTGTACGTGGTGGTTGAGTAGGTCGGCTACCTGGAGGCAGCGGGTTTGATTCCCGTGACAGGACAACTATTTGTGCACAGGAAAACAAAAGCGCAAATACTTGTTCTGTGCCTGGGTGTTGTGGGACCATGGTCCTCGTATTGTAGTGGATATCTAGATACAGGGAATTTTAGTTAAGTTCCAGGAGCTATGTATGTGATCGTAGGGCGGTATTATTAATAATTTTCTAAAGCTAAAAGATGTTTTTTAAGCTACTGTGACAGGCAATCTCATATCTAAATATTTCCGTAAACATATCCTTCTCATTTAACAACCAACTTAAAGAATTAGCAGCGTCATCTATTGAGAGGTTCTTGAGGACCAGCGCAACATGCCACATACAGAAATACAGATAGGTACACACATTAAACATAAAACCTTCTTTGTTTTTTTTTCTTCTCGTGTAGGCAAGTGGTAAGACCTGGTATATCAGCCAGCCAAAATTCTGGCTTTACCAAGTGACTTGTCTTTGAAAGCAGCCAAATCAAACAAAGTTTTATCACTGCATTTTTAGCAAATTTGAATGAAATGGGTTCAAACCATGGGCTAGCAAAATGTGCAATATTTAAGGAAATTATGCGACTTTTGCCTAATGAGTCAATTTTCGTTAATTGTGTTTTGGACTGACCCGTTTACATGAATATGTCTATCATTTTAGTTTTTTGTTGAAAATTTGCAGTCGGTATTGTAAAATGGGTTAAATGGTTCGTAAATGGTGATCTAAAATGGGTTTATTGTTAAATCAAATCATCCAACTTGGCACTCACAGGGCCGTTAAGAACGGCTAGTCGAGCTTCCTAACGAGGGCTACTCATTACAATAACGATAACCACAATAACCCTTAGTTTAAAAACAAACTTGATCGAGTTCAATGTCACCAAACGCTTAAGCTAATTCTGGAAAAAGCTTATAAACTGAACTCTACCTTCCAAGACTATTATCCAACCAATAACAAGCATACTATATCCCCAAGCCACAACAGTCAGCAGCCTTGGTTTATATAACCCATAAAATACCATAGGGCTGTATCACCCATCATATTTTAGTACAGAGATATGTTCAGTTCGCATGCGATACAAACCATGTCGTATTTCCGTTCAGAATATATCTTACATGAGCCATTAGCATTCAATTATAGAGACAGTTCTGTGGTTAGGGCGTCTCCTCTGTGTTTACTTGTACAGGTAAACTTTTTACCATACCTAAATTATGATAGTCACTAGAACAATAATTCTTTTATATCATCATCATCAGATTGAAGATGTCAACTGCTGAACATAGGTCTTTTCCATAGAGCGTCACTATTCGAGCGTGGGCTGACCAGAAACCGGTTGCCGCAGCGCGGCGCCAAAGGCACTGCTCGCATACAGCTTTCCGCGCACCTATATTTATGCACCGTGTGTATCATCCATGGAATAAAATTAATATTTTATTGTTATATCAGCGTTTACAGTCCGCAATCCAATAACCTCACAGATAGGAGTCACTTTGAGTGGTTGTTTACCTCTTGCATCCAACATCTCCCCCTGGTTTCGACCAAGTTTTTAGTCTACCAGTCAGGGCCAGCCCCCGCTACGTCTTTCAGTTGTAGATTTTGCGAGCGATGTATCATGCCCATTTCTACTTGCTACTTTTAAAGGTTATATTTAGGTTATTATGTATTTCAGTTTATCTAATACCCTTGCAAATAACGAAGAGCTAGAAGACTACTTATTCATACTAGCTTCGTGAGGGTGCTTCAAGTATCTTACTATAATCTAATTCACTAATTCCAAAGTTACGTACTTCGTTATGCAACCGGGTCTTTCAAAAATGATCTTTGTCACCAAGTTATAAGACTTCTTTTTGAGCCTAAGTTTTGGATAGCAAAGCTCATACTAGACACTTTAGCTGAATGAAATAAAACCGACAGCAAATAGCTCTTACCTATTTATTGGCAGTGTAAAAAGCTTCATACGAACTGTAGACATTTTTGTAGCAGTGAATAGAATCTTCGTTAAAGTACCTGAACGAACTACATCTAACATTCGCTAGTCATGCTATTTAGAATGGGCTTCGGGTACAATTAGGCCGGAGTAAGGACAGCATGTTCATTGTCTAGAAGAACCCAACTACAGATCCTTAGCGAATATACGTTCCATTGTTGGGACACGAGCCATCTTTTCTTTTACAAGGATAGTGTAGGCCATAATCCACTACGCTGGACAAGTGGAGATTGGCAAATGACGCATGACTTAAAATTCTGTAATTCCTGAACATGGTATTTCGGATATCCACCTTCACCTTTGTAAAATCGAATGCAAATTCTACACATACCTTGATAAGTTAGTGGAAAGCTAACCGGAATTCAAACCAGACTGTTGAATTGAAAGTCTTACAGGGTACCACTAAGTTGCTCTCGACCTCGAATGTAACAAAACGGAGAGGTATACAAAAGTGGCTCATGCATGCATGTCTGTCCTACGTGTTTCGCCACCTAAACAGGTCCGCTTATGGTGCGAGAGCCCACTACACAGATACCTACGTCATTGGGTACCCCAATAGGCAATCTTAAAATCATTAACCGACATCTAAATATGTAAAAAAAATCAGGTCTGCCAGTTCCGATCCTGCCGAGTCATGGAAATAATTGACATTTTTTGACGTATTTTTTTGTCAAAATTTACCCGAATGAAAGTTCTGGGAACAGTTAACCATTATTAATTATGTAAAAAAAAATTGGTCTGCCGGGAGTACCTGGCAGACCCCTAAGAATGTGCATTTCACACCCTTTACCTACCTCAGCGAATACCCCGATGAAACCTACGCCTCATAATAGCCAAGGTGACCCTGATAATAGATTAAAAGGTCTGCCAGGTCTAAGCTTGGCGAAACTTAGTATTCAACACATTTGAAGTTGGTGGAGGTGGAGTATTTCCATGACCCGGCAGGATCGGAACTGGCAGACCTGTTTTTTTTGTACATTTTTAAGTGTCGGTTAACGATCTAAAGTTAGCCTATTGGGGTACCCGATGACGTAGGTAATTTTGCAGTAGGCTCTCGCACCATTAGGAGCTACAAATAATGCAGTCGTCATGGCCAAGTCCTGAGCCACAGCCTTCTAAGTTTATTGTCATTGGCACGTTAGGTAGAAGAAGCCATGATTATACAAAATTCATAAGTCATTTAACAAGCCAATTTTTACAGCATCAGCTTGCATAAGATCTTCTAGCTCAAACTTAAGAGCACTTAAGGCTTAGGCCATTGCCGGGAGAAGAGATCGAGAAGAATAGGTCTACTGGAAGAGCGAATCCTATGATCATCATCTAGTAGACCCACGATGTGGTCAAAACCGCAGGGAGCCTTGGGATGCAGAAGGCCGCGCAGCGGAGTGGAGAAGCCGATCATAGTGCTCTATTCTTAAAGCTTTATCATAAGTAAGAAAGTCTATGTGAACCCTTTGGAAAATCGAAATAAATTGAGCTGTGCTGATACATAAGCCATTGGTTAGATTTCGTGCTACAAAAACGTTGTCGAAACTGTGTTCATCGATACAGAATATTTTATACATTCCTACAGAAGCGTTCCAAAATTGTGTACAACCAGAAACAAAATTGTAACCATTTTTGTGTGTAAAGTACAAACTCCACTATTTCCCGCTGTCGTTTAGAACAGGGTTGTATTATAAAAATTGCAATGTATTCGAAAACGTGACATGAAAACCTGAAGCCGTAATTTGGTACTGTTAGTGTTACCATGTTAGATGAAAACTATCGTACATTTTTGTGACTATTTTGTTGCACATGAGTATTGGCTATGGTGTAACTGAATTCATTAGCATACTTTGAAACTAGGTACCTAATCCTGACACCGGTTGCGTGTGGACCACAATTTATGAACAGATTTCATAAGCATTGGGCGGCTACGTGCCTCTTACAACCAATAATCGTCAGTTCAGCTATTACTGGGGGGGGGGGGCTGGACGACCGACGTCGCGTTTTCTCGTTCGTGGATGCCATTCTATAACCTTTCTTCTCCATCGGTTGTCGTTTCTGCGAGTGAAGTGGCCTACTCATTACTATTTCGACATGCTAATTTTGATAGCTTTGACGATGCTATAATGCTAGAATAAAAATGAAAAAAAAAACCTACGTTTGTATGCCTCTTACGTTGTATAATAGTAAATTTAGTGCTTTTATATATTAATGGTTTTTTTCCAGGAAAAGTGTCTTTATTCCGTTTGCTTGATGGTACAACCGTACTACTGCTAAATACTACGAAATACATTTGGAAACTATATAATTGCACAGAAAAAATAATATAATACTATATTGGCAGACCTAACCCAACACAAAAAAACCGAAGTTTTGAAACCTCTAATATCAATTTTTGATGATGAAGTAACGTTTCATACAATAAAATCTTAAACTCGCTTCTCGGTGTGTCCATTTGGGAGCTACGATGACATAAACGACGTTCAGATACCATAGTCAATTGTTTTTTCTCTAATCTGTGTACAAATGTTAAATTTATCACACCCTAAACTACACGCGTAATTATTGGGCAAATAAGACTTTATAATCTGATCACACAGTCTAGTAATCTGATTACTAGACTGTGTGATGTCTCAGGATGACGTGCGCACTGCAGTGTCACGCGAAACTTTATTGTTTTAAAGTTCCGAGTGGCATTGCAGCTGTAATGGGCGGCCGTGTTGCTTAACATCAGGTGAACGACAAGCTCGTCACGTCATTCAATCGGATAAAAAAACCCATCTGTTTGCATTGGGGGGTTAAAGTGTGCCAGAAAACAAGAACCATGGCTACACCAGACTGTCCGTGCGGGTCTCTGTGAAAAAGGCGTTAGTTAGCATCGTCCTTTGACAAATATCGGGAAGGTATACACGTCCGTAGCGTAATTTGTGATAGTCTCGCGTTTTCGGAACCTCTGGGAACTGGAAACGGGCTGTACTTTTGTATTTTGGCCGTATAGTTGCGTACTTAATGGTCCACGGGAGGTGATAGGACTTTAGTTTGTTACTGCAAAATGATGAGGTAAGCTTGTCATTTGCTTGATGGTAAATGATACACCTACATTGTAGTTTTAACCGGGAAATGTAGATTTATTTTATTTGAAGTAACTGAACCGGAAGACGCGGCGTAGGCCCTAGGTGGACTAGGTCTAGGTGGACCGACGATCTGGTCAAAATGATGGGCAGCCGATGCATGCAAGCCAAGCAGCTACTCAATGGCATGCCACTCGGTGGTGCTCTATGGGGATTGTGGGTTCGTTTCCCACCCAGGACAAACATTTGTGTGATGAAAATCTATGTTTGTTTTGTGTCTGGGTGTTATTATTGTATTCTATGTATGTATTTACAAACAAAAAGTTATCTTAGTATTCTATCAGTTATCTGGTTCCCAAAGTACAAGCTCTGCTTAGTTTCCTAGGGCTAGATGGCGCTGTGTGAAATAGTCAATTGTTTTTTTCTCTAATCTGTGGTCCACACATATATATTTATGTCGAAAAAATAACTTTATTAACTAAATAAGTTTTTTTATACATTATAATCACTATGAAAATACCAAGTAGGGCCTAATGAGTTTACGTACAACAACATGACGTTTGACATTAACTCACCGCACTAATAATAAACTTTTCCTTTGGCCCGAACCCGAACAATTAGTCGGTTCCAAATTATAACAAGACTGAGGCAACTTTGAACCGCCAGTCACTGAGTTTGACCTAATTCTACGAAGAGAGGAACTCCGGGGACCTATTGGAGGTATTGCATGCCAATAACAGACAGCTTGTTGGCTAAGATAACTCGTTAACTGTACCTATCTATAAATATTTTGTACTTAGGTGCCTATAAAACAAATATCGGGCATTGCTCGTGGTCCCGTGAGCCACCTGCTCAGTTCACCTGGGTGGATCACGGGCACTTTTTCTTGCCCGTGGTTCACCTCGCTCACCTAGGTGGACCACGGGAACTTTTTCTTGCCCGTGGTTCACCTCGCTCACCTAGGTGGACCACGGGCACTTTTTCATGCCCGTGGTTCACCTCGCTCATCTGGGTAGACCACGGGCACTTTTTCTTGCCCATGGTTTACCTCGTTCATCTGGGTGGACCACGGGCACTTTTTCTTGCTCATTGTCCATATTAATACATCCCTAATAATACCTACATACAAGGACAAGTAGGTACAAGATTCTCTAACAGTTGATATAATACCCTGGACCCAGACAATATCAATTCAGCGAAGAGAAGTGTGGGTGGAAGGCATAATTTCTGCCTGTGGTTTGGCTGCAGCACATCTCTGTTTAGAGCGCGAGTGGTAGCATCGAAAGTTGGTACTACTTTGATGATGTCCAACCTCCGATAGGAGTGGCACCAGAAGAAGAATGCATACCGCGCTTACTAATTTAACAACTAGCAGTATAGGCACAGATCATTGAAAAAAAAAACCGGGGCAAAGTGTTTTTTTTTTGTCATTGTCTCTACCCGGTATTTAACTAAGTAGTATAAGACAATATTATTATGTATTAGAAAATCTGAATGAGCCTTTGGTCGTGAACGACCAAATAATCTACAAATAGTTCAAATTAATGATATTTCCATAATTATTATAATTTTACCTTTGTCTTAGAATATGAGGGAAAAACAAACTATTGCATTGGATTCGGTTTTGAGGTTTGATGCTAGGTCATCGACTTTTTGCAGATACATATATAGAAAATTCTTTATTGCACATACAACGATAGTAGGTACATAGGCGAACTTAATGCTATAGAGCATTATCTTCCAGTTAACCCCGGTCTATTGTAGAAGTGTTTAGTACTATAGTGCAATACTGAAGAATATAAAAAGTAATTAAGAATGTTTAAATATGTGAAAAGACAAGAAAAACAACAATTTTACTATTTCTCTAAACTGATGAAAGTATATTTTATAATATGTTCACGTCCAAAACTTCCAGACAATCCATAATTTAACCCAATAACAATTCATAATGTAACAGATAAAATAACAAAGAAGCGAAAAAACCGAACACACGCAATAAAGTGCTCATTTGCAAGCATGTACAACCCATGAAGTTAGTAGTACCTGCGGTAAAAATGGAGACAGCACTCTATTTCATTTTGTCTATTTCACTCTATAGTATACCTCTCCCCTCTCTTTCCAGCGTGATCTATGGTATGACAATTATGAAATGTAGTACACCGCATAGTTAAGAAAAAAGGCACCAGCGTGTGAAATGGCATGGGTCAAACTTTGATCAAAAAGATATAATAATAATGTGATACCTATTAAGAAAGGATCTGAAAAGATCACACATTTTTAGCTGTCTCACTCCCACTAAATTTTCGACATAGTGGAAGTGGGAAAATAATAAGTTGGTGAATAATATCTAGCTTGCCTCAAACCGCTCTTTATAGCAATCGTTAAAAATTGCTTGTATGTAGTGGCTTGTATGTAGAATCGTTGAAATGTATAAAACATTTCAAATCTAACTATAATGTATGTTAGATTTTGAGATACCCATTTATAATATGGGCCTATGTTTATTTTATAAACTCGTTGAATGAAAAAAAAAAGTTTACCTATTATTTATTTGTTGTGTGGACTCCACGTTTAGCTACATCTTCATGATACAGCCGTTGGGTTAACAGTGTCACGTCTCACCTGTAAATTTGTTACGTTTTCATTGTTTCTCGGAAAAATCTCGGTGCGGGCCCCAAATTACTTCATTTGGGTAAAGGGTGTAGAATTACTTCATTCGGGTATGGAATAACTTATTTGGGTAGGGGCTCGAGGGCGGTGACACCTCCAACGCCGTTTTGTAAAAGTGTGAATTGCTGGCTGTTTTGTAAATTGTATGGGATATAATAACGTTGTTTAAATACTTTTTTTTTAAGGGCTTGTGCAAGGCCAGCGTGAATTCAAGCCAAAGCCACAGAATAGATACATAGTACTAGGCCAAAGCGGGGATGAGCCAGGGGCCGAGCGGCAGGGGCGGTCTGAGTTAAAATGGTTCTAAAGCGCAATAGTTTAGGTAGTTTATTATTACACTGAATATAATGGGTATTTTAAAAATCCACTATACATAAGCCCTCCATTATATTTAGTTCAACTACTACACAAAGTGTCATGATCTTATTTAAAGTATTCATTGAATAATCGCTGTATATCTGTACGGTATGGAGGTTTGACCTATAACTCTGTTATTTGACCTATAACTCTGTTATTAAGAAATAAATGATAAATGATAAATGATAACTTTGTAATTTTTTTCTATCGAGAAAATTTTATTAATTCGTGTTTTTACTATACATTTGCAGTAGCATTAGTCCTAAACTTTACCATATATCAATTTCAAAGTCATTGTTGCAATATTGTTGACAGGACACTGCTTCAAGCTAAGCCATTTTAAGCATTTTGGCGTTGTATTGGCTCTTAAGTTAATGAATGACGTGACAAGCTAGTCGTTTGCCTTATCTTAAGCGTCACGGCTGCCCATAACAGATTGTAGTATCACTCGGAATTCTAAATTAATACCTATAGTTTTGCGTGACACTGCAGCGCACGTCATCCTGAGACTTCACAGAGTCTAGTAATAAGATTACTAGACTGAGTGATCAGATCATAGAGTCTCATTTGCCCAGTAAGTAATTTGCTTTACAGCAGTTGTGTTGTAACTTGGCTATGGTGGTAGTTGGTTTTCAAAATCTTCCAATAGATGACGATACCTATCTAAGTATACTGTAAATTGGTTGTAATGAATGATAGGACATGAAATCACGCAAGCATGTCCTGGCAAGACGGATAGATGCGGGATCAAACTCGGCCGTTCGTGATTCAATTGCCTATATTACCAGATACAACATAGAATAGTATTTATCCCGGAAGATTGAAAATCTGGATTTACTGGCGTAGTAAAACTATTATATAAAAGGGTGTCCTGACTGACTGACGACAACGCACAGCTCAAACCGCTGGACGTAGAGACTAAAAATTTGGAGTGTAGCTTCCTTTTATAACGTAGGCGCGTGATAACAAAGGATTTTTGAAAATTCAACCCCTAAAGGGATGAAAAGGGGTAAAGCGTTTGTATGAAAAACCTACATTACGTAACGTATCGTTTTGAAACTTGACAATTACAAACAAGTATAAAAATAAACGAAAAGTTGTTTCTTATTTTTTGAAAATCAATATCTAAAGGGGGAATTTTGTACTCAAAGGTTGTATGGAAATTTTAAAAAAAATCCCTATCATACTGAAATTTAGAGTATGTATAAAACATACAAAATAAATACGTAAGGGCCTCGGCAGTTTTTGAATTTCACCCCTTATAGGGGTAAAAGTTATAGGACAAGGTCTCATCGTAAAACGCTCGCACAGCCTAAACCGGTGAAGCTAAAATCTTGAAATTTAGAAGATACATTGATTACATAGGTAGGGGTGCGCTAAAAGGGAAGTTTTATCCCAGAAAAATAAACGGTTCCTAAGAGATAGTCTACGGAAGCGAAGCCGCGGGCATAAGCTAGTAAATTACAACTGTCCGTCTAGTATTGTTGGCTAAATCACTTAATTAAATAAATCTGTTTTACTTTGCCTCTATAACTAGTCTCTTTTATGTTGTAAACAATTGGCTTACAAATTAAGTAACCCCATTGGAATTTACTTAATTACCAGCAAATATAAAAAATAATTACCCCAATTTTCGGGAGTGTTCAAATGGAAATGTGGACATAAAATGATTTTCCATCGCTATAAATTTTTAATGAATGGCCAATTATCGACGGGCGAGCTTCGTCAGCCAGCCATCAGTCAATATCCTGGGAAATTATCTGTGAAAATGGATATTACCTTTCATTTCTCTGTTTAATGTTCTTTGTGAGGCCGGTGTTATTAAATTCGATGAAATATTCAGTCAGTTTAGTTTATTACCAGTGTTGCCAAACTCCAATGAGTTGATCCAATTAACAGAAAATTGGATCACTCATTGGAGATTGGCAACACAAATTCAAGTTACCCATACCATCTAACTATAAAATCAGCACAGATCACACAGACCCATAAATATAAGTACAACTATGGTTAAAATTAAGTTACAATAAGAGAATCATCTTTGGATATTTACACTTGTAGCATTAGTATTTCCTCTTAGGTATAATCTGAATATTTGACAATATTCAGATTATACCTAAGAGGAAATACTCAAGAATGAATGGGCGTCATATCATAGGGGTGGACAAGCATGCTCATCATCATGCTTCTCTTTACCACCAAGTGAAATGTTGTCAACAGTACCTATTTTAGCAAACACAAAAATGATTTAAGGCTGCTTTTACATTTTTGCGAGCTCAGTACCGCGCGCGCGATAACGAGCTCGCAGCGTCCGTCGGTTTGACCATCCATATAGTTTCATTTATTGATATATAAATAAGACCATTAATTTAAAATTATGAAATAATTTGTAGTAGTTTAGAAAAATGATGAACTTTATTTTGGTGACAATATTTTGTCAGTGTAATCATAAAATTTCGGATATATTAGACCTTTTGTTGAAGTCTTTTTTAATAAAAATCAAATGAACATTAATATTTTTTTAATTGCTTGAAAGGTAAAAATCAAAAATCTGTTCTTCATATGGAAGTACGGGATTTATTTAGTGGAGTATAATTTAGTTTGGTGACTAACTTTGCAAATTAGAGCTCTCAAATCGGGTCTCTGTTTTATTTTTGCCAAAACAAACACCAGGACTATGATGATTACCAAATAAATAGGTAAATCACCTAACATTCGCTCTGTCATTATCGGAGAAGATGAAATGAAGGGTATTTTCCATATAATGCCTAAAAGTATAGACATTAAAGCTGTGCATCAAATATTGACGACGAAAACCTTGCAACTACGCATAATTTTGTAAAAGCAGCCTTAAAAGTTGGCTCAACCGCTATTTTCAAGTAACAGCACCCATCTCAGACGTTCAGGTATTTACATCTCGTATCGTACGTGAGGAATGCTTGGTCTAGTCCTTAGTTATAGCCTGTGAGCCTGCCAACTCGCACAGTTGCGGCCTACTGCGGGGTGAGATAGGGAAATCGGGTATTCGTTTTACAGAGCAAGCTGAAAGTTTCATTTGTGTTTACAGTTGTATTAGAGACTGTCAGCTATCCATTTTTAGAGTTCCGTACCCAAAGGGTATAACGGACCCTATTACTAAGACTCCGCTGTCTGTCTGTCTGTCCGTCTGTCACCAGGCTGTATCTCATGAACCGTGACAGTTAGACAGTTGAAAATTTTACGAATGATGTATTTCTTTTGCCGCTATATTAATACTAAAAAACAGAATCAAATATATATTTAAAGAGGCTCCCATACAACAAGCATGTTTTTTTTTGCTCGTTTTTATAGATAACTAGCTGCGCCCCGCGATTTCACTCACGGATAAAAAGTAGCCTATGTGTTAATCCAGTACATAAGCTCTGTATATTCCAAATTTCATCCAAATCAGTCCAGCCGTTTAAGCGTGAAAGAGTAACAAACATACACACATACAAACTCTCTCCTTTATAATATCAGTGTGATGGTACAGAATTCTACGTGCACGAGTCCAACTTACACTAGGTCGGTTTTTAGTTTTTTAAAGATAACTTAATTTATCGACCAATTTAAAAAATGAAGGGATTCTTAATTCGCTTGCGCGTTTTTGCCTGCTCTATACAGTAATAGAACAGAAGTTTACAAAGATACTGTTATTCCAAAACGGATATTATATTGCTCAAAACTATAGTTTCCCCGAGGGTTAATTAATGAAAGCATGCATGTCGGCGACGCTTGACGCCGTGATGGATGAACCAGGCAAACAAATTGACTGTGCCATTCCCAGGCGTCGACATTCATCTTACAGCGGATACAAATCTACGCGTGATTATATTATGAACTAGTTGCGCTCCGCGGCGTTACCCGCGGATAAAAATAGTACTGTAAATAAGGACTGTATGTGTTAATCCAGCGTAAAAGCTATCTGCATTCCAAATTTCATCAAAATCAGTTCAGTAGTTACGGAGATATAAGGTAACAAACATTCACACACGAACTTACGCATTTATAATACTAGTAGGATGACCTAATAGTATTATTGTAGGATAGTTAAGTACAAATGTTGGTTTAAAAATAATTTGCTGACATTTCTGCGCATCTAGCCCCAAACTAGGTACTTTCTGTCCCAGAAACAAAACAATATCACTGGTATCGTCACTCTCATTTACTTGGAGGGCGTAACCCTTGCAGTGACGTCAGTTATTGCTCCTTCATAGTACCTCATTACTAAGCTGTGGCAGCTTTACATACAATCTGTTTGGCATGTGAAGTCACAACGTGCGTTTTCATAGTAACTGTGGAGAATCCCCTGTTTTGCGAGAAAGAGACAGGCGCAGCCCGCTCCAGAAACTTTAAAAGCTTATTTTGCTTTGATTTATTTACCGATTTAACTTGTTTTTTCAATTATTGAGTTCATTTTAACGTACTTTATGAAAATAATATTTACTTGTTAATTTTTAATAGCATGCTTGCTATTAAAAATTAACAAGTAAATATTATTACTAGCCTATTATCATTAGAAATCGCATTACCACGAACTTATTAACTCACCTTGAAACAATAGTTTTATAACATTATTTTAAGCATATTCGTAATTGTATAATATTAAGTAATTTAAATTGCAAAAGAATCAAGTAGCCAATGTGACCAGAAGGCTGGCTCTTATTTTGCACAAAAAATCAGCATTACCATACAGCGTGGCAATACAGCCAGCGTTCTGGGAACATTCCTCTCCACCAAGGGTCTTTTTGATAATTTTTGACTATAAATTAACTCTGTGTCGTTTTTGGTAGCTACACTGCTCTTATAATATTTGTAAAAAAAGTAGCTAAATAATAAATACCTACACACGTATCGTTCCATAGCATAAAAAAAACTCATCAACGAAAGTAAGCTCGATCTTAGAAAATTTCAGCACATTTTGCTTACTTGCGAGAAAAATATACTAACACATAGATATTAGATACACATTGCGTATAAGAGCCGGCAAAGATCTCAAATCAAGTGAAAATTCATGGACACATTCAGGACGTTGGGCTTCAGGGGTATAAATGAACGTGGTTTTCGGAATATGTTTAAAACGAAACAAACAGAGTATACATAATTATTTATGTATACATATTTAAAACTGTAAACTGAGTATACATATTATTAGCGGCTTTGCACACAATAAAAAAAGGACATCAAGATCAGAATCTGTGCAGCCATTTAGTTGTGAAAAGGTAATAAATAGACTGAGTTACTGCGAATTTACGGAGATCCGCGGGAGAACTAAAGTGAACGATATAGGTCTTAGAGTAGAAAATTGAAATGGCAATGGGCAGGCCACAAGTGATTCTCAAGTGGCGACCACGAACCGGAAGACGTCCCCCCGACTAGGTGCGCCAACGATCTGGTGAAAACCGCGGGGAGCCGATGGAGGCAGGAGGTGAGCAGCCGCTGAAGGTGGCGCTCTTTGGAGAGGCCTATGTTCAGCAGTGGACGTCACGAAATTTCAATATGATATGGTATTTTTTTTAAATTTCCATACAAACTTTTACTACTAACCCCTTGGGGTTGAATTTCGAAAAACTAAAAAGAAGCATTTCTCTTATATTCATACTTGTTTGTATGTGCTAAGATTCAAAACGATGCGTCACGTAATATAGGCTTTCATACAAATGTTTTTTGCCCGTTTCGCCCTCTTAGGGGTAAAATTTTCAAAAATTCTTTCTTAGTACGCGCTTACGTCATCAAAGGAAGCCACCCTTCAAATTTCAAGTTTCTACGTCTAGCGGTTTGGGCTGTACGTTGTCTATCAGTCAGTCAGGACAAAGCCTTTTATATATTAGAAGATGTTAGCTTTGTATTTTTGTGCTAATACTAGATTTCCAATGTACAGGCTCAACCTTCTTTGACCATAGTGGTGTAGAGTTTCTAAGTATTCGTTTATAATTTACTTACACTGAATTCATTTTGTGTATGAGTTCAAGTCTCGAAACTTTGACAAGAGTTTAAGGTGCATGCAAAAAAAGACGATCTTACTCAACAACTGTTTTGAAGAAGCTGTAGTTCAACACGTTTACGCCCCTAATCCTACCTTCAGTACGTCCACGTTCCCTCTATTCCATTAGACAAATGAACCGAGCTGAGTACAGGAAAATAACCGCTGAAACCATAAATGTATGGGAGTCGAATTATCATGGGAATCCCATCAGAATCTCCTGTTATGTGGGCGTAAGTAATACCCAACGATAGAACTGGTTATTCTTAGCAATAAAGGTCATAAGTAACAGGTGCTATCTTTGTTTAGGTGTAAGGATATAGACGTGAGATCACTTGTCAGAGTTCCACTTATAAGTCATGTCCTCTTCGCATGTCGGCTTAAGACACGGATGGATGCAAGTTCATATCCCATTCGTAATTCAAATTTTTTTGTTACAATTTAATCTGTTGATTACGCTGCGCAAGCGATAGGTACTACTGTAAATATTGTAAATCTTAAATGATAAATTCATTACCATCATCATCAACGGCCTGAAACTTCCACTGCTGAACATAGGCCATCCATAAAGAGCACCACTTTAAAAAAAAATCTGGATCTCTTCAAATCAAGAGTGGATAGGAACCTCATGGTCAAACGTGCGCCTACATAAACTGCATCATCACATTCCATCAGGTGAGACGTTGTCAAACATAAGCACATTCAAGCACAAAAAAAAATTAAAATTGATAACCTTCTGTTTGATGGCTGAAAAGAAAAGTGAAAGCTATGCTCGGTGGTGTTTCCCTGCGAGATAAGATCCGAAATGAGGAGATTCGCAGGAGAACTAAATTACCGATACAGCTCTTAGATTTGGAAATTGCAATGGTTGAAATGACAATGGGCAGGCATCGCTCGTAGAACTGGCAACCGATGGGAAAGAAAGGATCTTGAGTGGTGACCACGAACCGGAATACGCAGCGTAAGCCGGCCCCCCACTCGGTGGACTGACGACCTGGTGAAAGCCACGGGGAGCCGATGGATGCAGGAGGCAAGCAGTCGCTCAAAGTGGCGCTCTGTGGGGGAGGTCTATGTTCAGCAGTGGACGTCTTCAGGCTGTTGATGATGATGAAAAGAAAAGTAGACGCTGCTATACCATACATGCTCTCTTGTGGTCGTTCTTCAAGGTTATTAAAAAATCACAGCTCACGTATAAATTGGCATCCTGTCTCCGTCTTTGAACCACAGCATCATGGCGACGTCCCGAGCTGGAGCCGCCAAGTCGCAAGGCAACCGAGTTTCTCCTCCAGGAGCAGACCAGACTTGGATTACATCTGGAGAAAAAGAAATGCAACTTTTATAGTAGGATGAGTGATATTGCAACGATATAATATCATTAAAATTCCGAAAGACGTAAATTATAGGTTAGCTTAACACTAGATGGCTCTACATCCTCTGCCCTAATTCTACTACTACTTTACGATTCCTTACTTCGAAACCACGCGAATTCCTTGTCTTACATAAACAAATTGGAAAAATCTATTCTCTATTAAATGAAACGAAACCGCGCGAAATGAATTTGGAATTGGCACGATTTGAACTATCAAAATTCATAATGTTCCTCTGAGACGCGTTCCGAAACATACACGTCAAAAGTCACCACAAGAATATGTCTATCCACTGACCTCTATAATCATAGAGGTCAGTGGCCCTATCTATATTCCATATTTATTCAAAATTTTTTTTTTTCTCTTATATTTTGGCTCCACACATAGTGTATTTAGCCAGTGTCAAGTATTGTAATTTTTCATAATGATAGAATATTTCACATAAAGTCAAGTCTTAGTCACAGGCTGCGTAGTCATAGTCCAGTCTAAGTCAGGTAGTCTCAGTCCAGTCTAAGTCATGCCCTAGTAAAGTGGTGGCAACTTTACTAGAAGCTTCTATGGAATTTTGGAAGCAACACGAAAAACACGTTTCACCACATTATATCACTTGCCCACACTCATGCTCGTAATTCAGCACTTAATGCGTAAAACGCCACTGATTTTAATCATTAACACTGGAAAAAGCACGAGTTTTGAAAAATAATACAATGCAACGACGTGAACTTTTCCGCGTTCCCGCCAAAACTCCCTTCAAAATAATTAAAAACTTTAATGTAAAGTCACAGATTAGAGAAAAAAACAATTGACTATATGTAAAATGAAGGTATTTCTAATGCTGTGACACGATTTGAACAATACACGATAATGACGTGGTTTCATATCGTGTGGAATCTGTGTTTTTCATACGGAATTAGGGACTTTGGTCAAAATCGTGGGGAAGCGATGGATGCAAGAGGTAAGCAGCCACTCAGTGGCAACTTTTGTGGGAGAAATGGACGTTTTCAGGCTAATGATGATCGCTGAAATTATTTTGTATTTGCTTAGGTGTATTTACCTATTTCAGATCTATTTGCATGTGCCTTTATTCTTTGAACTACTACAATAATAAAAACTAATAAACTAGCTACACTATCTACTAAAAAGAACATTTGGACTGTGGACTAGGCGCGATGACCTTGACGATTTGCATGTTATCTTTTGGGTATTTCAAGTCTTCGCGCAATAATGCAACCGATTTAAAAAGAATGTAGTTTGAGTTTGCAGTAATAGGTACTAACTTCTTTTATCTTCATCATCATCATCATCATTAACCTCCGATAAGTGATTAACGGTGAGATGATGGATGACAAACTAATAAAATCATGCAAAATTACTGTTCGATATCAGCCGTTCGGACTAACGACCAAACTGCCACTAGATAGTTTCTTGTAAAATGTATCAATCTTAGAATAGAATAGAATATAATTTATTCTCTTTAATGGTTGATTAAACCAATTCGTCATCATCATCATTACGATTAAAAGTATCTCCTAGATATCATTGGTTTAGCGACAAATGGCCATAAACAAATTTCGTCTTAGTTTTTCAGTCTATTGCCATTTGTCGCTAAACCAATGATATGTAGGTGATACTTTTAATTGTAATTTATTGACACATTCTATTTATTTACGCAAAATTAGTTTTTATGTAATCACGTTGAGTAATTAAGCTGTTATTGGCAAGAGAACGCAAGAAAATTTGAATTTACCGCGCTAGTGAAACGTTCCACCTTAATCATGCATTTCGTCATTGATTTGTCCGGTTTGCCTCCTGATCTAATTAAATTGGCAGAAAAGATCAGTTTCTGTCATCATCATCAGCTTGAAGACGTCCACTGCTGAACAAAGGCCTCCCCCAGAGAGCGCCATTTTGAGCGGCTGCATGCCTTCTGCATTTATTGGCTCCCGACGGGTTTCACCAGATCGTCGGATTAGACCAATTGAGTTTAACTACCCTCTGATCTCATAAGGTGGGGTCGGTGCCGCATACATCTATTTACCGAATAAACTGCTGAAAAGATTTGTTTTACGACCGGCCGCTTGCCTGAATGTCAACCCTTCTCTGGAAACTACCGCTAATTGGTTCAATTAGGGAATTGTAATCTTAAAACCACTAACACAGCTCAGGACATCAGAGCCAAGTTAGTCCGACACTATACCGAAGATATCCCGGACGTCAGCCTGTACGAGATTAGAATGGCCCTCAAACAGCTTAAAAACAACAAGGCACCAGGTGAAGATGGAATTACGACCGAACTTCTGAGAGCGGGTGGTAGACCGGTACTTTTAGTCCTCCAGAAGTTATTTAATTCTGTCATCCTTGAAGGTATAACGCCAGAGGCATGGCACAAGAGCGTGGTGGTGCTCTTCTTCAAAAAAGGCGATAACACCTTATTGAAGAACTATAGGCCCATCTCGCTCTTGAGTCATGTGTATAAGCTGTTTTCGAGAGTCATTACGAATCGTCTCGCACGCAGGTTTGATGAATTCCAGCCTCCCGAACAAGCCGGTTTCCGAAAAGGCTTTAGCACCATAGACCACATCCATACGCTGCGCCAGATTATACAGAAGACCGAAGAGTATAATCGGCCGTTATGCCTAGCGTTTGTGGACTATGAGAAAGCCTTCGATTCAATCGAGACTTGGGCGGTGCTGCAGTCCTTGCAGCGATGCCAAATTGACTATAGGTATATCGAAGTTTTGAAGTGTTTGTACAGTAAGGCCACTATGTCAGTCCGACTACAGGACCAGAGTACGGAACAAATTCCATTGCAAAGAGGCGTGAGACAGGGAGACGTTATTTCTCCGAAACTGTTCACAAACGCATTGGAGGATGTTTTCAAGCTCTTGGAGTGGAAAAGATCTGGCATCAACATAAATGGCGAGTACATCACTAACCTTCGTTTTGCCGATGATATAGTCATAATGGCGGAATCGCTCGAGGACCTTAGCACCATGCTCAACGACCTCAGTAGAGTCTCCCAGCAGGTTGGTCTTAAGATGAATATGGACAAGACAAAGATCATGTCTAATGCTCATGTTCCACCTATACCGGTAATTGTTGGGAACGATACTCTCGAAGTTGTCGACAAGTATGTCTACCTAGGACAGATTGTCCAATTAGGTAGGTCCAACTTCGACAAAGAGGTGGCGCGAAGAATCCAACTCGGCTGGGCAGCGTTCGGGAAGCTTCGTCCTATCTTTTCGTCCAAAATACCGCAGAGCCTGAAAACGAAAGTTTTCAATCAGTGTGTGTTGCCAGTGATGACTTATGGAACTGAGACATGGTCTCTTACTGTTGGCCTCATTAGTAAGCTCAAAGTCGCGCAGCGAGCTATGGAGCGAGCTATGCTCGGTGTTTCCCTGCGAGATAAGCTCCGGAACGAGGGGATCCGCAGGAGAACTAAAGTGACCGATATAGCTCTTAGAGTTAGTAAGTTGAAGTGGCAATGGGCAGGCCACATCGCTCGTAGAACTGACAACCGATGGGGAAGAAAGGTTCTCGAGTGGCGACCACGAACCGGAAGACGCAGCGTAGGCCGGCCCCCCACTCGGTGGACCGACGACCTGGTGAAAGCCGCGGGGAGCCGATGGATGCAGGAGGCGAGCAGCCGCTCAAGGTGGCGTGCTCTGGGGGAGGCCTATGTTCAGCAGTGGACGTCTTCAGGCTGTTGATGATGATGATGATGAATCTTAAAACCATCATAATTTAGGTATTTGGCTTTATAAAAGGTATGTTTTCTTTGATAAACGTTAGAATATTAAAACATATCAGCTATATTATTGCTAAAACAATACATTTTCGTGATGTACTTAGGTAGGTATATTAAAAATTTTATTATACGAGGTTCTCACAGCCTAACGAAAAGGCAAGTCCCAGACAGGCCCACAAAAGAAAAACCTACTAATTCCAATGTAAAGCCCACCGAATCAAGACGTTCTTTAACAAAAGCGGCGTCCTCATTACTACGAAATCACATTCAAAAGATAAAAGATTTTTCAAAGGAAATCATTGAAAGAAACTTGAGTTTTGCGTTGGAAATAGAAACGGCCGGTGTTGTCCACTGCCCACGTCACACTTATATAGGGAAAACTGGAGATGAGGCTTTCGCATTGGTGTATTTTGATAGCTCATTTACATGAGGCGAGGTGCGAGGCGCGAGTGTGAATTGACCATGCCTCGCCTCACCTCGTCAGGGGTATTAGACATGATTCGTCTTGTCCATGTTGATCTTAAGATCAACCTGTTAGGAGACTCTACTGAGGTTGTTGAGCATAGTGCTAAGGTCCTCGAGTGACTCCGCCATTGTGACTATAACTGTCATCGGTAAAACAAAGATTAGTGATGTGCTCGCCATTCATGTTGATGCCAGATCCTGTCCACTCCGTCTCTTCCCGCGGGTGCTGTGAAAAGCGACTAAGAGAATATCCAAAACAAAATATTCTACATGAAAAACTAATAAGGTCAAATAGGTACCATATTTCTGCATTAAAGCAATATAGTAATTTGAAGCAGGTGTTAAGGTCAGAAATACAATAGCCTCAAAAGTTCTATGTGAAAGCCCCCGGAAGGTCTCGACTTTAATGACGTCGGACTGGCAGGCTTTTGTGACTCCCCTCTCCCCTCCTAACTCGATTCACACGTTTCGGTCCCTTTGATCTTGTTCTTTGAGTAACGTGACCATGAGTACGTATAACCTACTATTCTGTGCCATGAGTAAGTAGCCTTGCCTTGTAGCGTTGCCTGTTCAGCATGCTCAACACCGGTGGTGTGACCTGTAGAAATTGATATAGGTATCTCATCTCTCAAAAAAGAGTTCAGCACCGATGGAATGGCCTGTAGAAATTGACATAGGCACAGATTATATGATACCATGGAACAAAAAGGAGAGGAATGCCAATACAACAAGAAAACAGCGTAGATTAAAAATATGCCTAAAACTGGATGGCATTGCAAAATGAGCGGGTTATAAGTTGAGCGCAGATCAGAAATATGCCAAAAAACCGTTTCAAACCTGGATGGCACTGCAAAATGAGCAGGCTATACGGCGGGCTAGGTTTAAAACGGTTTTTTGGCATATTTCTGATCTGCGCTCAACTTATAACCCGCTCATTTTGCAACCCCATCTAGTTTTAGGCATATTTTTGACCTACGCTATTTTCTTGGTGTATTGGCATTCCTCTTCTCCTTGTTCCACGATAACACTTAGTACTTCTACTCGAGAAAAAGGTTGATTGACCAATGAAGTTCAATGAACGATCACGCGGATGACGTCATTACCCTTTTGTTACGTTTTCATTGATAAAGCGCTTTTTCGTGCCAAGAGATAGGTCGATTTCTACAGCTCATGCCCTTGCAGGCTCCCTTTTCTCTACTAACAAAAAAAATAGTCTTTGCAAATAAACAGAGTAAATATATGAGCGTGACAACTCCTATCGCGTTTTACGCTTGTCTCTAACCATTAATGCGAACTAACACAAATTGGTGAGAGCAGCTAATGTTGTGTGGGACGATTGAGAAGCGGAAAGCGATTTTAACGCAAAACATAAAGCTCACTCTGCTCCTCGTATATAATATTTTGTTGTAAATTAACGTGCCAGTGTAACGTGATTTTATAATATAAGGTGAATAAATCTATGAATCTATGATATTACTGTTTTATTTTTAAATACATGCAAATTAATGTGTAGACTATAACTGTATTTAATAAATATATTGTATTTATGAAATATTTCAATTTCAATTGTCTATTCATTCCACAATGTTGTTTACAGATGTTTCTTTTTTAAATACCAGTTCATCATGGATATAAGCTCTAAGTTAATATCTTCAGCCTAAGTCCAAGTTTAATCCACCAACCTGCATTTGGCTAGCGTAGTTTATGACTTAGAATCTCTCTGTGTGAGAAAAAACCCGAGACCCAGCACTGGGAACGTATTTGGATGATGACGACGACTGTCAGCCATTCCTTAGAACAAGGGTGTTCTGTGTTCTCAGACAGAAAGCCAGATACCACGTATATAGACAGACTGAGAAATGTAAGATAGAAAAAATGACAAAAAGATGTACAATGTACATCAAAGTGATCATAAGTTAAGGGCTAAATTGTTTTTAAATACTATTGGAAACCTAAAAATTGATTTTAAGACACCTCTGTTTTTTTTTATGTAATCGAATGACGTGACGAGCTAGTCGTTCGCCCGGTGTTAAGCGTCACAGTCGCCCATTACAGGTTGCAGTGTCACTCGGAAATCTAAATTAAAGCTTCGCGTGACACTGCGCACTGTGCACGTCATCCTGAGATATCACACAGTCTAAAAAAGGTTTCTAGACTGTGAGATCAGTTCTTAAGTCTCATTTGCTCAGTAATTTCACTAGCTACAATGCCTTTCAAACCAGAACACGGTAGTGCTTGCACACTACTGCTTGGCGGTAGAATAACTGGCAAAGCGGTGGTACCTACCTAGGCGAACTTTGCAGAAAAGTCCTACCACCTAGTAAAATTAAATTTAAATTAAAGGATTGAAACTTAAATCTTTTATCACATGTACCATACTGTTGTAGCAGTATGTTATAACGTTTACCGAGAATGTCTCTGCGCACACTATCTGATGTACGAGGGCCCTCGCCCATACAATTATTGTATGGAATGGCAACACATTCTTACCTTTTAGAATTTTATTTATTTGAATACTTATTTTTAGGTGTTTTATGAGGTCACATATTAGGCTTGATTTATGTGTTAGATAGATAGATAGATAGATAAACTCTTTATTGAAACACACAAATCATTAAAAACTAAGTGAACAAAATTTAACAAAAGTGTAACAATGGGCGGTCTTATCGCTCAAAGCG
This sequence comes from Ennomos quercinarius, assembly GCA_910589525.2. NCBI lineage: Eukaryota > Metazoa > Arthropoda > Insecta > Lepidoptera > Geometridae > Ennomos > Ennomos quercinarius. The sequence goes on along the minus strand of OU342508.1, from coordinate 14,136,931 downwards.
ATCGCTTCCAGACAACCTTGCACGGAAAGGAATAACGTAAAAATATATGGACGGTGGTTTCCCCAAAAAGCTATTCATAAAAGTACATACTATACATTATACAATACACATCACAATAAAAGCTACATAAACGTAATACAAACATATTCATAATAGACATACCTACTATATACTTATATCAATGAAAACAAATAAATATTATATTTCTAAATGTGTGAATGACGTGAGTCATTCGTCTGGTGATATGCGATGGCCACCCATAAAAGTTGCACTCGGAACTCTATAAGAAAGCGTTTTGCTGTGAGTAGCCTGGATGGAAAAAGAATGGTTCTGTTTTAAACCTCACCAAGATTCATCATTGGATTTCTACATTATATATTCCCATCAGGTGAGATTGTGGTACAACGCTAGCCTAGTCATTGATTTAAAAAAACATTCAAAACCGTTTTTTGTACTTCATTCTTTTCCATCATTTTTGCCATTGTTCCTTTTTGTTGATGTGATGACGTCACCCTCAATATTCGTTAGGGACGATCGAAGCTCATGCATATTCCAGTCACGGACACAATTAGCCGGGCTTGTGGCCACAGTGCTCATGACAGTAAGTGAACTTAGAGAGAAACAGAGTAATGCCCGTCTGCCACTTTGATAGCTCTTAAATTCGCACTCTCTGTGACGTATCCAAATGCGTTGCAGTACCTCATAGGAAGATAAGTGCAAACTTAGGAGCTGTCAAACTTTAATGCAGACGGGCATAAGAAATGCATGGGCAAAAAAAAATGAAAAGTTTTCTTTCTTGTATTTTGGCTCCACACATAGTGTATTTAGCCAGTGTCAAGTAATTTATTCGTGCTATAGAATATTTCCCGTAATATCAAGTCTTAGTCACAGTCATAGTCAAGTCTAAGTCAGGTAGTCATAGTCCAGTCAAAGTCATGCCCCAGTAATGCGGTGGCAACTTTACTAGAAGCTTCAATGGAATTTTGGAAGCAACACGAAAAACCACGTTACACCACATTATATCACTTGCACTCATACTCGTAATTCAGCACTTATTGCGTAAAACGCCACCAATTTTAAACATCAGCACTAGAAAAAGCACAAGTTTAAAAAAATAATACAATGCAACGACGTGAACTTTTCCGCGTTCCCGCCAAAAGTCCAAAATGAAAAGTTACTTTATTGCCTTTTTAACATGCGCACAAATATAAACAAAACAAAGAACAATCAAGTTTGAAGCAAAAGGGATAACTTCAGCATTGTGCCGCATGCACGTTTTCACGTGAGAGATGAAAAGAAGATGAGAGAACAAGAGATGTACTTTTAAATTATCTACCAATTTACTAGTAGATCATCATTATCAGCCGGAAGACGTTTTCTGCTGAACACAAGACACCTAACTAGAGAGCGTCGCTTTGAGCGGCTACTTGCCTCCTGAACCCAACAGCTCCTCTTGATTTCAAACAGATCGTCAGTCCACCTAGTGGGGCCCAGTCTACGCTGCGTCGGTTCGTGCTCGTTACCTCAGAACCTTCCTTCCCCATCGGTTGTAAGTTTTAAGTTCTGCGAGCGACGTACTCTGCTCTTCACAGTAAAATCAATCAAATTAAATATTTGACAGACATTGGCTGAAGTTTCAGACTATTTAGATTAATCACAGAAATGCTCAAGGATCTCTACATACTGTAAAAAAATATACTGTGGCATAGTTTTGCACGGCGCGGTTGGCCAATTATAATTCACAATCCCGGACCGGGCTTTTTGCGATTTGAATAGGCAGAAGATATTCCCACTGGACAAATTAAAATATCGGGACATTACAATAGGATGATTGCAGCCAGAGATATGTACCAAAGCTGGGGAAGAAAGGATACTTGGGCGTAGGATCAGAGTATCAGACTTAATAGAAAGATCTAGTCATGGGCTTACTTGCAGGTAGATAAAGAGTTTGAATTCAGAAAAATCCTTTGTGCACTACCTGGCCTCCCTTTTGTCATATATGATTTCAACTGGGTGAAATTAAAATTTGTATAAATCGAGCAATGCTGCAACTGTTGTGGGCGGCCGGGACGCTTAACATCAGGCAAACAACTAGCTCTTCCTGTCATTCATTTACAATAAAAAATCATCAGCTTATTATTTTCCCGTTACTAAAACTGGGGACTTTTTTTAGAACTGTATAGGCACTATGGAAGGCTCTTTATGGTCTTATGAGTTAAATTATAATTAAGTTTATCCTTTAGATGATGATTATTTGAGTACATATCTATCTATATGCAAAAACTTACAACCAATAAGAGCCAGAAAAATCTTACATCTGGGAAAGAGAAAATCTTTTAACATCCAATGAGAATTATTTATAAATCCACTAACTTTTTCACCGTTTCTCTTTAACCGTCCGTCCCCAGGATTACAAACGCAGGTTGTATGTAAATCGTGCCTGGATTCCACACAATAAATGTTCGTTTCGGATCAACTAGGATCCCAGTTGATCTGGTTCTAACCGGCTCAGACTGGTTCAGGCTGGACAAATGAAACTCGGTGGATTTGGAAAGTAATTTCGATTAGAGGAACAGGTACAGCAGATATTTTGTTTGTTTTTGTGGAGATTAAAAATCAAACGTTTGGGTAGCACCGTAGCCTATTTTGTTTATCTGTGTATATAGTAAAGGTTTCACTGCCATAAGGCTGTTCAAATAGTTTTTTATTATGTAAATGTTAATATTTAGATTTCCATTAAAAGGACATTACAACACTATTAATAGTAGAATTAGTGTTGTCAGTACTTGTGCTTTCAGTTCTCATTTTATCTATTTATATGGTAATTCAAAACGTACACAAACAATTTCTGGAAATTAAAAAAAAAATTATTACTTCAGGCAAATGATTTGGGATTCTAATGTGTAATTTGTATGGTGGCATTGTTTTATCGTAGCTTCTAAGTCTAATATCAATTAATTATAAATGCAACAATCTACGTACAGATCCAGATTTAAATTAACAACTAATAAATTAGGTACACAAAATTATTAGTAATATATTTATATTCAGTCATTTGTACCTCGTCTTCATCATCATCATCATCATTAGCCACTAGTCCACTGCTGGACATCAAAAGCCAAAAGTCGATTTTTTTTCATTGCAAATAGGCTATTTTACCACTTTTACAAGTCAAGATGATATAAGTTAATTAAAAATATTAATCTATTCTATAATAACAAAACTTTTTATCCCTGACTTACGAATAAATGTACATAATTTCTTTCTTTCTTTACTTACGAACTGACTAGATGACAGACAAACTTATACCCAAGAACCGCTGGATGTAGTCTTCATATTTTGGCTGGCCTGAGTCAAAATATGAACGGGGAATATAACGGGGTATTAGAAATTTAAAAATTGATAGAAGAAAAGTAGGCTAAACTGCCAGTTGGCTAGGGGTATTAGGTAAGTCTCTCCCAAGGCACGCCACTGAGCCCGTCCCTATACTGACGCTTATTACACCATTACCTTACATATAAATAGCTCCACATTCTCCGAATGTCGACATAATTATCGTGACTACAACCGTAATTCCACCTTCAAATGAAGACATGAGCTAATGAGAGGCAGGTCCCAAGAAATCCCAGAAATTTTCACTGACCGTAAACAGTAGGACACTCTGACAAACTGTTGTACAACAATTTACCTAACATTGTCGTCGAAATTAATATATCATGCCATGCCACATGTCTATCCGTTTGTTTAGTAGATTGTAGTAGGCGAGTCTTGGAGATAGTAGCTGGAACGTATTATTATTATAAGGAAAACATGTGCGTTCCAGTAGTCAATATGTTATTTTTGTTTACATTCTACTATGCATGTAGTTTAATTTTCTAAAATATTATAATCCTTTATTCTGGTCTTAAAATTATTAAACTAAACTTTATGGCTTACTTTTTGTGAAAAAAGAACGTACAAAACTCTGCATTATTACGAATCAACCTTCAAATTGTGAAAATTGGTAATTATTCCTGTAACATAACAGGGTGCTAAATTCCAAAGTTTTCAAAACTATAGGCTTCAATTTGCAAGCACTAATCTTCAAGACACTTCAAACTAAAACACAAATTGATTGCCACTCAATCTTGTTTGCTAATTCCACTAACTCGCTCCATCAACTTGCTCCGTGTAATCCGGCTTTAACTTCCCGAGCTATCTCGTCAAGTAGAAAATTATATATAGGGTTTCCGTCTTCTACTGGAAACTTAATTATGTTTGACTTAGGGATGGCAAGTCGACATCTTGTATGGGCAACGACAGAACTTTGATGTTTGTTAGTAGTTCAGCTAAGAAATTATCTCAGTAAAGTTTGAAAGAAAAATACAAAGTTTCAATAATAAGATATTTGTTGTAGTTTTAGACTATTTTCATTTATTATGTCGTTTAATGAACGGGATGCTAATTTGTCGTGGGGGTAGGTAAGGCCTGCACTGACGTCCTGCTTGGGTTGTACCTATTGTGCATTTCCACAGCCAGCATTTACCCAAGCCAGCCCAGTAGACTTTGGGTTTCTGGCACAACTGCCACTGTTTACTATATATTATTATATATTATATATATTGTTATATATTAAAACTGTAACAAGGTTAAATCGGCACATTGAATTTTTTTCGAGATAGAAGTAAAAACATTTTTTTGTCGGTCTGCCTGTCTGCTTGTACACGCAGTATGAATAAGATGTGAAAATTACTGCATGTCAACACAAAGTGAGCTTTCGGAGAGTATGAATTAATAAATTAGAAAAAGAAAAGTTTACCAGATTCAGTTAAAAAATTGACTGAACATTAATCAGCGTATTTTTGGAATTGCAGGTTAGCTTTGTTTACCAATAAACTGAATATGATACCATCGTCATTATCATCATCATCATCACCATCATCAAGTAATTCTAGTCCACTGCTGGACATAAGCCTCTCACAAGGCACGCTCCTGAGCCCAGTCTTCGGTTCTACTCTTGCAGTTGGCCTTGCGAGTGTCAACGCTCCATCTCGCCGCAGGCCTGCCTATGTTTTCACTCCAGTACACGTCTACCCCAAAGGTTATCGGTTCTTCAGAAGATAATATAACCAGCCCATTGCCATTTCAGGTTGCTTTTTAGTTCTCTGGCGAATAACTAATATGATGGCACTGCATTGCAACAGTTGCCTTTATATTATTCAGTTTCTAAGACTAGTGTGAAACCTATCACTTTAGCTAAAGCGTGTTAAACTCGCGGCCAATACTGAAATATACTGGGAAATCGACCCGCATCTCTAATGAAGAACTCGTCGATTTTCGTCAGCGAAAGACAAAATTGGATCTGATTCCAAATGAGGAGAGTGCAAACAATGCATATTTGTGAACGAGAATGTTCATTTTCTGATACTGTTCAGAGTCTGTCGCCGGCCGCTATCTTTGTGCGCGATTTCATACCACTAGAGACGAACAGACATGCCTGTGTAAATTAATTTACTCTATATTTGATCACAACATTTAGATTGCCATATCTATAGGCTTTTGCTAAAGAAGTCCAAAGAAATCAATTACTCTCAGCCAAACAAGTAAGACACAAAGCTTACTCCGACTACTAGTTTCTTTAGAGCTGCAGTTTCTTCTAATAAATAGTATGTTAATAAAACGACACTGATTAATTGACCAGTCAGACATGATGTTTCGTTTATTTAAATTAGGCACAAATAATTCACCATCAGGCACTCACCTCTATTATTAGTATAATACGCTGGACTTCACATTTACCAATACTGACTGAAGGCATTTTATTTTCGCCATTTTGGCACTGATTGCTAAGAGTGACATCGTGAGTGTCCTCTGAACTAATTAAAGTAACCAATCAACGCGATGGATTTTCAAATTATGGTTTTCAGGACACTCGGAATGGCGCTTCAAATCGGCACAAGAAACTCTCAATTTTTGTACGATATTCTCTACCCAGCTAATAGAAATCAGTGCCATAAGTAATTTTTTATTTATTTGCAGTTTATAGCATAATTCAGATTAGGATCTAAAACACTTCCCTCTATAATGCCAATTCTAAAACTTCCTACTTCTACATCCGGGCGTCCGATACGATTGTCCTCCCCACTTTCAAGCAGCGCATTCAATTTGCATTGAACACTGACAGTGACTGGAACAATAATTTTTACTGGAACGTTGTGAAGTGGGGCATCTCTTGAGATGCCCCTACTGTTTAATGACGTTGTGTTTCAAGCCTTTTCGTTCATGAATAGAAGTGTTTCATTATTCCAGTGGATGGAAACGAGAGAGGCTGCCATCTTGTTTTGTTTTGCATGGTTCGTTTGTCAATTTAATATAATTATTTCTCACGTAAAATAAGCATAGACTTGGCATGGAAACAGAAATAATTCTGTAGATGTAGGATTTTTTTCTATAATATTCTGAAATCTGTCAATGGTTTTACTTTGGGGATACCATTTAATTAAAGGGTCTACTTTTATTAATTTCAAGGTGCAACTCGTTGGAATCGAATCGATTGATGGTAAAGAGATTGAGTTTTAAAAATAAAATGTTTATGGTGTTTGGGTAATTGTTCCACTAGATATTTTATAGGATAAGTTTACACAAAAAATAAAAAAAACCCGCCCTGCCCATGACAGAACGAAATGGAAACGTCTTGTATCTACCTTCTGCTGCAATTTGGGGCCTTAGAAAATGAAGAAGAAGAAGAAAGGATGAGTAGACTTTATACCCGAAAACAGATTTTTTTTCCTTATTTGTACACAATGTTCTTCACTATGAAAGTAGCTTCCTGCAAAATCTACTTCAGTAAATATCTCCGTATTAAACAGAAATAAAAAGGTCTACCTCATATAGACAAGCTGGGAGTCCACCTTACTTAGTATTACTTTTGAGGACTTTTCCAACGCAAATTGGAAAAGTTCTGAGAATCTGATCTTAGTACGGACGCGCCTTTACCGGGAATACTAAGGCGTCGTGTTTATGCTACTTAAGGTTGGTAGAACTTTATTTAGGGTTCCTTGAACTTTTTTTTATTAAATTCAATTCATTTATTTGCTTGAATATGAGTAATACATAGATGTCAGTAAATAAAAATAGGCACTTCCACCACGTCGGCGTGCATTTGTATGTAAGTTTTTATAATTTTACAGTTATTGGCTACTGTTTTTGCCAAATGCGGCATAATTTTGCTGGTATAAAACAGGTAAAAACAGTATAAAACAAATAGAAAAGGTTTCCTTAATAGGACGAAACTTTCAGTTCAATTTTCAATTGGGAATTTTAGTCTATGTCATTGCAACACTGTGGTGCCTTTGAGAATTTCTTCAACTCTCTTATTCAGTTATTCAGACTAAGTTCTATCCTAGGACGAAAGCATTCTAGATCTGTGGTTTAATGCCAAAGAGTTGAAGAAACTCTCAAAGGCACCACAGTGTTGCGATGACATTTTTTTATGGGAATGGATGACGTGACGAGCTAGTCGTTCACCTGATGCTAAGCGACACAGCTGCCCATAACAGTAGCAGTGTCACTCGAACTTTAAAATAATAAAGTTCGCGTGATACAGTAGTGCTTGCACACTACTGCTTGGCGGCAGAATAACTGGCAAAGCGGTGGTACCTACCTAGACGAACTTTGCAGAAAAGTCCTAACCCCTAATACATAGACTAAAATTCCCAATTGGAAATTGAAATTGAAGTTTCATCCGATGGCGGTTAATACACAATCTCACCGATAGTAGATAAAGTAAATGCCTACCGGCTACCCACACATACAAATTAAAGCCTTTTGCCTCAGAGTAATTATTATAGATGGCGCACCCATTACCGTTTTTCGGGTAGGTACTTTATTATACGAGACTCAAAATTAATTATTCTCTGACGGAGGCTTACGTTTTGTGTTAACTTGCCGCCTTTTAAGGATGCTTAGGTAGGTGTAGTCGAAAAAACCTTCATAATTTATTTTTTGTGGTTGTTTTAGTGTTTTTTTTCTCTATTATTTTCACGATGTTTTGATGCCAGGATGTTCAGGAATCACAAAATTCACATTTCATTCACCCTTTACATTCACCAACCCGCACTTGTCCAGCGTGGTGGATAACGTCCTACGCCCCAGTGTGTGAAGGCCTATGTTCCAGCGGTGGGAACGTCTTAGACTGATGGCGATGACGATTTGCTTCTCCATGTACCAACCACATCATAAAACGAAAGGATTTGGTTTGTAGTACGTACCTACACAATTATGTAAATCACTACAGAAATACTCATTTTCTAGGTGCAAAGGAGTTAGCGCCCGTTCACAATTGCTAAAGCCCTTTCTCCATTTCGTACAATGAAGGCGAGAAATGCAGTTGTTGCGCAATTTCCGGAGACGAGTGCAGATGGTTCTCTCTTGCATGGACGCCTGTTGCGTTTAGCACAATCTCTACCTATGCTATGTTCGCCTGGTACTTGTGATGTGAATTGAATGATTTTGAGAATACTTCATGTATTTAAGTGAAACACACATTTTCCATATTTCTATATTTATTGTTTCTTCTACAAACTTCCACTACAGAGTCAACTAGTAAACGTGATGTTTTGACGCCTCTATTATATACCGATCAACGAGAATTGACTTGTTTTTTGTACCACATGTGCTCCCCGCATGATTGGCCAATCATTGCCCTTCTGACAGTTATGTCGACCAAAGCATATTGGTATAGGTACCACCACCCACCCGAACAGATCTTCTGCCGCCAAGCAGCAGTGTGCAAGCACTGCTGTGTGTGTGAAAGGCACTCCGGTTGGAAGGGCACTATAGCTAGTAACATTACTGAACAAACCACGCTTCATGACCTGATCTCGTAGTCTCGAAATCTTATTACTAGACTGTATGTATGACGTGCTCAGTGCAGTATCACACGAAGTTCGATAACTTAGAGTTGACATAGTAATCTGTTATGGGCAGCCTTGTCACTTAATATAAGACAAACAAATATAACATCATCACGTCATTCGTTAAAATAAAATATATAGGTAAGTCCTTAGCATATAGATATAGTCCGCCATCACCAATAACACCAACACAGGCTGTTATCAAAGATGAATTCATAAAAAGGAGAATTCCGAATAAACATAAATGTAAAGTCAAATAAGACCTGACTCCAATAAATATCAGAGCATTCATAATTAACAGAGACCTCGCTGGAAATGAATCGAAAGCTTTACAATAAACACCAACAAACGTATTTCCATTGTGTTACACAAGACTCCGGTCTGCAACTGAAAGCTACCGATGGGTTTATCTACTACAGCTATAGACATTGACAGTTACAGTATATTACAGTGATGAAGGTTTGTTATTATCAATCCCATCATCAGCAGCCTGAAGACTTTCACTGGTGAACATAGGCCTCCCCCACAGAGCGCCAGTTTAAGCGGCTGCTCGCCTCGTGTTTTCAACGGCTCTCCGCAGCTTTCATCAAATTGTCGGTCCACCTAGTGGGAGGCTGGCCTACGCTGCATCTTCCGGTTCGTAGTTGCCACTCGAGAACCTTTCTTCCCCGTCGATTGTCAGTTTTACGAGCGATGTGGCCTGCCCATTGCCATTTCAACTTGCTAATTCTAAGAGCTATATCGGTTACTTTTGATCTGCGAATCTCCTCAGTTCGGATCTTATCCCGCAGGAAAACACCAAGCATAGCTCTCTCCATAGCACATTTATTATTTATTTCTTTATGAAAATAAGTGCTGCTCGTTGCGCGATTTTGAGCTTACTAATGAGGCCGACAGTAAGAAATCATGTCTCAGTTCCGTAAGTCATCACTGCAAACACACGCTGATTGAAAACCTTCGTTTTCAGGCTCTGCGGTGTTTTGGACGAAAAGATAGGTCGAAGCTTATTATCAGTCTATTGCATTCCTATTCCCATTCGTAGTGGTGGCCCGATGGAGAAGATAGGTTCTCGAGTGGTGACCGCGAACCGGAAGCCGCAGCGTAATCCAGATGGGAAGAGGTCACCGTAGCCTATGTACATCTGTAACACTAGACGTGCCACTGATGCGTTGCTTACCCTGTGATACTCTTTTGACCCTCCTTTTAAATTGCTGCATGTTGTAAGCTCTGGGGGAATACCACTGGTGGAAGCTTATGTCAGTTAGTTTAGGAAATAACGCCACAAGGCCCAATTATGAATGCTTTAGTTGACAGACCTTAACTTACTAAAAATATATCCGTCTCTTACATTGCCGTCTATTTGACAAGAACAGCAACAGATTTATGAGTTTTGGATCTGTCAACTAAAGCTTTTAAAATTGGCCCCAATATCTGTTTATCATTTTTACTAATCACATTTAAATTGATGCGAGATGAGTTACTGTATTTAACAATACTATATTGACAGCCGTTCCCACCGTCTTTTGCTTGCATAATACTCTGGAATTACGATGGTGAAGAGAACGTTCTGTGTTTGATTATCATAAAACCATAGCTTTGCACTCGATCTTGCAACGCTTGCGATGAAGAAATTATTACGCAGAAACCAGCATGTATCTTCTACGCAAGCATGTACCATCGTAGATCGCATCGTCACTTCGCATCGTGAGATTGCGGTCAAATGCGGGTCTATTTAGTTATAAAAAAATGTTTGGTCCATTCCACTGTGACCACCTAGGTGATCATAGTCAACTCCGTTAAAATTATTATTTCAGTATCATTAAATCACCCAGTAAAAGTAAATAATAAATGTATCATCCCGATTGTTTCGGGGCAGTGGTCAAACCGGTCCAACTGCTATAACTAGTATTGAAGGTCTTTGCTAGGGGTCTAGTACAATGGGCGCTTGTCCAACTTTAAGGTCAAGGATTACAAAAACGTGACTGTGTGAACTGTGTCATCCAACAATCCGCACTTAGCCAGCGTGCTGGACTATGGGTTACACAGTTTCCATTATGAGGCTCAGTCCCCACTCGTCCCGGTTCCACTCGGCCCGAGTGGAACCGGGATATCAAATTTCCCACAACATTTTCTTGTTTGACAACCTTAAGAAAGACGATGCACAATAATTGTACAGTCCGAAATAAAAGTTGGCTTATATTTGAATTACCACCAAATATCGCAAATGGTCACCAAACAATTAGTAAACTTCAACTTATATTTTAATTTTTACTGGATTTATGGTAGTTTTCCTGAAGTATAGTTTTTGTGTGTATAAAAAAAATGCGAAGACAAAAAGCGGGAGTTTGCTTCGTTTCACTCCCGCCTTATTATAATCTATCACAGCCAAATCTGACTCTGCATAGGTGAATTTTGGAATTAGCTATAAGATTTGGTAATAAATAAAATATTAATTAATCGTTTTTTGTCTGACTGTACAAGTCGTACTAATCGGTAGTAGAATATCTGATATTATTATTTCGGCTGAGTGGAACCAGGCCGAGAGTGGGGTGACCCGAACGTACAGGATGATGACGTAGCGCAGTGGCGCCATCTTTTGTTTGGTCCACATAGTTATGATTACTTAGCCTTACTGAAAATATGGTATTCAAACCAAAGTACCTTTATAATGCACATTAATAGTTCAAACTCCTCCCAAGGCAAATATTGAATTCAGTTATAATTCCGAAAACCCCCTACCAAGAATCTTCTGGAGGGCATTTCAATTTTTTTTTTTTTGGTGATCACCATTTGGACATATTAGATTCGGCATTTTAAAGGATACACTTACATATAAAAAATAAAATTTGTAATACCCTTTTCAAGTCCTCCCCCCAATAATTATTCTCCAATCGTATTATCCTTTACTATCCCCAATAAAATATCTCCATCAGCAGAACTCCGTTAATTCCCCACAAATCACCACTAAAAATCTCCATCAGTATAATTCAACAAACGACTCGCATATGTCGCGAGAGTTCATAAAATAAGACATTTTGCACAGTGCCCGTCATCTGCCTGGGAGGAAATTGCCACACTATGAGTGGATGAGCAGCGCCATATTGCGACGCCGTTTGCGCCATTTTCCATTCCAATTTCATGATTCCAGGGATGGTTGTTATTAAAACTGTAAACTATGTTTTGTATGGCAAGAGAATGAAGAATGCAAAAATCATGAATAGGATAACTATCGAGGCTTTGAAAGCTTACATACACCTGCACTAATAAGTACCCATTTCATAATTTATCAAAAATGTGCTCTGCACTAACTAACAAGTTGTGTATCCTCAATTTGCGGCGTAACTGTGTACGAGCCGTTTTATTAAAAAAAAGAAATTGTATTTTATGCATGACCCAAGATGGCGCCAGTTGTGGTTTTACTAAAAGCTGTCACTGTCACTGTTTCAAGCATAGACCACAGGTTAGAGGAAATGTGTCTGACAACTTTAAACTCTTTCGTTTTTATTTAGTTTCGTTGCTCGGCTTTATTTTGGATCATATTATTAACGTTTATCTATCTCGCAGATCTACTGTACTTCAATTTACTTAATAAGAATGCACCACAGACTACTAGGAGATACTACAGGCAATGTACTCGTGGTCCACCCAACTGAATTTGACATTTCTTTGTAGGTCGTTTAAGCATTTTCTTATGTTTAAACTACTCTATGGTTTGAAAGGTTTAAACTACGTACTTACAGCGCCATCTAGAAAAGAAGCGAACCAGTGTTTTTTTTTAAATAAAACTCCTCATTAAAGTAGACTAGACTATTTATGGAAAATTGAAAAATCACGAATAAGTAGTATTTTGAAACTTATGAAATGTATACTTATTAGTGCAGGCGATTGTAGTACTTATCTGCATACCCCCGCCATAGATCAATATTTATTTGTGCCCTCCGTAGGTTAGCTAGAACGGTGGCGACTTTTCATAGGGTCCACTCTTCCAGTGGACGTAGCCTTCTCGATCCTCTTATCCCGGCCACGGCCCAAGCCAAGGCTCGCACTCCAGGGGTGCGCTTGAGCTAGTTGCCTCCTACTTTTGATGGCAGAATGCCTTAAGCGCTGCCCTTCCACCCGGTGACGCTGTAAAGGTCGGTAGAGACCAACAGCATTTCCCCCCTGTTCCCCGTTCAAACAATAGATCAATCTTTGCACAATTGCAAAGTTATGACACATGGGGCTTTGGGGCTTTCATGGGACTCAATTTACTTTAGAAGATATAAATAAATTATGGATGTTTTGTTTAATATTTTCTTTAAAAAGAGATTTTCGCGATTTTTTTTTTCTCTTTTTTCAAGCGTCTATGCAAACCAATCGCAATTGTTATGAAAAATTTTGCTATACATTTTTCCTTTAGGTATTTGAACAAAATCAATTTTGAAGTTCTCAATTGTTGCTGATTGCATTTAAAAGTTTTATTTTTTTATCTGTTCAGTAACGAGAAGAGCTCTTATATACAATAAAAAAAATTAAAAAAAATTAGAGAGAAATAAAAGGAAAAAAGACAAAAAAACCCTGTATAAAGATTAAAATAGCGTAATTAAAAAGCCTGTATTAAATTTAAAACCTTTATTAAAGCCTGTATTTTAATGTTAGGATAGTATCTATACCTATATAAATTTTTCAGCCATATCCTGAAACCTGTGATAACAGTATGAATAGAAATTCTGCTTACTGAGGTCATTGAACGACGCAGCATAATATTTCTTGAAATAAAACTTGAAATCTGAGAGCTTCCGAACCTCAATCAATAATTTTCTTCGTGGAAAAAGGAAAAATCTTGGAAATGTTTGAGGTAATTTTTGGACTTCATTTGATATTCAAAGGTTTAGGTACTTATATTTTTGAGGTTTATTGCTTTTTTGTAACACTTTATTTCATGACATAAAAAATCACTACTAATTTTACGTGTTTAATAGGGTCCATAATGAATTATTTAAAAAATGAACATGTGCATTTTGCAAGCAACTGAAAAGCAAATAAACAACTGGATAGCAAAAAAGAAAAAGAAATAATGCAGTTTATTTTTGTGCGTTTTAGTCTTTTGCAAATAATATGATTTTCAATTTGCATATGACCAAAGATACACCTATTAAACAAACTGCATATTTGCAAAATGACCATAGTATAATTATTATGGTAATTTGCGTCTTGTGAATTTATAAATTCATGACGTTCGTATCTGTTGTTCGTAGATTTGGAATCGGTAATATTTGGGTCTGGTCATGTGCGCGACTGTTTAGTGGGAGTCAGGTATCGTCGACTAGATTTCTTGGGCTTGGTCTCATCCTCCCCGGTGGCGCTGCCCCGGTACCGGGGACGATGAGACAAAAAGTGTCATCCTCCCCGGTAGCCTCAACAATGGCGCTCACCGGGGCCGATGAAACAGTAAAAGTGTCATCTGCCCCGTTATAGTAGGATCGATGAATTCATCTCGGTGACAGCGGGGCCGATGAGAATTAAAGTCTCATCATCCCCGGTACGGCCAGTGCTGGTGCTTTTAACAGGGAGGATTACACAAATCTAGTTTCATCAAGCCCAACATGGAAGGTAGGGTGCTATAATAAAGAATTTGCCTAATAATGTATAAATGAAACGAGTCTGTTTATAATGAATATAAATGTAATAGAGCAATAAAAATATACTAAGGTTAAAATTAAAATAACGATGATTTAGTAGATAGAAACAGACATCGTAGTTCACAGAACAAAACTATAACTAAATAGCTTCTAGTAAAATAAACGTGTTATTTACCTCTTAATTTTTGTAATTCAAACTCAAACTCAAATTCTTTATTGCAAATAGGCTATTTTTAGCACTTTTACAAGTCAAAACTAGATAACGTATTTATAAATAATAAAAATTAAATTATTATACATATTAAGCAAGCAATTACAAATAATTATTACCTTACCTTTTTTTGGACCTATCTACATTGACCCATTTTTATTTAACATTATTTACATTTACATTCAATAACACAGCTAGTTGATTTTTGTGATAGCTGCTGTTAGTAGTCAAAACTCATATATATACTGGGTGGCGCAAAAGTAAAGACCCTATTT
Source organism: Ennomos quercinarius (assembly GCA_910589525.2). Lineage (NCBI taxonomy): Eukaryota > Metazoa > Arthropoda > Insecta > Lepidoptera > Geometridae > Ennomos > Ennomos quercinarius. The sequence goes on along the minus strand of OU342508.1, from coordinate 14,121,930 downwards.
GGTTCAGCTATAACATTTTTTCTAAATTAGAAAACTAGATTTAGGTTTTTTTAAATGTATATTTGTGCCATTAAATTTCGTACCATTAGGATTTAAAGATGATGTCTTTTAAATGGTGACCTCCAGAGTTGATACACATTTGAGCCCTATTTATGACATTTTGCATAACTTGCCGTAACACTTCTCAGGGCATGTCAATAAGCAGAATACTCGGTTCTGGGGCACTGATAATCCGCGCATTATTCAAGAAACACCTCTACACCCACTAAAAGTTACTGTATGGTGTGGCATCTGTGTTGACAGAGTGATCGGACCCTATTTTTTCGAAGACGCTGGAGGCAATGCGATAACTGTCACTGGAGAACGCTACAGAACCATGTTACGTGAGTTTTTGATACCCAGTTTGGACGAATTGGGGCTGGAGCACATCTGGTTTCAACAAGACGGCGCGGGCGCTACGGCACACACAGCGCGCGACACTATGGACTTAGTGAGGGACGCTTTTCCAAGCCGAGTTATCTCTCGTTTTGGCGATTTGCCTTGGCCTGCAAGATCACCCGATCTGACCAGTCCAGACTTCTTTCTTTGGGGTTTTTTGAAATCTCGGGTGTATGTGAACAAGCCACAGACTCTCGCAGCTCTAAAAGAAATCATTCGTCAAGAAATAATGAACATATCGCAGGAAGTGTTACGGCAAGTTATGCAAAATGTCATAAATAGGGCTCAAATGTGTATCAACTCTGGAGGTCACCATTTAAAAGACATCATCTTTAAATCCTAATGGTACGAAATTTAATGGCACAAATATACATTTAAAAAAACCTAAATCTAGTTTTCTAATTTAGAAAAAATGTTATAGCTGAACCAAATAGGGTCTTTACTTTTGCGCCACCCAGTATTTAGCTTACAATTCTTAAAAAATATCCTTTTTTTTCATCTTTTTCCATTTAAATATTACTCACCTATATAATAGTCATCATCATCATTAACAGCCTGAAGACGTCCACTGCTGAACATAAGCCTCCCCCAGAGCACGCCACCTTGAGCGGCTGCTCGCCTCCTGAATCCATCGGCTCCCCGCGGCTTTCACCAGGTCGTCGGTCCACCGAGTGGGGGGCCGGCCTACGCTGCGTCTTCCGGTTCGTGGTCGCCACTCGAGAACCTTTCTTCCCCATCGGTTGTCAGTTCTACGAGCGATGTGGCCTGCCCATTGCCACTTCAACTTACTAACTCTAAGAGCTATATCGGTCACTTTAGTTCTCTTGCGGATCTCCTCATTCCGGAGCTTATCTCGCAGGGAAACACCGAGCATAGCTCGCTCCATAGCTCGCTGCGCGACTTTGAGCTTACTAATGAGGCCAACAGTAAGAGACCATGTCTCAGTTCCATAAGTCATCACTGGCAACACACACTGATTGAAAACTTTCGTTTTCAGGCTCTGCGGTATTTTGGACGAAAAGATAGGACGAAGCTTCCCTAACGCTGCCCAGCCGAGTTGGATTCTTCGCGCCACCTCTTTGTCGAAGTTGGTCCTACCTAATTGGACAATCTGTCCCAGGTAGACATACTTGTCGACAACTTCGAGAGTATCGTTCCCAACAATTACCGGTATAGGTGGAACATGAGCATTAGACATGATCTTTGTCTTGTCCATATTCATCTTAAGACCAACCTGCTGGGAGACTCTACTGAGGTCGTTGAGCATGGTGCTAAGGTCCTCGAGCGATTCCGCCATTATGACTATATCATCGGCAAAACGAAGGTTAGTGATGTACTCGCCATTTATGTTGATGCCAGATCTTTTCCACTCCAAGAGCTTGAAAACATCCTCCAATGCGTTTGTGAACAGTTTCGGAGAAATAACGTCTCCCTGTCTCACGCCACGTATATAATAGTAAAGTGCTAAAAACAAATGCAAATTGAACTTTTATGACTGTGTATTGTTAAGCACCTGGGTACTTATTCCCTTTTTTAAATTCCGCACTGAAAAACAAGTTTTTATAGAAACAACGAAAGAATAACAAGAGACACAAAGGAGCACCATACTTAGATTAATTTATTACATAACCGTATGGTATAATTGTTTAATCCGATAATAAATTTTGTACAGTGCGGGTATAAATATAAACACCCGAAGAGATTTTATATGTAGACCACAAATTATAAATTCCGTTTGAGCTTATTATTTTTAGCAGAGCATAGCAAATATCATAAAAAAATCTATTTTCTACTTACTTTCAAAGTTAATACGAGTTTTTACTACTAACAGCTACCACAAAAAACAAACTATCTGTGTTATTGAATGTAAACAATGTTGAATAAAGAAGAGTCAATGTAGATAGGTACATAATAATTATTTGTAATTATAAAAATAAGAGGTAAATAACACGTTTATTTTAATAAAAGCTATTTAGTTATCGTTTTGTTGTGTCTTACGATGTCTCTCTACTAAATCATCGTTATTTTAATTTTAAGCATGGTATATTTATATTGCTCTATTACATTTATATTCATTATAAACAGACTCGTTTCATTTATACATTATTAGGCAAATTCTTTATCATAGCACCCTACCTTCCATGCTGGGCTTAATGAAACTAGAATTGTGTAATCCTCCCCGTTAAAAGCACCAGCTGGGTTAGCATGGACGTTAGACAAAATTGTCTTTTCCCGTTTTACGTCACTTTCTTCATACTTGCTTGGAGTAAAACAGAGGAAAGACAGTTTTGTCTACCGGCCGTGCTAACCCTACAGCACTGGCCGTACCGGGGATGATCAGACTATAACTCCCTATCGGCCCCGCTGTCACCGAGATGAATTCATCGATCCGACTATAACGGGGCAGATGACACATTTTTTGTTTCATCGGCCCCGGTGAGTAGCATTTTTGAGGCTACCGGGGAGGATGACACATTTTGTCTCATCGTCCCCGGTACCGGGGCAGCGCCACCGGGGACGATGAGACCAAGCCGATTTCTTGTTGGTTTCTGCATTTGTAAGTATAATAACGTAATTATTTTAAGCAAGTATTGAATAAATGTTATTCTATTCTAATTACAAGTTAGTCTGTACCGGCACTTACAGTGCCACTGAGCAGGACTTTCATTTATCATGATGTTGAGCCTTTTGGTAAATCATCATCATCATCATCATTAACAGCCTGAAGACGTCCAGTGCTGAACATAGGCCTCCCCCAGAGCACGCCACCTTGAGCGGCTGCTCGCCTCCTGCATCCATCGGCTCCCCGCGGCTTTCACCAGGTCGTCGGTCCACCGAGTGGGGGGCCGGCCTACGCTGCGTCTTCCGGTTCGTGGTCGCCACTCGAGAACCTTTCTTCCCCATCGGTTGTCAGTTCTACGAGCGATGTGGCCTGCCCATTGCCACTTCAACTTACTAACTCTAAGAGCTATATCGGTCACTTTAGTTCTCCTGCGGATCTCCTCGTTCCGGAGCTTATCTCGCAGGGAAACACCGAGCATAGCTCGCTCCATAGCTCGCTGCGCGACTTTGAGCTTACTAATGAGGCCAACAGTAAGAGACCATGTCTCAGTTCCATAAGTCATCACTGGCAACACACACTGATTGAAAACTTTCGTTTTCAGGCTCTGCGGTATTTTGGTAAATATGCAAACATTATTATTGCCAACATGTTTATAGTGAGAACTAGCTTTTGCCCGCGGCTTCGCACGCTTGTATTGTGTTATTTCCATGTTTAGGTAGTCTAATAATAGCTTAGTTCATGCATTTCCTATATACCAAACAACAAAATCCACTAAATCTTTTCGGAGCTCAGCACGTATTGGCAGATTAGGTAGCACACGTGTAAAAATGTTGTTTGGTAATAAATGGTAGTAGGTAAGTATGGCTTTTCACGTGTCATCAGATCACCTACACATTGATAAAATAGCGGGTTAGAAACTGCAAATCATAGGTACAATATTTAATTAAATATCCTACTTGGACCTACCTTATACTTAGACGTTAGTTTTTTTAAATATACGATAGGTCTAGGCATCTAACTAATAAAAGGTCTATAATATGGTATACCTACATACCAGTGATACGGGCGATCTTTTCCTTGTCATTTTCACTTCAACAGATGTTCTTGTGTATTCACCATAAAAACCGTTCAAGTCTTCATAAGAGGTTCCAGTGAATTTTGTTTAGGTAGTAAGTATACCTACATAAGTACCATACCTATTATTTAGGCAGTTTAGAAAAATACAAAACAAACACACATTGGTCAGTTTTTATATCTGCGCGCTTTTCGTTCTCAAAGAGTATCTTTGTTGCATTCACCACATTTTTTTTTACTTTCTTAAGTTTGGTCCATACGAATTGAATATTTAGCTAGTGTCAACAATAAGTTTATAAAATACATACTTTATAAATGGAGTATTGCATTTACCTACACGATGCGTACATAATTAATTTTGTTAATACTAATTAGAAATCACAAATACTTACGTACGCCACTGTAAAAAGAGTCGACATTTATATTACGGCCGCTATTTTTCATTTTCAGGTTGTCTCATTCCCACTGCACTTTCAACATAGTGGTGAGAGTGAGAAAATAACATGTGTACAAAGCTCTAATCAGATTCGCTTTTGCAAAGAACGTTTCATTTTTAGGGTTCCGTAACAGTTTTGAAATAAAGGAACACTTATAGGTAAGATCACTTTGTTGTCCGTGTGTTTGTCTTTCTAAGAATCTGTCGAGACCATTACTTATTTTAGAAATAACGGAAAGAATTAAGCTGAAATTGATATCTATGATCAATTAACTCAAATACGGCTATCATCATCATCATCATCAACAACGACATCCTGAAGACGCCCACTTTCAAAGACCTTTTAATAATTAACCTACTTGGAGCAATCGAGTAACCAATAATATTTTGCTCTAACCTGTAGTTTGTCCTAAAATGAATATAACCGCTCAGTTTGTTCATTGAGAAGCCCACAGACCTAAAATATTTTTACTATTAAAACCTTTAAAAATCATTTACCTACGTAAAAGAAGAAGAAGAAGAAATCAAAACTGAACGTTACACGGCCATGTTGCTAATTCGAGGATCTTACCTATCCTATATATTGTCCTATCCTAAAGTTATACTTACCTACATCTAAGTATACCCTTTTAAAACATTTTTCATAAAATATTTCGTATCATTGGCTAAATACAAATGTCGTCTAATGCCAAAATAAAAAAAAAATCTGCTTTCACACTATTTAATATTTGTTGCTATATCTATCTATTTAACTTGTGACAGGTTGATAGAACGTAAATTGTTATGTAAGCAAAACAGGTGACGTCATACAAAACATTAAACATTTCTATTTTGTGGGGAAAATTTAATGCTAATGTTTAAGAAAAATTACTAAAAGGAACAGTAAAATATACAAGAAATGGAATGAAGGGAATTAATTCGCTTTTAACTCACTCTTCAATAAAAAAGATATAAATAAAATATTAAATTCGTTGCTTGCAAAATTACGTTCTACTGTTGAATAATAACACTTGACCATAGGGGCGGGACATCAACGATAACTACAATCGAAGAATAATCGAAAACAAAATGATAAATCGTTTGGATTACTTTTATTGCTAAATAGCGTGGGCACAAAATACGGTGTTGCCAACCGTAATAAAAATATTCGGCAAAAATTACCTGAAAAATCGGTTTTTAAAAGAAAAATCGATGGTTTGAAATTAAAAAAGATACCGTGAGCTCGAATTTCCACAAATAAGCACTCATCCATTGCTAGTCTGGTTTCAACTCGCAACTTTTGCTTTCGTCTGTCCGGAATTGGATGTACGACTCGCGTACAGGTCATAGTTTTCAGCGAATCTTGACGATACTTGATACACAATTCCGATGACAATACGTCAAGGGTTTGATTTCCTCAATAAATTCTTATCATCTAAATCGACACCTACGTTTTATACCCCACCCACGTGTACATGTGTTTCCTCTAATTTCAACAATGGGAATAATATATTATTTACCACGCACTCTAAGGTAGGTAGGTCTACCTAAGATAGATATCATGATTATATGATATGTGTCTAAAAATAATCGTTAATCGGCATTATGTATCTAAAATAATCGTTAATTATCGAACCGAATATTGGCCTACACATCACTAAAGTTGTTTTTTGACATGTGACAGATGACATTACATAAGCTTCACAGGTGCCTTCCAGTTTGAAAACAATTAAAAAAAATCAATCGGCCATGTTGTTTAAAACTCCGATTCGTTTCGTAATGAAATCTCAATAATTGTCATCAATTTTTTTTAACGATATATCAATTTTAATACTGGGTGGCGCAAAAGTAAAGACCCTATTTGGTTCAGCTATAACATTTTTTCTAAATTAGAAAACTAGATTTAGGTTTTTTAAATGTATATTTGTGCCATTAAATTTCGTACCATTAGGATTTAAAGATGATGTCTTTTAAATGGTGACCTCCAGAGTTGATACACATTTGAGCCCTATTTATGACATTTTGCATAACTTGCCGTAACACTTCCTGCGATATGTTCGTTATTTCTTGACGAATGTTTTCTTTTAGAGCTGCGAGAGTCTGTGGCTTGTTCACATACACCCGAGATTTCAAAAAACCCCAAAGAAAGAAGTCTGGACTGGTCAGATCGGGTGATCTTGCAGGCCAAGGCAAATCGCCAAAACGAGAGATAACTCGGCTTGGAAAAGCGTCCCTCACTAAGTCCATAGTGTCGCGCGCTGTGTGTGCCGTAGCGCCGTCTTGTTGAAACCAGATGTGCTCCAGCCCCAATTCGTCCAAACTGGGTATCAAAAACTCACGTAACATGGTTCTGTAGCGTTCTCCAGTGACAGTTATCGCATTGCCTCCAGCGTCTTCGAAAAAATAGGGTCCGATCACTCTGTCAACACAGATGCCACACCATACAGTAACTTTTAGTGGGTGTAGAGGTGTTTCTTGAATAATGCGCGGATTATCAGTGCCCCAGAACCGAGTATTCTGCTTATTGACATGCCCTGAGAGATGGAAATGCGCTTCGTCACTCATAACCAATTTTGAAGGAAAATCATCTTGCAAAATGTCATAAATAGGGCTCAAATGTGTATCAACTCTGGAGGTCACCATTTAAAAGACATCATCTTTAAATCCTAATGGTACGAAATTTAATGGCACAAATATACATTTAAAAAAACCTAAATCTAGTTTTCTAATTTAGAAAAAATGTTATAGCTGAACCAAATAGGGTCTTTACTTTTGCGCCACCCAGTATATCTATGTTAAGCGCCGGTTATTTCTAAGCATATTAGTGAAAACCGCATGAAAATCCATTCAGTATTTTAGGAGTTCAGTCATAACAAACAAACAAACAAACAAACAAACAAACAAACAAACAAACAAACAGACAAAGTGTTTAAAAGTGGCTTTATGTGATCAGCGGCTAATTTTAAGCCAACCTGTGTCATTTTTTTCTTGATATCTTGCAATTACAGATTTTTTTATCTCTACAGTTTTATTATATGTATAGATAGGTCCACACACACACACACACACACAGGTAGGTACACTTTTTGATAATTTTCTTGTGTGAAGATTACTTAATAAATTAACGGAAAATTTTGTTTTTTTTACGCTAAGCAGGCGATACTGTTAGAAAATCGTAAATATTAATTTTTCATGTCTCTTTTAAGTGATAAAGTCGTAATAAAAACTCGTGTCATCACTTGAAAAGGTTCTCAGAAAAAACGCAAGCTCACCCAAAGGCGGAATTAATAAAGCAAATTGGTCAAAAACGATGACTAATGACCGCTTCATCACCACGTGGAGATGTTCTAGGAATTTGTTTATTTTAAGGACGAGATATGAGCTGTCATGTGTTGTAACTTGTTAATCTGGAGTTTTAATTATGATTGATGACTAAAGGTACTTGTTTGGTTGTGTCACGGAATACTTAATAGTATCACATAGAACAGGCAGGGCATGTGTAGGCAGGCCACATCGATCGTAGAACTGACAACCGATGGGGAAGAAAGGTTCTCCAGTGGCGACCATGAACCGGAAGACGCAGCGTAGGCCAGCTCCCCACTCGGTGAACCGAAGATCTGGTGGAAACCGCGGGGAGCCGATGGATGCAGGAGTAGAGCAGCCGCTCAAATTAGCGCTCTGTGGGGGAGGCCTATGTTCAGCAGTAGACGTCTTCATGATGATGATGACGATGACAGAGAACTACTGCGAGAAAAAAAGCGACCTAACAAGCTGAAGTGGCAACGCGCTGGTCCAAGAACCGATACATATCATCAGCTGGAAGACGTTCCCTTCTGAACACGCGCCTCCCCCACAAATGCCATTTTAGACCCTTATCAATAAGGGTTTGCCATAATCACCACGCTTGACAGGCGTGTTGGTGATCGCAATATATTTTAATGTATACCGAGACGATTGCTGCCCATTCCCTGTACATTCCTTTAGCCGGCCCTGACGGCTTCCACGGAAAAAGATGGGGTGATCCAATTCGGTGATGATGACGAAGTGTTGTAAACTTGTAGTGCTCCATACTGTCTTCTGTGGTTGCGAGTCACGTGTTTTATTAATATTCTAGCACCGTAGCTGTGAACCATAGATCTAGTCCCCGCCTGTATATTATAACCTTATACTGAGACATCATTTTAGCTGTAGCGCTCGTAGCGTAGCAAGACAAGCTGTTTCTAACCGATCGGTAAAGTTAAGCAACGTTCGCTGCGGTCACTACCTTGATGGGTAACGGCTACAGCAAAAAGTGGTATTTACAACCGAGCGCTACCGTGTTTCGGAGGGCACGTTAAGCCGTCGGTCCCGGCTGTTGTCGTAAGACAATAGTCGTTAAGCCAAGTCTAGAAGCCTTTGGGTGGCTTTAAAAATCTGACACCAGGGCTAATCACTTGCCTACACGAGAAGATGAGAAGATCATTTTAGCTCTTTAGATTTTCTCACCCTTCAATATCCCTCATCATCTGCTCCTAATATTTCGAACTTTTTTATCATTCACCCGCATCTTCAGTCTACTGTAACTGCCGACAATCGGCAATCCAGAAATTATTAAAAATAAACCAATAAATAAAATAAATATGTGTGGACATTTCACACAGCGCCATCTAGCCCAAAACTATGCATTGCTTGTACCTACTATGGGAACCAGATAACTATGATAGAATACTTAGATACTTTGTTTGTGTGTAAATATGTACATAGAGTGCAATATACAGATACAGAATAAACATTGATGCTCATCACACAAATTTTTGTCCTGGGTGGGAATCGAACCCACAACCTATAGTTCAGAAGGCAGAGCTACTACCAACTGAGCTATCATGTCAGTCGAATTCTAATCACGGTAAAGATCCAGTAAGTGCTATTAAAAATAAGTGTATTATGTATACACGGTGGAATTTAATTGGTTCTTTTCCTTAAATGTATGTACTCAGCCCATGCTATAGAATAATCGTACAAGGTGCAATTAAAAAAAAAAAAATTAATGCCTCTTTACATAACTGGATATCAGCCGAAATGTCTATTTAACGCTACACACAGCACGGGCACCGGCTGAGCGCTTTGTAAATGTTTCGTAGGTAGGTAATAAAACAAAAACACCTGCGCTACCCGTCCCGCTCTCACACAGACAAAAAACAACGCAAGTGCGGCTTATCTCTTATCTTTGCTAATAAAGACTCCCAATTTTCCCTTCATACTTTATCGGGCTTAGGACCGTCAGAATTACTTACCTACTAAGAAAATCAGCTACGAACAAAAGGGTACGTTAGGAACTTGTGGATCCCTGATGCCATGTGCTCGTGAAGTGTCCAAGTGCTGTGGCTGTGCGTACATCCACCTAGCCTCTGCTAAGTTGTAGCTTGACAGCATATAAAAACGCACCATGTCCAACCACCCAACATTTGAATAACTGTAATGTCAATCCATTGTCTAAAATCGCGATGCGCGTGCGTAAACGGCACACAAGTTTTGCCCCCGGAAGTTTTTGACCGACTGACCTATTTTCTGCTAGACTGGTACTTGTTTTCAGAAGCGGTCCGCGCGCATATCCGCTGCACAACAGAAAGGGGCGGGGTAGTCTTTTTGTGCTATTGGTTACCGCGGGCGGCGCCGGCGGCACGGCGGTCGCTGTTTGAGCCAGTATTCGGTCAGGCATTTTATTACGTTGTACTATTATTGTATTATCTATTCCGTGCTTTTGTTCAATGTCGCAGGGCTTTTCTTTAGAATTTGAATTCGCAGTAATTTGATAATACCTAGATTTAAGTTTTAAATCCATAGTTTTAGTTATATAGGAGCGTTCTATAGCATGGACTGAGTACGTACATTTAAGGAAAAGAACCAATTAAATTCCACCGTGTATACTTAACTATAATGAAAAAACTGGTTCACAAACAAAATGATATCATTCAACATCTGTCAGAGCACTCAATATTTTTGCCAATGCCCTGGGTCGGTCAATAGGCCCTTAATTGCAGACATATGGTGATAAATTAGGGCATACTTGATTAATAGGGTATTAATCTATGATATCATTATTTATATGACGATTATTAATTGTTTGGGAAACGGTCTATTAGCCAGGGTTAAGTAGGTGATATATTAAGGAGTCAGTAATATGTAGGTTCATATTATAGATAGATAGAGAAATATTTATTGCACAAACAACTACATAGGTAAGCTTAATGCTATAGAGCACTATCTTCCAGTTAACCCCGCGTCTGTATTATGTAAAAGTTGTAACAGCAAAGCGACAGCAAACGCTTAGCAATGGGTCGCAAGGTGTCACCGTAGCTGTTGCTCGCCTGTCGCTTAATGCATTTGGTTTTTGATACTAGTGCCACTAGCAACAGAACAGCAATAGATGAAAACAAAATAATGCACTTTTAGGTTATCGATTGTCCGACAGACGGCGATCTAGCACTCGATCGCTGTCTGCTCTGCCAAAGTGATGTTTGACAGCAATGATCGCGAAATTTAAGGCTGTTGCAAACTTGATGCGAGTTAGGTAATTAGACAGCCGGTGTATTATGGAAGGTGTAATGCGTTTGTGTAATGAAAGTTAGTACGATAACTAATTAGTAGCTCTAGGTCTTCAAACATCGTCGTCGAAGGTACTAACTAGGAGAGCAGTAAATCGTAAGAGGTTGCTCTTTATTTGCACTTTGTTTTACTTGTTTTTTTTTTGCTTTATTTTAATTTTAGTAATAGTCACATTGTGGCTATTACTAAAAGTAAAATATTTCAAGTGTTTTTCTATTTCGACACTTAGTACGGTTATATTCATGGTTCATGGTACCTACAGTGATAGAAAAAAAAATTGACGTTCACCAATAAAAGATAAAACAGCTTTGCATAAAAAAATAGCAAAATGAAATACGTGAAAATTTATCGATAAACGCCGAATGCTGAATGCATTGCTACTATACACACCACTCAGTCCACACACACACACGCATCTATATCCATGTAACGGAATCTCCGCAAACAAAAATATTTAAAACTAAAATAGATCAGTGACTCTAGATTATTAATAATAATAATAATAATAAATAATATTTATTGCCAAAACTACAACTGACTTAAGACAATTTGTTATAGACACTACAACACTATTCTTAGCTGGCAACAGGAGTATGCTCAGCTCTGTGCTGCGTAAACAGCAAGGTCTACGCAGGGCTGATTTTAAGCATACCCCTGTTCTCGAACACAGGTGTTTACGGTGAGAGTGCGGGTCAATACTCAACATCAACTCAAAAATGCACAGCTTACATATAAAAATATTCAAACTATGTAGAAACAATTCTATGATTAAAATACATGTTTAGTAGTAGGTGAAGTATTTTTAATATTAGGTATAAGCCGATTAATTTTAATGTAAAGGAAAACAAAAAAGAAAAAGAAATATTAGTCATCTGCGGGATAAAATTAAAAAGGTACTAACATGGACTGACTGTGGTGTAGTTGTAGTGTGCTTGTGATTATGATTATGATTGTGTGTGTGTGGGTGTGTAAGTTTTTGTATGTGATGTGTGTGTGTGTGTGTGTGTGTATGTGTGTGTGTGTGTGAGTGAGTGTGTGTGAATGGGTTGTATATGTGTGGAAGATGCCATCATTCATTTTATCCAGATTTAAATGTTGTTTCAAACAGCTTTTTGTAGCGCTCCAAGAGTAAAACTTTATACCGTATTTTGAATATACTGGGACTCATTCTTTTTCTACTAGGAGGCGGAATATTGTTCCAAATCTTGGAGGCACTGTATTTGAAGCAACCTTTAAATCCGGCGGTCTTGTGTTGGGGAATGAATAACTGGTTCCGGAATTTAGATCGAGTGTTGACAGAGTGAACATCCTTATCCCATGTAAATTTTTCAAAAAGGTAGTCTGGCTTTTTGTTCCACAATACTCTTTGAGTCGTGCAGGCGAGATGAAGTTCTCTCCTAGCTGTCATATTCAATATATTATGCTTTACGAGGTAAGGAGTTATATGCTCTCGTCTGGCTATACGAAAACAGAATCTTGCACACGCATTCTGTACCCTTTGGATTGCAGCTTCTGTTTTTGCATATAATCTTGGACCGTAGACTACACTGCAATAATTAAATGGTGATAACACCAGAAGATCACACAACAATATCCTTACCTCTTGCGAAATATGTTTCCTTATATTATATAGAACCTTCAGTTTATAAAACGCAGTTCTGATTTTTTCATTAGTATGTTTTACAAACCTCATTTCGCTATCAAAGATGAGTCCAAGATTTCTGGCTTCGGACTCGATCGGTAAATCCACTCCATTGATGGATAGTTTAGGGTTATGACGCTCCACATTAGCAATTTGAGTTTTAGTACCTAGAATTAACATTTTAGATTTAGAAGGGTTTATTATTAATGAATTACGCGTAGCCCATTTGTAAATTTCATTTAAATCATCATTAATTAACTCCATGGCTTTCATAGTATCATTAGCAGCAAAAGAATGATAAATTTGAGTATCATCTGCATACAAGTGATACTTGCAATTTTTAATGTGCTTTGGTAAATCCGCTGTAAATATGGAAAATAAAATTGGGCTCAAAATAGAACCTTGCGGCACGCCTCGTGTTAATCTACCCAGATCAGACTGTGTCTTAGTACCGTCATGCGACTCCGTCTCTACATACTGCTCTCTGTTCAACAGATACGTAGCAAACCACTTACATGCACCTTCGGAGACACCATAGTACGAAAGCTTTGCAATCAACATAGCCGGATTCAAACAATCGAATGCACGGGAGAAATCCAATAGAATTAAAGCGCTACACAGCCCCGAGTCAGACGCCGTCACCAAGTCATCAGTTACATGTAAAAGGGCCGTCTCCGTACCATGTCCCTTTCTAAAACCTGATTGGAACGGTGGAATTATATTTTCTGAATTAACGTATTTCTCTAATTGGTTAAACACCACTCTTTCTAGGACCTTTGAGAGAACAGGGAGGATACTAATTGGTCTCAGATCCTTAAGTTGCTCTAATGATTGTGATTTCGGTATTGGCCTGACCAATGCTCGTTTCCATGACTCCGGGAAGATATTTAGTTCAATTGAGCGGTTAATGATTGATGTAATGGCTGGTAAGGTTTCAGAGAGAGTAAGCTTTATCATATCTGCATTGAGTTGATCGTGCCCTGATGCGTTAGTACTGATATGAAGAATAATTTTACCTACTGTTTCTACGGACGCGGACTCTAATACAAATACACTTTTAGTGGCTTTATTTGTTTTAAAAAATTGAAGAGTCTCATTGTCAATACTTCCGTCGCCAGGAATAGTCAAGAAGTGATTATTAATTAAATTCGGGTCGTTCAAGTTTTCTGGAATGATTATAGGATCCTTATTTATGGTTTTTATATTTTTTATGTATCTCCACATTTTTTTAGGATTATTTATATTTTTATTTATGTAATGTGTAAAAAAAGCTTTTTTCTCTCTTTCTAATGCACCTATAACTAAATTTTTGAGGCTTTTATAATATTCTTTTGAAGAGTCTGTTTTCTTAGAGTGAGCATTGATTAGCGCTTTATCTCTTAATGACATCATAAACCTTATCATATCTGTTATCCATGGTTTGGGTGATTCCTTCACTCTCTTTCGTTTAACCGGAGCATGCCTATTAAAAAGATTTATCATCTTGTTATTAAACTCCTCAATCATCAATTGAGGTTCTTCCATGAAAATAATATCATTCCATAGAGTCGACTTAAGGTCACTATTAAAAGTATTCTCATCAATAGAACCAAAACAGCGGCTCTCTGTAAATCGAGCAACTGGCTTAGGTTTCTTTATGTCAAACTCACCCATCACCAGAGCATGATCACTCAAACATATATTATGTACAACGGTAACTTTTTTGCATTTATTAGGGATGTTAGTTATAATTAGGTCTAATAGGCTTTGTGATCCTTCCGTTCTTCTAGTTGGCTCCTGTACAACTTGTTCAAGACTTAAATGATTCAAAAAAGTTAAAAGTTCTTTAGATTTCTGATTATGATGATCAAGCAAATTTATATTAAAGTCCGTTAAAATACAAACATAGTCACAATTCGCAAATAAACTAAATGACTCATTGAGAGCATCCAATGCCGTATTCAATTTGACGGTTTCGGGTCTGTAAGCTGTCCCAATAGCCATGCGGGCGCCAGGCAGAGTGAGCTCAAGCCACAACTGCTCCAGTTGTGAGTTTGGGTGTGCACGAACCCGCGCCCTTAAACCCTTCCTAATATAAAAACCGACTCCTCCACCTCTCTTGTTTGTCTTACGAGCTCGGTGTTTTAAAAAATATTTTTGAAACACCGACGAGATTGGATTGAAAATCAGGTAAACCTATTCAAACATTAAAATGAAAGCAAAAACAAAGTGTATTGGGTATCAGTAAATAGTGGCTAGACACAGACAGGTATTTTTATGAAAGTTCAAAGAGCAAAAATTGGAAAGTTCATAGCTGCATACCGACGTTACGCGGAAACAGTAAAGTTTGTCATTTTAGCAAAGCGTTTCATTATTTTAAGTTTGTCATTTCTTTTTTTTTCTTTTTTCACAGCGCCATCTAGCCCCAAACTAAGCAAAGCTTGTACTATAGGAACCAGATAACTGATAGAATACATAGATACTTTTGTTTGTAAATACATACATAGAAAACAAAAAAAAAACACACAGACAGAAGAAACAACTATGTTCACCACACAAATATTTGTCCTGGGTAGAAACCCACAACCTACAGTTCAGAAGGCAGGGCAGGGCTACTACCAACTGAGCTATAAGGCCAGTCAATTTAAGCAAAGCGTTTAGGTATAAGCGGATTCAATTGTATTTATTATAGTAGAGAGAGACAAAAGATTATGTTATTTTTTTAGTCTTTAGTTTTATCAACAGCCTATACAAAACCTAATTAATGTGATCTTTTTTAAAGGCTCAGCTTTTCGACGTTCCATTTTTTACAACACAACATGTTTTTTTTTTTTTTTTTTTTTTTTTCAGTGGCGTGCGAATCGCTGGCGCGAGCGCACGCAGGCATCGAGTTGGTACTGCGCGTTATTGTTTTGTTTACAACTGATCGCGGGTGTCAACCCGTATTCGTCTAAGATAATGGACGAAAACAATTTACGCGATGTTGAGTTTTCGGAGAAGAGTGATGAGGAGGTCGTTAAGGAATGTGAACGTGAACTTCAAGAAATAGCGGGGTTAAGTTCCGACTTAAGTCAGTGCGAAGAGCAAAATAACAAGCGGATCGTGGAGAAAAGGGTAAGAGAAAATAGTGATGACAGTACCGAGGACGGTTTATAACAGTCATTAGGAGGAAGCCGAAGAGATTAATAGTAAGTGAAGACGATCGCTCACGGTCGAACCGACCAAACATAGCAGAGAATATGGATTGTTCTTTGGATGAGAGTCAGGATAAATATGAGGTTTGTTTAATGTCATTACAAATTTTACCTAAACAAATGGCGCTAGCAAAGATGTTAAGAAGTGAAAATATTAAAAATATCACTAGAATTAAATATAAAAGCCCATACAAAGTCTTTGTTCAGTTCGATGACAAAGACCAAGCTGAGAGTCTTATTTGCTGCGCCAAGTTTGAAGAAATGAATATAAGATGCCAGTTTACGAACCAGGCCAATTTATCTTACGGTATAATTAAAGGTGTTGACCTAGATATGAGCGACCAAGAAGTCTTGGATTCACTTGAAAGCTCGATTGAAATTTTATCAATAAAGAGATTAAGGCGTATGGATTTAGATGGCAAGTGGGTTGAAAGCGAAACTGTTAGAGTATGTTTTAAGAATGTCACTTGCCCAGATTACATTTATGCCTACGGATCCAGATTTAAAGTTGAGAAATATGTATTTCCAGTTGCCCAATGCTCAGGGTGCTGGAAATTCGGCCATTTGAAGAAGTTCTGTCCTTTGAGTAAAATTTTGTGCCCCAAGTGCGGCCAAGAGCATGCTAATTATGAAACTGACGTATATAAATGTCTTAATTGCAAAGGGCCACACATGTCTTTGAATAAGAGCTGTCCGTTCTTTTTAAAAGAAAAAAAAATTAGAGTGATCATGAGCGAAGAAAGTGTAACATATAAAAAAGCATTGGAAATATTTTTGAAAGAAGAGAAAGAAAAGAAAAATATTATACAAAGTGGTTACTCAGTTAGTTTCCCGGCCTTGGCACAAACTACTACCAACCAGCCAGCGGCTGTACATGAAGATATATTATGTAATACGCGTGATGTACGTTGGGCTGAAGTGGAGTCATCAAAAGAAACCTCGATACATACAATGGAAAGAGTAAGAGAACAGGAAAGAAAAGGACAACATAATCAGTCAAATACCCGGAAGATAAACAATAAGAGGAGTATGAGACAAAAAAACATACAGGAAATGAAGTACCGATGGAGTATGAGAGTATGAGTGGAGAAATTATACATGAAAATAATGATTCTGAAGAAAACCAATGTAAAAAAAGGGAAGAGTGGAAGTTTGACTGCAAGAAAATATTTCAGAAAGTTAAGAGTATAGCATTTGCAGAAGACGAGATACCTTTGGAAGAAAAAGTGACGTTAATACTTAAGGCTGTGTTTGAAGAAATTAAGTCATTTGTTTACAGTATATTTATGGGCGAAGACATCTTTAAAAAAATGCTATGCATTTATGATGGATAGCACACCTAAAGATCTCGAGATTAATATATTTCAATGGAATTCACAAAGTTTACGACCGAAACTGCAAAGTTTTGAATCACTATTATTACAGGAAAAAGTTCACGTAGCTATTTTGAGCGAAACTTGGTTTGACACGAATGATACTCATAATATACGAGGATATAATATATATAGACATGATCGGGATGACTGTTATGGAGGGGTAGCGATTATAGTGCATAATTCAATCCATTCACATTTGTGCCCAATCAATTTATCAAACTTAGGAATAGAAATAATACAAATAAAAATCCTAAATTGTAAAAGTCTGGAAAATATTGTAGCAGTATATTGCCCCTCATCTGTACGGACAAGTCAAGCAGATTGGGATAATCTCTTTTCAATAAGCTGCAGAAAGACCATTATTGCAGGTGACTTTAATGGCCATCACACAAATTGGTCCTATAAAACAGATCAGAGAGGTGCCCAACTTGTAGACTCATCCTTAGAAAGCGGTTTTATAACATTAAATAGCGGAGAGCATACTAGAGTCAAATTAGTGGGAGGGGTGCTACAACAGTCTTCACCAGACATTACATTTGTTACCGCTGATATTGCAATGAAGTTTCAATGGAGCGTATTTAATGAGAACCTAGGCAGTGATCATTTGTTTATAAAAATTACTTTAAACTATACAGACGAAATCAAAATAACTAAAAAACGCAATTTTAAAAAGGCGAATTGGCTAAAATATAATAGCGACTTAGTACAACCATTCTCTAATAGACTTTCGTATTCAAATATCCAAGAAACCTACGATAATTTTGAGATTTTAGTTAATCAATCAGCCAATTTAAATATCCCATTTAATAAAATACGTCAAAATCCCACGGATAAGTTTAAACCTAAAGAGTATTGGAATCCCAGTCTTTCTAAATCGGTAGCTGAGCGCAGATTGGCACTAAGTACTTTTAGGAGAAATCCCACACCTGAGAACCTTGAGAAGCTAGAAGAAAAAACTAAAAATGCTAGTCTATTGATAAGTCAGGCAAGGTCAGACAATTTTAACTCCTTTTGCAATAATATTAAAGAAACCACGTCAGTAGCTGATATGTGGCGTAAAATGCGGTGGTTTAAGGGCTACCGTCAGGCTAAATTTGTAGCTTCAGATGATAAACAAAAAGAGTTGCTAAAATCTTTAACACCTGATACTGTCTTAAATCAAAAGCCTGTCATACGCTCTAGAAATAATTTATTAGAAGAACCTTTTACGTTACAGGAATTAAAGCATTGTCTTAAGAAAAAAGACACAGCTCCTGGTAATGATGAAATCACTTATTCGATGCTATATCATTTACCAGATGTAGGAAAATTATACCTGTTAAATTTATATAACTCCATTTTTTCCACAGGCATAATACCAAAACAGTGGCGTAACGTTCTAGTTATTCCCATACCAAAAACACAAAGTAACGCAAGTACTGAAATAAAGCTCCGGCCGATTTCTCTTATTTCGTGCATATGTAAAATATTTCACAATATGATTTCTAAGAGGCTAGAGTGGTTTATTGAAAATAACTTAATACTCTCTGAATACACTTCAGGATTTAGAAGAGGCCAATCCTGCTTAGATTGCTTAGCCAGATTTGTCACGTATGTACAGATAGGGTTGACAAGTAACAACCCTACTGTTGCTTGTTTTTTGGACGTCGAAAATGCATACAATAATGTACTGGTGGAGAAGGTTATTAGAACGTTAGATGAACTAAAAGTAGGTTATAACATTTGTAATTATATTTGGTCATATTTGAGTGATAGATGTTTATTAATTAAAAATGCAGATGGCACAATTGATGCAAGGTGGACGAGTAGAGGGTTGGCTCAGGGCGATCCAATGTCTCCGTTGTTGTTTAATGTAGTAACTTATAAAATATGTCATGACATTAGTAATATTCAAATAGCTCAGTACGCTGATGACTTCGTGCTGTACATAAGTAATAAGGATATCTCTTTTTGTGAAAATGCCTTACAAGAAGCTTTAAACATAATGTTAACTGGAATCAATGATTTAGGACTTGACATCTCTTGTGCTAAGTCTAAACTATGTCTATTTAGCAGAGGTCGACGAAATAATACAATTAATCTCAGAGTAAATGAAAACAGAATAGAAGCAGTAGAAAATATAAAATACTTAGGAGTATGGTTAGACCGATCACTATTATGGAACAAGCATATTAACGAAATCGTAAAGAAAGTTTCAAGATTCTTAAATTTGTTAAAAGTTCTATCTGGATCTCAATGGGGTGTTCACCCAAAACATGTGAGAACTTTATATATATCTATTATTAGAAGTAGGATAGACTTTGGTAGCTTTTTGTTTGGAAATTGTGCCAAGGTACATTTATTAAAATTGGATAGATTGCAGAATCAGGCATTAAGAATTATAGGTGGTTTCATTAAAAGCACACCCATTCACGTGATGGAAAGCGAGCTCTGCATACCACCATTACATGTGAGAAGGTTATACCTCGCTTTCAAATTTTGTCTGAAAGGTCTTTCCTGGACGAATAATTTAACAATCACTTTATTAGAAAATCTTAATGATTTAGTAGTTAACAGATATTAGCAGAGAAAAAAGAAACCTGTGCTATTGGATGCATTTAATCATTGCAAAAATTTTGAAATTTACTCATCCAAACCGTTAGATATGTTTTCATTAGACTGTTGGGTCACGCGTATTCAAATAGATGATGTCATTGAATGCAATTTAGAAAGCGTCACCGGTCCTAAAAGTACCCTTGAACTAACAAGCCTTAAATTTGAGATTTTAAAAGAAATTTATCAAAAATATAACAATTGGCAAAAAATTTTTACTGATGGATCTAAAAGTATAAATGGTAAAGGGATGGCATTTTATGATTCTGCTACAGGCATCTCCATTATGTACAAAACGGATGCTGATATTTGTATTATGTCGCTGGAACTCATTGCAATTTATGAAGCTTTGAATTATACTAATAACATTAGTAATCGGAATGTGGTTATATTCACAGACAGTAAAAGTGCCTTACAGCACGTAGCTCGATGCGCCTCTGGCTTCAGAGGTGTATCGGTAGCTTATGACATATTAAAAGGCATTAAAAAACTCACTGCAAAAGGCGTTAGTGTTAAGTTGCAATGGGTTCCATCGCACATAGGTATAACAGGTAATGAGGAGGCTGATAGACTGGCCAAATTGGCGGTATTAGAAGGTAATGACTATTCATTTAAACCAAATCACGAAGAAAAATTAATCAGATGTAAATTTTTTTGTTATAACAGTTTTAAAGAATATTTTGATGAGCGCAGTAAAGAAAAAGGAATTTGGTACAGAACAATTCAGTGTCAGCCTCCTCGTATACCCTGGTTTGTTAGAAGTGAGATGACCAGAAACGATACTGTATTAGCACACAGGTTAAGGTCTGGACATTACCCATGCAAAAAATTCAGCTATATGATGAAAAAATCCGATTCCCCTAATTGTGACTTGTGTGGAACTGTTGAAGATGTGCATCATCTACTAATAGAATGTGTCAAAGGCACTAGGTTAAGAAATATAATAATAGATAAATATAATATAAATAGGCTAGATACTGGTGTGTTCACAAATATTTTAGCATCACCTGCGTGTGATGCTGCTAAGCTTTTGTTTAATATTTTTAAAACTAGTAATTAGCGGTAGTTGTAGTTAGTTGTTGTTTTTTAAGTTAGGGTATGATGGGGCTGGCATACCATGTGGTAAAAGCCTCTAAACAAAACATGATTAAAAAAAAAAAAATGTTTTTTTTTTCAAAATATAGGTATATCATCATTATAATCATCATCAGCCTGAAGACGTCCACTGCTGAACATAGGCCTCCCTTTAAGAGCGCCACTTTGAGCGCCTGATGCTTGCCTCCTGCGTGCATCAGCCAATCGGTCGGAAAGTTTTCAATCAGTGTGTGTTGCCAGTGATGACTAATGGCACTGAGACATGGTCTCTTACTGTTGGCTATGGAGAGAGCTATGCTCGGGGGGTTTCCTTGCGAGATAAGATCAGAGATGAGAAGACCCGCAAGAGAACTAAAGTCACCGATATAGCTTTGAGAATTAGCAAGCTGAAGTGGCAGGCCACATCGCTCGTAGAACTGACAACCGATGGGGAGAGATATATATATTTTATTTCAATTATTGTTTGGAAAATACTGAATGCGACCTACAATCAAGGCTTGGAACCGGTTTCCAATTTACCGGTTTTTTACCGGTAAAAACCGGGTTAAGCGTATATTCCGTTCGGAGTGAAACCGTTAAAAGAGCGTTATAAACCTTTATTAACCGGTTAATTCCACGAAGTACTCGCGTCCAAGCGTCGCGTTGCCGTTGACTTTTCTCAATCAGTAAATTAGGTCTATCAGAAGAGTATAATGAAGAAGTACACACCGGTTGTCTGTATGACCGAGGTGAGATCACACAAAAATCGTTATACGTAGACAATTTTACAATTGATGTTCGTAATATATGGAGATAGATACTTAAAAACTAATAAAAAATAAATATTAGATCAACAAAGTTACCAAACCTTTATCCTGCCTGCACGCAAGGCTTGATTGTTAAAAAATATTTTGTACTATGTAGTATTCCAGTTTGTGCCACCAACGATAACCGCATCCCATGTGCGTTTATTACGACTTGATCAATGATACTGTAAAACACTGCGTGCAAAAACCGTTCTAAACCGGTTTATTGAACGAAACCTTTATTACGAACTTTTTTAACCAAAACCCGTGTGATAGAGGTTTCGGTAGAACGAAACCGAAAAGTAAAGTTCCCTATGTACTTAGGCGTTAACCGGTTCGAAAATTAACCCGGTTTCCAAGCCCTGCCTACAATGCTGCACTAGCAATAGCGTTTCTTGGTATTTGTTGGATTTATGCGTCAGTGCGTTTGTAAGCATTTTATTTTTATTTTGTAGTAAGCTAATCCACTGAATTTCGTTTTGCGGGAACGCGGAAAAGCTCACGTCGTTGCATTGTATTATTTTCGAAACTTGTGCTTTTTTCAGTATTAATGTTTAAAATTGGTGGCGTTTTACTACGTGCTGAATTACGAGCATGGGTGTGGGCATGTGATAAAATGTGGTGAAACGTGGTTTTTCGTGTTGCTTCCAAAACTCCATAGAAGCTTCTAGTAAAGTTGCCACCACTTTACTACGGCATGACTTAGACTGGACTATGACTACCTGACTTAGACTGAACTATGACTACCCAGACTGTGACTAAGACTTGACTTCACGTGAAATATTATAATAATAACAAGATGAAAAGTTACAATACTTGTCACTGGCTAAATATGTTGGCTCCACACATACTATGTGTGGAGCCAACATAATTATAATTTTAAAAAAACCCGCTGAAAACTCTATTATTTTAAAACGATCCATTAATCGCAGCAAGTGAGTTGCCTTACAAGATTATGTAATCGATTGAACGCTGTAGCTCACAAAGCCAACACCATAGATAATACCTATACACTCGATGGGTAACTAACGCTATGTTAAAATAAATATTTTTCAGTGAAAAGTCTGCTCCGAATCTGAACACAGGCCTCCTCCACAGAGCGTCACCTTGAACGGCTGCTCGCCTCCTGCATCGATCGGCTCCTCGTGGTTTTCACCATATCGTCGGTCCACCAAGTGAGGGCCGGCCTACGCCGCGTCTTCCGGTTCGTGGTCGCCACTCAAGAACCTTTTTTCCCATCGGTTGTCTGTTCCACGAACTAACTGTTCTGTTAACACAACAGTTAGTTCAATTACAACAATCAAATAGCACAACTGACAAAAATAAAGCCATTAAGTCCATTGTGTTCAAAATAAGTGGTAAACTCGATAACCTATGCTGAATTAGCGTCTCGTATCGTCCCGTGGTAAAAGGCGGTGTTACATCATGAGACAAGAGCATTGAGAATTAAGTTAGGGGGGCGACTGCCCATTGTACTGCGGCAATATCGTTGGAGCCATTGCATAAAAATATTTATAAAATAGATACGTCTTCCATAATAATGTGACCGACACGTCAGCATGGGCAACGCGCAAACGTGACCAACAAGCATTGAGGTGTATTACACCACACTGCCGATAAGTCAACATGTCCGACAAATCCATAGAAGACGCACCGCGATAGTCACCATTCCCAACATTTTTCAAACAATTAAAGCGTTTCACGTTTTAGATTAAAACCTCTATAGTTTACCTGCACATATGACATAATGATTGTATCTAGTCTTGTCATTAGTGTGTGTGCGCTCGGTGCCTATTATGCTCGGCAGAAATATTGTTACTACTTTCGCCTCCATCGGGGTTTTCCTGTTCTGTGGACAAAGCTAATTATAATTTACATTACAGTTTATCAAATTTAATAGGTACAGTATGACATTTCGAGGGATACCAAGCTAGAGATTTTTTCCCTAAATTTTGAGGTAAAAGAGGAATGGGGGTTCTTAGGGGATTAAAAATAATAATAATAATAATAATAAATTGATGGCAAGATTGCTTAACGTTTTTTTGCTGCAGAAATCTTCGCACTTTAAGATTATTCATCTCATGAGAAGGAAAAAAGTCTATTTATTAAAAATTATCCGTGCGATCAGGCGATGCAACCGATGTATAATATACATCTGTTGTTCATGCTGTGGTCAACGAATTGTTTTTTACATGAATATATAACTATAAGTGTTAACATGCTTTAATGATGACGCATGAAGCAGTACGCATTCAAGAATAAGAAAAGATAAAGGTACTAATTTAAAAATTTATGTATTTCTCAAATCAGTTTATAAATGAGGAAGTAACGTAAAGAATATAAAAACTATAACCATATAGAGAAAATCTTTCATTTTTATTTCATGTTACAAATGTTCCTATAGCATAAGGATTTGAGGTCGCCGTGTCACGACTATTGCGTTTTAGATATTATTAAGAAACATTGTATAATTATTGCTTTATTTTATGAGCTTCAAATACTTATATACCTGCAACATACAATGAATATGCTAGGAATACAAAAAAGCTTAGGGGTTTTTAGGGGATTTAAGTTATCTAGGGAAAAAAATCTTTAGGAACTGGCAGCACTTTTATTCTAACAATAGTGATGCGACTATTACACATTCGATTAATCGGTGAAATTTTCGTATAAGGTAATTAATCGAATCAAATCTTTGGGCGAGCATAATTCAGTGAAATGAAATGAAATGAAATGAAATGAAATGAAATGAAATGAAATTAATTTATTTGCACGAAATATGGTAAATGTAGGTGGTAAGTATATAGTACAAAAATGTTCATGCATATTCCACCAGAACTGGCATACAAAAATTATTACAAAAATTTATTTTAAGTACAAAACAATTCAATGATAATCCATAATTGGTAAAATAATCATGCACAGTCCATGTAATTATTATTAAATAACATAATAATAAAATTGTGTACATAATAACAATAATAATGTCAATTTAATTTAAATAATAATCAGGATACAGCATGTCTAAAAAGTAAATAATATTGTCAATTAATTATATATGAATAATAAAAATGTCTGAAATTCTAGCCTAAAAACCACTAATTAATATAATTTACTTTCGAAAAATTCTTTTAAATTGTAAAAACAGTTCTCAGACAACCATTTAAATAACTTAATTTTAAAATGTTTAAATGGCAGTTCTCTGATTGTCCTTGGTATCTTGTTAAACACCTTTATGGCCATTACCCTGCAGTTTTTTTGATAAAGAGTAGTTCTACAACGGACTGCCCTTAAGCTAGTGGGGTCTCTACTAGTAAACTGAAAACGTTTGTATTTCTCTGCTTTATCAAACAAATCAGGGTGTTCTTTTACGAAAACACCAATCTGCATGATGTATAAGCCGGTCAAAGTCAAAATCTTATGCTTTTTAAAAAGAGGCCTACATGAATCTAGCGGACCTGCACCACTTATGGCTCTAATACACCTTTTTTGAACCAAAAAGGCTTTAGTAATATCGGTGGAATTTCCCCAGAGCAAAAGACCATACCTAAGAACGGAACCAACGTAGCCATGATAGGCAGTAAGGGCAGCACTTTCATTTACCGTGCGCCGTAACCGTTTTAACGCAAAAACGAAACGGTTAAGTTTTGAACAGATATGTTCAATGTGTGATTTCCAATTACAAAACTGATCTACACATATGCCTAGAAATTTGTATTCATCGGTGGGTTCTATTTTCTGACCTCTACATCTTACATCAAGATTACTTTTAACAGAGTTATAGGTTCTAAATTTTAAATACTTTGTCTTTAAGATGTTGGCACGCAAATTGTTCAGTTCTAGCCATTGAACGATAGAGTCTGCCGCTAAGTTGATTAAGTGTTCA
The DNA here is from genome assembly GCA_910589525.2 of Ennomos quercinarius. NCBI lineage: Eukaryota > Metazoa > Arthropoda > Insecta > Lepidoptera > Geometridae > Ennomos > Ennomos quercinarius. Next base: position 14,096,306 of record OU342508.1, on the reverse strand, counting down.
TGATTGTTTAATGTCATTCTATCTCCGTCGGTTACAACTACCGACACGTCATCTGCAAAGAGAACACACTCATGATTGATGGATAGAGGAAGATCATTAATATATAGTAAAAACAATAATGGCCCCAAAATACTGCCTTGCGGCACGCCATATCTGTTTACTAGATAGGTGGATTTAAAAAATGTGGAAACTTTGTATTTATTCAGGGCAGCTATTTCTACGCATTGCTCCCGATCAGATAGGTAATCACGGAGCCAATTGAGAACTGGTCCTCTGATCCCATAGTTTTCACATTTGTTGATGAGCATTTCATGGTTGACAAAATCAAATGCTTTGCTCATATCAAAGAAAAGCACTGATACATGAGCCCGTTTGTCAATGCATTCCACCACTTTGCTAACGAGTTTGTATGCTGCTAGAGTCGTTGACTTTCCTTTTTGGAAACCATTTTGTTCCGCTTTAATAATATTAAATTTTTCCAAATAATCACTGATGCGGTGATGCATAGCTTTTTCAAATATTTTTGAAAATATTGGAATTAAAGAGATTGGACGATAATTGTTTAAATTTAATTTATCGTCTTTTTTATGAAGAGGTCGAACGATGGTCTGTTTAAGTTTTTGTGGGAATACCCCTTTTGAAAAAGATAAGTTTATAAGATGCTGCAAGATTGGAGATATTATCATCACACATTCTTTAATAACGTGTGTACAGATCCCATCAAATCCTACAGCTCTTGTGTTATTAAGGGACATAATAATTTTTGCTACTTCATTCGTACCACATGGTTTCAGAAACATACTGTGGTTTGATATTGGTATATTACAACTCACCCGACCCGACCTCGGCCGACTCAAGCAGCTAGTATTGGTATTTTCAGTAGAGTTATTTGCCATCTCAATGTAAAAATTGTTGAAAGCTTCAGCAATTTCAATCGGATCACTTAAAATGGCATTTTTTACCCTAACCGAGTCGATTCCCGCATATAACTGCACAGAATCAGCCTTATTTTTAATGATTTGCCAAGTGGCCCTGCATTTATTTTTAGCTGTTTTGATATACTTAAGGTTCAGTTTCTGTTGAGAGCTATTAACACACTTTCTAAGTAGAGAACTGTACTTTTGTAAATATAACTTCTTTTGAGGTGTACTATTTTTGTAACAATTATATCTCAGTTTTCTTTTATTTTTACTGGATTTTCGTATACCTTTAGTAATCCACGATGGTGCTAAATTGCTACTATTGATTTTTCGTCTTTCTATTGGAAAGCAAAGGTCATAGAATAATCGAAAAATATCATGGAATATGTCAAAATCTTTATTCAAGTCATCTTCATTCAGTCTGTCAGACCAGTTAAGAGATGAAAGACATTTCTTAAATTTATTGATATTTTCAATACCATAATTCCTTGTCTCAACGTACCAATGACTCATTTTTGTCGGTTTTTCCGAGACAGGGATAGTCAAAGTCTGTCCTGTATTATGGTCTGACAGACACAACTCATGGACTTGTCCACTGGCGTTCTGAACATTGCTTAAAAAATGATCAATGCATGATTTTTGCCGAGTGGGTACATTAATATGAAAGATAAGATTATAGTTCAAAGTTATGTCACGTAAACGAGAAGTAATAGCATTATTTTTTAAAGTATCAATATTCAAGTCACCTGTGATTATTATTTTTTTCTTATTTTTAATTGTAATTTTATTTAAAATAGTCTCTAACGTGTCAAAAAATATGTTTACATTGCTGTTTGGAGTCCGATAGATACATAGTACAATAAAATTTAGTTTAGGTATTGAAACTCCACAACATTCGAATTGTTTTTCAGCTGAAAATTGTTTAAATAATGGCATTTCCAAATAGTCCAAACTATTACGTAGAAGTATACAAACACCTCCTCGTTTCTCGTTTGTTCGTGAGTAAAACGAAACCAATTTAAAACCTTTCATTGATATATTGGTCTCATTTCCAGCTTTTACAAAAGTCTCTGACAGACAGATTATATCAAGATATATACCCTTGCGAACAAAATCATCAATACAAATTTCTAATGTTTCAAGTTTATTCAATAGCCCGGCAATATTTTGATGAAATATTGTCAGAACTCCATTACTGTGGGGGACGAAAAAACGTCCTACTTTCTGTAGCATTTTTGTCAATTTCAGTCGCCTCCAAGTCAGGTTGTGCATCTATTTGTTTAGTTTTAGTAGAAAAATAATCTAATATAGTCCTTTTCTTTGGCGGAGCCTTTGTCTGGGTACTGTAATTATCATTATTTTGTTCGCCGGATTTTTTAAAATATTTTGACAATTTAGTTTGCACTATCAGTTTTGACTTTGAAGACCTATTCAGTTTTTTTATAGTGTTATTATTACTGTTATCTTGCAGATGGGCCTTAATTTTATCTACATTCAAAAAGTTATTGTTGTAAAATCTACAGTCAAGAATAAAACTTATTTTCCTACAAAGTTCTAACAAATAATGATAATTTGTCAAGTTTTTTTTTTCTATAGTCACAAAATCACAGTTAGGAACATATTTACACAGGGTCTTCATCATATTATTTAATTTGAATTCATTCAAAAATTTATTATTATTTACATTTATTACAATAACATTACATTTTTCTAAACGCTTAAAAGTCCCCGACAGCTCATACAATAATTTATAGGGGTCTTTGTCATTTTCTCCTACACATATGATAACTTGATCTCGTTTTACATCTAAGTTTGATTTATAACAGTCTTTTAAAACTTCTTCCGAAGTCGCAAAAGGCTTGATGCACGCAAAAATGTCATAAGCTTCATATTTACAACCAAGATCTTGCCTAAACCTGGTTAATAGAGATGCTAACCCTTTACATTGTTGAGTTGAGTAGATAAGTAATTTAGGCTTCGTCTGTGGGGTTTTTAGAGTATTGGGACTAGTGGCTCCCTCTAGCGATGAATTGCCTAACTGGTCGTGTTGGGCAACACTGTCTGGTTTTCCCATTAAATGTGTGCCTCCAGTTTCAAAGAGCACGGATGGCGCACGGTATTTCTGTACCGGAGCACCGTTGACCTTGCCTTTTTCCGTACTAGCTCCATCTTCAAATAATCCCAGGTCCATGGCACTAGAATTAATCAATAGGTGAGAAGTTCTTCGCAGTGTCTTATCTCTTTTCATGCTACTCAGCGGGGCTGTACAAAGTTTTTTTAAATGATTAATTTTATATTGTTTTTCTTCATTTTCTTTCTGTAATAACCTTAATTTAAGTGATAATTCTTCAATTTCACTATTAGCACTTGATAATTGAATTTTTAGGTTACTATTCTCAATGTGAAGTTCATCGAACTCTGCGGACGACAAGTCTGGCAAGCTTTTAGCGCGTAGATCGGATGCAGTTGATATAAACGAGTGGTTTACGGAGTCATCAGATATCCCTCTGTAAATGCCTTTCGACCTCACAGTAACATTACTTATGATATTCTCCATTCTAAGCTTTAGTTATTATCTTCAAAAATAGCAATGATGTGGATCATTCCAAGGTCTTGAAGCAAAATAATAATTATGATGCATCAGCGCAAACAAATAGCATTCGAACAGAAGCGTAAGAAAAATAAAGCGGGTAGGTAAGCGAGGCACAACTCACAAGTGCAGCTTATAATAAGTCATTAACCGCTACGGGTCAATGACCTCGCAGCGACAAGCGGGCACACTACGAGTTGAGGTAGGTCAGCGCGAAACCGTTTATCAATAAACATTTAAATGTTTTTTGATTAGAACTTCTGCGTACGTGAACCGATTTCTACCAAATAAACTTCACTGGATACGACGTTTAATTCCTCACATAGACATATAACTTTCACTGATTGGGCTGCACTTTATACCACTTTAAATACAAGATGTTTACGGAGCGATCCAACGCGGTGTTGCTTTAAGGACGAGCCGATCGGGTTTTTCCGGGATCGGGTTTTTTTTTTTTTTTCGGTGATATAATTTTGTGCAGTTCGCTAATTATCTACTTTGAAAGGGTGATTTTAATTATAATAATTATATAGTATACAATCCTAAAGCTCCAGGGTGGAAATGTTAAAGGGCATAACGCCGCGAGTAGCGTTCAATGAAAGTGCAGCACACCTTTCCACACCCTAAGCCGCCCCACACCGATGTTGCTTCCTCGGTAGCCAGTAGCCCCTACGGGTGCCCCATTTATAGTGTGGCAAGTCATCACCTCCCTCAAAAATTTGATATGATGAGACAAATTTTATCTCATTCCATAAACCAGATCATAATAATCCATCAAAAAGTCACCACAATAGCCCAGATATTTTTACCTTCATTTATTAAACAAAATAGTTATGAATAGGTATGCCAACATGTAAGAAATAAATAGTACAACTCGGTCACTTTGTCTAGCTGTCCTCGCTGAAATGCAAGCCATTGACGTCAAGTATAGGAATAGTGTGACCGTGTTATCTTTTGTATTCAAAAAGGCCTCTTGGTGTTATGGCGCGGCCAGACATGCGGAGCAACAGCGAATCTTCGCTGTTGAACGCTCATGTGACCGCGTACAGCGATGCATCGCAGCATCGATGGGCGCAGAAAGCTATCGCGTGAAAGTGAAATCCTTTATTTTCGCAACACTCTTATTCGCAACAATCATTATTTCTCTTACTGAGATCATATCATATGAAAAAACTAAACGATTATTGAATAAATATGTAGAATCAGTATCCTTTACTCTTTAAAATCGGGTTTATCCGATATCGATTATTTAGTTCACATCTCTAGACCAGTTAATCTGACAGTGTCAATCACTAATCATGTCAACTTCATAGTGGACTTCTTAAATTTGATAAACACGTCACGTCATAACTGACACCAACATGACTATGACGTCGAACAATGCAACCGCGTCAAGCACTACGCATCCCGTTATTAGATCATTGACGGCGATGCGGCAAAGGCGCCAATGTTTTATGTATGCGGCGTACCGCACCCCTATTACGATACAGGGTAGTTTCTGGTGTCAGGTTATCGTAACTATCGAGGTGTCCACCCTTATTTAGAATTATATTTACAAGGGTCGGAACTGTTTTGACAAATTGGCTTGTAAATTGAAAGAGAGTTTTTGTAGGTAACCTATTTCAAAGCTCTTAAGCAAAATTATGCAGTTTTTTTCAACTATTATATACTATTATATACGATAGTTTTTTCAAAGATTAACTTTTTTTATTTTGGCGAATGATTTTCATTTACAACTGTAGATTTATAACACTACCATACCTGCTAAGTAACAAGTTAAACTCTTAGGTATTTTAAATAACCTTCCAAGTTATCCGAGGGCAGAAATTACGTCACGAATTTAGCTCTGAATTTTTAAACCCAGCAAAATGTAAATACAAACTCAATTCTGCATAATTAACCATGAAAGCGAAACACCCAGACGCTACTTAACAAACATTAAGTTTTATTTATATCATTTCGGCAAAATGAGCTGAAATTAATGTACCAAAACGTTGAACGCAGATCCCAGTATATTAAATATTAAACTACTGCTTTTGGTAAGGATATTAAAAATATTTTTATTTGCAACGAGTGACGAAATGTGGTAATGGTCGACCAAGGGCGATATATATAATACCAATAACTCCAAGAAGTCTTATTTAGGGTTCCGTACCTAAAGGGTAAAACAGACTCTATCACTAAGGCTCCGCTGTCTGTCTGTCTGTCTATACGTCTGTCACCAGGCTGTATCTCATGAACCGTGATAGTTAGACAGTTGATCACAGATGTATTTCTGTTGCCGCTATAACAAGAAATACTAAAAACTAGAATAAAGTAAATATTTAATGGGGCTCCCATACAACAACCGTGATTATTTTGGTCGTTTTTATAGATACGGAACCCTTCGTGCACGAGTCCGACTCGCACTTGGCCGGTTATTTTTAGTAAGTAATTTATATACATAGCATTTGACCACTGTCTCATCTGATGGTAAGTGATGACGCGCCCTGCGGGATTCACGCTTGCCTAGAAGATACTTGTTCACTCTTGACTTGAAAAGAATGCATGCTGGCATAATGAGTCAGCATTGTAATTTACCGAAGCAATGCTGCCAGCATATTGGGTATGCTACATGCTGGTAATGGGTTGGAGCATTTGGACTGTCTATATAGGTCAGCGCAGCCTATACTAATGTATTTTTGTATAGAAGGTAATGTAGAACATGGAAATCTTGATCTGATGTTGCAGCATTACAGGGAATCTGCAGGATACTCTACTCTTCACCAACTTACAGCAGAGATAATTGTGTTTGAGTACAGAATTATATACTACAAAGTTTGGGCTCATATTTTGACTGGTCTCGATTAAAAATATTTGAAATGGGTAGTGTTAAATTTTTCGAGATTTCTTAAAATGGTTACGTTATACTTTTTTTTAACGGGCAACGGTATTACTCAAGCTAACTACAACAATAATAAAAACTAAACTAAAATGAACTAAACTAGCTACACTACCTACTACAAAGAACACTATTATGGACTGTATAATAGTCGCGATGGCCTATAGACAGTCCAAGTGCTCCAGCCCACTACCGGTAGGTCCCTACCCAACATGCTGGCCGCATTGCCACGTTGAATTGCAATGCTGATGCGTTGGGCCAAATAAGTGCCAGCATTATGGTCACGCGTCGCATCGACCAGGCGCTCTGATAGACTTTGGAAAACGCGATGAGCTCCCGGTCCCCACGGACCCAGGGTCTCAACACCAAACGGCTCAAATGCTATACTTTTTGTTATTTTGATTAATGTAAGTAATACTGAATAGTCTTTGTGTAAAGCAGCAAAGCAAGAAATTAGGTTGTCTTTATGGTAGCTAGAAATGTGGCTTCCGACGCGAATACAAATTAAACGCATATGTCATGCGTGTGGTAGTGTTTACAGACGCGAGAAACGCGTTTGCAGCGAGACATTTGTACAACTGCTACAATTTCTAGTGGTAAAATGTAGTGACAGAATGCTAGTCAGTAATTACTATGTAAATGGGAATTAAAATTCAATGTCAAATTTATATCTATGTACTACGAAAATTCCCAAACTTTCCAATACGTTTTCTCTGTTCAAATAAACAAATAACTTTTACTTTTTTTTAACTTTCACTGTTTTTATATTAGGTACTTCATAATTATGTATTAAGTAGGTATTGTAACTAATTTGAATTAAATTCATTAGCATCATTTGACACTAGATATCTCCTGACTCCTGACACCGGTCACGTGTGGATCAAAATTAATGAATTTTATTCATATTAGTTACAATACCTATTCAATACATAATAATGAAGTGTAAGTACCTAATATAAAACTAGTGAAAGTAAAAAAAATAATTACATCGATTTGGTTTAAATAATAACTCCAAAAATGGGATAGGTTACTTAAACGACTGCTATACAGTACAAAATTCATCATTCATCATTAACAGCCTGAAGACGTCCACTGCTGAACATAGGCCTCCCCCAGAGCACGCCACCTTGAGCGGCTGCTCGCCTCCTGCATCCATCGGCTCCCCGCGGCTTTCACCAGGTCGTCGGTCCACCGAGTGGGGGGCCGGCCCACGCTGCGTCTTCCGGTTCGTGGTCGCCACTCGAGAACCTTTCTTCCCCATCGGTTGTCAGTTCTACGAGCGATGTGGCCTGCCCATTGCCACTTCAACTTACTAACTCTAAGAGCTATATCGGTCACTTTAGTTCTCCTGCGGATCTCCTCGTTCCGGAGCTTATCTCGCAGGGAAACACCGAGCATAGCTCGCTCCATAGCTCGCTGCGCGACTTTGAGCTTACTAATGAGGCCAACAGTAAGAGACCATGTCTCAGTTCCATAAGTCATCACTGGCAACACACACTGATTGAAAACTTTCGTTTTCAGGCTCTGCGGTATTTTGGACGAAAAGATAGGACGAAGCTTCCCGAACGCTGCCCAGCCGAGTTGGATTCTTCGCGCCACCTCTTTGTCGAAGTTGGACCTACCTAATTGGACAATCTGTCCTAGGTAGACATACTTGTCGACAACTTCGAGAGTATCGTTCCCAACAATTACCGGTATAGGTGGAACATGAGCATTAGACATGATCTTTGTCTTGTCCATATTCATCTTAAGACCAACCTGCTGGGAGACTCTACTGAGGTCGTTGAGCATGGTGCTAAGGTCCTCGAGCGATTCCGCCATTATGACTATATCATCGGCAAAACGAAGGTTAGTGATGTACTCGCCATTTATGTTGATGCCAGATCTTTTCCACTCCAAGAGCTTGAAAACATCCTCCAATGCGTTTGTGAACAGTTTCGGAGAAATAACGTCTCCCTGTCTCACGCCTCTTTGCAATGGAATTTGTTCCGTACTCTGGTCCTGTAGTCGGACTGACATAGTGGCCTTACTGTACAAACACTTCAAAACTTCGATATACCTATAGTCAATTTGGCATCGCTGCAAGGACTGCAGCACCGCCCAAGTCTCGATTGAATCGAAGGCTTTCTCATAGTCCACAAACGCTAGGCATAACGGCCGATTGTACTCTTCGGTCTTCTGTATAATCTGGCGCAGCGTATGGATGTGGTCTATGGTGCTAAAGCCTTTTCGGAAACCGGCTTGTTCGGGAGGCTGGAATTCATCAAACCTGCGTGCGAGACGATTCGTAATGACTCTCGAAAACAGCTTATACACATGACTCAAGAGCGAGATGGGCCTATAGTTCTTCAATAAGGTGTTATCGCCTTTTTTGAAGAAGAGCACCACCACGCTCTTGTGCCATGCCTCTGGCGTTGTACCTTCAAGGATGACAGAATTAAATAACTTCTGGAGGACTAAAAGTACCGGTCTACCACCCGCTCTCAGAAGTTCAGTCGTAATTCCATCTTCACCTGGTGCCTTGTTGTTTTTAAGCTGTTTGAGGGCCATTCTAATCTCGTACAGGCTGACGTCCGGGATATCTTCGGTATAGTGTCGGACTAACTTGGCTCTGATGTCCTGAGCTGTGTTAGTAGCGGGCTTACGTGTCGAGGTGTATAACTGTCCATAGAAGTTCTCGATCTCTCTCAGAATCTCAGGCTTGGATGAAATGATGCTACCATTTTCGGTCTTCAGTTTTGTCATTTGGTGTTGCCCAATAGACGAATCCTTTGCGAACACTTTAGAGCCTTGGTTCCGCTCAATTGCGGCCTCAATACGTGAAGTACTAAGAGCACGCAAGTCGTGTCGCAAGGAACTCCAGATTCGTCTATTGAGTTCACCGTAGGCTGACATATCAACTGAAGACTGCAGCTTCATTTCGCTCCGGTCGGCCATTAGCTCAAGAGTTTTTTCTGAGAGCTTTTGAGTCTTCTTTCGGCGTTGGGTCTTAAAGAATTTCGATCCAACAGCTTGGACAGTTTCCACCAACCCGTCGTTTAGCTCGTCCACTGTGTTACAGTCGGCTAGGCACTGGAAGCGATTTTGGAGTTCCAGCTGAAAGCCTTCGGGGTTTTGGATTTGGACAGGATTTGGACAAAACTAAATTACAATAATTAAGAACTGTTTTAAATTATTACGTACATACATGATAACAAAAACTTTTAAAGTTATCAAAATCATCAGTGCCAACTGCTAACTAAGTTAGGCGTCAGTAATTTACATGATTTTTAATAAAAAATATGTAATTTTGCACTTATCAATAATCATAATTAAATAATAAATAAATATGTGTGGACATTTTACACAGTATCATCTAGCCCCAAACTAAGCATATCTTTTACTATGGGAACCAGATAACGATACAATACTTAGATACTTTTTGTTTGTAAATACATACATAGAATACAATATAACACCCAGAGACAGAACAAACGCCTATGTTCATCACACAAATGTTTGGCGTGGGTGGGAATCGAACCCACAGCCTACAGTTCAAAAGGCAGGGCTACTACCAACTGAGCTAACAGGCCAGTCATTAAGTGTTGTACGTACTACCATGTAGGTACTCTATTTAGCTAATGAACTCAACTGTATGTTTTACATTTTGTGAAGATATTATCTTTGTCCAAAAAACGTCTTCAAACTCTAAATTCAACACATTTATTTCCAAAACAAAGTCATCTCATATTCCCCAAGAACCACCATAATCGGATGGGATCAAACCATCTGAATTGGCATCGGCACGTGATCAACATAGTTGATGCTAACATTTTGACGGGTTGTATTATTATGGCAACGTCGATACTTGTTGTGATGATGCAACAAATTGGACAGGAAAAGGGTATAGGTAGGATATGTTTGTTTTAGTAGGGAATGATCGTGACCCGCCTTTGCATAAGTCAGTTTGTAGATAGATCCTCCCCATTACTCCCCTCCATTCTCGCACAGGCAGGCCACATCGCTCGTAGAACTGATAACCGATGGGGAAGAGAGGATTTCGAGTGGCGACCACGAACCGGAAGACGCAGTGTAGACCGGCCCCCCACTCGGTAGACCGACGATCTGGTGAAAGCCGCGGGGAGCCGATGCATGCAAGAGGCGAGCAGCCGCTCAAGGTGGCGCGCTCTGGGGGAGGCCTATGTTCAACAGTGGACGACATCAGGCTGTTGATGATGATGATGAAGATGATGATATTCTCACACTTATCACAAAAATTAAGCTTTAGAGAATAGGCAAAATACCCTGGCTTAATTATAAAGTGTGCTTAGTGCATGTGCCTACAATGTCTACACACAACCTAGGCAAAAGTATAAATCGGCTTTGACAATGATTTTCATTGAATGCCAGATCGAACTTTGAAATATCTGTTGTAAGTATATCTAAAGTAATCCAAAAATAATCGATTTTTCCTTGTATCGAGCTGACAGCTCGATTATTTGGAGTTTTCTTCTACGTATAAATAAGAAACATTTTTAGTTTATTTTTTATTTATATGTGAGCAGTCCGGAGTTATCTATCCGGTAAGAGCAAAAGGTTCTTATTGAAAAAAAAAATATACTGTATGAGAATTATTTCCACAAGCTGGAAGAATGATCTTGCTAAAGGTGTATCCAGAAAATGAGCAGCAACATTCTCCTCAGTCTAATACATTATAATTTTTACCTACTGTGATCATTAACACGCCTGCTATGGTGGTGATCATGGGAACTGATGGCATGCCTATATTCAGCAATGGATGTCTTCCACCTCATCCTCATCAGCCTGAAGACATCCACTGCTGAACATACGCCTCCCCCAAACCATCTGGCTGACTGGTCTCCCATCTGATGATGGTATATTTATGAATCGTTTATCCAAAGCTTTTGATCATTTCTTTTCCATAAACCCGGATCTATTTACGTTTTCGTGATTCCACCGCACCCAAAACCCCTTAGTTTATTTATAGGGCCGGCTCCCCCAACAAAACTGTCCTAAATACAGAATTGCACTCGGCGACAAAATTAGACAACGGCATCTATTGGACGCGGGCCAAAGATCACTGTGACAACTTTAGCATTGGCCTAAGCGCCACCGAAAAAAAAGCTAAACATTAGGTCTATGATGGGCTATGGGCTTAGTTTAACACATCTATGGGCAATTCGCGGAACTTTAATCAAGCAGTATTGTTTAATCTGAGCTTGAACACTGTTTTGTTTTTATGTTGTGAATAGTTGACAGTATAATAATATGCGTCATCAGTGGTTGTTACCACATATAATACTGATGTATTCTTTATTTACATGTCATAGGTACCTTTCCGAATTTAAATATGATACTCTGCTATCACAGTTCAAAAAAAACTATTTACTCTTTCACCTACCTAGTTTCCGCTTCAATCAACAATTCAAAAGTCAACGACCTAGTTGAAAAAGTCGCCCAAGTCCAAGAAGGAAGTATATCACAAGTATACACTGGCACGAAGCCAGGAATAGACCAATATAGAGAGCTGAAAATACGCGGTGAAGGCGTTGGGTAATACTGGTGTCCTTTAAAAATAGTGGCAGGTGTCACCGTGCTTAGGCTGTACCACAGATTCGAGAAAAACAGTTGAGTAAACTGTAGGCACACAGATTAGAGAAAAAAACAATAACTGTGTGTAGGCACGTCAAAGTAGCGTCATCGACCGCAGCTTTATCATTCTTTTACAAACCTGTAAAACACCTGTAAAATGAGAGTTTTGGCGGGTATCGGTCTACCAGAATCTCATGGCACAAAATTTAAAAAAAAAAACTTTATTTTCATACGGCAATACCAAATTGTAACCTTTAAATCAAATTGACAACTGACCACGTTGTTTTGATACTTTTGGTTTTTTGTTCCGTAGACCAATCTTTTGAATTCTCGGACTTAAATTGTGACTTCTTTTTCTTTAAAAGGGTTTTAGCACCTTACCTACCACTTTATGGCTGAATTAAAGGTGAAGTCACGTCAAAGGAAGGAATACGTACGTATAACTTACAGTGAGATACAAACTTAACAGAATCGTGCGACAGTGTACGTGAAAAGCACGCATTGGAAATTTCTTGGATTATGATCCCTAAAGCGGTGAGATAAGAGCCACTTTACGAGCAACTGTGATGAAAAATAATATTGAAAATTATGAGAGCAATTATAGGAAAATGAATTACTTTATTTGCCTTTTGCTTTTCATAACAAGTTCAGCCAGCACTTTTGTCGATGATGGGTACTATCAGTAAAGATGTGGTATTCGATGGGACTCTGATTGAATGATATTTGGGATTGGGTGGCAATTTTTGAAGAATGGGATCCGTTTTGTGGTATCTCTTTTCTAGTGGAAGAAAAGAATTTCGCGGGTTTTTGTCATCAATAAAATTATTTATATTACAATTAAATATTAGAGAAAGAAAAAATCACAGAGTACCTTTTTATAAACACATCTAGACATCAGTCTAGAATGTCTTTTCATTCTTTCTCGGTCGGTTATATGATTATAACAAAAAAAAAAAAAAATTAACACAAAACAAAAAAAAACACAAATAAACACAAAAAACAAAACACAAACACACAAAAGTATACATAAATGAGACGTGCAAAAGAAAAGTCATACATTGTTGTGTGGTGTAATGACCTGGGTCCCGACTCAGCATGAAATTAAGGTCAGACCTTATGTGACCTTAATAACTGATAACTTTTTTTATGTAAGCGAATGTTGTGACGAGCTAGTCGTTCGCCTGATGTTAAGCGTCACGGCTGCCCATAACAGATTGCAGTATCACTCGGAACTCTAAATTAATATAGTTTTGCGTGACGCTGCACTGCGCACGTCATCCTGAGACTTCACACGGTTATAGTAATAAGATTACTAGACTGTGTGATTAGATCATAAAGTCTCATTTCCTCAGTAATTTCACTAACTACAATGTCCTTCAAACTGAAACACAGTAGTGCTTGCACACTACTGCTTGGCGGCAGAATAACTGGCAAAGCGGTGGTAGCTACGTAGACGAACTTTGCAGAAAAGTTCTACCACCTAGTAAAAGTATTTACAATAATATTATTTTTTCACCTCACTAGCTCAGAAAGGTTCTCTTTTTCATTCAAAATCTGGGTGCATAAACGTATTTTAATAGCTAGCGTGGAAAGTGTTTTTAAAATTCGAACGTTTCTCTTCAATAATTTTCTCGTCAAGAATTGAGGATTTAATCACAGATCTGCCCGAATTTAACCTTCTTGATATTGCCAGTCCACTGAAAACTCATTAATACCACAGAGTACCTCCTAAAAGATACCATCTTTTTCTCGTTCACCAACCTCATTTTTAGAATAATCGCACTGTCCAGCACCAAAGAGTATATAACCAATACGCTATCCAGCACGGCGACTGCATGGAAAATTGATGAAAAACACTATTTCTTTAATTTTCCATGAATCACGTGACGAGCTAGTCGTTTACCTGATGTTAAGTGTTATCGCCACCCATCGCTAAATTAATAAGCTAAAAACTAATCTTTTCTTTGCCTTTTAGCTGCTTTTCTCGCATTTTCCTCGCTGTAGTGAGGTGAAAAGTTGTGTGTTGCACTCGGCAGCCAAGTTTTCCTGCGTCTCGTACCTTTGAAACCTTCACTACGCTCAGGATTCTTCATTTGAACCACTCGCTACGCTCGTAGTTCAATCCTAGGATCCTTCGCTTGCTCAGGTTTCAATTCGTGCCAAAAACCAACTTTGCAGCCTAGTATAACAAATAACTATTGTGTGGTTCCGATTATAGACATAATTATACAAGTCAATATTTTGTGAACTTGATTTTCATGTCTGTTAAATATAGACCACACGTGGCGAAAGCTACCCTTTTGTAAGGTGCTCTAAAACTTTGACAGGTGTCAAGATGTCAAAGTGTCACAGAGATTTAGGCGTTGATTTTAGAGGGCGCGGGATAATCCGCCCTGTGGCAGGGGCTGCTACTGATATACCGTTCTTGTCAACGTTTTCTGAACGATTCGTTTTCCTTTCTATAGTAAAGGGTTTCACGTAACAATTTCTGCAACTCAATAATAGAACTAGTACTTATTGATATATAAATTAAGTTGCAAGCTGTTTTTGAATATGGAATCGGTATTAAGTAAAATTTTGTTGGTGAACTGACCATCTGGTCAAAACCATGGGGAGTCCATAGATGCAGGAGGCAAGCAGCTATTTAAAGTGGTGCTCTATGGGAGGCCTATGTACAGCAGTAGACGTCTTCAGGCTGATGATGATGATGATAGTATTAAGGAATATAATATTATAGAATTTCGTATCAACAGTTTTTATAAAAGATAGCAGACTACTTGCAGACTGAACAGTCAGTGCGCAAAAACTATTTTTAACATTTTTTTTTCTCGCAAATAAATCATTTCATTTGATACATAATTATGATAAGTTAATTATTAATCTTCAACTTCTAAGTCTCTGCAAATAACTTGCACTTAGCTCAAAATAAACAAGGCAAAGTTGACAAATTACCGTTTGGCAATGTGTTAGACCGAAGCGTAATTAGACGGGGTTTACGACCTAGCTGTGAGCTGACTGAATTAGATTACTCGACACCTGCTTAGTGCTCTCTGAGAATGTCACTTGAAACTAACAACACGGCCTTAGTAAGTCCTTTTTATATTCTATCTGAGCTTTGAAAAAATATTTTTTTATTATAATAGAAAAGAAAAACTGATCCGTAGCATGGAACAAGGAGGAGAGGAATGATACACCAAGAAAATAGCGTAGATCAAAAATATGCCTAAAACTAGATGGCGTTGCAAAATGAGCGGGTTATAAGTTGAGCGCAGATCAGAAATATTCCAAAAAAAAAAAACGGTTTTAAACCTAGCCCGCCGTAGCTACCCGTATAGCCTGCTAATTTAGCAGCGCCAGCCAGCTTTAAAACGGTTTTTCGGCATATTTAGGTGTAAGTAGGCATAATGTAAAGTAACTTTAGAAGTAGTACATAATTTAAGATTTATTTATAAATGTATATATTTATATAAGTATTTATTTTACGTGTTTTTATATAATTTTATTTTTATTTTCTTTATATGTTAATCACGTTTGCTTTCTTTCTTAATGCTATAATGAGTAGGTATATAATTACCACTGTTTACTATCAGGCAGAGTGCATGTTTGATTGGGTTATAGAATTGTTCATATGTCATTTCTAAATCATGTTGTTGTGTTTAGTATTTTCTATGATCTGTTATGTGCACCTATAAAATAAAATAAAATAAAATAAATAAATAAATATTTCTGATCTGCGCTCAACTTATAACCCGCTCATTTTGCAACGCCATCTAGTTTTAGGCATATTTTAGATCTACGCTATTTTCTTGGTGTATTGGCATTCCTCTCTTCTTTGTTCCATGTTACGGATCAAAAAACCCACCCTAAGTGTGATTAGTGGACCGTGAATATAACTCGAAACGTAAGCAGGTTATTCTTGTCTCTTATAATAAAAAAATATTTTTGTTCAAGTTTGATTTCTGTTATTTTATACATAAATGACAGAAATCAAACTTGAACAAAAATATCGAACACAAATATCCTTATACACACTACACTAAATAAATATTCTCAGAGGACATACCTGAGTTGATACACATTAAAAAATTACATTGAAAAATAGGCATTTAAGATTAAGCCGCGATATGATGGAAAAATTGAGGGTGGAACCGAAAGAAGCCACTAATAACTGGTACTCAACGAATAATAATGATATTAAATCAAAAAAGTTCAATATTCAAGCAAAGCCACGAAATAAACAGTAACATTTGTAATCAGAACGGTAAAGGAGATACAATAAACTATTTTAATTGTGGAGATAAAGGCGCCGAATCCCCGAGCTGGCTGCATTTGCCACAGCGTACGTGAATGCAGAGAGGGAAATTACAGTTTATATTGTTTGAAGTTCCAAACCAAATAAAACAGAACAAGAGATATTAAAAATGTTTTCACCTGACGCTCTGGAGTGGGATGTTATTGAATAGGTCTTTTAAAACACCAATTTTTTACCAAATGTGTATATTCTATTCTATTGCATATAAACTTAAAACAAATATATTATAGATACACAGTCTCTATATCAATTAAACCTCAAAAGTGTCCCCGTGCCAACGCTCACTCATACTGATATATTATATCTCTTCAGCTTATAAAATAGTCCATCTAACGGTTGTTTCCTTTTACCAATGAACCATAATACCCTGTAATAGCGTTATAAAACAACAATATATGAGTTACATCACATTCATTGTCGCTAACACGCGACTAAAATCAAAAAAGGCATATGCATTGTTTTGACGGTGCCGTTTTCGAGGCGGCAATCGAGGATCTACCCCATAGAAATATATATAGCTATATACGCATCTACTATATGTTTCATCGCAATACACAATGTATAAATGGAATGAAACAAAAAAATGGAATGAAATTAACTTTATTCCTGACTCACAATATCGCATAACATTAATACCGGGACAATAGAAACTTACATACACACAGTCATAATTATTATGCAATACTGCGAGGTGACAGGCCGGCTCAGCATACAACTTAGGCTGCAAACATCAACCTCAGTTACTGATTCTTTTTTTCATCATTCATCATTAACAGCCTGAAGACGTCCACTGCTGAACATAGGCCTCCCCCAGAGCACGCCACCTTGAGCGGCTGCTCGCCTCCTGCATCCATCGGCTCCCCGCGGCTTTCACCAGGTCGTCGGTCCACCGAGTGGGGGGCCGGCCCACGCTGCGTCTTCCGGTTCGTGGTCGCCACTCGAGAACCTTTCTTCCCCATCGGTTGTCAGTTCTACGAGCGATGTGGCCCGCCCATTGCCACTTCAACTTACTAACTCTAAGAGCTATATCGGTCACTTTAGTTCTCCTGCGGATCTCCTCGTTCCGGAGCTTATCTCGCAGGGAAACACCGAGCATAGCTCGCTCCATAGCTCGCTGCGCGACTTTGAGCTTACTAATGAGGCCAACAGTAAGAGACCATGTCTCAGTTCCATAAGTCATCACTGGCAACACACACTGATTGAAAACTTTCGTTTTCAGGCTCTGCGGTATTTTGGACGAAAAGATAGGACGAAGCTTCCCGAACGCTGCCCAGCCGAGTTGGATTCTTCGCGCCACCTCTTTGTCGAAGTTGGACCTACCTAATTGGACAATCTGTCCTAGGTAGACATACTTGTCAACAACTTCGAGAGTATCGTTCCCAACAATTACCGGTATAGGTGGAACATGAGCATTAGACATGATCTTTGTCTTGTCCATATTCATCTTAAGACCAACCTGCTGGGAGACTCTACTGAGGTCGTTGAGCATGGTGCTAAGGTCCTCGAGCGATTCCGCCATTATGACTATATCATCGGCAAAACGAAGGTTAGTGATGTACTCGCCATTTATGTTGATGCCAGATCTTTTCCACTCCAAGAGCTTGAAAACATCCTCCAATGCGTTTGTGAACAGTTTCGGAGAAATAACGTCTCCCTGTCTCACGCCTCTTTGCAATGGAATTTGTTCCGTACTCTGGTCCTGTAGTCGGACTGACATAGTGGCCTTACTGTACAAACACTTCAAAACTTCGATATACCTATAGTCAATTTGGCATCGCTGCAAGGACTGCAGCACCGCCCAAGTCTCGATTGAATCGAAGGCTTTCTCATAGTCCACAAACGCTAGGCATAACGGCCGATTATACTCTTCGGTCTTCTGTATAATCTGGCGCAGCGTATGGATGTGGTCTATAGTGCTAAAGCCTTTTCGGAAACCGGCTTGTTCGGGAGGCTGGAATTCATCAAACCTGCGTGCGAGACGATTCGTAATGACTCTCGAAAACAGCTTATACACATGACTCCAACTCTTACTGATTCTTACACATACATAATTTGTCAGATACTGTGTGCATTTGTTAACAGACTGTATATACCTAGTATATACTAAGGGCCGTCACCTGTAACAAATAGACCGACAGTCAACCAACTCAACTGACCAAAGCACAACACCTATTCACATTTAAATGAAAAAAAGAAACATATCCCCGTCTGTTGCAAATTTTTATAAACAATCATTTATATTGATTTGCTGTTTATTTTAACTGTGGAACAAGCCACCAGATAAAATACAGCGTTTGGATTAGACCGGAACTGAATGTGGTCGGAATTTGTTATTGCTAAGATTACCCGATTTCCCTTTATAGCAATTTACGGATTTGAATTAATTTCATAGACTGAAATATAACCAGGTACTATGTAGGTTACATGCACGTGTAGTGACGTTCCTATGATTCGGCGATGTAGGTACTTATCCGTCGTATTTTTGTTATTTTTTTACGTATTTAACATTTACCATTTACTATAATCATATGCCTTGTAGAGGGACCAAATTACACATTTTTTTAAGAAAAGAGTACACCTATTTACAGCTACACCCACCCAAACTCCCTCTTGTCCATACAATATGAGAACAGGCTGGCTAAAATCAAACTTTCATCACTATCAACACGTAGGCAGCACATAGACCTTATACATCTTCATAAAATATTGCACTCTAAAATAGATTGCCCCCCGTTTTTATTCTCTCTTAACATTAACATAAACCATAGAAGACGCAGTCCACCATCATTCGCATTAAAAGTATATAAAAACAATACATCGTTTTATAATCCGCTTACAAGAATGTGTCGTCTTTATAATGAGTTGGCATTAAAGAACAAAATCATAGACATATTTGACCCCAATCTGCGAGGTTTGTAAAGTGTATTAGGGCAACACAGTTTTCTGATCTGAATGTAAATCATACTTAACAATTTTATTAGCATTTTTTTTTCTTCACTGTAGGTATGTACATAATTATTTTAAATGTGATAAGAAAATTCATAGATTTCCTGTTAAAATAATATAAAACTACTTAGTGCTGTTGTATTCACGGGATACAATCTAGCTCCGACCTATTTGTAAGTATAAAACTGTCGTTGTGATAAGTGTTTGTAATCTGCTTTGTGATTAATAAAATAAAATTAATAAAATAAAATAAATAAAAAAAGCGACGACGTTTGCTATCCTTAAATGTTACGTAGTAATCTAAAGTGACGAATTTTATGCGTCAAAATCATAATGGAGAGAAGTAGTAGTTATAATAAGAATACAAAACATGTTTAAAAGTCAAATCGTATACTATGTATAGATTATTCAAACCATTGACTTCAAAATGAAAGGTTTTGTTAAGATTTAGAAGGTGAACACCATTTGCGCCCAAAACACCAAAATGTAGGTAAATTCACTCACGGGCTCTAATTGTCATTATCACACGTGCAAATAGCAGAGCGACTGCAATAAAATTTTCAAATACCAGGACGGTCTTTATAACTCCTGGCATCTCTAAGTACAAGTAGATTTAACTGTACTATTGAATTTTGAAGCATAAAATTGCAATGTCTA
This sequence comes from Ennomos quercinarius, assembly GCA_910589525.2. Classification (NCBI taxonomy): domain Eukaryota; kingdom Metazoa; phylum Arthropoda; class Insecta; order Lepidoptera; family Geometridae; genus Ennomos; species Ennomos quercinarius. Next base: position 14,076,408 of record OU342508.1, on the reverse strand, counting down.
TAATGTTAAAAATGCACGATCTAAGTCAGTTAGAAAATACACTGTACCAGTACACTTGCAGGATGTATACATCCTGCAAGTCCCACAAAACACCTGCACTTCCAACAGCATCTTGTGTAAAAATGAAGAAGTAATTAATAATCCCAATTTTAACATTTTTAACCTTTGAAAATTGATGGTATTATATTTTCCTCTGTGACTGATAGTGATAAATAGTCATTGAGATACGATACATGTGTGTGTCATTAAAGAAGTTAGTGTTAGAGAAATTTTTGTTTTCTGCAGTAGATCTTACTTTAATCCAGCAAATACAACACACAGATAAAATAACGTATGATCTGGTAAATATCTGCTATCTGACCATTTAACAGTTAGTAGCTGTACTTATATTTTTGCAATCTAATCGTATTATAATTCCAAAGCCATATTTTGAGCTTTTCCTGATTCATTACAGCTTGTTCTGCAGCTTTGCAGTATTAATGAATCAGACTTTGTGTGTGCACACCGCATTTCGGGAACTGCAATCGTATTATTACCTTGTCACAATAAAACAAGACACACTGTCTATAGGCCATTGCGGCTATTATACAGTCCATGAGTGTTCTTTGTAGTAGGTAGTGTAGCTAGTTTAGCTTAGTTTAGTTTAGTTTAGTTTAGTTTTTATTATTGTAGTAGTTAGCTTGAGTAATAAAGGCAATTTTCCCGTTAAAAAAAATAGACACATAGTCCTTCAAAAATGTACCTTATTCAGATTATCTTAAAATGACAAGGTACTAAAAGGTACATATTGGGCTGTTTTTTGAAAAGTTTTAATTAACCTCCTACTGGACTGGCCTTATGAGCTTCCACTTTACTAATTAAGTATATTAATGAGCTTTATTTTAAATGTTGATGGATATAAATTAATGCACTCACGTGTAAATGTAGTATTTTATTTTTGTGGTTTTTATTTAACAGGAGTAGGTACGATGTTTGATTTTAAAATACTGCCCACACCATTACTGCTATACATTTTATTATAGTATGAAAATTCTCATTAGTATGATTCATTTTAAAAGCAAAGAAGAGCATCGGATATGCTCGAAAGAAATCGACACACTATTCGTGAGGAACAGTCGGATATATATTTACGTTTTATTATCTTTACTAATATTCCTTGTGTGGTAATTACCTACACGTTCCTCAATCTGATGAATCAGTAATACTCAGAACTACGTTATGCACAGTGAGATTAAAATAAGAACCACAGAACATATAAGACCAGAATACATAGTCTTGCTTATGTGCATAATAATCAGCCCAAGCTTTGAGCCTAAACACTTAATAACTTTTATTATATAAATCATTAAGTAGGCTTATCCTGATGAAGACCATTTAAGCAATATGCAGATTTATTCCTATTAGACGCTAGTATCAATTTCAATTATCATCATATTGACAAAGCACGACAAAATCGTCCGCGCTCCCGTATTATCCCGTGCAATTTGGAGTGTAGCCAGAAACGGTGAAATTGGGTCGAACGCGACACTTCTCAAATAGATAGGGTTTATGTGATTAGTGCTATAGGGATTTTTAAAAGTATTATAATCAAATTCTAATAAGCTTGTCTAACTTACTGACTTGGAGGATGAATAAAAGTTAGCAAGCAAACAATATTATACTAAAAAGTACACATTACGCAATACAATACGAAGCTTAAACAAACAAAGTTCAAATGCAACATCAAAAGGCAAAGAGACTAAAGTAATACCAATATATTTTAACGCATATCAAACCGTAAATTGTCATTGTGAACTAGCTTTAACTAGTTTATTATTCTTTCTTAAAGTTACATCATCATCATCAGCCGGAAGACGTCCACTGCTAAACATAGGCCTCCCCCATAAAACGCCACTTACGCATGGGGGGTTTACCACAATCACCACGCTTCGCAGGAGGCTTGGTAACCGCAGAAGGTTTTAATGTACCGAGGAGAATGCTGTTGCCCTTTCTCTGTATATTCCCTTAGTCGGCTCTTACGGCACCCACGGGAAGAGATGGGGTGGTTCTATTCTCACGCCTCTGGGACCACATAGCCAAAAAAGTAAAATCTAAAGTAAGGTACTTACGTGAATCTATAATTTCCACACTGGTGTCTACCAGCAGGAGCACTAACACCAATAAAGTCACGCACACATTGTCTCTCCCCATAGTGCACATACGGCGTCCGCACGCACACTGTCACATCTCTTTGTATGTAGTGTAACGGACACATTGATTTAAAGTTCGTGAGTTGGTCTACTGCTTTAGATTTACACTGTGTTTTTGATGTTTGAGAAAGGTTGTCATTTCTTATTTTGTTTTGCGATTGTTTCTAATTACTTTTGTTCGATTTAAAATACCGAAGTTTTTAAAATTGGAATTATTTCACTCAATTTCAACTATTTTCTTATTTTTTGCGTGTAATCTCAAGGCGCTTGGATCCATTCCAATTTCATCCAATATATTTTTCTCTTGCCGGAACCGGGTCTGCAACAAAAAATATTATATTTTAATAACAAATATAATATATAATCTGATAAAATTTAATGAATCAAATATAATCTTAGAGACACAAGTGCCCACGCAATGAAAGTTAATATTAGAGAATGATAAATGTTTGGATTACAGAAATAGCCGGAACCCTGACTGGAAAAAATATTTAAAGACTTCTTTTAACAAAATATAAAACCTACGTCATAATTTGTGTCAACAACGTTATTTATCTCTTAGCCAAGTTCAAAGGCGATAGTCTGAATAGAATATCTGATATTCAAAGCAGTAGGCGAAACTGTATAGGCTATATACCACGACTTTTAATTCAATTCACGACTTCACCGTTAACAAAATTAAATGTCAACACATGAAATAATGTCATCATCAAAAGCCTGAGGACGTCCACTGCTAAACATAGGGCTCCCATAGAGCGCCACTTTGAGCGGCTCCTTGCCTTCTGCATCCATCGGCTCCCCGTAGTTTTCACCAGGTCATCGGTCTCCTAGTCAGGGGCCGGCCTACGCTGTGTCTTCCGGTTCGTGGTCGCCACTCGAGAACTTTTCTTCCCAAATCAGTTGTCAGTTTTACGAGCAATGTGGCCTGCCCACTGCCACTTCAACTTGCTAATTCTAAAAGCTACACCTGTGACTTTACTTCTCATGCGGATCTCCTAATTTTAGATCTTGTCTAGCAAGGAAACTCCGAGCATAGCTCTCTCCATAGCTCGCTGCGTGACTGTGAGCTTACTCGTAAGGCCAACAATAAGAGACCACGTCTCAGTGCCATAAATCATCACCGGCAACATACACTGGTTGAATGAATTGTAACATTGTCTAATTTCGACAACGATGTTGTTTTTGTTCTACTATTTTATTTTAAAAATTGGCAACCCACTGTCATCTTGAGGATCACATAACCTCTAGTATAGTTAGCGCGCAGAAGTAGAAAGTGAAGCCAAAAAAGGAATACGAAATCAAACATTTCAATGTTGAATGTTTTAACGTTGCGGTGTCCACAAAAATTCGATAAGGGCCTCTTTATTACGGTTCCAATAATAATAAAACCCGCATGGGTGCTAGGATACAGACAGCAGGGGGTCTGGAGAGGGTCCCTGTGTATCAGTGATTGAATTATCATTAATATCAGCAACTAAATCTTTTGTAGGCTGATGTTGTTTGACGGTAGGTATTCACCAAATCTGGGGAATGATACCATAGTTCAATTGGCAGAGCGGTTAATCTGGTGAGCTGGAAGTCGCACGTTCAAATCCCGCTGGTTTTTAAAACTTTTAGAAACTATAATATCTTCATAGGTTTGGTTTACACTTTAAAATCTATTCCTTTTATTATGATTGTTTTTTTATGTTTGTGGTAATTTCACACAGCACCATCTAGCTCCACACTAAGCAAAACAATACAATAGAACACCTAGTCACAGACTATTATAGAATCTGTGTACATGACTTATACATAGATTAGAGAAAACTTAGTGTTCATCACACAATGTACGGCTCAAATTATAACTCTCACGATTACAATAATAAATAATGAAGACGATAATCAGCACAAAGCGGACAAGGGTTAACCAGAAAAATACCTGTGTCCGCGATACGTTAGCGTAAGTGTAACAAGATGACAACACAAAACATACAAAACCATATCTTACCGAAATGACACATCATCTCTACCTTAAAGGCTGGTTGCACAATTAACCGGTTAAAGTAACAAAAAAATCATTAAAAAAAACAAGTGTAATCTTACCTAACCACGTTTTCATCTTCACTTTTATGGCCTACACTCTCCTTGTGAGAGAAAACCCGTGTCCTAGCACCCAGCGGCACGTATTAAGACTGATCACGAAGAATATAAGAAGCAATGGCGCAACGCATTTGCAGATAGTTAACGTAACTGCAGATTTAATTACTGTAGATCAATGTTAACTGTAGATGGTGCAACCGGGTCGAAATATCACATGGTACCGCACGCCATGCGTCACTTCCGTTCTATTAATATCCCCCCTCAAACGGGGGGAAACGGGGCTTCCTCTACCTTGAATTCCTTAATTAACTGATTAAATTAACTCCGCGGGATGTAAAATTGAGTTTTTAACTCTAATGGAATGTGCCGAAGTTGGAAACAATGTGTGGAGTTCGACATAATGGGTGAGTAGGGAACATTGAAATTTTTAGTTGATAACGAGGTTGGAATGCTGGGTATTATGAGCTGACTAGATCAGGTTCAAGTAAGTTGTAACAGCACCACACAATAACAAAATGAAAAAAGTATATCTAGTGTAATTCCGCTAAAAGATCATATAAGATTATCTATATTGGGGAAGCTGCAAATGACTGTTGTAGGCAAATGTATTACAAAAATGATTAGAAAAGTTTATAATGTATAATATTTATACATTTTTTTTTTTTTTTTTTTTTTTTTTAGCACCACACAATTTTGCTCCTAAATCTCTGTATATTCAAAGGTAGCCTGGAAGAAGTAGCTTGATTTCATAAGGCCCTTCGTTGTGCTACCATTCTTTTGTATCTTTATATTTATATGCATTGTTATTAATAATTATTGGTGTTAAATAAAATGTTATTGTATTGTAAGTATAGTACTATAGCTGGCCTGATAGCTCAGTTGGTAGTAGCTCTGCCTTTTGAACTGTAGGCCGTGGGTTCGATTCCCACCCGGGACAAACATTTGTGTGATGAACAGATGTTTGTTCTGTATCTGGGTGTTATATTCTATTCTTATGTATTTACAAACTAAAAGTATCTAAGTATTGTATCAGTTATTTGGTTCACATAGTACAAGGTATGTTTAGTTTGGGGTTAGGTGGCCCTGTTTGAAATGTCCACACATATTATGGGCGGGCGTTTTATTCGTATCAAGAATTTATCGATTACAAATAAAATCTTACACTTATTGTTTATATTTACACAATGTAAATCCCATATTTGATTTTATTATTATGTGCTGAAATTCAATTTATAATACTGAGCACTGACTACAATAAATTTATTAATATTATTGTATTATTCTTGACGTGTAATGTATATTATGAATAAATGATGTCTATGTCTATTTATTAATTTATGTTATCCATGGTATTGTATTGTTATAAAAAATGTTTTCATCATCACCTCATCATCATCCCAGTACGTTCCTACTGCTGACACACGGACCTTCTCTCACAGTGACCATAATTCATCACGCTAGTGCAGATTGGTGGATGTCCTCGAATTTTGGTGATTCAAAAGTAAAAAAAGAAAAATGAAAAACTTGGAATGGAGAAAAATGGTTTGGATTTCTAACTACTTCACGTTGACGTCTCACTGAGCCATTGACTCGGGCTTTATAATCTTTGCATTGAGCCGACCGCCCAACGCGTGCAAGTATCAACAGTATGAACAGTCACATATTTTTAGAATAGTAAGAAAAATACTTTCAGAAATATGCAATGTAAGCTTTATTTTATGTAAGTGAATGATGTGACGAGTAGTCGTTTGCCTAATGTTAAGCGTCACGGCTGCCTATAACAGACTGCAGTATCACTCGGAACTCTAAATGAATAGTTTTGCGTGACACTGCACTGCGCACCCCATCCTGAGACTGCTAGTAGTAATAAGATTACTAGACTGTGTGATCAGATCAAGTTTTGGAGGAATTTTGGAAGTAACACGAAAAACCACGCTTCACCACATTATATCACTTGCCCACACATTATATCATGCTCGTAATTCAGCACTTAATGCGTAAGATGCCACCAATTTTAAACATTAACACTGGAAAAGCACAAGTTTTGAAAAATAATACAATGCAATGACGAACTTTTTCGCGTTTGCGCCAAAACCCATGTTCTCTTTGGCAGCGTGGTGCTGGTTTTGTAGGTAATTAGGGTTCCGTACCCAAAGGGTAAAACGGACCCTATTACTAAGGTTCCGCTGTCTGTCCATCTGTCACAGGATGTATCCCATGAACCGTGATAGGTAGACAGTTGAAATTTTCACAGAATTGATTTTCTGTTTCAGCTATAACAACAAATACTAAAAAAACAGAATAAAACAAGTATATAAGGGGGCTCCCATACAACAAACGTGATGTTTTTGCCGTTTTTATAAATAATGGTACGGAACCCTTAGTGCGCGAGTCCGACTCGCACTTGGCCGGTTTCTTACTTACTCTCTCCAAAGAAAATACGTGTCTCAGCTGGGATCGTGTTGGGCTTATGACATTTTTACGTATGTAATCATTGTGAACCTTAAGCGTTTTAAATTATTGTACAATAGTGTGCGTATGCAAATAACACTTGAGAAATAAATCAAACCGCCCTTACTGTGTAAGCACGCCAGCCATTCTATAAACAATCCAGCCACGGGCCCAAATTAGCAGTGCGAATTAGAAATTTGAATGTTTAATTTACTCCGGCAAGCCCAAATCGGTAATGGAACTTGGAATGGCGATTACTACCGGCTGGATGGACCGGGCGGAAAATGACCTGGGAATTCGATAAGCGCGGCGCGGATTTTGAACCTGTTTTGTTTGCAAGTATTCAAAGACTATGTTAAATTTCTTTCCTATTTACGGAGATTAAATTCATCATTATTAGCAGCCTGAAGACGTGAGAAAACTATGGCGACTATATTTTTTTCCGGTTCGTAGTCACCACTCGAGAACCTTTCTTCCCCATAGGTTGTCAGTTCTACGAGCGATGTGGCCTGCCCATTGCCATTTCAACTTGTTAATTCTAAGAGCTTTATATCGGTCACTTTAGTTCTCCTGCGGATCTCCTCATTACGGGTTTATCTCGCAAGGAAACACCGAACATATAGCTCTCTCTATTAATTATAAAATATACTTTATAACGTACTTTACTTAATTATTTAGTTACATTAAACAAAAAAGTACCTAATATTTTATTATTTATTTGTGGTTTTTAGTAATCGATTTCGAATGTAGGTAACATAATCTTTATTTAAATATTTTCTTGCAATCACTAATTCAACTTGTCTAGAATACAATAACATAGTGGAAAGAGTATCGTTATGTATTATTATAAAAAAATAACTATTCACAAAATTAATGTTGTATTCACCATGCCATGTATTGCGCTCCAGAACACAAATGGCAGACGTTGGAGAAAAGGCTGCTAGCCTGAAGTGGAACTGAGCCGGCCACATCTGCCGCATGTCAGATGACTTGTGGGCTAAGTGTCGATGTGGACACCGCAGAACATCAGAGCTGCGGTAGACCCAGAAAAAGGTGGCAAGATGAGCTTGATTCCCACTGCCCGGATTGGACCATAAAAGCTCTTAATAGAGAAGACTGGAAGGAGGGAAGGGAGGCCTTTGCCCAGCAGTGGGACGATCATGACTAATAAAAATAATAAAATAAAATAATTCACAGCATTAATTTACCAGCCATCATAGTATAAAAAAATCGTTCACGTCAGCTCATTACCCCTCCTTTTGCTGGTTAGTGTCACTTAAGCACTGTTCATTAAGATCATGTCATATACTGTCACCGCACTTAGCTAGAAATACTTTTGTAACACCCAGTGCCACCCGATGCCACCCAAAGACACGTGTTTTAAGTTTTTTATGAATGACGTGTTGAACTCGTCTTTCACCTGATGCCGCCCAGTTGCAGTGTTATTCGAAACTCCAAAATATAAAGTTTCGCGTGACACTGCACCGTGCACGTCAATTAGTCATTAAGATGTAGTCATTTTGCGATCTAGTCAATCTGATATTGCTGCAGTCACTACTTTTATGTGTGTGTTTTAACCGTGCTTCGGAGGGCACGTTAAGCCGTCGGTCCTGGCTGTTGTCGTAAGACAATAGTCGTTAAGCCAAGTCAGAAGCCTTTGGGTGGCCCAAAAATTCTAACACGGCTGACCACTTGCCTTCGCGAGAAGAAGAAGAAGAAGAATTCTAATACTAACCCTCCAGAAAATTTAAAAGCTTATAACTCCGTGATTTATTTATACATATTTTACTTATTTTTTCAATTATTGCATTTATTTTTAACCTACTTTATGAAAATAATATTTAATTTGGTAACCATAAATAATAATACCCACATTTTATAATAACTCTAACAAGTTTCAGATGAAAGCTTTACTCATAACTCAAGCAAATTATTGTAAAATATTCTTTTTCTTATATTTAGGCTCCACACATAGTGTATTTAGCCAGTGTCTGTATTGTAATTTTTCATCGTGTTAAAGAATATTTCACGTAAAATCAATTCATAATCACAATCATAGTCCAGTCTAAGTCAGGTAGTCATAGTCCAATCTAAGTCAGGTAGTCATAGCCCAGTCTAAGTCACGCCCCAGTAAAATGGTGGCAACTTTCCTAGAAGTTTCTATGGAATTTTTGAAGCAACACGTAAAACCACGTTTCACCACATTATATCACTTGCCCACACTCATGCTCGTAATTCAGCACTTACTGCGTAAAACGCCACCAATTTTAAACTGGAAAAGCACAAGTTTTGAAAAATAATACAATGCTTTGACTTGAACTTTTCCGCGTTGCCTTTAAAACCCTAAAATAAAATTGTTGCAGGAAAAAACATTAATGTGAAACATCAAAACTTTATGTATCTGCAAAATAAAAGGTATAGGTAATCTCACATGAATTGTGCTTACCAGAGAATTCATACGTAATTATGAGCACACTGGTTTTAATTAATCTGAGAATGGCATCCCTTTGGTTGTCTTTTTACCCTTGCCTCGAGTCTTTTGAGTTGACGAGGAATTTATACGCTGTTTCTTAGTACTCCCTTTTTTATGTGTTCACTATTATAATTAGAAAAATTATTTTAACATGGTTGAAACCATGGTTGAATCTGCATACATTTCCGTACATTTCTAACGAAATATAAAATCAGGATATTCATTAGTATTTAGTATATATTTATATCTGAATAGGCCGCCCACATTTGACCGCAATCTCACCTGATGGAAAGTGACGACGCGGTCTACGATGGTACATGCTTGCCTAGATGATACCTATTCACTTGCGACTTGAAGAGCTCCAGTTTGTAGGTACTTATCGGGAAACAAAGGCGCTAGTAAAATGTTCCATTTCTTCGCTGCTTGGATATAGGTAAATTTCGAGCCAACCCACTTTGTGAGAATTGAAGGAATATCAACCATAAATGGATGGCGTGTAGCTGTATCTTGTCGTCCGATGGTGAAATGGAGATGGTGGAATTAGATTGTGTAGCTCCGCAGCACAGTCAAAAAAATGTAACCTGTAGAACACTGATTTATAATTATCATAGGTAATTACATATATTATACCCAACCTATTTTGCTATCAAAAGTTGTTTTGTTTGTTTAACTTCTTTTACGACTGCATCAAAAAAGAAGGAGTTCTCAATTCAGTTGTATTTTTTTTGTTACCTCACAGAACTCCGTCGTTTATGAGTACATTTGAGAAAAAAAACATTTGAAGCGGGTTTACTTACTTTCACATTGGTCCCGTATAGGTATTTTCATCAAAAACGGTTCGTAGTGACTGCTCTGTTAGCTCAGTTGTCAGTAGCTCTATCTTCTGAACTATAGGTGGTCGGTTCGATTCCCACCTAGGACAAACATTTGTGTGATGAACATCGATGTTTGTGCTGTGTCTGGGTGTTATATTGTGTTCTATGTATGTATTTACAAACAAAAAAGTATCTAAGTAATGTATCAGTTATCTGGTTACCATAGTACAAGCTATGCTTAGTTTGGGACTGACGTTGTATGAAACGTCCACACTCATTGTAATATATTTATTTATAGTTTGGTTATTAATCAAAATAACTGTATGAGAACTGTCAGTAATCAAAGTATATTACATATTATTATAGGTGATCTTTGAGATGCAAAAGGCAAAATTTTCCATGATAACTGTGCACTGCGCATTGACTGTCTAACTGTGCACCACCGTAGGCCACGACATCACTCACCATCAGGTGAGACAGCAGTCAAATGCCGTGCACATAAATTATTTTAAAATACCCCATAAGTGTTTCTGTTAGCCACAGTTACTTGATCACCTAGCTAGGCCCATTCTGAATCCATAAGACTTCTTTGGACAGGAGCTCTAAGTAACTTTTGTATAATCATAATCATTAGTTAATATTAACTATATTCTGTGACAGGAATCAACCAAACTTGTTAACAGAATATCAAAACGAGCAGCTTTGTTTCATAAATTTAAATAACACTCACTAAAGAATGAAAAATCTAAAAGAAAATAATGTAAGAAAGAATTTGATATTTTTTTATCATCCATCACGAACTGTTATCCCGTAGAATAGACATGAAGAGAGCCATTAACTCTAAACTCCATTTGGCTTAGTCCTACTCTGCTTTCACGAAAATATTTATTGTTTTTATAAGTTCTGAAAAACCTGAATTTTGTCACAGGACATTATTTTTATAGTAGTAGAGAATATTTCTACAAATAAAATTAAACGAGGTATTACTTCATTTCGTGAGATTTAAGATTTACAAGATATTTTTGAAAGAGCAAAGTTTTTATGATGACCGATTGAAAAAGTATCGAGAGCATACTGCACTCCCCACTGGTCTATTACTGTTTCGGTGTTCTTTTTGTGCTAATCTATCTCATTTGAGCACCTCTAATTGATAGCATGTACCAATTTATCCAGCTCAGGTCATATAAATCTAAAATATTTCAATTTCTATGTTCCAGGTCGAATATTATAATTTGGTAACTATGATATAAACATATGAGATTGGATCCGAAATGAGAAAATCCGCAGGATAACAAAAGTGTAACTCATAGAATTATACGTTGAAATGGAAATGGGCAGACCACATCGCTCGTAGAACTGACAACCGATGGCGAAGAAAGTCCACTTGGTGGACCGATGATCTGGTGAAACCCGCGGGGAACCAATAGATGCAGGAGGCCAGCAGCCGCTCAAAGTGGCGCTCTATGGGGGAGGCCTATGTCCAGCAGTAGACATCTTCAGGCTGTTGATGATGAGATACTGCTCTGAAATTAACCTTAAAAAATATCTTAAATAAGAAAGCTTAAGTTTTCTTCTGCTTATTCGCTACACTGTATTTATCCCTCAGAGAAAAATATTACACAATCATTTTTATATTCAGTTTTAGAGATAGAAGTTAATATTGTTTTAGGACTTGAAAAACCTTCAGGCTTTACGGTCAAATCTCTTCAGTCGGTCTGAAATCTTTATTTGCGGTTAAAAAACTGGTTTTTATTGGTTCAACTTAAAACTAGGTACAGACATATTTTTATTTTATTATTATGTTTATCATGATCAAATCAAATCAGAGCCTAAGCCTACGGATTCAGCATGCCCTCATGAAATTCGGCGGGCTTTACGGTGCTCGTTCAGTATGTTTTGTATCCGGGATTTGAAACTGCAATGGTTACTAACATTTTTAAAACATTGTTTGATAATCATTAATCAATTATTATGCAAAATGTCAGTATTTGACCGGTACTTACTACTTGTCAAGCAACGACATTTACCCCCCGTTTCTCGTGTGTTTGTCAAACTCATGTTAACTTAAGGGCTTGTGCAAGGCCAGCGCAAATTCACGTTAAAGCCACAGAATAGATGTATAGTACTAGGCCAAAGCGGGGATGAGCCAGGGGCCGAGCGGCAGGGGCGGTCTAAGTTAAACTGGTTCCAACGCGCAATAGTTTAGGTAATTTATTATTACACTGAATATAAAGGGTATTTTAAAAATCCGCTATACATAAGCCCTCCATTATATTTAATTCAACTACTACACAAAGTTTCATGATCTTATTTAAAGTATTCATTGAATAATCGCTGTTTATTTGTACGGTTTGGAGGTAACTTTGGAATTTTTTTCTATCGAGAAAATTTTATTAATTCGTGTTTTCACTATACATTTGCAGTAGCATTAGTCCTGGACTTTACCATATATTAATTTCAAAGTCATTGTTGCAATATTGTTGACAGGATACTGCTTCAAGCTAAGCCATTTTAAGCAATTTGGCGTTGTATTGGCTCTTAACATACCAATAAATTAATACTATACGCTCATAGGTTGAAGATGACCGATGATCAACAGGCAACCAATGAGCATTCAGTATTTGTATATTCAGAAGTATTTATATAAGTAGTTTAACTTTAACAAACGTACGAGAAACCGGCTGGCTAACTACGAAACTCGCAACAAGTTAGCAACAGCCGTAAATTTCGCAATCATTGCTGTCAAACATCACTTTGGCAGAGCAGACAGCGATCGAGCGCTGAATCACTGTCTGTCGGACAATCGATGAACTGCAAAGTGCATTATTTTGTTTCCATCTATTATTGTTCTGTTGCTAGTGGCGCTAGTATCAAAACCCAAAGTGAATTCAGCGACAGGCGAGCAACAGGTGGGCGACTGTGACCGATTGCTAAGTGTTTGCTGTCGCTTTGCTACTGCTGTTGGTTTGCTGTTGTAATTTTTACATAATACGGATGGTTTGTCAAACTCATGTTAACTTTACATACCAAATACTAACTACGCTCATTCTTTGAAAACCGCCGATGATCAACAAGTATCCAATGAGCGTTCAGTATTTTTAAGTTGACATTTGTTTAACTTTAGCAAACGTACGAGAAATCGGGGGTTAGTAAACAATCCAAAACACCACTATGGCAACTCATCGCTTTTCGCTTTAGTGAAATAAAAATAAATCTGAATGATTTAAAATCACCTAAAGGTAATGCTTGAACGCGATTTTATTTATGACAAATGTTGGCTATAAAAATTCCATATTATGACTCCGAGGCCTATTTTTTATTACCAACATGTGGCAACCGCCTAAAGCAATAGCACGTAATTATTTAAATTACATGACGTCATCATAACAAGAGAGAAATGACGTCAAGTCACTGAATTATACACAGTGGCGATTATACTTTATTTATGCCGTTTTATCTAATCTTTAGGTTTTTTTTAAGAGATGAGTGGGAAACAAGCGGGCGGCCCACCTGCTGGTAAGTGGTCACCGCCGCCTATGGACATCTGCAACACCGAAGGCATTGCCGGTGCGTTGCCAGGTTTTCCTGCAATTTTCCTGATTTCTAAATGAAGATTTAAATTTTACGAGAAATAGTATTTTCTATATTATTCTTGGTGCTAAAACAATTTATTTGCTAACTTCATCTCAGTCGATTCAGCAGTTTTGACATGAAAGCCTCACAAACAAATGGGCGTCGTTTTAGTTTTATTTAGTGGGAAAGAGATAGGAATACGTGACGACTGATCAAATCGTTGTTATTGAAATACTCTGACATTTCTTATCAATTCAATTTCAATTTTTTATTTTAATTTTCTTTATCAATACCATAAGGTAGTAGTACCTTAGAATATAGACTAAAGCATAGAAAGAACTTGATTATGTTTCAAGCGTACCACTTTTTTAGTCTATACTCTATGTACCTTCGGTTGTAGCTTGCTATTTTCTCTAATTTATTTTTTATGTAAATGGATGACATGACGAGCTGGTCGTTCGCCTGGTGTTAAGCGGTACGGCCGCCCATAATAGATTGCAGTGTCACTCGGAACTAAATTAAATTTTCGCGAGACACTGCGCATATCGCACGTCATCCTCAGACATCGCACAGTCTAAAAAAAATTGTAGACTATGAGATCAGTTCATAAGTCTCATTTGCCCAGTAATTTTCTTAGTAACAATGCCCTTCAAACCGGAACACAGTAGTGTTTGCACACTGCTTACTGCTTAGTGGCAGAATAACTGCCAAAGCGGTGTACCTACCTAGACGAACTTTTTAGAAAAGTTCTACCACCTAGTAAAATCTGTGGTTGTAACGTTGTCAGTCTACCATTTCATATATTTAAAGCTCTTGCCGCCCGGTGACACTGTAAAGGTCGGTAGAGACCTAGAGCATGTTTACCCCATTCTAAAAATAATCAATATGATTTCTAATGTATTTCTATATCAAAGTTCTTAAAATAAAGAAAAAGTCAAAAATAATAAGTAAGAATAATAAGTTCGTCTAGGTAGGTACCACCGCTTTGCCAGTTATTCTGACGCCAAGCAGTAGTGTGCAAGCACTGAAGATGACGTGCGCAGTGCAGTCACGAGAAATTTTATTGTTTTAAAGTTCCGAGTGACACTGCAACTGTTATGGGCGGTCATGTTGCTTAACATCAGGTGAACGACTAGCTCGTCACGTCATTCAATCGCTCAAAAAAAAAATCTTAAATATTAACTCATCCAATTCTTCGTTCCTTCTCCTTCCTGCCCTCTCAAATGGTGCGAGAGCCCACTGCACAAATACCTACGTCATCGGGTACCCCAATAAACTATCTTTAGATCGTTAACACATCTAAATATGTAAAAAAATCAGGTCTGCCAGTTCTCATCCTGCCGGGTCATGGAAATAATTGAAATTTTTGACGTATTTTTTTTTGTCAAAATTTACTCGAATGAAAGTTCTGGCAACAGTTAACCATTGATTAATTATGTAAAAAAAAATTGGTCTGCCATTGCGCACCCTGCCGGAATTACCTGGCAGACCCTTAAGAGTGTGCCCTTCACACCCTTTACCTACCTCAGCGAATACCCTGATGAAACCTACGCCTAATAATAGCCAAGGCGACCCTGATAATAGATTAAAAGGTCTGCCAGGTCTAAACTTGGCGAAACTTAGTATTCAAGGCATTTGAAGCTGGTGGTGGTGGATTATTTCCATGACCCGGCAGGATAGGAACTGGCAGACCTGTTTTTTTTTACATGTTTAAGTGTCGGTTAACGATCTAAAGATAGCCTATTGGGGTACCCGATGACGTAGGTATTTTTGCAGTGGGCTGTCGCACCAAAAGGTTAATTATTGATTTACTCAGTTCCAATACTAATCATTCTATGTTATAATAAAGTATTGCGAATGTTTGTTACCATTACCTTAATACTACGGCGGCAGACCGGATTTTGAGGAAACAAGTACGTATGTAGATTATTTTAAGTCTCGGACTAAGATATAGGATACTTTTATCCTGGAAATTGTGTTGTTCTCACGGAATTGTGTAACCATTTTTTACTTACACAGTAACATATTCTGTAATTTGTAACTTAGCTAAAACCGCCAGACACAGTTAGACATAACTATTTATAGACTATTCCACTTCGACAAATCTAAAGATCCTTCAGTCCTTTCATATCATTTCATTTAACCACTGTCATCTTTGATCCTAATTGCAATGGCGCCGAGTCAGAATATATTTAAATTCCGCCAAGTTTCCGAGAATTCTGTTCAACTATGTACTTACTCTACATGCATAGAATCATTCTATAAATATAAGATTGGTCTGTTTTAGTTTTCAAACGCCGGGTTAGATCTATTTGATAAATATTTGAATTTACATTTAGTATAAATTCGATTTGGTTCATACGTAACGTAAGTCATATAAACTAATCTATTTTTGAGCTGATGGATGTCGTTGGCAAAGCAAAAGAATTCCAACTCAGTAAGATAGAATCGTGCAAAGATCCTCTGCTTCTTTCCTCTTTGAACTTTTGTTCTTTTTTGTGGAAGTGAGTAAAAACATTGACATTACTTGAGCAATACATTTTTTAAGCCAAACTGTCTAAATTCCTACAAAAACAATTAAAAATAAGATTCTTAAACATTAGTTATGTTTTTGATGCTTATGACATCATGACAGATACATTAAAATACAAACAAAGAAGTTCCTTTTCTATTTAAACCTTTCATACAAAACATGAGACTGAAACCATAGAAAAGATGGATGGGAACGAACCCCTTTTTACTTTTAAGTTTTCATTACATCATTTAAAAAGTTATCTATTATCCGTTTTGACATGCACGCTACATTAATCATACCATTCTTTATTTATAGCTTCTTCAGTAATTACTTTCTTTCTCCCCTTTGCATCCTCGTCATTTCACACAACATCAATCTATTTGAAATCTATAATTAGTTAAACAATGACTTGAACAATGTGTGGAACATCATTCTCGGTTAGAGAAAGTGCTGCCGAGCGCGGCAAATCATCTACCGTTTACTGAATGTCACTTACTTCAAAGGGGTTTACATCAAACGCTAGTATAATTAGCCACGCACTTTTATCTCCTCCTAAATTATCATTTACTTTAAGTTCATTTTTGTCTGTTTCAATCGCTTTGAAATTGTTTCTTACAAGAACGTCTTCAGATTTATTTCGTCTATTTTTAACTTGACGACAAAGTTGGATTTAAGCTCTAATATATTCCCTAATGATACGTTGTTTATAATTCCCTTGACGTGTATTTTGTACACTCTTGATGTGTTTTTTTATTGGAATCTATTTTGGAAACACCCCTCTGGGTCCGATTTATGTGTGGAATCAAGTTAAATGAGCACTTTCTCTGATCTTAGCAGATGGTGTTGTCACCTTATTATACTTTTTGTGAGTTTGATGTAGCTTAATGACAACAATGTGCTATCCTTATTTAGAAATCGTTGAATTATTTTATGACTCATAAGAAAAATACAAACAATAATGTTTCTCAATAATTCGAACCAAACACCCACGGATTGCAAGTCAACCTCACTACCAATACCAACTGAGCCATTATCATGTTGATTATTAGATTCCTCCTCTTCATTCTTCCTGCCTATGTTCCTAGTTTATTTGAGGCCAAGCCTCGTAATATGGCACCAGAATATTCTGCCCCGGGCTATCACAAGTTAGGGTAAGTTCTTCACAGTAATTTTTTACGACCACGTGGCTTATGGTCTGCCTCTTCTTCAAGGTTTTTGGTAATATTAATCGTCTTTTTGATGGCATTTTGACTAGTCGATAATTCGATTGCTAACTATTTTATGATGCTTATGCGTTAATACGTGCTGCACCAAATAAATACTCTATTTCAGTATGTTCTCAGTTCTCAATGAGCTATTTCAGTTTTATAAGCTTCTTCAGTGGCACATCGGTTTTAAAAGTAGACAAATAAACATTCTTTATTACAAACAGAGTTCTGTGATCGTGATGACCCATAAAAAGCTTCCGGTGATATGGAATTGAGCATCTCAAGGACTTTGCAGTGTATTTTCAGTAGATTTATTTTCATGGGCGCTTTCATAAATTTTTTTTAATAATTAAACCGGTGTTTTTTTTATTTGTACTCGATAAAACAGAATAGAAAACTGATAATATTCGATTTATACTGGCATAATCCGACATCTTGGAATTTGTTTATTTTTAAAGCCGATAACTATAAAAAAAAAACCAGGCTTTACTACCGATCCAGTTGGGAGGCCTAGGCATTCGCAAAATTTCAAGCGTTTCGTTACCAGCTTTTCTGTCTTCGGTTAAAAGCACTCAAAATTTAGTAAATGCAATTTTATCTGACGGTAGTGACACTTTGGATATTTCATTTTTAACCGAAGCAGTTAACTCTTGGAAAATGGCCTGCCCAAATAGCAGCCTGCCCAAAGACCTGTCCTCGCAGAGGCAGTAGGACGCGCCGCTTTGTGAGCTGGAACGGAAGAACCTAGTTGATACATCCAGTAACCTCACAGAGCGTGCTCCGGTGCTGCGTGAATTCGGACTTTGGTTGCAAGCACTACCATCACACCATCTAGGAACACTGCTTGACAATGACACATTCCGTCTAGCCATATCACTGCGCATCGGTGCTCCCTGTGTTGCTCCCCATCGATGCAAATGCGGTGAAAAGGTCAGCAGTCTCGGTCACCATGGCCTATCATGCAGTAAGAGTGCTGGCCGTATACCTCGCCATAGTGCATTGAATGACGTCATACATCGGGCCTTTGGAAACGTCAACGTCGCAGCGGTGTTAGAGCCCAATGGCCTTATTCGTGACGACGGTAAACGGCCCGATGGTATGACGCTCATTCCCTGGAAGATGGACCGGCCTTGAGTGTGGGACGCCACTCTTGTGTCGATACACTGGCACCGTCCCATCTTCCGGACACATCACACAGCAGGCGGCGCTGCTGCGGCTGCGGAATTCGCCAAGCGGCGCAAATATTAGCCTTGTAAAAATCTAGCCTTGACAGAGGTTTTATATTTGTGCCGTTTGGCGTAGAGACGTTGGGGCCATGGGGACCGGGTGCCATAGAAATCTATAATGATTTAGCGGGGCGTTTAGTTGAGTCGGCACTTGACCATAATGCTGGCATCTACTTTGGTCAAAGGATCAGCCTCGCTATAAAGCGGGGTAACGCTGCCAGCATTATGGGCACGTTGCCAGATTCCACGGATTGCTTGAACTATCTATAGACCTTTGCCGGTCTATAGATAGTTCAAGATTCCTTTAGATTGTTATTTTTAGTTTTATATCTTAGTTTTAAAGTTTTTAGGTCTAGTTTAGTTTAGTATACTTATTATTTTACGTTATTTAAGTTTTGAATTAAAAACTTCTACTGGCATAACAAATGAAAATTATGTACTTACTTAAAAAATATACGAGTGATGAATGGGTAGGTATAGATGAATTTGTAATGAAACACGAAATAGGTACCTACTTAGCAAATCATAAAAAAACTAAGAAAACAAGACTTCACAACAGTGTAACAGTTACAATAAGCGATCTTACTCAAAGCGATGTCTTCCTGACAACCTTGCATGGAAAGGAATAACGCAAAAGCGTAATTATTATGAGCGTTGACTCACAGCATACCTATTTGCTAGTTTTCTTATACTCCGAGAGTTGGTGGTCAACCTAAACTACGTAGTAATATTATAATTGAATTCTACGCGTAAACTAAACCCGTATAAGCGAGAAACCTTTACTTAGATACGCTATTCGAAAATAAGAAACAAAACTTTAAAAATACCTATGTTAAAATACCGCATATGTACTATCAGGCTAATTTTAGAATGAATAAACAAGCAACAGAAAAGAGAAACCGAACTAATAAGATTACTTATCAAAAAAACTAAATTTTCGTACCTTCGAAAGTTTGTGTGTGTGTGTGTGTGTGTGTGTGTGTGTGTGTGTGTGTGTGTGTATGTGTGTATGTGTGTGTGTGTGTGTGTGTGTGTGAATGTTTGTTACCTTCTATCTCTGTAAAATCTAAACCAATTTTGATGAACTTTAAAATGCACGTATGTTATACTCTGGATTAACACATGGGATTTTATATGCTTTTGACTTTTTATATGTGGGTGAAACTGGGGGGCGCAACTAGTCAAAGATCATTTTAAACAATTAATAGAGATTGTTTCATCATTAACAGCCTGAAGACGTCCACTGCTGAACATAGGCCTCCCCCAGAGCACGCCACCTTGAGCGGCTGCTCGCCTCCTGCATCCATCGGCTCCCCGCGGCTTTCACCAGGTCGTCGGTCCACCGAGTGGGGGGCCGGCCTACGCTGCGTCTTCCGGTTCGTGGTCGCCACTCGAGAACCTTTCTTCCCCATCGGTTGTCAGTTCTACGAGCGATGTGGCCTGCCCATTGCCACTTCAACTTACTAACTCTAAGAGCTATATCGGTCACTTTAGTTCTCCTGCGGATCTCCTCGTTCCGGAGCTTATCTCGCAGGGAAACACCGAGCATAGCTCGCTCCATAGCTCGCTGCGCGACTTTGAGCTTACTAATGAGGCCAACAGTAAGAGACCATGTCTCAGTTCCATAAGTCATCACTGGCAACACACACTGATTGAAAACTTTCGTTTTCAGGCTCTGCGGTATTTTGGACGAAAAGATAGGACGAAGCTTCCCGAACGCTGCCCAGCCGAGTTGGATTCTACGCGCCACCTCTTTGTCGAAGTGAGATTGTTTAAAAGTAAAATAAAAATTAAGGTCAAAGTTTTTCCTCTGACTCAAAGAACCTTTAGAAATGCAAGTTATTCTCTAGAGCTGTCGACATATAGCGGATATTTAGACTGACGTATTCAAAGTAGTCGAGTAATAGTGGCACAGTTGATTCGCAGTAGGACAACTCATGTTCTGAAAATTCACAATGACATTAGCTATGTTGGCCAGACTAACAATAACGATTACGTCCAATCGATGGACTTCTTGCCCACATAGGGAGATGGTTGGTTCATTTGGATTATAAGCCCTGTCCACCAACCCGCACTTGACCAGCGTAATGGATTATGGCTTACGCTGCACGCCTCTGAGAGAAGACCCATGTCATAGCAGTGAAAACGTATTGAGCTGCTGACGAAGCTCCTACAGCCGTACCTATTAACTTTGTCATTTTTCATATCAGGTATGTTTTATTTACACAACTGCCTATGTTTACAGGAATACAATTTATGTTTACTCTGTGTAAGCATGCATGTCCTGCCTTCGGCTTCATCTGCACTTGCCATTAGGTGAGACGTAGCCAGACTAACTCATCTACAATTAAAAAAAACCTACTTAAATAAACCGGTAAAATATCCTAGTGTGTCGCCCAAACCCGTAGTGGTAGCTATAAAATCCAGTTTTTGTTGGTGCTAAGAAGTTTCTTAAACTTATTTAAATGATAGATATACCTTCCGCCTGTGAACGAAGAGCTATATTCCCAGCAATGGGAAAGTAAGGACCAGTCTCACTGCTCCTGCCCACACTGTGCCCTTTCTGCTACAAATTAGCATCCCACGGTGGCAGACGGCTCGCGCTTGACCTATTTATCTGACAATCACTTTAAGTGGGTACCAAAACTATTTACATTATAAAAGAATTCTTTAACTATTCATGGTGTAAAACGGTTGAAATGCTAAGTGCTTTATGTCGGTCTATATTTAGTAAGAAGTACAGACAATGATTTTACATTTACCTAAATTTATTTATGAGCATGGTATTTTTATAATGTGGATAAAATATTTTTGGTTTGTTTTATGATTTTTATAGCAGTATTCAATTTTGAAGGCTTTAGTTGAAAGTCCTTAACTTACTAAAAATATATCAGTCTCTTCACCTTCTTCTTCATTGGCTTTCTATCGCTTGTTAGCAATAATTCTGCCAATGTCAAGTAAGTAAAAATTACTGCATTTTTACTAAAGGCTCTGAAAAGCCGTTGAAGAGATAACGAAAAAAATGGTTTTATAAATTTGGAACCATTTGCCAACACTCCTGCACGTTCACGAACACTTATATTGCCGTTAAATACAATACAAGTACAGAACAGTACCATAAATACAGTAATTATATTGAGATAGGTAGTTCGTAAGTTTGAAACTAGATGGCGCTGTACTACCTTAAAACACGCAAGCGTTTTATTACAAGCGCTCTAGGGAGCATGTCGGATGTGAATCGTATGGCAACGGCTAAGAACCGATTTTGATGAAATTTGGAGTTTTTACATTATCTTCGATTGCTGAAATGGCAATTCGAAGTAATTATTGTTAATTGTTATGTTATGAAATTAATCATGAAACATTAATGGGGCCTCGGGCCTGTGGAACTGAGAGGAGCTAAACACTTCAAACTAAAAACGTTAAAGAGTACGCTACGCTAAGAAACTAGCAAGGAACATAAATAAACAATTATAACTCATGCATATAATCGAAGACTTTAGACCTATGTAAATAGGGCGAATTCTGTGCACATAATATATATAGTCAATTGTTTTTTTCTCTAATCTGTGATAATATACGATACTATGTTAGGAATATGTATGTAGATTGATATCTATACATATCATATATATCATACACTCTTTGTGAGGAATCACAGATACGAATTATGAATCAAATCAAAGAGTATATATAGCTAATAGGCAAATAAGCGTCCACTGCTGAACATAGACCTCTCTAACTCTCACTACTCTCACAGAGCACTACTTTGAGCAGCTGCTCGTCTCCTGCATCCATCGGCTCCTCGCGTTTTTAACCAGATTACCGGTTCACGTAGTGGGGAGCCGGCCTGCGCTTCGTCTTCCAGCTCGTGGTCGCCACTCGAGAACCATAATTTAATCTATATCTATTTATTTAAAATATTCAAATTTAGAATTCAAATTCAAGTGTTTATTGCATTCCATAATGTTACATTAGGTGTGTAGGTATCTAGCTGTTCTGACACTGGAATGCACGTCTACGTTCAAGGACCGAGTGCTGAAGGCTGGTTTAATTAACGTAACCGAGAGCAGTGCCATCATGTGTAGCATATGGCATATTATCGCATTCTGCCTGTAAGAATAAGGCTCGGGTCTCTAGCGGGCTTTGTTCAAAATTGAAAATTGCAGATCATAATTTGATTTTAAAATGTGTGTGTAAGCACAGACCCAGTTTGACATCATAATAACACTATGTTTGCAAGGTTTTTGTGGTGTATAACTTTTTACTAAGCATTGGTAGGACTTTTCAGCAAAGTTCGTCTAGGTAGATTAGATACCACCGCTTTGCGAGTTATTCTGCCGCCAAGCAGTAGTAAGGTCTGCTGTTTTCCGGTTTGAAGGGCATTGTAGCACTAGCTAAAACTACTGGGAAATTACTGGGAAAATGAGACTTATGCACTGTTCTCACAGTCTAGAAATCTAATTTAGAGTGTGACACGCGAAACATTCATTTTGAGTTCCCACTGCAAGCTGTTATGGACGGTCATGATGTTTAACATCAGCCAGTCATTCGTTTACATAAAAAGTATAATACTACAAATCAATCAAAACATTAAAATTGACATTTTCTTTTGTATTGTTTTTGCAATGATATAATTTATGGGGAAGAAAAAGATAATAATAATAATCGTTCGTAAGTGTCAAATATCTACCAACCGCCGCCATGACACCTGCGAGCCGAAGGGTTAACTACAGTTACTTATAGCGTATGCCCGCCCCCCACTCGGTGGACCGACGACCTGGTGAAAACCATGGGGATCCGATGGATGCAGGAGGCAAAGCAGCCGCTCAAAGTGGCGCTCTGATGACCTTAACTACGGATCAAAAAACCCACCCTTAGTTCTAGCTAATAACCTATAATCAAACAATATTATAAAAAATATTTACCATTATAAATTATTCATTGCCAGAAAGCTGGGGTATAGATACTCGGGTTGCTGCTTCTAATTACCAAGTAAATAACATTGTCTCATTAAATATCATGAAACGTAAAGGATTTTGAATACCACAGCATGGGTTGGTGGTTTTAACACAGTAGGTAATGAGCTTAAGCTTCTAGGAATGGAAAATTATTATGTTTTAGTTAGAGGAAAGCCTAGTCGCAAGCCACATCACAAGTACCTAGCTTGGGTTACCGAAAAGCATTTTTTTGGTCGCTGTGCTCAGTGTTTCCCTGCGAGATAAGCTCCGGAACGAGGAGATCCGCAGGAGAACTAAAGTGACCGATATAGCTCTTAGAATTAGCAAGTTGAAGTGGCAATGGCAGGCCACATCGCTCGTAGAACTGACAACCGATGGGGAAGAAAGGTTCTCGAGTGGCGACCACGAACCGGAAGACGCAGCGTAGGCCAGCCCCCCACTCGGTGGACCGACGATCTGGTGAAAGCCGTGGGGAGCCGATGGATGCAGGAAGCGAGCAGCCACTCAAGGTGGCGCGCTCTGGGAGAGGTTTATGTTCAGCAATGGACGTCTTCAGGCTGTTGTTGATAATTATGATGAATTTTTGTTCTTAATGATGGTATATGGGATAGTAGAAGGTATATAATACAATACAATCTAGCCATACATATTTCGATAATAAGCAATTTATAATTAAACTTAAACTACGTAGGTACCGCAAAGACTGTTAAAAGCCAAATCTTTTTGAATTACTGCATTGGTTTGGAAATTTCAATATTTTCAGCAATTTTCCATTTTCAATTTTCCGTGCTTTCGGAGGGCACGTGGAGTCGTCGCCGTCGGTCCCAGCTGTTGTCGTAAGACAATAATCGTTAAGCCAAGTCAGAAGCCTTGACTTGACTTCTTGATTATAGCCTCTGCGACGGAATGATGTCGAAATTTCGTTGGGCAGCCTAAAAAATTCTGACACCAGGGCTGACCACTAATTGCCTACACGAGAAGAAGAAGAAGCAATAAAGAAATAATATAAAAATTCGTGTTCATTCAAAACAGACAAGTAAATTAATTAAGTTATCGTCCGAACAATTAATAACAATAAAGGGCAGTGCACACGAGCGGAAACCAAGCGGGCGCTAAACGAATGATTTATGCCTTCCTACGGTCAATAATATTATTTGTTATTGTGTTTACCCCCTAATGTTTTATTGGGATGAAATGGGAAACAAATAGAATAATGTTTGTGATCGTTTCGACGATTCTGCGAAATGTTATTGTAACAATGATACTTCCTTTATTTGATCAAAAATAAATTGTTCTGTTTTTTTTAAAGGAAAAAATAATAATATTGGCATGGCGCAAAATCTCGTAAACGGTCAAGTGGCACTCGGGCTCATGCATTGAGGGTTCTGTACCACAAAGGCGCGAGAGTAAAATATTCAGAGGTGTCCGTCAGCACCAAGAAGAAACTTATACATATTAAAACACTGGAGAATGCATTTCAAACCGGCGTACGTTAACTTTTTTTATGTTAAAGGGAGCAAACAAGCATACGGCCCACCTGATGGGAAGTGGTCATCGTAGCCTATGGACACCTGCAACACCGGAGGAGGCGTCACCAATGCATTGCTTACCCGGTAGGAACCTTTTAAAGTACTCCATGTTATAACTCTGCGGAAAGACCGCTGGTGGGAGCTCATTCCATATTTTGCAGGTGTACGTCAAGAAAGAACGCACGAATCGAGTCGTGTGAGATTTCCACGACTCAATCATATGTGGATGAGCTTACCTTAAGAAAGAAATGAAAAACAACGTCATTCAAAACCACATTTCCTTGGTTCAAAGGGTGGTCTGCAATGCATTCTCCAAAGCTTTTTGGTTAGCACTTTTTGGGACCATAGCGTATATAAGTTTTACGTGACACTGCATGGCATACAGTAATATAAAGATTTCTAGACTATGAGACAGATCATAAAGACTCATTTACCCAGTTCACTAGCTACAATGCCTTTCACACAGTAGTGCTTGCACACTACTGCGGCAGAATAACTGGCAAAGCGGTGGTACATACTTAGAAGAACTTTGGAGAAAAGTCCTACCACCTAGGCACATGTCCCAGCTGTGGGATTGTATCGGGCTGGTGATGACAACGACTTATTAACAGTGGGTTCAGACATGCAGCTTCACTTCAGAACCATTGCAGTTTTAATTCAAAGGTTAGTGGGGCGCTACCTTTACCTATATTTTCATATTAGGTCAGGAAATTTAACCTATAGTTTTGTTGAATTTAAGATCTTTATGGACTTATTAAAATAAAGTGAAGAGATGCGTTTAATTGATCATCATCTAAATAAACAGAATTACAATACAATAAAACCATTTACTGAGCCATTATGTATAATTTACTCACTGAACATTAAACTATTTTAAAACCGGAAACAGAAGTCAATTATTCTAATTGAATGTTACGGTTTCCGTCGCGGTGATGATAAAACTTATTTTTGAAACGGCTATACTGTCATTTTGTGAGCTTTCGATAATTTGGTCATAGTGTAAATTATTTAAAGTGGTTTTTAATTTTAAACGGTCGCTCGAAATAGACAATGACTGTATTACGGAACCTTAAACTTTGGAGGGCTCTCTATAATCGATACTAAAGCCAAAACTAGATTTTTTTTAATTTTTGTCTGTCTGTCTGTACTTTGACTGAGCATCACGCCGAAACTACTGAATGGATTCAAATGAAACATGGCATGACTTGAGATCATATTACGAGGTAGGCTATAAGATACTTTTAAACCCGAAATTCAGTACGGTTCCCGTGGGAGAGGGAATAAAAGTAAAAATATGTACTTATTTTTAATTCAATAACGCGTACTCCGATTTCAATTATTTTTTTTTTGTTGAATAGGCAGTGTTTTAAATATTGTCCCGTAAAAATTTCAAGGTCGTGAGTGTTGTGGTACAGAAATTGCAGACATTCAACCTTCACTATTAGGTCCACTCCTATCCTGTATTATGGAAAAAAAGAAGGTAGGGGGGGGGGGAGATAAGGGAAGAGGATGAATGAATGAAACGGTGCCTCCTTTCACCTTCATCCATTCATCCTTTTCCCTTATCTTTTTCCCTCTTCCTTATCTCTTTTTTTAGACTGAGATAAGGCGTAAAACGAATTAACCCGTGCGAAGCCGGGGCGGGTCAGCTAGTTTAGAATATAATAGAAAAGAATAGAGTATAAATTCGTTTATTGCAATAATTATAAAACAGTACACTACAGTGATGGAGTGGAATTAATCTGTAACTTATCCTGGTTGCTTTAACTTTACTTTTCAGGATACAAAGTACTTTTTTATTTGACTGGCCTGATGGCTCAGTTGGTAGTATTAGCTCTGTCTTCTGAACTATATATAGGTTGTGGGTTCGATTCCCACCCAGGGCAAACGTTTGTGTGATGAACATCGATGTTGGTTCTGTGTCTGGGTGTCATATTGTATTCTATGTATGTATTTACAAACAAAAAGCTGTTATGGGCGGCCGTGTCACTTAACATCAGGTGAACGACTAGCTCGTCACGTCATTCAATCACATAAAAAAAAAAAAAAAAAAAAAAAAAAAAAAAAAAAAAAAAAAAAAGTATTTAAGTATTATATCGTTATCTGGTACCCATAGTACAAGCTATGCTTAGTTTGGGGCTAGATGGTGCTGTATGAAATGTCCACACATATATAATAATATATTTACTTACTTACTTTATGTTGATCTTAGTAGTACCTATGAGTAGGTAAAGTTCAAAATTTCGCTTTTTAAGAATTATTAATCACTTAACACTCCATATCAACGGCCGACGATCTGATCAAAACCGCGGGGAGCCGATGGATGCAGCCGCTCAAAGTGGCGCTCAATGGGGGAGGCCTATGATGATAATGATAAACACTCCTAACTTCTTTCTTATTTCCATATGAGCTCCAAAAGAAAAAAATGAGTCTGATGTGCTTTTTACGACTAAAATCATTGATTTTTACCACGGTCTACTTCATGGTAAGAGGAAAGCAAGTTGAGCCAGTAAGACCAGGTTTCCGATTAACAAAATGTCTTATTTATTTTCTTTTAAACATTTTAGATTTGCACTTATAACTAAATACAAAAAAAAAACTCAAATCTCCAAGCACAAAGTGGGATTTGTCACATTGAATGAAAATCTTCAACATTTTATTTGTTTCTATTTTCACCGCTAATGGAAAGCTGGAATAAAGATTAAACTGCCAACGTCAAAAAACAAAAGTTTATAGCTTATCTAAAAGTGATTTTCAGGAGTTTTAAGCGCTTATTCCTTTTTAGCGTTGTTTCTCAGTGAGAAAAGATTAAAATGAAAGATGCCCCTGAAGTTCGCGTCCCGGGGGTTTCGATACCTCCTAAACAGCTCTTTGAAGTGGCAGTGGGCAGGCCACATCGCTCGTAGAACTGACAACCAATAGGGAACGAAGGTGGCGAGTGGTGATTATGCACGAACCGGAAGACGCAGCGTAGGCTGACTGTCCACTAAGTGGACCGATGACCTGGTCATGCAGAACCGCGGGTAGCCGATGGGTGCAGGAGGCAAGCAGATGCTCAAAATGGCCCTCTATCGGGGAGGCCTATATTCAGCAGTAGACGTCTTCAGGTTAATTATGACGAAACAGAAACACCTCTTTGTGTAAAATAGTACACTAATTACCTACCTGTGATACGTACTACTAAAACTATTTCATCAACAATCAAACAAGTTTTATAAAAACGATGCCTACGTAAGGAAGTTCCACAGTTACAGCGGCTAGCACTCACGATACTCGGTCGAGTAACTCTACTGGTGTTCGGGACCACCATCTTCACTTAAAAAAAGATGATGACGATGATTATAAAGTTTATTCAAAAATAATGTTGACTAACCTTGACGTTTCGGCCAAGTTACATTGGTCGTGGTCACGAGACCTGTTTTAACTTTATAAT
This sequence comes from Ennomos quercinarius, assembly GCA_910589525.2. NCBI lineage: Eukaryota > Metazoa > Arthropoda > Insecta > Lepidoptera > Geometridae > Ennomos > Ennomos quercinarius. The sequence continues at coordinate 14,047,953 of OU342508.1, read as the reverse complement.
AGTCGCGAAATTTTAAAAAGTGTAATATCGCCCGAGTTAATTTTGTCTTAAAACACTTCCTCTAACAATCAAAATTCATGTTTTTTATTGTTTTGTTTACTTGTGCTACGTTCAGCCTTAGTATATGCTCACAGGTAGCGTCTTATATGTTTTGATAACGCGTGAATTTTATACAATTTGGTCTATAAGTCTCGGATATTTGGACCAATTTTGAATGATATTTATTTCAAGCCATAGTGGAAGATGACCACACACCTCGTGCAACTTTGCGAGGTGCTCGTCGCCCGGTGCCGTTGCAATGTGCACTCTCGCTTTTTTTAAATACGTGTGTATTTGTACGTGTGTGTGTGTCTCGACGCGAGCTGAAGTGAAGTTAGCCGAGTGGTGTAGATACAGAGAGAAAACTATTAGAAAGGTCTACTCTTTTCTTATAGAAGAATATCTATTTAAGCATCATCAGCAGCCTCGGAAGAATCGGTGGATGCTACGTCCATATCAGCAGCACATGCAATCTACTTCTTGCTTCTGGTAAACGGGCCTTCTCTCACATGGAGTGTAGACCATAAATCACCAGGCTGGCCAAGTTGGCAGACCTAACGTATTTTTCGTAATTTGTGATTCTTGAACACGCCATATTTCTTAAACCGCAGTGACACGATCAGAGTATCCTCGGACCGAGTGGACTCGGATTGCTACTCGGATGCAACTCGTATTCTTGACATCGATAATCCGAGCGCACTCGGACGATAGTATCCGAGCAGAGTAGACTCGGACCGCTCTCTACTTGTCCAAGCTAAAGCTCGTATACGAGTAGTGAAAGTTCAATACACAATAATAATAAAAAAAAGACGTTGTCTGTGAGCAACAATAAGAAGTATGAAGAATACGATCCGAGTGAACTATGATAATGGTATCATTAACAGCCTGAAGACGTCCACTGCTGAACATAGGCCTCCCCCAGAGCACGCCACCTTGAGCGGCTGCTCGCCTCCTGCATCCATCGGCTCCCCGCGGCTTTCACCAGGTCGTCGGTCCACCGAGTGGAGGGCCGGCCTACGCTGCGTCTTCCAGTTCGTGGTCGCAATGATAATGGTAACCGGTATCCTAATACACTCGTACGAAAGTTACTCCTACGAGCCCACTCAGTCCGAGGAGACTCTGATCGTGTCACTGCGGCTTTACGATGTTTCCTGCACCGTGGATCGAGTGCTATTACGTAAGGGACAAACAATTCAACAACTATTGAGTACAATTCAAGACTATGTAGTGTCTTAACCTTAATTTGCCGGTCACTCTAATGAGCTCGTAGCATTTGCCATCTCTAAAATAGACCAGCATAGCTATAGCTAAATAGTTCAATTGTTTTGTGTAGTACAATTAGCTTGTAGTAATTAGTACTGTCGTCGTAATGTAGACAGCTACTTTAGCCAGACAAACTAAGGTCTCGGGGATGACCTGGTGGAAATAAAGATGTCTTCTTGGTTAAAACAATTTATTTTTTTATTATAATACATCCGGTTCTCAGACTAGAAGACCAGATGGGTTATATGAATAAGGTAGATAATTTTTATTGGCCAAGAAAACTATGTTTAATATAATTTAAGCATGCATCAGTGTAAGTGTAACAATTGGCTTGGATATTAATTAGCAAGCTTGAATTAGCAACTTGAAAAGGCAAAGGGCAGGCCACATCGCTCGCAGAACTAACAAGCGATGGGGAAAAAAGGTTCTCGAGTGGCGATCACGAACCGGAAGAAGCAGCATAACCCCGCACTATGTGGACAGACGATCTAGTGAAAACCGCGGGGAGCTGATTGATGCAGGAGGCGAGCAGCTGTTCAAGGTGATGCTCTCTGGGGGCGAGCAGCCGCTCAAGGTGGCGCTCTCTCTATGTTCACCAGTGGACGTCTTCAGGCTGTTGATGATAATGATGATGATGATGATGATGAAATTGTTTAATAGGTACCAGTAATATTCATAATACAATAGATAGGTTAAAACGTAACGAAATACCCGTTCTCACCTTTCTTTTTAAACTAAAACATTATTTTTTTATGTAAGTAAACAAGTGACGTGACGAGGTCGTTCGCCTGATTTTAAACGTCACGGTGAGCCTTTAATTATAAAAACTGCTTGAATTAACTAATATCAATTAAGTTCTACATAATAATAATACAATTGTACCTAAAGTGCAACTTTAACTAGTGTTTAGTCCAATAGAAGTGTTTTAAATAAAGATGCTCGAACTAGTAGAAAGTAGGGCTAGAAAAAGAAATACGAGTCTCAACTTCGTGATATTAAACTCACATTAATCTCAAAAAAAAACACTTCTTCAACCCACATTTACATTTTATTCCCTTAATGAATTTTTTGCTAAGTAATTGACTATAATATAATACATTGACATGGACCTATTTATTAATTATTGACTTTTATCTGTGATGTAATTTGATTAATTTAATTATTTCATAATGCTATAAGTGACACTTTTATATTAAAAGCTTCGGCTTATTTCTAATTTTGTATGCCGTTGCGGCTGATCGCAGTATGAACTATATACTTTTGTTGTAACATCTGTTTTATAACCTGTGTATCACAAAATAAATGATTTGATTTGATTTGATTTGAAAAATCAGAAGAAAACCGTCTAATAGTTTTCGAGATTATAGAACTATATGCCTTCAAACACACCTACGCGTACTTCGTTCTTCGTAGGACCTAGGCATTGATTTAAAAAAGGTGTAAATGCAAACAAGATTCTCTGTCCCACCGTTCCAGCCCACATTTACAATCTATTTAACGTTATCAGATACGATTCTAAATCAATTTGCATACCTCCCAGCACCATCAGGTCGCACGATAGGGGACCACTTACCTGGCTCAATTCGATACTTCCCGTGGCGCGGTCGTGTTTCGCCGAGCCATTTAGGTACGTGATACTGGTATCTAGTTTCTGGACTTCGGTGTCTAGGTCGTAAACCGCGCGATCGACACTGGTCTATGGAGAATAGATGCCTGGTTTAAATAGTCAGCCCTATATATTGTGCCCAAGATAGATAAAAAACTAAATGTATGATCGTAAAATCCCTAGTAGCAGCACAGAATATATAATAGTACTCAGTAGCCCTCATCATCATCATCTGAAGACGTCCATTTCTGCATAGGCCTCTCCCGTAGAACGCCACTTTGAGAGGCTGCTTACTGCTTGTATCCATTGGCTCCCTTAGTTGGTTCACTTAGGTTGGCTTAATGGGAGGGCCTACGCTGCGGTTTTCAGTTCGTGGTCACCACTCGAGAACCTTTCTTCCCCATCGGTAGTCGGTTCTGCGAGCGATGTGGCCTGTCCACTGCCACTTCAAATGGCTTAAACAGCCCTCGGTCAAGAGGAGTTAACTCGCACACGGGCCACATTTTCAACGTGCCAGTTACCACCCTACGCTGTAAAATTAAACAGGAAATGGAAATGTTGCTTTAGGTAGGTGCCACCTTAAAAACTACTCTTCAAAATAAAATAATAGATAATGAGAATAAGATAGACTAAACAAATCATAATACTATGTGACGGCCCGTGACGGATAGTAGTAAGTACCATTATACTCTATAGCGCTTCAATTGCAAAACAAAATAAGCTGCTGTCGATCAAAATTCGATACGCGTTAACTCATGCTAAAGGTTCTCAGATTTCTGCTGAAATAGGTAGCAACTACCAGCTGACGCGTAAGGATATATCTTAGAATATAGACTAAAGTATAGAGAGATCATCGAAACGATATTGTATTTGTACAGCTCACACGTATTGCTACGTCTGTGGTGAAGGAAAGAAACAAACATACAGTAATTAGCTACGCTTGCATTAAGCACCGTACCATATTTTCCCACTCGAGTCAACTGTTTTTTCTATACAAAACTGTCAGAGTAATTCACATCAAAGTGTCTACATCATATAAAAAGTGTCCAAAAAGTGGTACGCTTACATAATCAAGTTCTCTCTATGCATAGGTAGGTAGGTAGATCAAACTCTTTATTGAAACACCACATTACAAGAACAATCGACAATAACCAACTCAGGATCTTTGCTAAGAGATATCAATAAGTGGAAATAATTTTTAGCTACTATGAATCATTTGGAAATGGTGTTTCACCTAAAAATAAAACACTTTCAATTTTCAGAGCAATTTGGTGATTTTGACGATTTGATCTGGCAACTCTGATTCAGTTGCAACATTCCATCCTATAACTATAAATATTTTAATTATGTATATCACACATCGCTCGTAGAACTGACAATCAATGGGGAAGAAAGGTTCTCGGGTGGCGACCACGAACGGGAAGACGCAGCGTACGTCCCCCACGACTGACTGGCCTGATAGCTCAGTTGGTAGTGGCCCTGCCTTCTGAACTGTAGGTTGTGGGTTCGATTCCTACCCAGGACAAAAATTTGTGTTATGAACATCGATGTTTGTTCTGTGTCTGGGTGTTATATTGTATTCTATGCATATATTTACAAACAAAAAAGTAATTAAGTATTCTATCAGTTATCTGGTTCCCATAGTACAAGGTATACTTAGTTTGGGGCTAGATGGTGCTGTTTGAAATGTCCACACATATTTATTTATATTTATTTATTGTGTTGACAAGTAAAGAGTTTCTTGTGCGTAAAGCGCAGATCGAAGTGCGTCAGGACTGGCAATACTGATAAAGATGTTGCTCCGTAAATTGCAATTCTTTCATTGAAACATCTTCAATTGAAACATTGTTCACGATTTATCAACCTGTCGTTACGTTTGATCGTGTTGTGACGGAGTATGATGTATCGTTCGCTGTGGTCAATGGCAATTGAAGATGTTGAGATGGTCATTAAATTTGTTAGGTTATTGCCGCAGTGATAAATAATAATAATAAAAACGTGTGGACATTTCACACAGCGCCATCTAGCCCCAAACTAAGCATAGCTTGTACTATGGGAACCTGATAACTGATACAATACTTACGATACTTTTTGCTTGTAAATACGTACATAGAATACAATATAACACCCAGACAGAACAAATACCTATGTTCATTACACAAATGTTTGTCCTGAGTGGGAATCGAACCCACAACCTATAGTTCAGAAGGCAGAGCTACTACCAACTGAGCTAACAGGCAATCAGTTGGTTGATGGTTCGTTCTACGGTGGATCCCACCGGAACAGAAAATGCCAAGCTCAAACAGGAATTTCATTTGAATAGTGGATCGTTTTCGCGTATCAAACCGGAATAGATCCCGTAACTTGTGGAATAGTATGACGTGTGTTGTACTCTTATTTGTTCTGTGACGTTGCTGATAACAAGTCATCGTCTTGTTAGATAAGCAGGATGATGATGATGATGATGATGATGATGATGATCATTATTATTGATGATACCGTCCATGATGATACTTTATCAACACAATTTTACTCAATAAATTTTTGGTGGTAAGCCCTACCACTACCCTAGGTCTACTAGGTGGACCGACGACCTGGTCAAAACCGCGGGGAGCCGATGGATGCAGGAAGCAAGCAGCCTCTCAAAGTGGCGCGTTTTTTTGGGAAGCCTATAGGAACTTATAATTTAAGATAAGACGTAATTAGTAATATGATGAAAACAACATACGATTCAGAAGAAAAAAGTGTGACAATGTGAGTCAAAAGTAGTAAATATACGTGAATTGTAAAGTTAATATGTAATAAACATAATTTAACCACTTATTATTTTATTATTAGCAAATTCCAAAAAGTTATGAATTCTACTTTTTTGGAGAAACAAATGAAAAACATGCTAAAAACTAAGTAACTCTACCTTTTGCGACAAAACTGAAGTCAAATCAACATCCGATACTTCACAACACTGACCAGTTAACCACAGTTCACGTAAAAAAAACAACTGAAAATCGTTCAGGACTAATTTTCAATTTCAACTGATTTTCAATAAATGTAACAAAACAATTCGAAAATCGAACGCGTTCAAACTTCACCGAATCGTATCCCACTAGATATTTCGTCTATTTTTTACATGTTACGCTAATTTTTATAGAAACGTAGATTTTAACATTTGAAATTCGAGTGCGCGTTTTCAATACCGGTAGCATAGTTGCGTAGGGAGCTAGGGAGCGCGCGCGCCGCTACGCTCGTCTGAGCTTAGCAATCGACTAATTGAAGATTTCACGCGCTAACTATAAGACCGGCTTACACGTGAAGCTTCAGTCACACTGGCGCGTCAAGTGCTGTCAGTCATCATCATCATCATCATCCATCGGCTCCCCGCGGCTTTCACCAGATCGTCGGTCCACCGAGTGGAGGGTCGGCCTACGCTGCGTCTTCCGGGTCGTAATCGCCACTCGAGAACCTATCTTCCCCATCGGTTGTCAGTTCTACGAGTGATGTGGCCTGCCATTGCCATTTTAACTTGCTAATTCTAAGAGCTATATCGGTCACTTTAGTTCTCTTGCGGATCTCCTCATTCCGCGGGATAATTACCTAAAATTTGCAACAGCAATGCGACAGCAGTAGCAAAGCAACAGCAGTAGCGAAGCATACATGCTCGACACCACTAATGATGTATGACAGCAATCATCACACAATTTACGCCTGTTGCAAACCTGTTGCGAGTTAGGTAATACGCCCGCGGATCTTATCTCGCAGTGGTGTTAGTGAAGTGTCAAAATCGGCCATTTGGTAACCATCGCTGGCCGTGTTTGTAGACAGCCGTGCCACGATCGCCGTAGGCAGCGATGGTTACCGAATAGTTTGCGTCACTGACGGTGCCGCTTCGAAGACGCGCTGGTGGGACCGATTGCCGAAGCTTTACGCTAAAAATAAGCAGGACGCAGCTGAGAGCGTTTGTCAATGCGTTCAGCGTAGGCATACAATGTGATGATTGTGGCGGAAGAATGCCGAGATTTTCTGGTGGGTGTTCTACGTTCCGTAGCCTCTTGTTGCGATAATTTGTTATGTTTCATGTTGTTAGATGATATCATGCTTTATTGTGTTGTAGTAAAGAGAGTAGCTCTGTGTCTTTTAATTTTAGTTTATCTATTGAGTGGCAGGTTCGTAGAAACACTGGAATTTAATTTTGCTATGGCCGATTGACCTTGCTCTGCTCAAATATTGATGGAAAACCTATCAAAATTATTTTGATAAGTTTTTCAATCAAGATGTTATCTCGTAATCTCGGTAGCGGTTACATATTTGAGCCGTTTGGTGTTGAGACCCTGGGTCCGTGGGGACCGGGAGCTCATCGCGTTTTCCAAAGTCTATCAGAGCGCCTGGTCGATGCGACGCGTGACCAAAATGCTGGCACTTATTTGGCCCAACGCATCAGCATTGCAATTCAACGTGGCAATGCGGCCAGCATGCTGGGTACGCTACCTACCGGTAGTGGGCTGGAGCACTTGGACTGTCTATAGGCCATCGCGGCTATTATACAGTCCATAAGTGTTCTTTGTAGTAGGTAGTGTAGCTAGTTTAGTTTAGTTTAGCTTAGTTTAGTTTAGTTTAGTTTTTATTACTGTAGTAGTTAGCTTGAGTAATAAAGGCAATTTGCCCGTTAAAAAAAAAATCAAGGTGTTAGTTCAAAATGCCTTGTCATTAGCCGTTTGAGCAGAACAAGGTCAATATTGGCCATAACAAAATGAAATTCTAGTGTTTCTACGAACCTGTCACAAAGTTTCGATAATTACTAAAAAAAATCGCAAACACTTGTTCCATGACTGGGTGTTGTGGGAGCTTGGTCCTCGTAGTTCTTGGGTCCCTAGATAGAAGGAATCTTAGTTAGGGTCCAGGATCTATGTATATAATCGTTAGGCGTTATTTATTTATTTCACGGAAATAAATAAAATTCTTGTTCCAGGTTTTGTAGTGAATTTATCATCAAAGCGTGTCTTTTGAAGTTTTCTTATTGAAAACATTTTTAATTTTGTCCCAGAAAACAGAAATTACTTTTGCAAAACGATAATTTACCTATTTAAATCCTGAAGAGGAAAACTCACTAATTCTAACGGTTAGTCAAAAATTATTACGCGTTAATACTTTGTCGCTTATCGGGTGAGACTTTATTTTCTTTCAGGTTCATAAGTTTTTAAATGTCATATTTATTGCGACAGGGTTGTAAGACGTTTACGTGTTTTCGCGATCATTTCTATGTGACTCTACTATGTCAAAGTATTGTGATGGTAATATTAGTTCAAAAGAAGAACGTTTATGAATCCAACGGTTTTCAAGGAGAACTAACCGTAGGTATATTCTTACGCAAACACTTTAGAATCTTGTCACAATAAAAAGTATATGATTTATTTGACATTTAAAGGAAATTGTTGTGGCTAAAATGTGAAATGGTACTAAAGTGTTTAACCTACGTTTCGTAGTTATCGCTTTTGTCATACAAATATTAGCTAGATACATAATTTGTACTGTTTTTCTGAACAAGGGGAATGCTTTGAGAATAGCCACGTGTGACCTTTATTGCATTATGTTATAAGGTTGCATTTGAAATGCAAATTTGACCTTGTTTCAGCTAGAACAGATTTTGGCCCTAATTTTGATACAATAGAATATCTGTGTTGTCCTCAATGTATAACTGTTTTCTTTTCATTTCACTTAGTGTTATTTTATCTACTACTTGTCTGCACTAAGATTTGATAGATCGATAGCTCCTAGAGGTTTCGTGGAGCGTCGTCTGTCACGCAAAGAAAGACCACTGGCTAGCGTCGGCTTTATAGCGTCGTCTATCACTCAGGTGGAGATTATTGGCTAGTGTCTACTTTTTAAAGCGTGATGTGTCACTCAGAGGGAAATAATCGGCTAGTGTCGGCTTTGTAGAGCGTCGTCTGTCACTCAGAGGGAAATAATCGGCTAGTGTCGACTTTTTAAAGCGTCATGTGTCACCCAGCGGGAAGTAATCGGCTAGTGTTGGCTTCGCAGAGCGTCGTCTGTCACTCAGAGGGAAATAATCGGTTAGTGTCGACTTTTTAAAGCGTCATGTGTCACTCAGCGGGAAATAATCGGGTAGTGTTGGCTTCGTAGAGCGTCATGTGTCACTCAGAGGGAAATAATCGGCTAGTGTTGGTTTTGTGGAGCATCATCTATCACTCAGAGGGAGATGATCAGCTAATGTCGGCTATGTGGAGCATCGCCTGTCACTCAGAGAGAAAGAATCGGCTGGTGTCGACATCGTAGAGCGTCGTGTGTCACTCAGAGGGAGATGATCAGGCTAATGTTGGCTTTGTGGAGCATCGTCTGTCACTCAGAGGGAAATAATCGGCTAGTGTCGGTTTTATAGAGCGTCGTTTGCCACTCAGAGTAAAAGACTTACCGCCAGATTGAACAGGTGTCTTCTAGGTAAGCATGTACCATCGTAGACTGCGTCATCGCTTTCCACCAGGTGGGACAGTGGTCAAATGCTTTGCCTATAAACAAAAAAAAGAAAAAAAAAGAAATAGATAAATGTATACGTGTAAGAAGGTGGCAGATCTTTATTTTCGTGTTGGACGCCTTTCGTTTAGTGTTTTTAAAGGGCCCGGAAGAGATCGCTTGTAGCTATAAGGTCTCCATCCCTCCCTACTTTTTGTGAATCGTTGTTTTCTTACACTTCAATATTTACTGTGTACAATAAATAGTTTATCTATTTATCTATCATATCGCCAACCAAATACAACATAAAATACCAAAACCACCAACAAACCAAACACGCCACAATATTAACCAATTAAAGAACAAAAAATCTATGAGCACCTTAACCACATCACAAATCCCTAACTCAGTTGAAGACATAACATTACGAGGGCCGTATTATAACCTAAAAGTTTTTATAACCTCTCCACAATTCGTCCTGGTCGAACCGGGCCTTGCGGTTGTTGTAACAGTATGGGTCTTTGTTATTAATAGCCACTGCTATGTAAGCCTACATAGTCATCATCATCATAATCATCATCATCAACATCATCATAATCATCATCATCAACAGCCTAAAGACGTCCACTGCTGAACAAGTGCCACGTCCACAGAACTCCACTTTATGCGGCTGCATTGTCTCCTGCATCTATCGGCTCCCCGAGGTTTTAACCAGATCGTCGTCGGTCCACTTAGTAGCCTACATAGAGAGGACCACAAAACTTTTGTTCGACAAGCCCATCCCTTGGGTTCCGTCTGCCAAATACCTGGGGGTTACCCTTGACACCAAGCTCAACTTCAGAGACCATATTAAGCGAGTGCGCGATAGGGCGGCCTTCGTCTTAGGCCGCCTACACCCTCTCCTCTGCAAGGGTAGTAAAATGTCCCTTAGAAATAAGGTGACACTTTACAAAACTTGCGTTCGCCCGATTATGACCTATGCATCTGCCGCGTTTGCTCATACATCCTCAGTCCACCTGGATCGACTTCAGGTTATCCAGAACCGCTTTATCCGCAAGGTGGTCGGAGCTCGCTGGTACCAGCGTAACTCCGACCTCCATTGCGATCTCGAACTCCCATCCATCCGTCAGTTTATGAAGGATGCATCCCGCCGCTATTTTGACGCGGCACCCCATCACCCCAACCCTCTCGTAGTCCAAGCATCAAGTTACTCTACAGACATGACAGACCCGCCACCCCGTCGTCGCCGCCCAAGACACGTCTTGAGCGATCCGGATGATCCTATAGCAGCCGTTGTGTCGGCTGCGCTAGGATCACCGGATCAGTCTAGCCCTCCTGGCTCAGGTACCGCTTTCGGCACCGGTATAGGTTACCAGCGTAACACAATCAGACACCGACCCCGCCGGCGAGGTCGACGTACCCCCCGTAGGTTAGCTAGAACGGTCGCGACTTTCCATAGGGTCCACTCTTCCAGTGGACGTAGCCTTCTCGATCCTCTTATCCCGGCAACGGCCCAAGCCGAGGCTCGCACCCCAGGGGTGCCCTTGTGCTAGTTGTCTCCCACTTTTAACGGTTGGGCGCCTTAAGCGCCTGCCCTCCTGCCCGGTGACGCTGTAAAGGTCGGTAGAGACCAACAGCATTAGCCCGTTCAAAAAAAAAAAAAAAAAAAAAAAAAAGGACCACAAAACTTAACAGCACAGCCTACAGCGTGGCTAAGTAGGCTATAGACTGACTGTGTGAATGCTGTTGGTCTCTACCGACCTTTACAGTGGTAAAGGTCAGTAGAGACCAACAGCATTAGCTCGTTCAAAAAGCTGTACAGTTAAGTATTCTTGTGTTGTACAGCTCACCAAGTGTACGCTACTTAGCTCAGTCTTCAGCTCTCTGTATCTATATTCAGCCGTTTTACGGATCGTAGGATTTGTCATCAGACCAATCCCTATGTTCCCACTGCTGGGACATGGATATTCTCTTATATGCAGATAGTGTATAGCCACAATATACCACGCTAGCCAAGTACGCGTTAGTGGATAAAACAAGTTCTCGAATTTTGTGATACTTAAATATGCTGACCTGCAGACCTGATAGTTTAGTTGGTAGCAGCTCTGCCTACTGAACTGTAGGTTGTGGGTTTTATTCCCACCCGGGACAAACATTTGTGTGATGAACATCGATGTTTGTGCTGTGTCTGGGTGTTATATTGTATTTTATGTATGTATTTACAAACAAAAAAGTATCTAAGTGTTATATCAGTTATCTGGTTCCCATAGTGCAAGCTGTGCTAAGTTTGGGGCTAGATGGCGCTGTGTGAAACACATATTATTTTATTTATTTATTCATGCTAGGTTTTTCACAGTGTTTTTGATCATCGTAGGTTTGGCTCTTAGGTTTTTGTAAATAAATATACGTTCAAAATTTACATTTACACAGAGCAATGCAAATATTTTTTTTTTTTTTTATAACATGTATGGACAAACAAGCTGACGGCCCGCCTGATGGGAAGCAGTTACCGTCGCCTATGGACACCTGTAGCACCAGGGGCGCTACCGATGCGTTGCCTACCCTTTAAGACTCTTTTTACCCGCCTTTTGAAGTGTTCCATATTGTAACTTGGTGGAAAAACCTCAGCTGGAAGCTCATTCCACATCTTGCAGGTGTGTGGCAGAAATGACCTTGTAAAACGGACTGTGTGAGATTTCCATGTGTCAACAAGGTGCGGATGAGCCCTCTGGCGGTGACGAGCAGTACGATGATAAAAAGCGATGCAGGTATGAGGTTGAACAGTTCCTCAGAGCATTCCCCATAGTATACTTTGTAGAAAACACTAAGTGAACCGATGTCTCGGCGTAAGCTTAGCGGTTCTAGGTTTTTAGTGAGCTTGGGATCGTCGGTGAGTCTAACGGCTCGTCGCTGGTACTTTGGTGCACCGTTCCAAAGGTGGGAACAGTACTACATGTGGGCCATGTAAATTAATGACAATACGTATATAAACAACTAAAAATCTATTCAAATCGTCTGCGTCATCAGTAATGTTTCTTAGAAAAACTAAGATTTTTTTTTGTTTTGTAGAATCATAGTGTGAATACGATTCGCACGACTACTGTCAAAAAAGAAAAATGTCCAAAGCCAATGTCCAATAACAATAATGTCTAATAATAAAAATGTTCAATGATAAAAATTGTGGGTCTTGATAGTACTAATACATTTAGAAATAAGCTTTTTAAGGTGGAACGTTACACTCGCGCGGCAAATTCAAATTTTCTTGCGTTCTTTTGCCAATAATAACTTATACACTAATTAATAACTAATACAATAATTACTCAACGTGATTACATGAAAACTAATCTTGCAGAAATAACTAGAATGTATCAACAAATCACGGTTAAAAGTATCTCCTAGATATCGTTGGTTCAGCGACAAATGGCAATAAACAATTTTCTTCTTAGTTTTCCAGTCTGTTGTCATTGGTCGCTAAACCAATGATAAGTAGGTGATACTTTTAATTGTAATTTATTGCTACATTATATTTATATGCGCAAAATTAGTTTTCATGTAATCATGTTGAGTAAGTAATTAAGCTATTATTGGCAAAAAAACGCAAGAAAATTTGAATTTGCCGCGCGAGTGTAACGTTCCACCTTAATAATTATATGAAAAGAGCGAAAATAGTTTATTCTATTGAAGTATGATCACGACTTACTATGATTTATTTTTGTAAAATATGAAGAAATTTTGATAGTGAATTTATATATAGAAATTTTGCAAAAAATCTTTTTGCCTAATACTATTTTATTATGTATATTTTTGATATGTAAATTGAATTCATGTAGGTGATACTTTTAATAGTAAAAAGGACAAAATTCTCGAACTATCAAAATTTCTTCATACTTTACACAAATAAATCATAGTAAGTCGTGATCATACTTCAAAATATTCGTCAATCAATGTGTTTATCTTTTACAAGTTTATTCTATTTGAGAATGAACGCTCCAAACAAAAACTCGATATACCCTTACTGTTTTAAATATTATACCGAGCCCTGTGCGTAGCTCGAGTCATAGTAAAAGTTGTCTATGGGTGGATATCAATAATTCTTTTAACGGTGTCATTCGCACGCTCGCGTTTACACTTACGCACTCCAAACGCGTTGGTTTACGTTCTTGTCATGCGTTTTGACACAGATTATTTTGGGTGTATTGCTAAAGTATAATATAGTGCTTGGCAGTTAGGCTTGCTTAGTGCGGTGCATGGCATCAGTGGGCAACTGGGCGGGTCACAATACTCGCAGAACCGACAATCCAATGGGGAAGAATGGTTCTCGAGCAGCAACCACGAATCGGAAGACGCAGCTTAGAATAGGCTAGCTAGGTGGACTGACGACTTGTTCAAACCCACGTGGAGTCGTTGGATGCAGGAGACTAGGATCCAAAGCGCTCTATGGCGCCCCTCCTCAAAAAAAAAGGTCTCGATAGTGGTTAATTTTGACAGCTATTTAGGAACTACTTAGCAACCTCTTATAGCGCTAAATCGCGTTTATAGGTAAGAGTTTTGTTACTCTGTTGCGAAGCAATTGACTAAAAGATAAGAGGAGTTTATGATTAGGACTGTTTTTTAATAAAAAAAATGATTCATTTCATAGCATAATTTTTACCTTCCGCTATTAATTAGAAGATATTGAAAAAACTCCAAATTTCATCAAAATCCGTTCTTAGCCGTTGCAATAGGACTTTTTTTTTTTTTTTTTTTTTTTTTTGAACGGGCTAATGCTGTTGGTCTCTACCGACCTTTACAGCGTCACCGGGCAGGAGGGCAGGCGCTTAAGGCGCCCAACCGTTTAAAGTGGGAGACAACTAGCACAAGGGCACCCCTGGGGTGCGAGCCTCGGCTTGGGCCGTTGCCGGGATAAGAGGATCGAGAAGGCTACGTCCACTGGAAGAGTGGACCCTATGGAAAGTCGCGACCGTTCTAGCTAACCTACGGGGGGTACGTCGACCTCGCCGGCGGGGTCGGTGTCTGATTGTGTTACGCTGGTAACCTATACCGGTGCCGAAAGAGCCGTTGCAATAGGACTCTCATCCGACTTACTTCATAGAGCGCTTATAACAAAACGCTTGCGTGTTTTAAGTCAGTACAGCGCCATCTAGTTTCAAACTAAAGAACTACCTATATATTTAATGACTATTTATTTAGGGATTTTATTTATACTTATCTAACTTTTTTATGCAAACATGATAATAGGATTAATACGCCAGGTATTTTTGATTAAAACGAGGCTGTTTGAATTGGGCCGCTTCAAAGCCCTATTTGTTCTATTAAATTCGTAATTGAAAACATTATAAAGTAGGTCACTAATAACTCATTTATTTTAGTTTTTAAATGTATTTTTTATTCTTTTGTATTTGGAGAGCGTGCTACTATTGCTACTTTAAACCAATATTGTATGACGAAACAATAATAAAGTCACATTGTAAACTGAAAGTTAAATATACCTAATAACATAGGCATCAGATCATCATCAGCTTGAAGACGTCCGCCTGCTGAACATAGGCCTCCCCCAGAGCACGCCACCTTGAGCGGCTGCTCGCCTCCTGCATCCATCGGCTCCCCGCGGCTTTCACCAGATCGTCGGTCCACCGGTTGTGTGGCTCTTTTGTATGAGTAAGAAAATACCCTTTACCCATGCTCCCAATTGTGTCATTTAGCATGGAAGCCAGTTAAAGCAGTCAAAAAGGTAAAATTACCTATTTGACTTTGTTTATTTACTGGATATATTACCCATGTTACATTGGCAACTCGAAACAAATAAATTACATAGTAAATATCCCGCTGTTAAACAATGTCAAATAGGTAGTTTTACCTTTTTGACTGTTAAAACTGGCTTCTATGCTATGAGATGCATCGGCTGACAGAAATGACACCAGCTGTCAAAAATGAAATAAGGCAATTTTGGTCATTATCACCGAAATTGCCTTTCTGATCTGAAATTTTGCCTGAAAATATTGGTGTCGTAGGACAATAAAGTCTTCGATCGTAACTGGTTATAAAAAATTATACGAACTCTTTGATCGCAACTGGTTACGTACAAGGACTAAAAGTCTTCGTTCGCAACTGGTTACGAAGCTCCGCCCCCTAATTACCTAAATCGCAACAGGTTTGCGACAGGCGTAAATCTCGCGGTGATTGCTGTCATACATCATTAGTGGTCTCGAGAATGTATGCTTCGCTACTGCTGTCGCATTGCTACTGCTGTCGCATTGCTGTTGCAAATTTTACGTAATTACCCCGCCGGTTTCGTAGACGGCCGAAGCGCAAATGGGAGCATGGGTAAAGGGTACAATATATTTTTGTTTCTTATAAAAAAGAGCACTGACATAATAACTATTGCAATGATTGGTGGATTTTTTTATAACATGGATGGACAAACAAGCTGGCGGCCTGCCAGATGGGAAACAGTTACCGTCGCCTATGGACACCTGTCCAGCACCAGGGGCGCTACCGATGCGTTGAAAAAATCTAGTTACATCTAGAAAAATTTGATTATTTCATCTGAATATTCTCAGCAAACAAAAAGGAAACTCTGACTGTAACTCAAACTAGACATTTAATTCCTGGATTAGGCTTAGCCGTAAAGGCATAGAAGCTTACGTAATTAAGTACAAACATAAAGAAGCATTTACGTGTCTATTAAACGAAGAATAATTAGGTTTATACCTTTAATAATTCGCTCGTAAAGATGGAATGAAAATTTATAATAGGTACACGATTTAAAGCCCCATTCACACCCGCGCGTTATTCGCACCGCTGTGGGTAGCGGTAAATAACGCGCGGGATCCTGCGCGGTATTTTTTGTAAGTTCTGCGGCTAGCGCGAAACTTGAGCGAAACTTCAAACAAAATACCCGGGAGGAATCCCGCGCGGTATACCGCTACCCACAGCGGTACGAATAACGTGCTAGTTTGAATAGGGCTTTAGGATAAGTAATAATATTTTGTTCAGTTACCTTTCCCATTTTATTGTTATTGTGTTATAAATATAAAAAAGTAATAGGATACTAAACTAATGTTATGAAAACTTGACGTATAAGCAATTAATAAATTACAACATAATTACAATTTAAAATAGTACACGATTATTAATATAAAATGTCAAAATAATATACAATTAAAATTTCACATTAATAAAAATGAATTTCTTAATAAAATAAATTTTCCAAAATAACAATCATTAAGTATAACTTAAATTTTAACCTGTAATCTAATCGTCATTAACATTTTTAATAAATTACATGGTAAATATCTCGTTATTGTACAATATTTTAGAAGTACATTATAGCTTTTGATATAAGATTGCCAAACTTTAAAATTATACGAAGTACCTACATTATAAAAGCCACTTATGCGTAACAAAACTTAAAAAAGATTATTTAAACGAAAAAACTGTTTTATTATGCAAATCAAACGCTTTTTAATTCAAAACGGCCTGACCTGAAAAGCAGATATTTATTCAACGGCTTTAGCATATTTGCCAAAATATAGCGAAAAAATACCCTTTTTCGGTCTAGATATTGGCCCTTCGATAATGTCGTGATGTTTTTCTTTTGATGGAGACAGTCAATACCGTTGAGACGTCCTAAGTAAACACTCATCCTAAAAATGACACTCCAATAACATTATTATAGTGCTGTTTTCAAAACAAGTATTGACTATTTCAAAAAGTTTAAAAGTTATAAAAGACTTCTTATCAGCCAACTGATTCCCTTACAGTATACTTTCTGCTATAGGTACCTTGTAACTTTGTAATACAGCTCGGCTAAAATATATTGACTAACATTAGTTTTTTTAAAGGGAATTATGCGTTATCAAACTAACATTACAATAATACATACTATACTATGTACTAAAAGCTACTAGCTACACACTACATCATCATCACCATCATCATCAATAGCCTGAAGACGTCCACCGCTGAACATAGGCCTCCCCCAGAGAGCGCTACCTTGAGCAGCTGCTCGCCTTCTGCATCCATCAGCTCCCCGTGGTTTTCACCAGATTGTCGGCCCACCGAATGGGGGCCTACGCTGCGTCTTACGGTTCCTGGTCGCCACTCGAGAACCTTTCTTCCCCATTGGTTGTCAGTTCTACGAGCGATGTGGCCTGCCCACTGCCATGCCACTACAAAGAACATTAATCGGACCATATCATACCATTGTAGCTAGTGGAATTACTGGGCAAATGAGACTTTATGATCTGATCACACAGTCTAGTAATCTTATTACTATACTGTGTGAAGTTTCAGGATGACGTGCGCAGTGCAGTGTCACGCAAAACTATATTCATTTAAAGCTCCGAGTGATACTGCAATATCTTATATGCAGCTGTGACGCTTAGCATCAGGCGAAGGACTAGCTCGTTACGTCTTTCATTTACATAAAAAAGGTGTGCCATCAGCTTCTTCGTATGTCCGTCCGTGCTTACAAAAATATATAGCAGAATATTTTCATTACCAAAATTATAACACAAATAATTTATTGCAGGATTTTTGGATTCTTAGGATTCGGAGCCAACCCATTATAGTAAGTGGTCTGTACACACCATAAATACACAAGTTGAAAATTCCCTAATCACACTCCTCACTTAATTTTTTTATGTTATAAATGCAAAAGTTTGTTTTTGTGTATGTTAGTGTGTTTGTTCCTTCTTCCCGTCACAATGGCGGGATGAATTTGAATGAGGTTTGGCGTGGAGATAGGTCATACACTGGATTAACATATAGGATATTTTTTATATGCCTGTAAAACCACGGGACATAATGACAAATATTTCTAAAAGATACCCTGCAAATAATAGCACATCCAGCAAAAAAATCTATTAGCAAAACCAAGCACGTCCAACCCATAAGCTGCAGAAATCCCCAAATGTGAAATGGCAAAGTAAGAAATCATTAAACTGACATAAGGGATATATTAGGGATGAGGTACTTATTCTTTATTAGGCTGACCATAAATGCGTCGTCAGCATGATCGAAGGGGACTGACAGGGGTGGGCTGATCCGGCCGGACTTGGTCTTGTTTTTCATGTATCACTTTTCTAGTTCCTAATGGAATTTGAATTGCAAAAAGATATCGCAATTCTGTGGGGGATGCCTATGTTGAGCAGTGGACGTCTTCAAGCTGTTGATGATGATTATAATAATGATGATTATTGCAATCATCACTTTTATATGATTTAATTTGGGTTAGATTAGAGGAAATAAAAAATAATTACTTTAAATGCAGCAGGTAAGCAGTGTAGCCTTTATTTTTAGTTGTCTTTTGTCATTCAAGAGCTACTTTCTATTAAAATTTAATACCTTTTATTATAACAGTATATTATAAATAAAACCAGGACCACCTCATAAATTAAACGTCTGTTTATCCTTCATTATTCAATATACATCATGGCTTTGTACAAGTAAACCAAAGGCCAAAGACTGGTCGTTTTCCCATCGAGTTTTTCTTGCCCAACTGACTTACGCTCCCATCCCATCACGCACCAGCGAATATTGCCAACTAGAAAAAACAATATACCCAGTTTGGCTGGCCACTTAGCTCAGTTGGTAGTCATTCTGCCTTCTGAACTATAGGTAATTATGGGTTGTGGGTTCGATTCTCACTTCAGGCAAACATTTGTGTGATGAACATAAGTGTACAAGGGCAAGAGCGATGTCTCCACTAGTTCGCCCTCTGCGCCACCTCAATGCACTCCGTGACGACAACACTGATTTTGACTTTTCTTTTGACAAGTGGTCTGACATTGTTGCTGCAGTATTGACATATTGTGAAAGCATGAGTGACCAATGGAGCAATACGGGTAATCCCGATAGTAGTGACAGCGAATAACTTTTCTTATTCTTTGTTTAACTCTGGCTTTATTTTGTTTGACATTGTAATAATTCATTGTACCTATTTTTTTATTATTTAATACTTTGACATGTTTATTCTGTATGAAATATTTTGTGGTAATTGGAATTGATTTTGTCGTTTTTATCACAATAAATAAATAATTAATTAAATGATTAATTTTTAGATAATTAAGTGTTTGTTCTGTGTCATATTGTATTATATTGTATTATATGTATGTATTTATAAAATAAAAAGTATCTAAGTATGGTATCAGTTATCTGGTTCCATAGATAACCCCCAATAGATCTGTGTCTGGTTCCCATAGTACAAGCTATGCTTAATTTGGGGCTAGATGGCGCTGTGTGAAATGTCCACACATATTTATTATTTATTACTTGAAATCGAAAGTTAAACAAAATAAAGGCATAAAAATAGGTTTAAACCTATCGTTGCATTTCTTGACTTTCTTCCATGCTCTTTCTTTAGTCTTGTTTCTCAGTCCAGTGATTTCGCTCACATAAGGACTGTAACGTCCCCTCTCTATCATGACGTAGGTCAAATCCACGCAATTCTGCAAATGGTAAACGATTCATAATAAAACAATAATGTCCCGGTTTTACTGCCCAGATAAGGACATTCGGAGCAGTTTTATTCATAATGTAGAATTGTAGCTAATGTTGCACAGTATAGACAGTATGGACTGGAGAGGTAGTTTTGATTCGTCCCTTACCAGCACAAATCTTTCTTTCTTATGCCTAATGGACTATTAATAAACTGATGATTTGATTCCCGAATTCTAACCTGTTATTATGATAGTTAAATTACCAGCTGTTACTGTGATCACGAACCGGAAGACGCAGCGTAGGCCTGCCCCCCACTCGGTGGACCGACGATCTGGTGAAAGCTGCGGGGAGCCGATGGATGCAGGAGGCGAGCAGCCGCTCAAGGTGGCGCGCTCTGGGAGAGGCCTATGTTCAGCAGTGGACGTCTTCAGGCTGTTAACGATAATGACTGTGATCACGGGCCTTTAACTGACATGGTATTTATATTATATTTCATAGGCGGGTGCCTAATTAACACATCTGTTACGGCTTTAAGACTAACATTATAAATGCGAGGAGTTTGTGTTTTTGCTCCTTCTAGACGCTGCAAAGTCAGAGCCGATTTAAATTAAATTTGGATTGGAGTTCGCTTTATTGCTTTATTAAATAAATAAACAACTAATCAATATTCGTGGACATTTCACACGGCGCCATCTAGTCGCAAACTAAAAAAAGGCTGTATTATGGGAAGCGTGAACCCATAGATACTTTTTGTTTGTAAAATATACATACATATAATAAAATATAACACCTAGACACATACTTAATATCCTTGGGTGGAACAGCAGGCTCAGATAGCATAGCTAAATAATAAAATGATTACCTATCGATAGTTAAAAAGTAAATGATCGTCCTTACTGTTGATATATTGTACTAATGTGCCTAATTGAGGACGAAAGTTAACTGTTTTTCTTGCTATCAGCCAAATTTAAATGGAGGCCCTGAATTGTGTATAATTAAATCTGCTGGATTGGAGATAGGGCATTTCAAGGCCTATAATATTTTAGTTCGTAGATAGCGTCCCACTTTGGATTTTACGATCTAATTCACTGATCAAAATGACAATTATTCGGAAAATCTCTAGAAAGATATATTCACATTATTATTCTCACCAATATCTTCATACAATAATACGTGACGATACTTAGGTTAATAATTTATGTTATACATTATTATTTAAATAAAATAGCGGCGTAAGAAAAAAATGTTTTTAACTCACGATAGAAAGATTCAGGATAGTGGGTCAATTAATACTTTAAGAAAACTAAAATAACATTAAAAACAACAAAATACCTATTACAAATACATATTTTTGTAAAGGTTGTGGGGGTGTGTGTGGGGTGGGGGGTGGATGTGTTTTTGTTCCCTCTTGACGCCGCTACGGCTTCTACGACTGAACGAATTTAATTATAATTTAGAATATAGATAAATTATAAGTTGGATTAATACATAGAATATTTTTTATCCCCAGAAAAAACCGCAGGGCGTAGCTAGGAACGGAATAAAACCAAAATTATTAAGTTCAGTTGTTATCAAGAGCAAATTAATAACCCGAAGTGTCCAATAAACTGTGTAACAAGCGTACCAAAACTGTAACAAAATGCCAATTCCTGGAAAATATTTCTAACATAATCACAAGTCTGTCTTTTCCACAAAAACCGATAAGTACTAAAAAGAAGATTATGAATAAAATTGTCAAACCAACTTCAAATTACAGTTGTCCAAATCAATTTCTCTCATTAACTATGCTAATGCGAAAGGACAAAGCAGCAAACGTAACGTGGCATAAAAAAGCTCGGCTGACGTTAAATAAAGAGATTTTAATGGAAATAACAAAAGAAAACCGCAGAAATCGAAACAAAAGAGGCGAAACAAAGGAACCCGTGACGAATTGTGGTTTGTGAATATAGAATACTTACTAGGCGGGGCAGAATTATGGTGTAATTAATCAAGAAATTAATTTTAATTGTATTTATATGTACACCTAGCTATAAATCGGTAATTTTTATTTCAGATTTGCGACTTGGCATGGATTGAATTAATAAAATGAATGATAAAGATTCCTAAAGAATCCAGGTGATACTAGCCTACCTCTAAATAAAGAAACGACACACTATGCCTGTTTTTTATAAATGAGGACGTTCATGTAAAATTATTGTAATTTAAAGAAAAAAAATGCCCAATTTATAAGCACGGGAATTAAAATTAAGTGTACATTTTACGTAGGACTGCCATTCTTCTTTTTTAGCAATCAACGGGTTTTGTACACGCGCCTTCCAACTCACCGGATTGGACGCTCTCCCAACTGAGGTATGGTCGTATTTTCCAATGGCAGTGAAAATCTTTAGCACTATTCTATACCGAAGCAGCCACGCATATAATCTGGTGAGTTGGAAGGCACAAGTTTAATCTTTCTATTGCAGTTCGATTGTTCGGTGTTGGACAAATACTGGATTGGATAGATTACAGGGCATACAGATACGGCAGATACTCTATTCGACATATTCGTAGATTGAGCAGATTTTTGGGTTAAACATATTCGCTATAAACGGACCAGAAGTACAGGGGCCTTACTTGCTGTTACTTCTTAGCGCAATTCAAATGAAGACCTAAATTGAATCGCTACCATACAAATTGCATGTAGTGACCGATATAGCTCTAAGAATTAGCAAGTTAAAATGGCAATGGGCAGGCCACATCGCTCGTAGAACTGACAAACGATGGGGAAGAAAGGTTTTTCGAGTGGCGACCACGAACCGGAAGACGCAGCGTAGGCCAGCCCCCCACTAGGTGGACCGACGACCTGGTGAAAGCTGCGGGGAGCCGATGGATGCAGGAGGCGAGCAGACGCTTAAGGTGGCGCGCTCTAGGGGAGGCCTATGTTCAGCAGTGGATGTCTTCAGGCTGTTGATGATGATTAAGAGGATGAATGGCAGTACCTATATGTTAAATAAAATAGCAAGTAGAACCAAAACGACGAATCAATCGAAACTTGAGCACCGATCATGATTAAACATCGGTAATTACGGACCTAAGAGAAAGAAGGGAAGAGGTTCGTACCTAATAAACAATCTAAAGTTAATCACAGAATGGTTTATGGTAGGTATTAACTTGACTTGATCTATCCACTAGCTTATTTCATACAGTAAACAGATTGCTGAGTGCTTGCTTGACAAATATGACAAACTCCAATTTAACTTATATTTTCTGACAAATTTTACAGAGAAATGTAAACAGAATTTTATTTGCAAAACACGATCTCCATTACCTCTTGTAAATTGAGTCGTTTCTTTGAATTAATTATGTGTGTAAATGTAATGTGTGCTTGTTAATTATACGAATCGCAACGGTAGGGGAATGTTTGTTACTTAGAGGTTGTAAACATAGGGGGTAGAAATTGGGAGACGTAAAATATGTAGCAAAATTTTGAATGTATAGTTTTGATGATGATGATCATATTATTATAGAATTAGGTGAGGGTGATTATAGAAGAACATTTTTTTCTAGGTTGGGCCAAATTGATCGTAATTTTGCTTAATGTTTTTTTTAATCAAGAATCATTACGAGGATCTGTCATGTCAGAATAGTTTATTCGGGCAAAATATTAGGGAAACCTCTATTTTGGCCCACATTTTATTCTAGCATTTTTGAATAAATCAGACAGACATTGTATGAAGTTTAAGGTCATACCTGATAAGTTTGTTCTTATAAGTAAGGACACTAGGTGGACCAATGATCTGGTGAAAATCACGGGGAGCCGATGGATGTAGAAGGCGAGCAGCCGCTCAAAGTGGCGCTTTGTCGGGGATACCTATGTTCAGTAGTGGACGTCTTCAGGCTGTTGATTATGATGATAAGCAAGGAAGATCTTAATAAAATGTCGTCGACATCGTCATCATCAGTTCAATACTTTCCCACTGCTGGTAGCCTGCTCTCGCATGGAAGGAGTGCATACCACCATACACCACGTTGCCCAAGCACGGGTCAGTGAATAGATCTTAGAATATGTTTAAATTTATGTGTATTGGATTTGTTTTATGTGTGTTATGTATTGGATTACACAAGTGTAGTAAATAAGAAACATTGAAAGTTAACTTGGGCCTTAAATTACCACATTAAAGCTTCAACAAAGATGTTGTAATTTTAGTGATGTTTCTTGGATAAGTTGACGTTTCTTTTGTCACAGATTTCATTCCCGTGTATTTTAGCATTATGATAATTTGAACCTGAGATTAATGCTGTACTCGCTTATATCAAATGATCGTATGATACCATTGTATAATACACCGAATTTATCTAACAAGCCCTGTTATCTGTCTCTTATACAAAACCGGCTAAGTGCGAGCCGGCCTCACGCACTGAGGGTTCCATACACATACGATGTATTTTTTTTACGAATTCAACTCGCACTTGGCCTGTTTTTAATATTGAATCATCGGAGGGCCTCACATACAACATAGTTTTTGTTTAACACATGACTTAATCGCGCTAAAAACATTATTCATTTACCTCGACGATTCAACCAAGTTGCATTGGCCGTGGTCACGAATACCTAGACCCTCATATACTACGTTTGCCAAGTCGTGGTCTCTACGTAAGGACACGCTTTCCCTAACAGTTTTCAAATCTACGGCCCACAGCCACTTCAGCTGGGTTAGTATGGACGGTAAGCAAATTTGTGTTCTACTCCACTTGAAAAGTAAGCAAGAACAAAGAAAGTGACATAAAACGGGGAAAGACAATTTTGTCTACCGTCTCTACTAACCCAGCAGTACCTATAATAACTCGGAGAGATATATCGGTGACCTTGGTTCTCTGTCGGATCACCTCGTTCCGGATTCGATCCTCAATAGAAACTCCAAGGATAACCCTCTCCATAACTCTCTGAGCGACTTTAAAATCAGTTCTACGAGCGATGTGGCCTGTCTACTGCTACTTCAACTTGCTAATTCTAATAGCTATATTGGTGACTTTAGTTCTACTGTGGAGAAAAAATGTAGAAAGTTGTACCTAATGTTGCCACACGTAAACGATGATGCATATACAGAAATGGTAACATTTTTCCGTATCCCGTATACGATTTCCTAAGACCACCGGCGCTGCTTGCCGCTCATAAATCACAAAAATCTGAAAGCGCGCCTGAATTACAAAACCGGTTGCCATGGAACAAAATAATACTGCATGTCGGCAGTAACTGCAAAATTTGGGGCGAAAGGTTGCATGAAACTATGGCAACAGGCAAAATGAATTTTACTTTGAGTTGAGCCGCTGTTTTTGCTCGATATTGCAAGCAGGCTCGTGCTTTGTTTTTCGAAGAAACAAAAGACTGTGATAGATATAAACACTTAGAGTATAGACTAAAAGCATAGAGAGAACTTCATTATCTGTCAAGCGTACCACTTTTTTGGACACTTTTTATATGAAGTGGACACTTTGATGTGAATGAGTCTGACAGATTTGTATAGAAAAAACAGTTATCTCGAGTCGAAAAAATGGTACGGTGACTTTTCGCAAGCGTAGCTAATCACTATTATGTTTGTTTCTTTCCTTTGCCACTGACGTAGCGATACGTGTGAGCAGTACAAATATAATATCGCTTTGATTGATCTATTTATAGCCTGTACGAGATTAGAATGGCCCTCAAACAGCTTAAAAACAACAAGGCACCAGGTGAAGATGGAATTACGACCGAACTTCTGAGAGCGGGTGGTAGACCGGTACTTTTAGTCCTCCAGAAGTTATTTAATTCTGTCATCCTTGAAGGTATAACGCCAGAGGCATGGCACAAGAGCGTGGTGGTGCTCTTCTTCAAAAAAGGCGATAACACCTTATTGAAGAACTATAGGCCCATCTCGCTCTTGAGTCATGTGTATAAGCTGTTTTCGAGAGTCATTACGAATCGTCTCGCACGCAGGTTTGATGAATTCCAGCCTCCCGAACAAGCCGGTTTCCGAAAAGGCTTTAGCACCATAGACCACATCCATACGCTGCGCCAGATTATACAGAAGACCGAAGAGTATAATCGGCCGTTATGCCTAGCGTTTGTGGACTATGAGAAAGCCTTCGATTCAATCGAGACTTGGGCGGTGCTGCAGTCCTTGCAGCGATGCCAAATTGACTATAGGTATATCGAAGTTTTGAAGTGTTTGTACAGTAAGGCCACTATGTCAGTCCGACTACAGGACCAGAGTACGGAACAAATTCCATTGCAAAGAGGCGTGAGACAGGGAGACGTTATTTCTCCGAAACTGTTCACAAACGCATTGGAGGATGTTTTCAAGCTCTTGGAGTGGAAAAGATCTGGCATCAACATAAATGGCGAGTACATCACTAACCTTCGTTTTGCCGATGATATAGTCATAATGGCGGAATCGCTCGAGGACCTTAGCACCATAATCAACGACCTCAGTAGAGTCTCCCAGCAGGTTGGTCTTAAGATGAATATGGACAAGACAAAGATCATGTCTAATGCTCATGTTCCACCTATACCGGTAATTGTTGGGAACGATACTCTCGAAGTTGTCGACAAGTATGTCTACCTAGGACAGATTGTCCAATTAGGTAGGTCCAACTTCGACAAAGAGGTGGCGCGAAGAATCCAACTCGGCTGGGCAGCGTTCGGGAAGCTTCGTCCTATCTTTTCGTCCAAAATACCGCAGAGCCTGAAAACGAAAGTTTTCAATCAGTGTGTGTTGCCAGTGATGACTTATGGAACTGAGACATGGTCTCTTACTGTTGGCCTCATTAGTAAGCTCAAAGTCGCGCAGCGAGCTATGGAGCGAGCTATGCTCGGTGTTTCCCTGCGAGATAAGCTCCGGAACGAGGAGATCCGCAGGAGAACTAAAGTGACCGATATAGCTCTTAGAGTTAGTAAGTTGAAGTGGCAATGGGCAGGCCACATCGCTCGTAGAACTGACAACCGATGGGGAAGAAAGGTTCTCGAGTGGCGACCACGAACCGGAAGACGCAGCGTAGGCCGGCCCCCCACTCGGTGGACCGACGACCTGGTGAAAGCCGCGGGGAGCCGATGGATGCAGGAGGCGAGCAGCCGCTCAAGGTGGCGTGCTCTGGGGGAGGCCTATGTTCAGCAGTGGACGTCTTCAGGCTGTTGATGATGATGATGATGATGATCTATTTATGCTTTTAGTCTATACTCTGTATAAACATGTATAAATAATAGCATAGAGTATTGTTCTATTTACTCGAGGCACAGAATAGGTAGTAGTAATAGTAGTAGGTGGTAGGATAGTGTGCTATGGGGTTGGGTTTTTTTAACACAATGTTCTTTAGTGGTTCTGCAAGGTCATTACAATACATTAGGAGAAGTTAAACTGTATAAGAGACCCTAGCAATAAAAATATTTGTGTTTGGACTCAATTTGGTATCAAAAACTATCACAGCTTCTATCATCGCCATTTCAAACATCCATGATTCAAAAAGGGCCAATAAAATCAACAAAAACACTGCCTTTGACAGCCATCCATGATTCGATATAGCCCGGTTTGAATCGACACAAAATTGTTTTAAAAATAGTTTCTAACGCATGAACGTATGCCATTTTTGGTCGACACATTTTTTGCAAGGCCCACTTTTTTGCATATGTATGTCAAAATTATTTAGTGCGGGTTTGCTTGGAATACTCAAGCAATTTCGTGTATTCAATGCTTTACTATTTCATTGCGCATCGCTAGTGCGGCGAGTGCGGGGTTGTAGTAATGGCATGCTGACTGTCGTGGCACAAAGGTTAGATTGCCTCTATATAATCCACTGTTGTCAACTCCACATGACGTATAAAAAAATATTTTAAAACCCTTTCTATTTTTTTTCCTGTGATTAAGTATAAGTTATGCATGTTTATGTGGTGTATTAATTTTATTGTAATATATCTAATAATCCAAATTTAATCGCATTGTAATTAATTTATATTATTTGACTGACATGATAATATATCAGTGAAAAAAAAAATATAAAAAATACTTTACCATACTCATGACAAAATTGATGGAAAATGAAGAAAAAATAACCTGTTAGTGGAGTTTTGGGACCAGTTTTGGGCAGTGGATATGGTAAAATAGTATGTTTTCATTTTTTAAAGATGGGTAAACAAGACGGCTCAATCCATTTTATGGTAAATGGTCACCGCAATATGGATATTTACAAGAGCGCTGCGTGCTTCTGCTTAGAAAGGCGCGTTTAGTCAACGGTCCCGGCTCGGTCGTACCAAGCATTAAAGACAACAATGTCTTAACAAAATTGGAATAGTGGAGTGGGTGTTTATTTGTCCGGAAACAACAAAAAACTTTAAGGTGTTACTACACCTTAAAGTTTGTTGTGCCATGCAGTAATAGCTGCTGCGCGATTCTGCGGCAGCTGCGTGGTGGCCCACAAGCTCATATTCGATTGTCATCATCACCTTCATCAACAGCCTGAAGACGTCCACTGCTGAACATAGGCCCCCCTCGGAGGGCACCACTTTGAGTGGCTGCTCCCCTCCTGCATCCATCGGCTCCCCGTGGTTTTCACCAGATCGTTGGTCTACCTAGTGCGGGGCCGGGGGATAACCTTTCTTCCCCATCACATATTCGCTTGTAATCTACAGTTATTGCGCTTCGTAAACAACCTGAACATCATGAAACTTGTATCGTGAATGAATTAACATTGAAACAGACGCTCGTGAGTCATGATTCATGTTAAAAATCAACATTTACAAATGTTAGTCCAGCGTTTGGCGCCAGTTGATTTACATATTTACAGTCGTATTTTCTGGAAAGTTCTGGATGTCTTTGATACCGGTGTTTTAGAAGTTCAAGGGAAGACAGGTAATGTAGCTGTAAATGGCCTTCGACGAATAGCTAAAATAAGAAACATTAGCGGCATAGCTACGACAGTTTTGTGTTGATTTGCTATGTTTTATCAGAGGGACTACTGTCTCTAGTAATTATATAACTGTTTTATTCATCATCATCATCAGCCTGAAGACGTATTGTGGGTAGTAAAATTACTGGGAAAATGAGGCTAGTTCTCAGTGAGTTGTACTATCTCAAGATGGCATACACTCTGCAGTGTCACGCGAAGCTTTATATGTATAGACTGTATGGGCGGTCGTGTCGCTTAACATCAGATGAATGACTAGCTTGCCACGTCACTCATTAATAAAGGATGTTCTAAAATTTACGCAAGATTTAAATGAATGATACAACAGTATCAAACTGCCCACTATCAAAAGAAGCTAAGTTATTATATAAGTTGTATATACAAAATGGGCATGCGCCCAACGTCATAGTCGTAAGCTAAGGTTAATAGAGGTTAAAAGATTGAATATTGTACTTAACTATCTAAGTTTTTCTGATTTTGCTTACTGAGCGGCATAATCGCATGTGTGATTAAAAAAAAAGCAAAAATAAGAAACAAAAAAGAAAAAGAAAAAAAAACATCATAAAAAAAAGAAAAAAAATATCAAAAAAGGAAAAAAAAGCTCATTAAATAAAGAATTTAAAAAATGATTTCAATGAAATAGAAAACACGGTTTTTTTCATTGTTTTTTTTATGTATTATGAAGCAGGTACATAGGATAAGATTCTGCGTTAGTATATGAAGCACATGGGCTCTAAGACGAAATTTTCCATATCCATTTTGCATGAATGTGGCTGAATTTCGTTGATGCAGCGTTGAACTCCTCCTTCAATGCACTGGTAGTTATGGACTTGTTGGCATAGACTTTTGACTTTAAATAGCCCTGTTAAAAAAACTCCAACGGGGTTAAGGTCTCAGGAGATAGAGGGCCAATTTTGATCACTAAAACGAGATAGTACGAAATTTTAGTCAAATTTCATTATTTTTGAAGTATTTGTTCAACAATGAAGACACGTTGTTCTATCGAGTTACGCTCCAGTACTAACCTTAATCAATCAGCTATCAAATTGATTTTTCGAGTTGCCAGCATTTCACCGCACCAAAGGCGGCAAATTTAAATCTTGCGTCATAATTAGATAATAACTTTTTCGGTTTGTCTCTATCTCTTTTATTAAGAAAGGAATCGTCAAAAATCGTTTTTTGTTTATTTTTCGTGTAATAAACTTTTTGCCCTAAACTAAGCATAGCTTGCACTATAGGAACCAGATAACTGATAGAATACCTATATACTTTTTGTTTGTAAATACATACATAGAATACATTATAACACCCAGACAGCTATGTTCATTGCACAAATGTTTGTCTTGAGTAGGAATTGAACCCACAACCTACAGTTTAGAAGGCAGGGCCATTACCAACTGAGCTATCAGGCCAGTCAATGATGTTTAAGCAGTTATCATTTTATTCTCCGGGGACGGCGATATCTCGATTTCCAATTTCCAAGAACTCGCCAGTATGAAAATAAGCGGTACAGGTACATTAGCTCTGTATATTTTGGCATAAACATTCATAAACAATTCACAAAAAATATCCCACCTTTCCACTGGGATTGGCAAATCGAACTCATTCGTTATTCAATATTTGGCTCGCGGAATATTTTTTTGTATCGGAAGTTTTGAAGCGGGTACTTTTTTTACATGGAAACGTAATACTACTTTTTTTAATTATTGGATACAAAATTCGTATTTCTATATTTGTGCTCGGTCAATCTTATATTCTTTAGTACGTTTGTGTAACCAAAAGAATAGATAAATTAGTCAAAATTAATCATACAAATATTGAAAAATCATCAAGAAAAAAATTTATTAATTTCGATGCCATCGCTCCGTGCCTCAGAGAGCACGTTATGCCATCGGTCCCGTTGTTATAAGAACATCTATGGCAATCGTTACGGGTAGTCTGAAGCCTGATAGAATCTGACGCCTGGTCTAATCATCCCTGTTACTGGTTCCTTATGGGTTGCGAGGTCAGATGGCAGTCACTCGTGTAATTCAGGTAGCTCGCCGCTACAGGTTAGATTGGGAGCCGACCCCAATAACAAAAATGGGAAAAGACAAGGAGCATGATGATGATCAAGAAAAATGAAATTAAACATTTTAAGCACAGCAAAACTTCTACTTGCTATATTAAGCACTCATCTATTCGGGAGCTACGATGCCACACACAGTGCGAGCGTTAAACTTAGAACAACCCTCTGTTTAATTTGAGAGTAAAATCTACGTAGCCACATTTGTTGTTTTGCTTATCTATACCAAGGTTTTTAGCAATACCCTGTGTTTGTAATTCAAGTTATCAAGTTGCATGATTTCAATCTCTACAACTACATACAGTGCTCCATAGAGCGCTTTAGTTTCATAAAACTAAAACCAGTCTGCAATAAAGTTAAAATTTACCCGGGGTTCTCGTATGGTTGAAATTCGTGTCAACTTGCATCTTCACCAAATATTGAAGGCTTATTAGTTGTCTGTTGATTACTGGCTATCTTGAACCAATGAGCGTACAGTATTTCGTGTGTTGACTTGACACGAATTCGACAGATGTACGAGAAACCAGGGGCTAAAGAGTTAAATGGGAACTTACAAACTGACGCCATAAATCTTATCAAATTCCTTTAAGCAAAGTGTCAGTGAACATGCAGCGCGGTATAATATGTCGTAACGCTAATTAGACAAACTAGATCAACTAGAGGCAATATAACTAAACTTGATATCGGAGCAATCGTGACACAGTTTACTCAGAGTCAGTATGGTATCTTGGACGGCACGGACGTAATGGCCGTGCATCATATTATATAGATGTTTTTAGAAGAATTTCTTTTTGGAATAAGTTTTCAACCCCTATATATATATATGGATTGAAAACTTATTCCAAAAACAAGTTCTTTGGAAACAGTATGAATTATTGCTACTTTTTAATTTTGAGTTGAAGATGTGGGGTTGAAAACAAATACCGCCAAATGCCAACATTATAATGAACGATACGATATTCAACGTTATTTCACAAAGTGATAAAAATGCTCTGTGTTCTATATCCAAACTCATTGTACGTAACTAAGACATTATTCGATTCCATCACAAAATAAACAGTTGTCAGTCAAGTTTTGTGGTGAATCTTTGGACAATGGCTTTTAGTTCCAATTTGGCCTGATTTTCAAGGCTTTAGTTGACAGTCTTTAACTTACTAAAAATATGTCCGTCCTTTACGTTGCCGTCTATTCGACAAGAACAGCAACAATTTTAGGAATTTTAGACATGTCAACTAAAGCCTTTTTTAAATTGACCCTTAATCAATCAAATTTGAAATCGTGCTATCATTTTCCGACACCTTTATGATTGTTTCTCTAGAAATCCATCGCGTACTACTATCGTTTTATAAACTAACTAACATACTTCAAGAAAATCTGTAAGTTAGTAAAGAAACGAGCAAACTCTCTTTATTATTTAGGTTGTTTTATCAGTGAAACTAAACTGCATCCGCGCAAGATCATCTACTGTTAAGCATTTACTGCGTCGTGATCGCGAGCCCTAGCAATTTACGTCTGGCTATTTGAGCAATTTGCTCCTACGATTATTATAAGAAGTATTGCATAACTCATCTAAGTCATCTGTCGTTCTATTATTATTGTTTGTTATGATGACACATCCGTCTGAAATTCAGACAGTGATGAAGTCTTTGAATATGATCTTTCTTCTTTGAGAGGAATAGATACGTAGGTATTTATTCCTCCCAAAGAAGAAATGACTTATGTAACACTACTTAATATCATAGTTTTATTGCTTTAGAAAGAGTAGAACAATTAAACAAATAAAAATAAATAAATAAAACAATTATACTTTACTTACAGAATTCACCCTATTTACATAGGTCCATAGATCAGCAATCCCCATACAAAACCTCTTAAAAAGTGAAGAGAATATTATCTATATTCATATATAGAGCATCAGGAACTCTTTTAACGTAAGTTCAGACAGAGCTCTTAGAATTAGCAAGTTGAAATGGCAATGGGCAGACAACATCGCTCGTAGAACTGACAACCGACGGGGAAGAAAGGTTCTCGAGTGGCAACCACGAACCGGAAGACGCAACGTAGGCCAGCCATTCGCTAGATTGGGCTGACGGTCTGGTGAAAACCGCGGGGAGCCGATGGATGGAGGAGGTGAACAGCCGCTCAAAGTGGCGCTCTCTGGGAGAGATCTATGTTCAGCAGTAGACGTCTTTAGGCTGTTGATGATAATGATGAAATACCTACGGACTACGTTTTATATCTAGTTATTGTTCGCTAACAACGCACATACCTAACCTACTACAGATTATAGCTTCGTTAACAATATAATAGGCAGGGCTTGTGTTTGCATTAGTATGTACATTGTTTAATCAGTGGCTGTAATTGTCGCCTCTCTGATTACGTTGTCTCTGACCTGATGTTGTCTCTGTCTGGGCTTGACTTGGGCAGTTTGCTGGTAATCAAAATGTTGTTTCATTTATGCACTAGGCAGGCGGCATATGACAGCTTCATCCGCATTTTTAGGGTTCCTTACCGAAAGGGTAAAACGGACCCTATTACTAAGGCTGCGCTGACTGTTTGTCTGTCACCAGGCTGTATCTCATGAACCGTAATAGTTAGACAGTTGAAATTTTCACAGATGATGTATTTCTGTTGCCGCTATAACAACAAATACTAAAAAATAGAATAAAATAAATATTTGAGGTGGCTCCCATCCAACAAATGTGATTTTTTGCTCGATTACCAGATGAGTCATAGATGGCGCTGCTTTAAATAGTACTGCTACTCAGCACTAGATGGCAGGGATAGGTTAATAGTACGGAATCCTTTTTACGCGAGTCCGACTCGCACTTGGCGGTTATTTTTACAATCTAATGTGTGCATCGACGGGCCTGATAGCTCAGTTGGTAGTAGCTCTGCTTTCTGTACTATAGGTTGTGGGTTCGATTCCCACCCAGGACAAATATATAATAATAAATAATATTTCTGTGATAAACATCGATGTTTGTTCTGTCTAGGTGTTATAATATTTTATTCTATGTATGTTTTTACAAACAAAATCTATCTAAGTGTTCTATCAGTCATCTGGTTCCCATAGTACAAGCTATGCTTAGTTTGGGGTTAGATAGCGCTGTGTGAAATGTTCACAAATATTTATTTAATTTATTTATTTTTATTTTGTTTGTTCAGAGTTTTAGAAAATAACATTTTTATTATGTTAGCCAATCATATTGCTTCATTCTTTCGTCTTGTGTAAGCAGATCTTTCAGCGCATACCTAGTATCTATCAGCTTTGATCAGTCATGCATCATCATCAACAGCCTGAAGACGTCCACTGCTGAAAATAGGCTTCCCTACAAAGCGCCACTTTGAGCGGCTGCTCGCCTCCTGCATCCATCGGCTCTCCACGGTGTCCACCAATATAACACCCAGACACAGAACAAACATCGATGTTCATCACACAAATGTTTGTCCTGGGTGGGAATCGAACCATCTGAGCTATCAGTTTCTTTATCTCTCCCTCGAATCTTTTGGTCTACGATCCCTCAATTACGAAATAAGTAAATCGGACTTCACACGGTGATCCAAATTCCTTGGTTTCCGTACACATTGCCAAATAGCGCTATCGTCCAAATAAACGTGCATAATCAAATAAAACAGATGCCGGGCATAAAACGGTGTATCTGTAACGCTTTAGTACCTGTTTCACCATTTTCCGATAGGTTTTCCCTAACACCTACGTCATATTTTACTAGGTGGTAGGACTTTTCTGCAAAGTTCGTCTAGGTAGGTACCACCGCTTTGCCAGTTATTCTGCCGCCAAGCAGTAGTGTGCAAGCACTACTGTGTTCCGGTTTGAAGGGCATTGTAGCTAGTGAAATTACTGGGCAAATGAGACTTTATGATCTGATCACTCAGTCTAGTAATCTGATTATTAGACTGAGTGATGTCTCAGAATGACGTGCGCAGTGCAGTGTCGCGCGAAACTATTGTTTTAAAGTTCCGGGTGACACTGCAACTGTTATGGGCGGCCGTGTCACTTAACATCAGGTGAACGACTAGCTCGTCACGTCATTCAATCACAAAAAAAAAAAAAAATTCAGTGGCGTGTCTTCGGATAGACTTATATGTCCAACAGTGGACTAGTATAAGCTGATGATGATAATGACGATGATGATGATGAAGCCATATTTATTATTACCCGACGCACCCACCTTCAAATTCCAGTCGGTTTGCACCAATAACTTCAAGTTAAGTGCGGAATTTGCATTTGCCTACAACACCACTACACAACCTCCTCCTTACTTTTTTTGTTTCTTACTTAAAACATCGTGAGGAAAACCGCATGTTCGAGAGTTACACAATTGAAGAACATTGTGTCATCTAACAACCCGTCCTTGGCCGGCCTGCTGCCATAGCACGGTGGTAGACAAATTGTCTTTCCCTGTTTAATGTCACTTTATACTTGCTTACTTGTCAAGTGGAGTAAAACAGGGGAAAGACAACTTTGTCTACCATCCATGCTAGGACAGCTGATGGATTATGGACCACACTCTCTCCGGAAGAGAGTGTATCTCTGTGAGACAAGGCCCGTGCTGCAGCAGTCTGGTGTGGTGCCAAGTAGAACTTTAATTTGTTTGCGTCAGTTTGGTAGTCGGCTACCACTAATCCACACTCACTCTCGGGATCAGTACCTTTTCTTTTTGAGGGGGGAAATGCCCTCGCTCATCCCTGTCACCACGGGTGTGATGGCAGGGGATACGGGACTCGACCCACTAAAACCCCCCGTGATCCGTCCACCGCCGGGATGGGGCGAGATAGGGTCGTGCTAGCATTCACTATCTCGCTCCTAACCAATTACCTAATCTTGATGAATTTGTTATATTTTCATTATATTTTAGATTTCCAAGTGGCCAACTGTTATGCGTGGCCGTAACGCTTAACATCAGGTGAACGAAAAAATCATCGCGTCACCATTAATATGAAAAATTTAATGACAGATAAAATTTATCGGTAGGATGTAGAAACGAGCCAACTTGTAAACTACGCTGTCAATAAAGGGTAGTGTTTACAGTACAGACGGACAGACGTACACAATAGGTGTGATATATTTAGACGAAGGTCTATGGCATCGATTGTTTGATAGTTTAGTTCTTTTAGAGCTATGTCCTGATCTTTGGGGGAAACCGGGTTTCTTGAGCTATATATGTCCAGTTGGTAAAAAGAACATTAAATACTGTCCACTGCAGAAAATATGCCCTTGCAGTAGGACCACGAGCGATGGATCGATCGGTTTTAGGAATTTTGACGAAGAGGTCTTATAATGCAAAGAATCCTCGGCTAGACAGGGTTTGGAAAGCTTCAACCTATCTTTTCATCCAAGTACACTAACAGCAGAGTCTGAAACAAATGTTTTCAACCAGTGTATGTTGGTATGGATGACTTAAAAAAGTGAGACGTGGTCACTTACTGTTGGCCTGCAGCCTCAAAGTCGCGCAATGAGTTATGGGAGAGGAAGGCTATATGCTCGGAGTTCCGTTGCGTGATATGATATGATCAATTGATCAGCTATATACAAATATTTTAAAAAATTATCAAGCTGAAATGCCATCAGTCACGTCGGAGAACCGACAACCGATGAGGAAGAAACGTTCTCAGGTTAGGCACTAAGTGGCCCGACGTTCTGGTCAAAACCATTGCAGCCATTCAATGCAACAGGCAATATCCGCCTAAATTGGCGTCCTATGGGAGAGACTTATGTTCAGCAGTGGCTCAGGCTGATGATGATGATAACAAATTGACAAAAAGTATAAGTAAACTCAACATCATTCTAAGTAACCTAAATCTTACCGCATAATGAAGGCTTTCGTAGCTTGAATAATGATAATTTTCTTCGATAATTCCAACAACTTTAATTTCTTTTACGATGCCAACAGTGTAACTTTAACTATCAATAAACTCCATAACAATTATGCTCCATAACTTCAGGATTACGCCGTATATTTGTTAGCGTATACGGTCATGCAATACGCTCATTTGTGCGCCTTTATTCTTTTTTCCATTAGATATGTTTTAAAAATGTTTAATACAACTATATGAAAGGATAGTCACCATAATTAATTAATCAAACTACACATACTTCCGCTATCCCCCGCAAGATATGACATTAGATTTTAAAAGCTTTTTCATATAACATTCTCAAAACTCAAAAAACACAAATTCAATAATTTTATTGCAAATAAGCTATTAATAGCACTTTTTCAAGTCAATAATCAATCACATAAGATATTTAAAAATATTAAAATAAATAATTGTACATACTAAGCAAGCATAATAATTATAAGCAACATTACATGGTGCTTAATGTCAAAATGTTATTTATCAAGCCTATTACAATACGAGTTTGAAAAAAAAAAAGAAAGTTCTCCCACAACAGTAGCAAGCAATCCGGCAGAAAGCAGAATAGAAAACCCCGATCCATAGCTTCGATTACATCTGTAAAGAAGATGCTACAAGAAACTTTACAGTGTCATTTTTTGTTTCATTTTTAAAAATGTGTTTACAATATTTATAATTTGTTACAATTGAGACAACATAATGATAAATACTGCAAAGTACACACATACATTTCACACTAGTGTAAGAGGAATATTGGAATGATATTAATAAAAAAATACAAATAGAAAATAAAAATTATAAAGCAAAGCAACATACAATAGACAAGGTACCTAAGATTTCATAACATTGAGCTTGGGGCATTCAGGCCAAGCTTTATTATCTTTCTTTAATCAATTCCCATTCCTTTTTATAGCGGGTTCATCTCAGTGTAGTATTTACAGCCGGAAGACGTCCACTGCCCCATAAAATGCCACTTTGGACGCTTAACATAGGGGGGAGTTTGCCATAATCACCACGCTTGGCAGGCAGCTTGGTAATCGCAGAAGATCTTATTGTACCCTGGAGGACGCTGCTGCCCATTCTCTAGATATTCCCTTAGCCAGCTCTTGCGGCACCCACGGGAAGAGATGGGGTATTACAATCTGAGTTCAAAATTTTATTCAAATTCGTTCAGCCATTAGGGCATATAAACCACAAAATTAAAAATCACTGTTTCACGTTTACATTTATAGAAATATATACAATAATTATCTATCCATATTGTAGAAGCTATCCTTAATTAAGGATATTTTTTTGTCGTCCCGTTTACAAACCGAAAATGAAAACAGCGTAAATGTGACCTTTTATACCTTTTTAGGTCTATTTATACCACCACTAGGAAGGCTACAAACTAACTAACAAAATTCAGCATAATTAAAGATAAGAGCGACTGTCTCAAAGCTAGAAATTAAAAATTACAGTGCTCTGTGTTCAAATGAAATCTAAACAGTACAATAAAAAAATCGTACAAGTATCCAACTATGTCTTACAAAAAACGGTTCCAAAAATGTCATTAAACACATTTATATCCGAAATTAGCGAGACAGGCAATAATTACTCATTCGTAACGTTGGATCCATTCAATGAAACATTTGAAATGGAAACGCGTTCTGAGCCAGCCAGACATGAAACTGGTGGAAAGTTACCAAGAAATCTTGTCATTTCCAATAAGAATTCTTATTTTCATTGTCCATTGTCAATTTATAATGAGTCGAAATTTAGATTGCGGCGAAGGAAGGTTGGATATTTTCACTTAAGGTGGAACGTTTCACTAGCGCGGCAAATTCGAATTTTCTTGCGTTTTTTGCAAATAATAGCTTAATTACTAAACGTTATTAAATTAAAACTGATTTAACGTAAAGAAATAGAATGTATCAACAAATTACGATTAAAAGTATTTCCTAGATATCTTTGGTTTAGCGACAAATAGCAATAAACAAATTTCGTCTTAGTTTTTTAGTCTATTACCGCTTGTCGCTAAACCAATGATAGGTGATACTTTTAATTGTAATTTATTGATACATTCCATTTATTTGCGCAAAATTAGTTTTCATTTAATCACGTTGAGTAATTAAGCTATTATTGGCAAAACAACGCAAGAAATTTTGAATTTGCCGTGCTAGTGAAACGATCCACCTTAAACGGGGAGAAAAGCTTTTTTCACTAATAATGGCTTCAATAATGAGTAATTTTTTGGAAAGTATACACGTAAACCGAACACTTTGGATAAATATATTGGAGAGGCACCATTGCTTATAATTTTTACATCAAACATTTGATCAATTGATCATTACTTTTTAAATTTAAGAAGTTATATTGACTATGTCCACAGGCAGAATGTTCAAAATTCAAAAATACTGCTTTGGTTGGCAAAGCTGTCGGAAGGGCCATGATTGGTCGGAAAAGCAGTCAATTATCGTTGATCGGCAGAGGCGTCAAGACCTTAGAGTATAGACTAAAAGCATAGAGAGAACGTCATTATCTGTCAAGCATACCACTTTTTTGAACACTTTTTATATGAATTGGGCACTTTCATGTGAATGAGTCTGACAGATTTGTATAGAAAAAACAGTTGACTCGAGTCGAAAAAATGGTACGGTGACTTTTCGCAAGCGTAGCAAATTACTATATGTTTGTTTTTTTCGCCACTGACGTTGCGATACGTGTGAGCAGTACAAATATAATATCGTTTTAATGATCCCTCTTTGCTCTTAGTCTGTACTCTAAGGTCAAGACATCACGCTTAGTAGTTGCATGGAACAAGGAAGGAATGCCAATACACCAAATTCCATACAGAAATATGCCAAATTCCGTTATAAACCTAGATGGCGCTGCAAACAGAGCGGGGCTATAAGTTGTGCGTAGATCAGAAATATGCCAAAAAACCCTTTTTGAACCTAGATGACGCTGCAAAATGAGCGGGATATACAGCTAGCAACGGCGGGCTAGGTTTAATACGTTTTTTTGGCATATTTCTGACCTACGCTGTTTTCTTGTTGTATTAGCATTCCTCTCCTGCTTGTTCCATAGTAGTTGACTCTGTAGTGGAAGTTTGTAGAAAAAACAAGAAATATAGAAAAAATTGAAGAAGTCT
This sequence comes from Ennomos quercinarius, assembly GCA_910589525.2. Lineage (NCBI taxonomy): Eukaryota > Metazoa > Arthropoda > Insecta > Lepidoptera > Geometridae > Ennomos > Ennomos quercinarius. Next base: position 14,008,152 of record OU342508.1, on the reverse strand, counting down.
GTGTGTTCAACTCAGATAATGTAACTAAGGTATAAATGTTAACCTTTAAATAAACACTTATGTATTTAAAAATATCAAATGTAGCAATAATAAAATTATTTAGTCTGTGTACTCCAAATTCAAAACACACAACATTCCATATTTACTTTTGTATTATGAAATTCAATAGTAATGTATGGTTTGGAAAACTTTAGTTCACTGAAAATTAAGTTTATGTTAAAACTTACCTACATTAAATTATTTGAAATTTAGTTGGCCTTTCAAAACACCTCCAGACAAAGTTAGCAAGCGTAAACGCTCACATAAATCCCTTTAAATACTTTGCAGAATATTCCCGTTGGAAAACTAAATTTAATGTGAATTTATAATAATCATGGTAGTAATAATACTCTCATATAACTAATGTCACCGATGTAGCTTTGAGAATTAGCAAGTTGAAGTGGCAGTGGGCAGGCTATATCGCTCGTAGAACTGACAACCGATGGGGAAGAAAGGTTCTCGAGTGGCGACCACGAACCGGAAGACGCAGTGTAGGCCAGCTCCCCACTAGGTGGACTGACGACCTGGTCAGAACCTCGGGGAGCCGATGGATACAGGACGCAAGCAGCCGCTCAAAGAAGCACTCTATGATGGGAGGCCTATGTTCAGCAGTGGACGTCTTCAAGCTGATGATGATAAAAGAAATAATGGAATTCATATAAAATTATTCAAAGAATACAAACATTAAACAAAATTGTTATTCCAATACCAAAGAATAAAAATAAATTCAGAAGCGAACTAATCGTAGCCCGCCGAAGAAGTCCCCCAACATAAACAAGGTAGATTTGAGGCAGGAATGCTGAGAAAATAACTTGGGAAAGAATTTCTTTGTATCGACACACCAACGACTGATTTGTGAACGATGCGTGAGTCTGGACATAGATTATTTGGAGAGAAGAGACAAAGATATAGTTTTAGTTTGTTAATACCTAGTTTAGTTTTATTAAGGTGCCGAATGGTCTCAAATGAACTAACTTTAATATAATTGCCCCAAATTGTATATCATTTATGAGACTGAAAAAAAAATGCATGTTAATAATGGCCATATCTTCTTTCCATCTGCCGAAATCAAAACACGTTTAAGAAAAGTTACTTGATAGGAAAAAATTGTGAAGTGACCTCTAAAAAATCATCTAAACCCTCTAAAATGTTACATTATAATAAGACACCCTACTGAAATAAATCATAGTGATAAATTGTTTCAATGCATCCCTCTGCAGGCTTATTTTTTTATAACAATAAGCATTTGTTTTATAACTAATTATTTGTACCGCAAAATGGAAAAGTCGAAGCGCAACGCAACGTAATCACCATATTTTTGCCACCCAGAAAGTGACCCTATATGTTTAATACAGTATACGTTTCATGTTCGACTGCTGTAATAAACGTGCTCGAATTGGGTCCTGTCAGCGTCTTAAGTGGTTGTAATTGATTTTTTACAAGTATTTAGTGTATGATGTATGAATAAATCATTACTAGTATTGATTTAAAATTAAAATATTTGGTTATTACCTTTTTTTATAAAGTAGGTTTTTTTATAATGTATACGCATAGCATTTGACCACTCTCACCTGATGGTAAGTGATGACGCGGCCTACGATGGTGCATGCTTGATACCTGTTTACTCTCGACTTGAACACTCCCAGGTTAGCTGGAAACAAGGACGATGGCAAGGTACCACTCATTTGCTGTACGCTCTATAGTTTGATGCGAAACGCTTTGTGCGGGAGGAATATTAACGATATAAGGATGCCGATACCTTAAACTGCATGTCTTTGAGTTAGTTTTTATTGTAATATACAGATTCCAATATTAATTTTAGTTCGTGGTTCAAGCTTAGTATTTCTTTTACTCTTAAATAAATATTCAACTCCTTCTTTTCTTATTAGGTCTTTGACTCCAGTTTTTTTTTTTGGTTTTTAGTGTTAACTGATTAACACGGCTTTTCTAATAGAAATAATAATATATTAATTTCTTAGAACGTTTGGTCTTTTATACTTTTTAATTTAAACGATATAAACACACAAGCCACGCGGAGCAATTTTAATTTCGTGCTATGTTTTACTGCAGCAGATAAACCCAATGCTCTCTGCACCAGCACGTAGACATAAAACATTTTATTTAGGTCCTATATCTAGAGAGAGAGTTGTAAGTAATTTTTCTATAACATACACTTTTGTGAATCCATCATTATCAGCACAAAAATTGAAACGAACTTTTATTTTGTTAACATTTTTTGTCAGTGCATTGGGATAAATTGTTGCTTTGTAAAGAATAACCTCAAAGATTTTTTCACTTCATAGTGACAGCAGAACTTGAGAGAAATAAGCTTAAATATTCTCTTTAGCTTTAAAAAATGGCATGCATGGTTGCACTGTTATAATATGATTACTAATATGCTGATGTCTCAGGATGACGTGTGCAGTGTTAGGTTCAAAACAAGTAAGAAATAGGACAACTTTGGAAATGGACAATTTAAGAAGTAGATCAAATCGACCTTAGGGTGCAGAATCACACGAAACTTTTTTTATATATTCCGAGTAATACTGCAACTGTTATGGGTGGCCGTGCTGCTTAACATTAGGCGAATGACACGTCACGTCACGTCATTATTTACATTAAAAAACTACTCGTTGTTAGAATGCTTTTAACCATTTGCATCTAATGTTTCATATGTTAAGCTTGTAGGTACTTAATGATTACATTATATACATCTGTACCGAACTAATCTATGCCAAATGCTTACCACTTATTAATAGCGCGGTGTACCAAGATTGTCACGAAGTATCGCGTGTGTGACTGCCCTTGGTGGCACAAATAGCACCTTAGGGTGTAGTGGGTAATAGGCTTAATAAGTTGGATTTGTGATTTGTTCGAAAATGTTTGGAGTGACGCTGAAAGATCGATTCAGATAGTGTCGGCGATGAGTTTTAAATACAGGATTTTCGAACTCAGACTTGGGGTGATCAACTAAGACATTCTATCAACACTATCATTTTCAACCAGCCATCATATTTCAACATAGTTTCAAGTTTTCAACAGAACTACAAACATGTCCTAAACCAGGTGAGTCTCCGCACGACTAATAGAAATAACTTGAACTCTCAGACTAAATGAGTAAAGTAGAAGGAGCGCGTAGGCATAAAGACAGATAACGATTTAATATCGGCCGCCACAGTCAATACACTTACTTTATTGGTTTAGACTATTGCTGCATGCAATTGCGTTCAAAACCAAAGTCAAATAATCAAAGACTGATTTCTCAAGTTATTTGCACTCGCTTTTAATAATGGTTTGAAGGAAAACAGTGACAAAATCAGCATCTCAAGAATCATAAAAATTGAGGACATGTCATCAATCAACCCGCACGAGGCCAGCTTAAACTCTCTCCAGGAGAAAAAGGGCCAGTGGTGTGAACGTACAGCGAGCCAGAAACACGGCGCACACGACTCTCAGAGAGCTTCAAACCGCAATTAAGGAAGAATGGGATAGCATACCCCAGGATTATGTAAAAAAGTTAATTTCTTCCATGAAACATCGAATGGAAGGTGTTACTCAAGCTAGGGGAGGCAATACCTCGTATTAATAAATGGTCTTTTTATCAATTTTATTGTTTTATTGCCCTTTAATACCCGCTCAAAATCCCAGAAACAGCGCTACCTGAAACGAGCGATTTCGGGTCATTCTGTTGTTTTATTGCTACTGTAATGATTTTGAAGGTCATGGCTAGGAATTATGTGTTTTTTGAAAGCTAACAGTGCGTACTTTAATTTAATTAAAGTTATATTTGCAACCAACATTTAGTTTAAAAAATATTTAGGGTCAAAGTGAAAATGTTGGGGGTGTGCGATTTCTATGCTCTCGAGTGTATTATGCTATCTCAAGAATGTGTATATTAAGATATCTCAAGAAGCAATTAGATGTAAAGTTACATCTCGTTTTATATGAAATCTGTACAAATGCCACACCATCTATGGACATAAATGTCGTTGCATGAAAATACAACGCGAATGACAAATTTTAGGATTTGCTGTGACATGGTTATAGGAGTAGTTTTCTAAATTCAATGCTATTACTATGTAGTATTACTCTTTAGCTTCATTTTCTATTTCAACGCGTGATATCTGTTTTATTTTTTAACCTCAGCTTAGTACACTTGTTCGTACATTGCGAAAACAAACTTTATTTGTTAAACATGTCAATTTTGAAGCATTTATTGTAAACAAATGTTCCTAGTCATCGCGAACATTTGGTAGACAGGTGGTTTTGTGTTGAAAACAATCCAATAAGTCAACCTTTAGTTCACAAATGCGGTTGTTAGTCAGTCGATAACGCGTTTTAGTTCACATAAATTTGAATAGTGTAAACGTTTGGTGTTGAACCGGTCATTTTTCGTGTAGCAATTTCAAATACGTTATAGTAACGTATCTATTTTTAAATTTCTATAATCTTTGGTAATGTTTTTGAATGCCGTTTTTTTACCAATAGATGCCGTTGTATTGGAGTGCGAATAAGACCGACCACCCCATCTATTCCCGTGTGTCATAAAAGCCGGCTAAGGGAATATACACGGAATGAGCAGCAACATTCCATATTAATTTACGAGGATCACCACCGCCTACCTTTTCTATGATAAGCGTCCAAAGTGGCGTTTTATGAGGGAGACCTATGTTCAGCTGCTGCTGGAGGACGTCCACCTCCGGCTCTTCTTGTGATGATGTGATGCCGTTTCTTTTATTTTTTTAATTCTTTAGTTCACAGTTTGGGGTGATAACCAGGAATCCTAGTTACTATTGATTAAATTCTGATGCCAGTCAAAACGTACTACTCATAAACTCTGTGCACTGTGACATCATAGTGTAAAAGCAATATATCACATCTGACCAGATTGAAGCGAAGTTTCAATTACAAAGTTCTATCACCTGGAGACAAGCCAAGCGCAGGCGAACCCACGTGCAACTCCTAACCCGTAAATTCAATTATTACATTCACTTCTGATATTGAGACAGTTGGACTCATAAGTCAGCAGTTTTGTTTGTGCTGATAAATTGGACTTCATAAGGTATGACTGAAATTTTACTGTATAGGACTGTGGGAAATTTATTGCGAGAATATTGAGTTTCACTGACGTATTAGTAGCTTGTGTCTGTGGGTGTTTGATATTTAGACAAGTCGTGCTTACCGTTACTATTTTCATACTCAGTTATATTAGCGAAGCTCAACTACTTTGGATGGGTGACCGCTACTAAACAGTGCTATATAACTCTGAGCGTTACCGTACTTCGGAGTTGTTCACAAGACAATATTATAATAGGAAAAGTCAGAAAGCCTAGAGTGGGTAAAAATTCTCTGACTTCAGAGCTAGCCCTTGCATATCATCAACAGCGTGAAGACGTCCACTGCTGAACATAGGCCTCCCACAGGGAGCGCCACTTTGAACGGCTGGTCGCCTCCTTCATCCATCAGCTCCCGCCGGTTTCACCAGATCGTCAGTCCACGCTTTGGGGGCAGGCTGCGCTGCATCTTCCGGTTCGTTGGTCGCTACTCGAAAACCGTTTTTCCCCATCGGTTGCCAGTTCTACGAGCGATGTGGCCTGCTCATTGCCATTTCAACTTGCTAATTCTAAGAGCTATATCGGTCACTTTAGTTCTCCTGCGGATCTTATCTCGCATGGAAGGATCACCGAGTACCACAGCTCTCTCTATAGCCCGTTTCGCGAGTTTGACCTTACTAATGAGGCCAAAAAAACTGGCCCTGAAAAATCACAGGCTCTAGCTATTATACGGCAAACATTTTGTATACCTATAGGGTCAGATGGTCAGTCAAAACAATACATTGAGAGATTTCAAAAAATGTCATCACCATCATGATCATCATTGACAGCCTGAAGACGTCCACTGCTGAACATAGGCCTCCCCTAGAGCACGCCACCTTGGGGGAAAAATGTAGATAGGATCAATTTGGAGAGATTCATTGGGTACCCTTTATTACTACATCGTTTTTTACATCGTTTGGCAATTGTTTCATCATCATTAACAGCCTGAAGACGTCCACTGCTGAACATAGGCCTCCCCCAGAGCACGCCACCTTGAGCGGCTGCTCGCCTCCTGCATCCATCGGCTCCCCGCGGCTTTCACCAGGTCGTCGGTCCACCGAGTGGGGGGCCGGCCTACGCTGCGTCTTCCGGTTCGTGGTCGCCACTCGAGAACCTTTCTTCCCCATCGGTTGTCAGTTCTACGAGCGATGTGGCCTGCCCATTGCCACTTCAACTTACTAACTCTAAGAGCTATATCGGTCACTTTAGTTCTCCTGCGGATCTCCTCGTTCCGGAGCTTATCTCGCAGGGAAACACCGAGCATAGCTCGCTCCATAGCTCGCTGCGCGACTTTGAGCTTACTAATGAGGCCAACAGTAAGAGACCATGTCTCAGTTCCATAAGTCATCACTGGCAACACACACTGATTGAAAACTTTCGTTTTCAGGCTCTGCGGTATTTTGGACGAAAAGATAGGACGAAGCTTCCGGAACGCTGCCCAGCCGAGTTGGATTCTTCGCGCCACCTCTTTGTCGAAGTTGGACCTACCTAATTGGACAATCTGTCCTAGGTAGACATACTTGTCGACAACTTCGAGAGTATCGTTCCCAACAATTACCGGTATAGGTGGAACATGAGCATTAGACATGATCTTTGTCTTGTCCATATTCATCTTAAGACCAACCTGCTGGGAGACTCTACTGAGGTCGTTGAGCATGGTGCTAAGGTCCTCGAGCGATTCCGCCATTATGACTATATCATCGGCAAAACGAAGGTTAGTGATGTACTCGCCATTTATGTTGATGCCAGATCTTTTCCACTCCAAGAGCTTGAAAACATCCTCCAATGCGTTTGTGAACAGTTTCGGAGAAATAACGTCTCCCTGTCTCACGCCTCTTTGCAATGGAATTTGTTCCGTACTCTGGTCCTGTAGTCGGACTGACATAGTGGCCTTACTGTACAAACACTTCAAAACTTCGATATACCTATAGTCAATTTGGCATCGCTGCAAGGACTGCAGCACCGCCCAAGTCTCGATTGAATCGAAGGCTTTCTCATAGTCCACAAACGCTAGGCATAACGGCCGATTATACTCTTCGGTCTTCTGTATAATCTGGCGCAGCGTATGAATGTGGTCTATGGTGCTAAAGCCTTTTCGGAAACCGGCTTGTTCGGGAGGCTGGAATTCATCAAACCTGCGTGCGAGACGATTCGTAATGACTCTCGAAAACAGCTTATACACATGACTCAAGAGCGAGATGGGCCTATAGTTCTTCAATAAGGTGTTATCGCCTTTTTTGAAGAAGAGCACCACCACGCTCTTGTGCCATGCCTCTGGCGTTGTACCTTCAATGATGACAGAATTAAATAACTTCTGGAGGACTAAAAGTACCGGTCTACCACCCGCTCTCAGAAGTTCGGTCGTAATTCCATCTTCACCTGGTGCCTTGTTGTTTTTAAGCTGTTTGAGGGCCATTCTAATCTCGTACAGGCTGACGTCCGGGATATCTTCGGTATAGTGTCGGACTAACTTGGCTCTGATGTCCTGAGCTGTGTTAGTAGCGGGCTTACGTGTCGAGGTGTATAACTGTCCATAGAAGTTCTCGATCTCTCTCAGAATCTCAGGCTTGGATGAAATGACGCTACCATTTTCGGTCTTCAGTTTTGTCATTTGGTGTTGCCCAATAGACGAATCCTTTGCGAACACTTTAGAGCCTTGGTTCCGCTCAATTGCGGCCTCAATACGTGAAGTACTAAGAGCACGCAAGTCGTGTCGCAAGGAACTCCAGATTCGTCTATTGAGTTCACCGTAGGCTGACATATCAACTGAAGACTGCAGCTTCATTTCGCTCCGATCGGCCATTAGCTCAAGAGTTTTTTCTGAGAGCTTTTGAGTCTTCTTTCGGCGTTGGGTCTTAAAGAATTTCGATCCAACAGCTTGGACAGTTTCCACCAACCCGTCGTTTAGCTCGTCCACTGTGTTACAGTCGGCTAGGCACTGGAAGCGATTTTGGAGTTCCAGCTGAAAGCCTTCGGGGTTTTGGATTTGGACAGGATTTGGACGGAGCGTAGACTTCACCAGACATGACCTTTCGAGCTTAACATTGATATTCAATGTGCCTCTAACAATACGGTGATCGCTACCGGTTTTCACCTTGCTGATCACAGAGACATCATCGAATATGTGCTTCTTGGTCGTCATGATAAAGTCTATCTCATTTTTAGTGGAACCGTCGGGACTTATCCACGTCCACTTCCTGGATGGCCGCTTCTCGTAGAAGGAGTTCATCATAAAGAGTTCCTCCTTCTCCATGAAGTCAGCCAGCCTCTGTCCTCGAGGGTTCCGCTGCCCGTATCCAAATGGCCCCACTCTCAGCTCATCGCTATTCCTTGTGCCCAACTTCGCATTGAAGTCTCCCATCACAACGGTGAAGTATGTTTCGGAAGTATGCATGGCTTCGGATATGTCCTCATACATAGCTTCTACTTCATCGTCTGAGTGTGCCGACGTCGGCGCGTATACCTGTATAACCTTCAACGAATACCGTTTGGTTATTCGGAGTACCAGGTACGCTACCCTGGCCGACACACTGTCGACTTTGACCACGTTGTTGACGAGAGACTTGCGGACGAGAAACCCGACACCCCCTTGGGAGAGTTGGTCTCCCTCCCGGTAGAAGAATAAGTTACCGGAATTTAGGATTATCGTGTCCTGTCCCTGTCTTCGGACTTCTGACAATCCCATTACATCCCAGCGTAACTTACCCATCTCCGCCTCTAGCTCGACCATCCTTTCGTCAGCCTTCAGTGTGCGCACGTTATGTGTTGCCAGGGCCAGGGGTCGTCGTTGGGGTTGGTAGCCGGGCGTCTGCCGGGGATTCTTCGCACCCCTTGCCCTGCCGTTACCGTGGCCGCTACCGTAGCCACGGGATAGCAGAGCTGCCGGGGACTGGGGGCCGTTTTTATTTGTGCTTGTCATTAGGGGGGGGGGGGGGGGGGGGGTTTGCCATAATCACCACGCTTGGCAGGCGGCTTGGTGATCGCAGTAGGTGAAGATTGATTATCACCAAGACCGAGGGGAACGCTGCGACCCATTCCCTGGATATTCCCTTAGCCGCCTTCTACGGCACCCACGGGAAGAGATGGGGTGGTCCTATTCGTAACCGGGACCACACGGCATAACCGAGTACCACAGCTCTCTCTATAGCCCGTTTCGCGAGTTTGACCTTACTAATGAGGCCAAAAAAACTGGCCCTGAAAAATCACAGGCTCTAGCTATTATACGGCAAACATTTTGTATACCTATAGGGTCAGATGGTCAGTCAAAACAATACATTGAGAGATTTCAAAAAATGTCATCACCATCATGATCATCATTGACAGCCTGAAGACGTCCACTGCTGAACATAGGCCTCCCCTAGAGCACGCCACCTTGGGGGAAAAATGTAGATAGGATCAATTTGGAGAGATTCATTGGGTACCCTTTATTACTACATCGTTTTTTACATCGTTTGGCAATTGTTTACTTTTGTCAATATATAAAACATAAAAAATCTGTCAAAATTAGACGTGGAGACTTGGATATTCCCATCCCATGCTGACAGAATCCCTTGTCAGAGCAGAGGCCTTATCGTGTGTCTGGTGGCGATGGTGATCGTATGATCTCTTGCTCACACTCATGCACGGACTTGTAAATTGGCGGGAGCAGGATGGCAGGCAAAGCCCATATCCAGAACGGTTACGCGATAGGAGTGCTAACCTGAGTCAGCCTAAAGAATGTAAAACCATTTCAACTATCTATTCTCAATAACCTTTCAAAACTTTTAACTAGGAACACGGAGGAGACAGTCGATGATCCTTTTCCTAAATTCGCAAAAACTAAAAGATCGTTAAGAACTTTCCAAGGAAGCGACAGGTATCATGTCTGGGTACAATTTCGAGGTGTTACTACAATCAGCTGAAAGAAAAACTGCCAATCACGAGCAAAAACTGTGAGGACTTTTAATTGCATTGATAGGTTAAGACTTTTAGTTTGTACGATACGATCTGGTTGGAAACTAACACCTTTGTAAAGTTTTAATGACCCGGTTGGTTCTGATGAGCAAAAGTGAGACGATTTTATTACAATTTAAAGCAGCCAGGCAAGATTATACCTAAAATAAAAAGCACCTTCTTCATCTTCTTTCCGGACTACATTTAGATAGGATCACTTCTTTCAAAGAAAAGAAATATCGATGAATATACAAAGCTCCCCTTTTTTGGAATCGGCTATAAACACATTGGCGACGCCTTGCGCACGATTTGTGATGCGTCTGTATAATCACAAATCGTGTACACCATGACGCTACACTTAATCTACAATTCACTGTTGATAATAACAAATTAGAATTTAAAACTTTTAATTTAGTCCGTTGAGATTAATAACACGCTAATAACGCATCTTTGCCTTTTCCCATTTTGTTATTGGGGTCAGCTCCCAAATAATTTAGGAGCAGACACCAATAACAAAATTCAAAGAACGAGTAATTCTGGTACGGGTAAGAACTCGTAGCGGCGAGCTACCAGAATTACACGAGCGACTGCCATCTGACCTCGCAACCCATAAGGAACCAGTAACAGGTATGGTTAGACCATGTGTCAGATAAATACCACAATGAGCATGATAAATGAAAAATAAATTAAAATTCATCGGCATGTATAAAAGTCCTTCTATGTATATACCCCGTAATCACGGTTTGTAGTCTACCATCATAATCAGCAATAATTGTAGAATTTTCTTTCATAAACTAATCAACGATTTGCACATGCGAACACCATTATCTGTTAAATACAATGCGTATTTATAATGAAATAAAAAGGTATGGAATTAGTTTCCATTATGATAAACCAAACAATTTGCCAATGTGACTTATACCCGCTGCACTTCAGTTTGACAGCTCTAATTTCGTTCTTAACTATCTAATTTACCTTCACAATACTTTTGAAATTATGTAATTACCAAACACTATCGTAATTCTACGAGGATACGAGGAGATTCACAGGAGAACTAAAGTGACTGATATAGCTCTTAGAATTAGCAAGTTGAAATGGCAATGGGCAGGCCACATCACTCGTAGAACTGACAACCGATGGGGAAGAAAGGTTCTCGAGTGGCGACTGTAAACCGGAAGACGCAGCGTAGGCCGGCCCCCCACTCGGTGGACCGACGGCCTGGTGAAAATGCAGCAGGCAAGCAGCCGCTCAAAGTGGTGCTCTGTGGGGGAGGCTTATGTTCAGCAGTGGGCGTCTTCAGGCTGTTGATAATGATGATGATGATCGCAATTCTGGATTTATTCCAAAGCCCTTTGACCTACACACGTGCAAAGCAACCTACACATAAGCTGTAATTCTACCCACACTAACGTAATTGTGTGGTTCATTACTTCATTACACACTCACACAACGTTATAATACCCATACAGACGTAATTATACGGTAATTAATTGCTGGCGAACCACGTTCCGCGGTTTGCGGGTTGCTAGGGTTGTGCTGATAACTAAGGGTGTCACCTTGATGTAATGGAAAGGAAGACATCCTTCAGTCGTTAAATACGATGGTGTGGTAACCTTAGATATTAACCAATCGTCTTCCTACAGTTAATTCATTTGCGACTTGTGTACGGCCCGATTTTACAAATCACAATTTACATTTAGAATTTCGCGGATCCTCTATCTGGCTCTATTTTTGAAGTTATTAAATAACTGAATTTACTTACGAAAAATCTGGCTAAACTATGTTCTTATAAATAAAATTACAATTAATGTTTAACAATAATATCATAGATTTTCATCCAAACAAGTTTTCATGCATAAAAACAGGATAGAAAGAAAAAAAATAGTGTATTCATGATACTATAATGAAGCTATGCGTCCAAAAGAAACAGAAACTGTATTGCCACGCCATCACCACCGTAGCGTAGGTTGAAACTTTATCATGCAAAGTTCTAACTATAAGTTATCTATGATGGCGTTTAGCATTAAATAAGTGGTAGGTTCAAGTAATTTGGTAGGTACTTGTTGTGGGCTAACTGGCTCCACCTTAGATAATCTTGCCTAGAGGTGTGAACAAATTGACTGCAGCTGCCCCAGCATGGACGGTAGACAAAATTGTCTTTCCCCTGTTTTACTTCACTTGACAAGCAAGCATGGATGAAGAAGTGGCATAAAACAGAGAAAGGCAATATTCTCCACCGCCCGTACTAGGCCGGTTGATGGCCTAGCATGCGCACCGCGAGAAAACTTGTCGTCGCTGTTAGAGTGTGACACTTAGGAGCTACCATAGTCTTGTCACGGTCTCTCACGAGAAAAATGAAGAGAAAAGTTTGTCGCGATGCGCATGCTAGGCGGGTTGGTTTAGCAACCATGTAAAACACAGTTCATATAGCTCATTTTTGTTACTGTATGGTGCATCACCAAGACTCTGGTAATATTTCTCTTATTGTACCAGCTTCCACTTGATTTGATTAATAAATAACACCCAATGGTCACATACATAGATCCTGGACCCTAAGTAGGTTTCCCTGTATCCACCATGGGGCCATGGACGACGAGGACCATGGTCCCACAGCACACTGACACAAAGCAAGTAATTTTTTTTTTTGTACACAAATCCTTGTGCTGTCGCGGGAATCAAACCCGCCGCCTTATGAGCCGGGTTGTACGCCGACCAGCTCAACCACCACACCACAGAGGCTATCAAACTACCAGGAATCAACAATGCTGGAAAATATTCTGCCAAAAACAATTTTATAGGATTAAACGGAACGAATAGCTCGTCACGTCATTCAATCGCATAAAAAATATATATATATATATATATATATATATATATAATAAAAACACACTTTTTACGACTGGAAATATAAAATCGTAGTTTTTCCTCTGACGTTGGATGACAATGGCAAGTGTTAGCGATAACACATCGAACGATCCAATCTTATAGTTTAAGAGCTAGGCTAGGTTTTTAAAAAAACCGACCGCGAAAACGGTTAACTGGTAATAACCCGTATTCATATTAAAGAAGTCACAGACTACGTTCCTGATGGTAAGCGCTATCCTATAAAACTTATAGTTTGAATTGAGAAGGTATGACAGGAGAACGTACTTCACTTTTTCCACAAATAACATTATTGACACAAATTTGCTATTTCTAAGAAGTTTGTTCTTTGTGTGGGTAGAAAATTTAGGTAGGGGTTTTACTAGACGGTAGGACTTTTCTGCAAAGTTCGTCTAGGTAGGTACCACCGCTTTGCCAGTTATTCTGCCGCCAAGCAGTAGTGTGCAAGCACTACTGTGTTCTGGTTTGAAAGGCATTGTAGCTAGTGAAATTACTGGGCAAATGAGACTTTAAAATCTGATCACACAGTCTAGTTATCTTACTACTTACTACTATTACTCTTAATCTTATTACTAGACTGTGTGAAGTCTCAGGATGATGTGCGCAGTGCAGTATCACGCGAAACTTCATTATTTTAAAGTTCCGAGTGACACTGCAACTGTTATGGGCAGCCGTGGCGCTTAACATCAGGCAGCTTCTTGGTTAAAATATTGTAATAAAACACTTCCATAATGTTTTAAATTATTTGCAGAAAATACATACTCCTAAAATAATTTTTCCTTATACACAAATCTAAATTTCAAACAGAATTTCGGGAAAACGAAAAGCCTTTTCTATTCATTACATCACTAATCCGGAAATCGGATACATTTTTGTTTTTTTAACCCTATCACTGCAAGGCAAATTGAAAACCGGTCTAAACAAATTGTTTTATACAAGTCACGATCAGATTACAGGTGTGCGGTGTAGGGGCACCATGAGTTTAGTGTTTTTAGTATTCTCCGTGATAGTGGATTTTAAACCTTGTAGGTAAGAGCTTTAAGTCGTATATTACAGCGTCATCAGGTGGTTTACAGCGTCACCGGGCGGAATGTTCTTACATTGAAACGCATTTAAAAAACTGAGACTTGCACTAGCAATGTTTGAAACTACACAAATATTAGCATTGCTTGCAACGGTTTTATTTCAAATATCAACCTGAAACAACAGGTTTAAATGGTTAGATAGATTTATAGATAGATTCATCAATCATTTCAATGTGTTAACACATTGAGATGATTGATAAAGATGATTGATAAATGTATCTATGATCTGTTGTTGATGTCTTCAACAACTATTGTAGTTTTTCAACGCTTTTGCACCGATATAATTATATATGAAACAGTCAAATAGTTTGAATGTGAGTTTCAATTGGTTTCACTCAAACTGCGTAATAAATGGTCACCCTACACAAGGGTTACACAGGATTACTCGCGAGCAGTCAAATAGTTTGAATGTGAGTTTCAATTGGTTTCACTCAAACTGCGTAATAAATGGTCACCCTACACAAGGGTTACACAGGATTACTCGCGAGCAGCGTGCGAGCATTGAAAAGCTGGTATTGGCCGCACGGATTTCGTTATTGAGATGGGATGGACTGAACTTTTTGCAGGTCAGCAGGTATATGGACTGTGGAACGGCGTTTTTGTTTTATTTGTATAATTTGATTTAATAGAAACGAATAACGGTCATTTTTATATTTTAACTAAAGGCATGGTTTCATACTTTTTCCCGCGGTAACTGGAATAAGACGTACCCAATGTTGATTTCAGTGGTGAAAACAATCTGTGTGAATAATTTCATCCAAATTGGTATAACCGCTTTAGCATGAATACCAAACAAACAGAAAAACACACAAACGAAAAGCAAAGATAAAGACAGACAACGACTCACTTTTAACTATACACTTATATTAGGCACGGAATATTTTTATCACTATCCTTAGATAAATTATTGTGCTGATGAAAAGGTAAGGTATATTATCTATTTTTCGTTTGTTTTAGCTTCACTTTCTAGTAGGTGCAACTCATGATGTCCTATTCTGAAATTAATAAAATATATTTATAATTATGGTTTTTTATGGCAGTAAACATAGGCATAGTAAGCGATTTTCTAAATAATTATGTTTTATTTAGACTTTAAATACTAAAAATAAAAACTAAACTCCACCTCTTAAACTATATCCAACACTCGAGCACTTCACTTGTCAGATCGAGTTCGCGCCACATGACGCATTTTGCGGAAACGTGAGCTCCCAGTCTATAGAGTCTATTGACTTATATCTTAGTTAATAAAAAGAAAAATTCTTTACCTCTAAATAAAAATACCACAATGTTATGTGAACAACTGATTATTGAGTTATAGATAAGGTACTTTTGTTGTAAATACCTACAGGGTGGATGCCGTAAGTAGAGGGAGGGGAGTTTGCCATAATCGCCAACGCTTGGCAGGCGGCTTGGTGATCGCAGAAGATTTTAATATACCGAGAAGAATGCTGCTTCCCATTCCTTGGATATTCAATAGTCAATAATCCCTTAGCCAACTCCTATGGCACCTGCGGGAAAAGATGGAGTATTACTATCCTCAAACCAGTACCACACGATATATACAGCTATATGTTGGTAGATACATACCATATTTTTCACCGTGAAACAAATCTAAGCCCTTCCCTTTTCACCATAAACCATTTCTCAAAAGCCCTGCCATATGGCGACAGCATGGTGGTCGACTTGTAAATCATAAGTCGCTTTCTAGGAAACGCCGACGCGATAAAAATTATATTGCGCATGAGTCGGTGGAGTTCATGGGCGGGTGAGGTATGTTTGAGAGCGGTTAGCGATTCCGCTATGCTTATAGATTACTCGATTGGGCGTAACTAAAAAAATTGGTACTTGGTAATTGGTTGGCGGTTGGTATTTGTTGGTTGGTGGGTATTTATGACTATTGGCATTCCTTACGTTACAGTCGAATTTACAATGACAAAACGATGATTTTTGCAACCCAGATAAATCTTCTCCATCCAAAGGTTGCCTAAGCTGTACCTAAATCTATGTTAATCTTTTCATGACTAAATGGCTAAAGTTATGATAATTGATTGACTCAGGCGTGACTTCGCGGAAGTTCATCTTAATAACAAAATGAAAAAAGTATATCTAGTGTAATTCCGCTAAAAGATCATATAAGATTATCTATATTGGGGAAGCTGCAAATGACTGTTGTAGGCAAATGTATTACAAAAATGATTAGAAACGTTTATAATGTATAATATTTATTGAAACCAAAACTGGGATGGCTAAATTGGTCCAACATTCGTTGCGCAGGATTAGGAAAAACCCAGTAAAAACCTAATCAGACCAATGGCAAACTAACATAAACGATCAAAATTAATTTTAAACAAATAAATTATAATACTAGTATTTAACTATTAACTTAGAATACTTAAATATATTAATTAAATTAAATGAACATAAATAATTCCGAGAAATAATCTAAACGAATATAATAATAAATTTAAATGAATATAACCCAAAATTACATATACCTAAAATATACTACATATACCTAACAACAATCACCTACACTAACCCAATATAGACAATCTTTACCGACACGTGTTTCGCCTCTCCACGAGGCATCCTCAGGACTGATGTTGACTCGACGAAGGCTCGTGCGAAAGTGACTGGGCCCGCCGGCCAGCCGCGCTTATATACGATTTCGTACCCTACCCCCACTAAAAATACGTAGCAAAGGTGACGAAACAATATTGGTTTGGTCATTCAACAATGTACTAGATGGGCTGTTGTGTTTGTGGGGCTAAAGTTATTGTAGTAAAATTTGTATAGGTACTTATGGTTTGAACTCTGAGCGCAAAAGTGATAAAATAGCCCTTTTGCAACAAAATATTTTGAGTTTGAGATATTTTTTTTATTTCAACTACAGCTCATGATGCGCGTGAAGCTTTTAAAAACTCACAATCATGTAGTTTTATAACTGCATAACGCTTAAGTTCATCATCAACAGCCTATGAAGACGTCCACTGCTGAATATAGGCCTCCCCCAGAGAGCTCCGCTTTGAGCGGTTGCTCACCTCCTTCATCCATCGGCTCCCCACGGCTTAAGTTAGTGAGGCTTATCACTTGTTTGGCTTCACTTTCTAGTTCTGAGCATTCACATTTTATACCCGCTAGCAGAAGGGCTCAACCCCTAATAAACATAAAAGGCGACGTCCTTTCCCACAATGTTTTGATTCGGTTGAGCCAAAGCGGGGCTATTGAAACGGTTATTATGACATTTTATTATAATGGAGACATATTGCTCTATTTGTGTTAGCTTCCTTCTGAAATATGGGGGGGTTCAGGATATTCTTGAAGGAACAAACTGACTTTAAACGCAGCGGCTCTGACTGTGGACACTGAGACGCGGTGTTACTGTTGGCCTTATCGGTAAGCTCATTCGCATAACGAGCTATCGAGCTCTTTGTAGGTAATGGCAGGCCCAGACCACATCGCTCACGGTGACATAGGATGGATTAAAATTCTCGAACAATTATAGTGATCATAAACTGGAAGACGCAGCGTATAGGTATTAGTGTTGCCGAACTATCGATAGTTTTATGATAGATATTTTTCATAAGGAAAAAGCCATACTATCGATACTATCGGTAGCTCAGAATGAGGCAATACCTACTATTGAATGAGTGCAATTGGTACTATCGATAGTATAAGCCTATAGAAAGTGTTTCGATTGTTTGGCTATCGATAGACTATCGTTTATTTATCGATAGTCGACTATCGATCGCCTTTGGATAGCCGCTCCTTGCCTCTTGCATCCAAGATGCAAGAGGCAAGTAGCTAATCATAGTGGGGATGTATGGGGGATGCTTTATTCAGTAGTGACCGTGTGACGGCTGATGATGACGAGTGCTGCCAGCATTCTAACGACCTAGCACCTGCCTACTCAGTCAAACTGGCAGTAGGCTATTTGACTACTATTAAAAATTAACAAGTTTATATTATTTTCATAAAGAAGGTTAAAGAAGAAGGTACTTTAAGTCGTTATGTACATATCATTAATTAATTTTGTGGTATACAATAAAGAGTTTTTATATTGTATTGTATTGTTAAAATGTATCATGGATTGATTTCTAAGTGTAAACCACACTTCATATATCTATAAAGATATATCTTAAAATTCAAGAAGTGTGGTTTACACTTAAAAATCAATCTATGATAAAAGCAAGCGCGCCATCTCTCGTCATTTGATAGTATCGGAATTACTACTAATGAATAGATTACCTGTCTTAAACAGGTTCTATAGATGTCGCCACGACTGCTTAGTCGGTGAACACATAGTCTTTGAAAATTTTCGCAGTCAGCGGTCATGCGACGATAGCTTAATTGGTAGAGCGTCTAATCCGGTGAGTTGGAAGGCGCGGGTTTAAATCCCACTGGTTACTAAAATTTTAAGAATTATAATAAATCCCGTGATTTATTGACCGGTTTTACCTATTTTTGCAATTATTACTCCGTAGTAATACGCTTTTAAAGTTTCTGGAGGGGGCATCACCTGTCCCTTTCTCGCAAAACAGAGCTCGTGTGGAGCTTCCTTACAGCTACCATGAAGACAATTTATGACGTCACATGCTAAAGGGACTGTAGAGCTACCATAGAGGTACCACAGCTTAGTAATAAGGTACTATGAAGAACCAAGAACTGACGTCACTGCATGCTTGAGCTGTGTCTTTCTGTTCCTGTATTTTAAATTTCTTACTACTTAGTAATTTTGTCCCGTGTGGTCCCGGTTACGAATAGGACCACCCCATCTCTTCCCGTGGGTGCCGTAGAAGGCGGCTAAGGGAATATCCAGGGAATGGGTCGCAGCGTTCCCCTCGGTCTTGGTGGCAATCAATCTTCACCTACTGCGATCACCAAGCCGCCTGCCAAGCGTGGTGATTATGGCAAACCCCCCCCCCCCCCCCCTAATGACAAGCACAAATAAAAACGGCCCCCAGTCCCCGGCAGCTCTGCTATCCCGTGGCTACGGTAGAGGCCACGGTAACGGCAGGGCAAGGGGTGCGAAGAATCCCCGGCAGACGCCCGGCTACCAACCCCAACGACGACCCCTGGCCCTGGCAACACATAACGTGCGCACACTGAAGGCTGACGAAAGGATGGTCGAGCTAGAGGCGGAGATGGGTAAGTTACGCTGGGCTGTAATGGGATTGTCAGAAGTCCGAAGACAGGGACAGGACACGATAATCCTAAATTCCGGTAACTTATTCTTCTACCGGGAGGGAGACCAACTCTCCCAAGGGGGTGTCGGGTTTCTCGTCCGCAAGTCTCTCGTCAACAACGTGGTCAAAGTCGACAGTGTGTCGGCCAGGGTAGCGTACCTGGTACTCCGAATAACCAAACGGTATTCGTTGAAGGTTATACAGGTATACGCGCCGACGTCGGCACACTCAGACGATGAAGTAGAAGCTATGTATGAGGACATATCCGAAGCCATGCATACTTCCGAAACATACTTCACCGTTGTGATGGGAGACTTCAATGCGAAGTTGGGCACAAGGAATAGCGATGAGCTGAGAGTGGGGCCATTTGGATACGGGCAGCGGAACCCTCGAGGACAGAGGCTGGCTGACTTCATGGAGAAGGAGGAACTCTTTATGATGAACTCCTTCTACGAGAAGCGGCCATCCAGGAAGTGGACGTGGATAAGTCCCGACGGTTCCACTAAAAATGAGATAGACTTCATCATGACGACCAAGAAGCACATATTCGATGATGTCTCTGTGATCAGCAAGGTGAAAACCGGTAGCGATCACCGTATTGTTAGAGGCACATTGAATATCAATGTTAAGCTCGAAAGGTCACGTCTGGTGAAGTCTACGCTCCGTCCAAATCCTGTCCAAATCCAAAACCCCGAAGGCTTTCAGCTGGAACTCCAAAATCGCTTCCAGTGCCTAGCCGACTGTAACACAGTGGACGAGCTAAACGACGGGTTGGTGGAAACTGTCCAAGCTGTTGGATCGAAATTCTTTAAGACCCAACGCCGAAAGAAGACTCAAAAGCTCTCAGAAAAAACTCTTGAGCTAATGGCCGACCGGAGCGAAATGAAGCTGCAGTCTTCAGTTGATATGTCAGCCTACGGTGAACTCAATAGACGAATCTGGAGTTCCTTGCGACACGACTTGCGTGCTCTTAGTACTTCACGTATTGAGGCCGCAATTGAGCGGAACCAAGGCTCTAAAGTGTTCGCAAAGGATTCGTCTATTGGGCAACACCAAATGACAAAACTGAAGACCGAAAATGGTAGCGTCATTTCATCCAAGCCTGAGATTCTGAGAGAGATCGAGAACTTCTATGGACAGTTATACACCTCGACACGTAAGCCCGCTACTAACACAGCTCAGGACATCAGAGCCAAGTTAGTCCGACACTATACCGAAGATATCCCGGACGTCAGCCTGTACGAGATTAGAATGGCCCTCAAACAGCTTAAAAACAACAAGGCACCAGGTGAAGATGGAATTACGACCGAACTTCTGAGAGCGGGTGGTACACCGGTACTTTTAGTCCTCCAGAAGTTATTTAATTCTGTCATCCTTGAAGGTATAACGCCAGAGGCATGGCACAAGAGCGTGGTGGTGCTCTTCTTCAAAAAAGGCGATAACACCTTATTGAAGAACTATAGGCCCATCTCGCTCTTGAGTCATGTGTATAAGCTGTTTTCGAGAGTCATTACGAATCGTCTCGCACGCAGGTTTGATGAATTCCAGCCTCCCGAACAAGCCGGTTTCCGAAAAGGCTTTAGCACCATAGACCACATCCATACGCTGCGCCAGATTATACAGAAGACCGAAGAGTATAATCGGCCGTTATGCCTAGCGTTTGTGGACTATGAGAAAGCCTTCGATTCAATCGAGACTTGGGCGGTGCTGCAGTCCTTGCAGCGATGCCAAATTGACTATAGGTATATCGAAGTTTTGAAGTGTTTGTACAGTAAGGCCACTATGTCAGTCCGACTACAGGACCAGAGTACGGAACAAATTCCATTGCAAAGAGGCGTGAGACAGGGAGACGTTATTTCTCCGAAACTGTTCACAAACGCATTGGAGGATATTTTCAAGCTCTTGGAGTGGAAAAGATCTGGCATCAACATAAATGGCGAGTACATCACTAACCTTCGTTTTGCCGATGATATAGTCATAATGGCGGAATCGCTCGAGGACCTTAGCACCATGCTCAACGACCTCAGTAGAGTCTCCCAGCAGGTTGGTCTTAAGATGAATATGGACAAGACAAAGATCATGTCTAATGCTCATGTTCCACCTATACCGGTAATTGTTGGGAACGATACTCTCGAAGTTGTCGACAAGTATGTCTACCTAGGACAGATTGTCCAATTAGGTAGGTCCAACTTCGACAAAGAGGTGGCGCGAAGAATCCAACTCGGCTGGGCAGCGTTCGGGAAGCTTCGTCCTATCTTTTCGTCCAAAATACCGCAGAGCCTGAAAACGAAAGTTTTCAATCAGTGTGTGTTGCCAGTGATGACTTATGGAACTGAGACATGGTCTCTTACTGTTGGCCTCATTAGCAAGCTCAAAGTCGCGCAGCGAGCTATGGAGCGAGCTATGCTCGGTGTTTCCCTGCGAGATAAGCTCCGGAATGAGGAGATCCGCAGGAGAACTAAAGTGACTGATATAGCTCTTAGAGTTAGTAAGTTGAAGTGGCAATGGGCAGGCCACATCGCTCGTAGAACTGACAACCGATGGGGAAGAAAGGTTCTCGAGTGGCGACCACGAACCGGAAGACGCAGCGTAGGCCGGCCCCCCACTCGGTGGACCGACGACCTGGTGAAAGCCGCGGGGAGCCGATGGATGCAGGAGGCGAGCAGCCGCTCAAGGTGGCGTGCTCTGGGGGAGGCCTATGTTCAGCAGTGGACGTCTTCAGGCTGTTGATGATGATGATGATGATGAGTAATTTTTTAAGATATTTAATTTTTGTTTTCACGACTGTTTATTTTTTGAGAAAATAATTTATTTCACCTATAAAAAAATAACGGTTAATTAGCCTGTACTAGTATGCTGGAGCATTTAGTCTTCTACAGACAAACATTGGAACTTTTTAGTAACAAGAGCATACATTTTTCATTATTTTTCATATCCATTTTTACATGTCGCCAAGGTTCTCTGAAAATATATGATTAAAATCCGACCTCCGACACAGGATTTTCACATTATGTACGCGAAAAATCTCCGTTCCACACACTCAGACATCAAAGAGGCGTGATGACGCAATCATTTTAACTCGCTTTAGCTAAATTATGATTTCTTTTACTTCGCGTTTACATAATGTACAGTTAATTTACATTTTTACGACGGAGTTTGTGTCGTGGATAATTTATTATTTACGCGAGATGAAAAAACATGCTGAATCTATTTAAGTTTTGCTAAACAAAATAACCAGCCAAGTGCGAGTCGGACTCGCGCACGAAGGGCTCCGTATCATTATCTATAAAAATAAGCAAAAAATATAACGTTTGTTGTATGGGAGCCCCCTTAAATATTTATTGTATTCTGTTTTTTTAGTATTTGTTGTTATACAATACCAGCAACAGAAATACATCATCTGTGAAAATTTCAACCGTCTAACTATCACGGTTCATGTGATACAGCCTGGTGACAGATGGACGGATAGACAGACAGACAGACAGACAGCGAAGCCTTAGTAATAGGGTCAGTTTTACCCTTTGGGTACGGAACTCCAAAAACGGCATAAAAATCACGTTTGTTGTATGGGAGCCCCCTAAAATATTTATTTTATTTTAGTTTTAGTATTTGTTGTTATAGCGGCAACAGAAATACATCATCTGTGTAAATTGCAACTGTCTAACTGGTAAGTGACGGTAATGCTAAAAATATTTTGAAATAAAATTGTTCATCACAAAATGAATTACGTATACCTGCCTCTCTTTCTTTAGAGTGACCACGTTATTTCAAAGAAAGAGAATAAAATAGTACATTACGATATAAGTGTGCAAAGTAGATCAAGGTGGTAATATGCGCGCGAGCCCGCAGGTGAGCGCGTTATGGGAGCCGAGAGTGTAATGATCAAAACACGCATGCCATACGACGTTTTTCATCGCAGTTGCGAGGAAAAAAACGAGTTGTACTGTTAATTAACTTTGTTAAAAATGTCGAAACGAAACGAAAACTGGAACTGGAACTGGAACGTGAACTGGAACGTTTTGATAAGCGTCTAGTACAGGGTCTGTTTTGAATCGCGCTAAGAGTTCACAGTACGGCGCCTAGAACGCGAACTGAAACGTAAATTGGAACGTTAACTGGAACTGGACTTGAACGCGAACTGGAACTAGAACTGGAAAGTGAACTAGAACGTGAACTATAACTGGAACTGGAACGTGAACTGGAACGTGAACTGGAACTAGAACTGGAACTAGAACTGGAACTGGAACTGAAACTGGAACTGAAACTGGAACTGAAAAAGGAACTGGAACTGAAACTGAAACTGGAACTGGAAGTGGAAGTGGAACTGGGACTGGAATTGGAGCTGGAGCTGGAGCTGGAGATGGAACTGGAGCTGGAGCTGGAGCTGAGCTGCAGCTGGAGCTGAGCTGGAGCTCAGCTGGAGCTGGAGCTGGAACTGGAACTGGAACTGGAACTAGCTTGAACTAGCTGGAACTAGAACTGGAACCGGAACTGGTACTGGAACTAGAACTAGAACTAGAACGAAACGAAACGATGAAAATGAACGTATAACTTGCAGTGATACAAACTTAACTGAATCGGGTTATCCATAGTTACGTGCATGGTAATTTAGAGTAAAAAGCATACGTCTGTTTGTTGCATTATGATCCTAATAACGGGGGCAGAAGAGTCACTTTACGAGCAACTGTGATGATAGCATAGTTATATCATTCGCATTCTCTAATGTTTTAAACAAGCTTCTTGAATATACCAAACAAAACCTTGCCAGTATGTAAAAATTATCCACAAAATTACGTGCCACTTTGTAGCCACTCTAAGCTAGTGGCACACACATGGCATGCAAGTTATTGGTGCGCAGTGTGCGCGTGGACTTAGCTCTGTACTTTACTGTGGGCCG
This sequence comes from Ennomos quercinarius, assembly GCA_910589525.2. Taxonomy (NCBI): domain Eukaryota; kingdom Metazoa; phylum Arthropoda; class Insecta; order Lepidoptera; family Geometridae; genus Ennomos; species Ennomos quercinarius. Next base: position 13,984,034 of record OU342508.1, on the reverse strand, counting down.
TTAAATTTAACAGCCATGCATAATCTCGCCTCTGCTGGATAAAGATTAGGTATAGATACTCTTCTAAAATGATAGAAGTCGAATGCAGTTTTACGTTTTTGGATAAACAAAGAAAACTTATTTACGCATAAAAGTATCATCATCATCATCAACAACCTGAAGACGTCCACTGCTGAACATAGGCCTTACCCAGAGAGCGCCACTTAGAGTGGCTGCTTGCCTCCTGCATCCATCGGCTCCCCGCGGTTTTTACCAGGTTGTCGGTCCACCGACTGGGGGCTGGGCTATGCTGATGCCACTCAAGAACCTTTCTTCCCTATCGGTTGTCAGTTTACGAGCGATGTGGCCTGCCCATTGCCATTTCAACTTACTAATTCTAAGAGCTATATCGGTCACTTTAGTTCTCCTGCATAAAAATATATTGATAAGTAAAATTATTTTAGATTTCTTTCGAGCGGCAGTTTGCGCTGTAAGTGGTGCTCTATGGGGAAACCCATGTTCAACAGTGGCAGTTTTCAGGCTGAGTATGATGATGATGATGATGGACTGAATTACATGGTCTATCTTCTATCCTTATAGAATAAGTAATCTTCTATTCTACAGTGGATTTTTGAGGACCGTCCTGGTATTTGAAAATGTTATTGCCGTCGCTCTGCTCTCCAAACGTATGATAGAGACAATAGAGCCCATGAGTGAATTTACCTACATTTCAGCGTTTCGGGCGAAAACAATTTTCACCCTGTAAAACTTTACGAAAACTTTTGATTTTGGTGTCAATCGTTTGGATAGATTATAATGTATGCTTGTACAATATCCATCTTGATTTTTTTTTAAATATGTTTCGTGTTCTACTTCCAACTAACTACTTTTCTTCAACGTAATTTGACGCCAGATATTCGTAGTTTTAGGTGACTATAAATACGAAGATATTGCAAAACTTAAACTTACTGGCTAGACAGCATATAAAAATATCATCGTATACGCTTTTCTATGGAAATGGTTCTAACTTTATTAGTTGGCTGGTTGATAAGTCCTTCTAGACAACAACCGAATGAAACTAAAATTTGTGCGGAACTGAAAGTCACGTGATAACATTCCTGGTGTATGACTGTGGTGATTTCCACCTACAAACGCTCCTGTTACAACTAAATTAAAAAAACGTTATTGCTTTTTATTATTGACACTTACTAAACTTGTAACCTAAAGCGACATAAAACTCCCTTCATCTCTTCGACAATACTTTTTCAGCCCGCGTATTCACTTGTTTTTTTACAACTTTTTGTCTCTAAGTTGGCAGCACTGCCGTCATGTGGGCCGAGCATTGTGTTTCCAGTAGCAAAGTTTAAATTAAAAGTTCATTGGGTCAGTGACGCATGCGGGTAGTTTATTTTTTGTTAAACTAGGTTCCGACAATTCCGACTAGGGATTTATCTTGTTTATAATCCTTGCTAAAACCTGCACATATATTGTTCTAAAAAGGTTTATACTTACGACCACTTTGTCTACTTCTTGAAAATAAGTAGGTAGGTATCTTCATTATTTTCAAGAAGTAAAAAAGGGTTCACTGTCGAAACTCATAAAATCGTTTATCATAGTTTTGTTACAAATAAAAATGTTACTTATAATCATCATTTCACATAATGTGATTTAATATACTTTCACTACATCTAATTTTATTTATTATAAATCAAAATTAATAATAATCCAAATTTATAAGAATGAAACTCATAAGGCGTATATAATATAATAGTACAAATTTATAATGTTCTTTTACCATAACTAACTTAAATCATAAAACAAAATATCAATAATACTGTAAATGAATGTGACTGGAACTGTTGATTGTTATATTTAACGTAATTAGTTATAAAAACGTAGTACGGAAAACCAATTTGCTCTTCAATCTATGCAGGCACTTCATCCAGTCAAAACAAACAAGATTAACGTGTGGACTGTGTGCGGGTAATTGTAAAATAACTTATATTTTCTCATGTCATGTTGGTTTTGGTTGTGTAAATAACTTGAAATATCTATAAAAACACGTGTAAAATAATTAAATAAAATACAGGTAATCTGAAACTTAATATAGATGGTTTCTGTAATTTTTTATGTATATTTTTATATAAGCATAAGTGACTTCTGGCACTTCGCCGGCCGCTGCCGCGGCACGCTCGCTACGCTTCGCTTCGCTCGCTCGGCTCGTGCGATGTATGGTCACAGTTAACCTAACGCTCCTCCTCACTTCGCTCGTCGTCGCACCTATTTATGACTTTGCCTTAGACTAGTATCTTAGTATCTTTAGGGTATACATGCATATCTATATAATGATTTAACTACTTCAAAATTATTATTAAGTTAACTAAAAAAATATGAAAAAAGAACATTATGAACAATACAATTATGAATGCTGATTATTATGAAATTATAAGTAATGAAATTTATAATAAACAAAAATATGATAAAAAAATTCTTAACATTAACATTATAACATAAAATGTTATAAATTTAAACATTATTTGAATAAATTGTATAAGAAAAGATCAATATAAAAAGTAACTATTATGAACAAAGCTATTTATAAATAACCACCATTATAAATTTCATCATTATTAAAAATGAGGTATATGAAATGAAATTATGAATAATGAAATTATTAGTACAGACGGTATCCCGTAAAAAAGTTCTATTTACTGTCATATTCTGTGTATTGTCCAATAAACTCTAGAATTGGTTATATTTTTGGAATGATTGTCTAGAAATCCTGACCTGGGTTGTAGATTTCTAGAGAATCATTTCAAATATATTGCTCCTACCTGTCGTATATTTAAGGTTCAGTTTATTGTTGTCTGTTTTCTGAGAAATAAATATATTCTTAATTCTTATATATCCAAAATAACCAAAGGAAATTTTTAAGCATGTTATGAATACAATTTCCCAGCCACCAAGATACAGGCATAGCCGAGTTTGGGGCCCATTGTTACACCTAAGTACCTACAAATATGCACTATGTCTATGTCACTACCTAGGACTATTTTATTTTAATATTACAATACAATGTATCTTCCTCTCATTCTAGTTACAGCCTAAGTTAAGAATTGCATGTAACCTAATCTTTTTGGCAAATAAAAATTTAATTTACCTACTTTACTTTAAATGAAAATTTCCTCTGGTGCCTTAGGCAATGCGCTGTCTTTAGTCCCTCAAAAGATAAACCATAGAAGGTATAAAAATTTCATGCACGGTTGTGATTGAAATTTTTGCTTTTACGTTCACGATATAAATCCGTTACCTATTCAAAGAGAAAATATTTTAAACTTTTAACATTTAGGTATTACAAAACTTAATAACATGTCACGTAAAGTATTCAACTTATTTTAAAAAATCTCGAGCATTCTGCTAACATTTTTGCCAACTCTCAGCTCCTTTAAAACATTTGCAAATAAGAAGCTTTATTATGCAGGGACCGGAGCGTTGAACTGAACTATGAGACAGTATAAGCTTAGAATATTTCCAAAGATTTTTCTTAACCGCTTGCTTTCTCATACGAGTGGTTTTATCCATATAAAACAAAGTAAACTGAATGCAACGATGTCGCAAAGGTAAATGTGATGCTCTTGCTACGTCTTCGTTCAACAATTTTTGTATATTATAATTATGTTTTTTTACATCAACCTTATCTATCTAGAAGACTGCATGCCGCCGAAATGCGAATGTTGAGATAGGTGTGTAGTGTCAAGAGGATGGATAAAATTAGGAATGAGTACATAAGAGGTGGCTTGACAGTGGCACCGGTGACGGAAAAGTTGAGAAGCAAATGAAGCAATAGGCTAGCGTGGTATGGTCATGTCGTGCAGAGAGATGAAAGTCACGTTACCAAGATAATTTTGAGTAATGAATGTTGTTGATGTTGTTGTTTGTTGATGGTAAAAAGGTAGAGCATAACCGAAAAAAGTGTGTGCAAGCAGTAGTGTGCAAGCACTACTGTGTTCCGGTTTGAAGGGCATTGTAGCTAGTGAAATTACTGGGCAAATGAGACTTTATGATCTGATCACTCAGTCTAGTAATCTGATTATTAGACTGGGTGATGTCTCAGGATGACGTGCGCAGTGCAGTGTCGCGCGAAACTATTGTTTTAAAGTTCCGGGTGACACTGCAACTGTTATGGGCGGCCGTGTCACTTAACATCAGGTGAACGACTAGCTCGTCACGTCATTCAATCACATAAAAAAAAAAAAAAAAAAGTGTGGTTAGACTGTGTGAAAAATGATATGTGTGCTAAGGAGTGAATGTTGAGATGACGTCCGACAGACAAGAGTGGAAAAAAACATGCTGATCCGACCCCACTTAAGTGGGATAAGGGTAGGTGGACGATGATGATCTAGCATAGCAACCTAGCTACTTTAAAAAATCGATTTAAATAAAAGTCCAAACAAACAGTTGACAATGTTTCAAATTAAACATAGTAAGTAGGAAGAAGGATGAGCAAACAGAAATTATAGTCTTTTAATAACCCCGTAACGAGCTACAATATTACAACTTACTGCAACATCAACTAATCTCGCAGCAAAACTTCATCTCTACTTTGTGTAACTACAGGTAAACTATTTCAAACTACCCGCACGCTGCTAATACGGCGCCTCGATTATTATTTAAGCACAGTCAGATGTCTTTAATGGCGGCTGCCGCGCATTAGGCGAGCCGTATCTAAATAGTAATGTTACGATTATACGCAAGGCATAAAGATGGCACAGTGTAGGAGACAGACAGAAACACAGTAGGGAAATTTAGGTTAAAGAGAGATGTTTTATTGTTTATGTCAGATAGGTAATACATGGGTAATATATAGGTAGGTATATAGGTTGACAGTGATGACTTATGGAACTGAGACGTGGTCTCTTACTGTTGGCCTCATTAGTAAGATCAAAATCAAGTAACAAGCTATGCGGCTAGCTATGCTATCTAGTGGGGCGCCGGCCTACGCTGCATCTTTCGGTTCGTGGTCGCCACTCGAAAGCTTTTCTTCCCCATTGGTTGTCAGTTCTACGAGCAATTTGGCCTGCCCATTGCCACTCCAACTTGCTAATTCTTAAAGCTATATCGGTAACATTAGTTCTCATGCAGATCTCTTCAATTTGGATCATGTCTCGCAAGGAGACTCCGAGCATAGCTCATAAGTTTATCAGTGGTGTGCTATTGGAGAGGCCTTCGTCGAGCAGTGGACAAGGATAGACTGATTATGACTCAACTGAGATTTCCAAAAATAATTGTAAGTGTTGGCGACAAATTCTTAAATTCTCGGTAGCATACAAGCACTGAAACTTGCCCCTATAGGTTCATAACAGTGGTTTCTTTTGTACGAAAGATCTGTATAGCGCGCTATGTGCGCTTTGCGTACTTTTTGGATATTAGGGTTCAGTTGCAAGCCATTAGAAGGTTAAAGTAATTTTACTGTGGGTACATTTATGTGACTGTGGCGTAGGGGTCACGATGATTGTATAAATTATACGACTGAACTGTTGTACTACGATTATGATCTACCCGGCCCGACCGCAGGCTTCAGCGCGTGCTTTAATTTAATTCTCGACTACCTTCAATTTGGTCACATTTTGGTATACTACGTATCTACATAGCTTTTTTTTGTAGCTACTAGAATCTATTATGGCCCTATTATGGAGCTCCGTAGCTCCGTCGTCTTACTTAAAAAAACCAGCTAAGTGCGAGTCGCCAACAGAAGTACATCATCTGTGAAAACAACTATCCAACTAATAGGGGCGTTCGGATTGGAATCAGTATCGTTTTTGGCATTTGCAAAATTAGCGTTGTTGTAAACCGTTCGGTTTGAGAATTTCGCCAATAATGCCACTTTTACCACTTTTACTCACTACTCAAAACGAACGCAAAATAACCAAATGCGGTTTGTTATCTCAAAAACAAATTGGCGGAATTTTACATTACACACGTAAACTTACGTCTTCCTTCTCACTTCTCCGTGCTACTTATATCATTACGATGACTACAATTTTCACAATAAAAATTAATAATTTTTACATAACCGCGCCATAAATTATACGTCAATCTCTAATGTCAGAAAACGATCACTTTTAACCCACCTCCGCAGGTGGGTTAAAATTGGCAGTTCATGATGGCATTTTTAACTGTTTTTGAGCTATCCAAACGGTCGGTGAACGAAAACAGTTAAAAATGCAACTTTCGCTCACACATTCCCAAATCGAACGCTGCATGTGACCATTTTTGTCGTTTTTAACTGTTAATTTTGTCACCAGTAGGCCATCCGAACGCAAGTTATCACGTTTCATGCCTGGTGACAGACGAAAAGACAGACAGACGGACGGACAGCGGAGCTTTAGTACGGAATCCCAAAAAGGAAATATTATTTTAGATTTATTTCTTTATAACTTTAGAAGTGACTTACAGGTAATTGCTAAGATCTCTAAGCTATCTATTGATAAAATAGAATTATAAATCCAGTAGCCTAATAATGGATTAATAATTCCTGCCTGCTTGATGGTTTTAATAGGTATCGTGTATCATAATAATTAAATAGAAATAATTATATTTTAATACTATACATAATGTGAAATATAATTTGTATTGTTTTATATTGTTATGTATAGTTAGTAGTAAGTATAATTTATATAATGTATATATGTAGTTGCATGCTGTAGATATGTATATAATTTAGGTATATATTTGTTAGCATATAATTATGTAAGGGAAATGTAGGAAAGGCACCCACATAGGTTTTAAGAAAAAGTTCAAAACAAGCAAAATACTACATCATTTTAAAACCTGTAAGTTATAAGCTATAACTAGCTAGCTATAGCTTATGTTAGTTATTAATAGTTAATTTTCAATAAAATTCATCATTCTAGATATTCCTATCCATTAAGCCTATACAATAAAGCGCACATGCCGGCTTAAGAAGAGCCGTACGTTCAAAAGTTCCCGTAAATTCTGGGTTTTAAGTAATTTGGACCTAATACTGAAGATTGGATGTCTGTAATTTCAAATCTGCAAAACCGAAAATATTTACGGGACAATATGTTGTAAAATACCTACCTCCTTTCTAATAAAAAAAAAATACTGAAATCGGACTGCGCGTTAATAAATTACAACCAGGTACTTATACACTTTAAGTTTCATCCCTTCTCCCGAAAGAACCGGGAAAAATGGTGACACCGTCATTGTTCTACGTCTAAAAGCCAGACTGAAAAGTACCATCTCGCGACTGTCTTTTGATCTATAAAATTAAGTTGTGCTTTTTGTTTGGTACAAGTCATAAGATATCGGATGGAATGATATTATAGGAAGTAGGTATCACTGGGTTATCTTTCTACGTGTGGTTCGGTTCTTGATGCATGATGACGTTGCTTTCAGTACAAGTATAATGAATTATTTATTTAATAGTTTTTAACTATACATGGAAGGTAAAAAGCACAGTAATATATATATTATGTTATCTGTAATTTCATACAAAATCAACAACAAAGCAATCTATAATACGACTAAATGGCTAGACTAGGACGGAAGGGAATAGGTACTCCTGCCTATAGATAGATAAGCGTTTTGCTATGCATTTTATAGTGCGAACAGCCAATGAGTGGAACACCTTGCCGGCGTCCTTGTTTCCAGCTAACTATGATCTGGGTGTCTTCAAGACGAGAGTGAACAGGTATCTTCTAGGCAAGCATGTTCCATCGTAGACTGCGTCTTCGCTTTCCACCAGGTGAGACAGTGGTCACATGCTTTGCCTATAAGGAATTAAAAAAAATAGATGAACTCTTTATTGTAAACTCCATATTACAGGAAAACTGACCAGCTGCTGTTAAACGACTATTTTTAATTAAATCTCATTTACCTTTAACATCTGGATACCTGCATTTTGCATAACAATAGAATAACAATGTATGTTGTGTAACGGAAGTGACGTCAACCAGCGTACCAGCCCGCCATAGCCAAGCCATCATATTGACACCACCCCTTCCCCCAGCCCTAACTGTCAGCGACGCCATGCCATGGAGGGATAAGTGTGTCTATATAAGCCTGAGCAGCCATTACTATATTCATACCTGTTGCAATTTTATAAGAAGGAACAATTACAAGAAGTTACCGAAAGTCTGCCCGTTTTATTTCTGCTTCCGCTATAGTTGGCTAGATATCGCGCCACTGGGAGTCCAAGGGTTAAAGCTTGATCAAAGTTTGTAATAACGCATCTTTTGCTTCCGATACCAACAAAATTTTTAGTTGTGATACAACAAAAATGATTCTTTGAAAATATTTTGATCATTTGAAACTAATCATCATCATCAGCCGGAAGACGTCCTCTGCTGATCATCGCCCCTATAGAGCGCCACTTTTATCAGCTACTTACCTCTTGCATCCAACGGCACCCTGTGGTTTTGACAAGGTCTTTGGTCCACCTAGTGTGGACCAGCCTACGGCCTATCTAATCAAAACAAAAAAACTTTCGCTAAGTCATTACCTCTTATAATTTGCACCACAACATAAAGACACAGCGCGAAAATAGAATTTTTTCCACAGTGACTGCAGGGAGGCTGCAGTTTTGTTCATTTGACACATAAAAGTACACAGCATTGTGTCTGATACCTTATGTAGAAGGAATTTAGATGTGTGTGGAAGCATTTTTAGATGCGCGACAAAAATTCTCGCATAGGGAAGTTATGAACATTGTAAGAAAGTGAGTATAGTAAGTAAAGCTAAGGACGAAAAGGAAAGTATTAATGTTGATCTTGTTTTGTTTTTAATATTATGAGTTGCAAATAAGCATAATGAAGCCCACCTGATGGTAAATGGTCACTGATACACATCTGCAACACCAAGGGTCCTGATGATGCATTGCTGACCTAAACACTTTATTGATATCATATCTAAAAGACCCCATGAGTCACATATACCATGATGTAACACTGTGGAAAGGCAGAAAAAAATCTACTTCACTACTAGGTTGGTAGTGGTAAGATGGTTTTTTTTTCTATATGGTAGAATATCTGGCAAAGCATTATGGTATGGTTTGCCAGATATTCTACGATTTGATTGGTATTGCCGCAGTAGTGTGCAAGCCCCAATTTGCGTTCTTTTTGTTTAAGCGGTGACTTGATCGAGAGTGTTCTTACTATTAAAGACCATATAAGATTTTTGAGTTAGAAACGTATTTAAATATTTTAATCTCTTTTTTGTTTAGGATTTGATACAATATTCCTAAGCGTTCTGCAATGTATTATACGCTTATACCACCTGCTAAAATCTACAATATTCAACTGTTCACAACTTGCGCGCTAAGTGGATAGGTAAGTTACCCAAAATATATATCGTTTGGTGAAAATTTAGCCTCGGGAAAATGTGGCCAAAGATAATTTCAATTCTGGATAGTCACCATTCCATACCAAACCACCAAAAACTTCAGTTTTGTAATAAGCACTAACAAATGCAAAGTGAGAAGTCATTATAAGCAAGCTAGTGTGTGGTAAATTTGAATACACTAGATAAATTTGATCTGTTGTATGGAAATCCATCAGCAGTAGTCTTCGACAGGGATATGAACAGCGGGAATGAAGCGACAAAAACTAAGAGGGAATAAAAGAAAGAGAGAGAAAGAAAAGAAAGGAAGAAAATACATTTATTCATAATATCACACATCATTACATTTTTACAAGTAGGCACTCATACAAGACAAACCACACAACAAAAAGACAGGCACTAAAAATATGTTGCATATAGGTCCATGCAATTAAGTTCGTAGGACTTTAGTAGCTGATATTCAGTCGAAAAGGAGATCATGAAGATGTTGTGGGTAACTTAGAGTTCGAGTATGTTAATACTCAATAGTTAGTGATGACTTATGGAACTGAGACATGGTCTCTTACTATTGGCCTCATTAGTAAGCTCAAAGTCGCTCAGCGAGCTATGGAGAGAGCAATGCTCGCTGTTTCCTTGCGAGATAAGCTCCGGAACGAGGAGATCCGCAAGAGAACTAAAGTGACCGATATAGCTCTTAGAATTGGCAAGTTGAAGTGACAGTGGGCAGGCCACATCGCTCGTTGAGCTGACAACCGATGGGGATGAAAGGTTCTCGAGTGGCGACCACGAACCGGAAGACGCAGCGTGGGCCGGCTTCCCACTCGGTGGATCGACGATCTGGTGAAAGCTGCGGGGAGTCGATGGATGCAGGAGGCGAGCAGCCGCTCAAGCTGGCGTTCTCTGGGGGAGGCCTAGGTTCAGCAGTGGACATCTTCAGGCAGATGATGATGAATACTCAAGATACGCAGAAGAAAGAGAGAGTTGATGAGAACATCGAGTGAAATATACCATTATAAAAGACATGAACCGATATTATGGCTTGACTGGCCTGATAGCTCAGTTGGTAGTAGCTCTGCCTTCTGAACTGTAGGCTGTGGGTTCGATTCCCACCCGGGACAAAGATTTGTGTGATGAACATAGGTGTTTGTTCTGTGTCTGGGTGTCATATATACTTTTGTTTGTAAATACATACATAGAATACAATAAGTATTGTATCAGTTGTCTGGTTCCCATAGTACAAGCTATAATGCTTAGTTTGGGGCTAGATGGCGCTGTGTGAAATGTCCACACATAATTATTATTATTTATTTATTTATTTATTATAGTGTATGAGATTCCTAACTCCACCTGTTACAAGCAACATAACATCTCGTCTGTGTTTCCGAATAGGTATAATCTGGATTTCAAGAAGAGAATGAAAAGGTTTCTTATAGGCAAGGGTGCTACATCGCCGATTTTCACATTGTCGCTTAACATCAGGAGAAATGTGGTCAATCGCAAGGTTCTCTATTGTGTACAAAAAGATAGTGGTGATACTGATGAAGCATAGTGTTTCAAACAGTGGAGTAATCGGGGAACATGGTAACAGTAACATAGTTATTTAGATGATAATTATGGTGACTGTTAGTAGGTATACCTCTTCTTCTCGTGTAGGCAAGTGGTCGGTCAGCCCCGATGTCAGAATTTTTAGGCCGCTCAAAGACTTCTGACTTGGTTTAAAGACCATTGTCTTAAGACAACAGCCGGGACCGACGACTTAGGATCAATTCAGACAGAGCTGCAAAATGCTCGAGCAGTTTTTAAGTGCTATATGAATATCAACCTTAACCTATTTAGACAAAGCTGAAAATAGTATGCAACATTACAATCTTATCTATTTTAATGTTGCATACTATTTTCAGCTTTGTCTAAATAGGTTAAGGTTGATATTCATATAGCGCTTAAAAACTGCTCGAGCATTTTGCTGCTCTGTCTGAATTGAGCCTTAACGTGTCCTCCGAAGCACGGTAGCGCTCAGTTGTAAAGTTTTTTGTCTTTATTTACTGGGGTTTTGAGTAGCAATTTTTTTTAGCTATTTACTTACAATCAGTAAATTCTAGTCATCTGGTAGAAGCCTATCCAGCCGTAACCGAATCTATGCCCAAATGAATAAACAATCAACAAAAGTGCTAATATCACTAAAAGTTTAGTTTTATGTATCGAATCGACCAAAATATTAATGTTAGTGCACGCTGCCGTACTAAACTCTAACTATCCTAACCTGGGCGTAAAATTTTATAGCTTCAACAAGGCTTCAACTCAACAATATAAAGTTAGGCTACAATTTAAGGTATAGACTACCTAGGTATTCTAAACGCTTGTTAGGATAGTGCCCCTATCTACTGAGGCTATATAGATACCTACTAATAAGCGATAACAATGTTAGGGTTTATATTTTGATTGTCCTTTATCAACTTTATTATCAGAAATGCGGGATGAATCCCTTTTTTCTTTCCTTGTTTTTTTTAAATGTAAATGAATGACGTGACGAGCTAGTCGTTCACCTGATGTTAAGCGTCACGGTTGCCCATAACAGATTGCAGTACCACTCCGGAACTCTAAATTAATACAGTTTTGCGTGACACTGCACTGCGCACGTCATCCTGAGACTTCACACAGTATAATAATAAGATTACTAGACTATGTGATCAGATCATAAAGTCTCATTTGCCCAGTAATTTCACTAGTTTCTATTTATTTGCGCTTTTTTTTCATGTGCACAAATCCCTGTCCTGTCGCGGGAATCGAACCCGCTGCCTTCGGGTTATGAGTCGACCCGCTCAACCACCACACCACAGAGGCTGTCGAATCTTCGAACCTACATTTATCGGGTAGGGAGTAGGCAATTGGTTAGCTCTCAGAATATTTAATTCGCCTGAAAAATAAAAATAAATTAGATGTTTGGCTCAAACAATTGTTGCCTTATGACAAACACAGGGACGTAACATCACCTCCACAGCTGTACTACCTATACAGTAGCAACCAGATGTAAATACCACTTTTTGGTAGCCGTCAGCCATCCAAACATGACCACAGAAGGCTACCAAACAAACAGAATTAAAACAAACAAACAGAAACTATCCATAAAAAGTTGCCACAGTGCACAACTCTCTAACAAAAACGTCACACATTATTCAAAATTCATTTTTCATTTCGCTCACACAAAAAACAACTTTATTCCTATGCGATAAGACCCTGTCCATAAATTACCCGGCGCCTGTTTTCACCAACTTTCTCTTCCTGAAATTCGAACGAAATTATTCCTTATTTATAACACGTTAAGGTTATTGCCAGTGCTAATGAAAAAAGTTAGAAGTCCTTATTCGCAGACTTTCCTTGGTAGATATTTGATGCAAAATAGGCTTTATTGTTTTAACGTTAAGGTAGTGTGGAAATGTATAATGTGTTGGTTAGTTGTGAATAAAGATGAATGGTAGATTTGGTCTGTCTCTCGGTGGGTGGCACTGACAGACAGATGCTCCATTTTGCACAAAACTCATATATCACATGTGCCATTTTTAATTTTAGAACTTGGAAGGGTGCTTAGAGGGGTAGTTTTACTCAGTTGCTGAAACGTAATTGTTTTTATTTATTTATTTGTATTTTAGCACAAAACAATGTACAAGGAGGACTTAATGCTATGAAGCATTATCTACCAGACATCCTGGATGTGCCAGAAAAAGTGGTAGCGGTGCAGTAAACTTATTTAAGGTTATAAAAAAAAGGTAAAATACGTACGTATTTTAAGATTATAAATAAAATAATATTGTATAGACTTAATTATAAAATAATATAAGTACTAATATTACAAAGAAAAAAGTATATCCAGTGAAATTCCGCTAAAAATAACTATAAGATTATCTATATTGGGAAAGTTGCAAAGGATTGTTGTAGGCAAATGTATTATAAAAATTATAAGAAAAGTATAATGTATAATACTTTATTGAAATCAAACTGGGACGCCTAAACGCGGGTTTTTACTAATATTACGTTAAGTACATTTTTTTATGTTAAAGGGGCGAAAAAGCATACGGCCCGCCTGATGGGAAGTGGTCACCGTAGCCTATGGACATCTGTAACACCGTAGGAGGCGTCACCAACGCGTTGCTTACCCTGTAGGACATAAATAAAATATGATACACTTACTTATTTTACATAAAATATATATACCATATATGCCAATATGTATTCTATATATAGGTAGGTAGGTATATACTATATATACCAATATCAATATAATTATCGTCGAGAATAGAGTGTATAATATGACAACTGTAAAGTATCTTGGGTAATTAATAGTATAAGCTAGCTAGAGATAAGTGGGAACTCACGAGCTATCAAACATTAGTCAGGCGGGCATTAATGTGTGGATGAGGGTTTTCACGGTGACGTGTGATGGTAGAAACGATGTGCCGGTACTACTTTTTTTTTCTTGATCGAATAGTTCTTCAGAGCATTCCGCTTTGTATAGATGTGCGGTGTTTATGGGAAATGCTGCGGCGGCTATTGCTGCCCTTGCATAGCCATCCACACGTGCTGTACCAAGATCTGCTAGCCTCCAATGCCCCCATGTCTGGGATTTGTACTGGTCGGAGTGGGTGCGGCAATTGGGATGTGTTAAAATATTGCTTGTCCGTGCAGTTCCGTGCTTTAATAAAATGTTAGCATATTTGGTAGCGGTAATACGACAGACATGGTCTTAGCGCTTTTTTTTTGTTAATTGGTCAGCGCTTGGCCACAACTCGCCTGATGGTAAGTGTAGATGAAACCTAAGGTGGGACACGCTTACCCATAAGATACCTACCTACCATCTAATTAATAATCAACTCTCTAACAAGATGAAAAGGCAAGCTTTCATACCGTTTTGTTACATTGCATGTTTACGTAATAAATGCCTTTGTTCCCGCCTGTCTCTCATTAAGATCTGACGCAAACGGGCTGGCATTCGCATTCTGCACTCATTAATTACTATGGTAGCTAGTTTAAAAACAATTTTTAATCAACATCTGTGGAATGTGTAGATACTATATGAATTTTCTTTTAATGTGGTATACTATTCACTTTTAATTTTTCAACTAACTTCCAAAATAGAGGGGGTATCGAATCGCTATACCTTTTTTGTGTTACCTCAGAACAATTCATAACCGATTTAGATTTTTTCATTTATTTGAAACTATCAGCGCCCCGCGGTTCCACCCGCGTTCCTACATGAACCGTTCCCGTTTTGGGATTAAACGTAGCCTATGTTTTACCAAATCAAATACCAAATTTCATTCAAATCCATCCAGTTGTTACAGCGTGAAGGAATAACAAACATACACACATACACACATACGCACAAACTTTCGCCTTTATAATATTAGTGTGATGATACATGTAGACCATAACTCACCATTCTGCGTTTCTTGTACATGTCGATTCCTCACTATGTTTCCTTTCAACATCACGAGTGAGTGCAAATTTTGCACATAACTTGAAAAATTATTAGTGCAAGGTTGAACGGGGTTAAAACATGCGTCTATCGGTGTAAAAGTAGCGTGGGCTAATTTAAGCCACACTCACTCAGAAATGCCTGAAGGAAAGACGCATTTTACGACGACCCGGTCAGAACTGCTGGGAGCCGATGGATGCAGGAAGCCCGCAGCTGCTCAAAGTGGCCCTCTATTGGAGAAGTCTAATATTATGTTCAGCAGTGAACGTTTTCAGGCTGATGATGATGATGATGATGGGGGTAAATCATCTGCTCAAAATTTATTTTATTAAAACCGTACCTACTCTATCAAATTGAATTACTGTTACTACAAATGCGTAACCTCGAACGAAAACGGTATCTACGTGTCTCTAAAATCTTTGCTGAGATAAATTGCTTCTAGGACACTGCCACCGATGCTGGTTAGCTTGGTTATCTGACGGTTTGTATTAATTAACAGTTATTATGGGCAATGGTTAATCGGAGATTAAATTTATCAGAAGTGAATTCTCAAAAGCTAAATTTTTAACATAACAATCCTTATTTTGTACATCAAGAAGTAGGTAGGTACCTACATCATGTATAGAGCAAAAGTTCACAAATCAAAATTGATTTATTGAAATCAATCAGATTTATATTAAGGCTGTGTGTAGATTGTAAATAAATAATATCATGATCTGGGAAAAAAATCTTGTTAACACTCGTTCAAAGCGTTGTATGCAAGAGGCAATAAGCCGGTCAAAGTAGCTTTAGCGCTGATAGCAAAGCACGACTAGCCGTTTCTAACCGATCGGTAAAGTTAAGCAACATTCGCTGCGGTCATTACTCTGATGGGTGACCACTACAGCAAAAAGTGGTATTTACAACTGAGCGCTACCGTGCTTCGGAGGGCACGTCAAGCCGTCGGTCATCGTTAAGCCAAGTCAGAAGCCTTTGGGCGGCATAAAAATTGTGACACCAAGGCTGACCACTTGCCTACACGAGAAGAAGAAGAAAGTAGCTTTATATGATGGAGGCATATTATATTTAATACTAGACGTCTTTTAGCCGATAATAATGCTGGCTCACCTATGCGTATTTAATTGATTATCATGGATAAAATAAAATTAATTACTGGCTTTCTTAAGACCATTTTATTATCACTAAATTTCCCTTCTAAACTAAACAGGTCAAAGGAAATAAATTGGTTAAACAAGAATGAATGTTTTACGTGTACTATCTTTTTTAGGCTTCATTTAATCTGGATGAATTTAGGGCGCAAGTTTATTGGCGCCCTAAGTAAGCTTCTTTAATAGTCTACGAGGATGCTAACTTTTATCTGTGATTAACTACGTTTTGCTGCTCTGCTTGGTGTTTTAATACCTACCTGTTTCATAAATTAAATATTACTAGTAGTAGCAGTTTTAGTGGTGGATATAGAAATAGCCCCAGTTAAATACCAGTTGTAAAAAATAGTAAAACACACTTAGTAAAAAAATTGACGTCACTGTGGAGTTTCTTGTAGCTTCTTCTTTACAAGTGTAATCGAAGCTACGGATTGGAGTTTTCTATTCTACATTGTGCCGGATTGCTTGCACCTGTAGTGGGAAAGAGAACTTTCTTTTTTCAAACTCTCATTATTGCTTTCTATAAGTACTTAAAAAATTTTTGACGTTGCGCACTTTGTTATTTTATATGCCCATTATTTACAATAATTTAATTTAAGTATTTTAAGTACCTATCTAATCTCATTTGACTTGTAAAAGTGATAGCACTTTTTTAGCTTTGAATAGCCTATTTGCAATAAAACACTTTGATTTGATTTGCAATGCACTAAGCGTTTTGCTTAGGAAGAAAGAACTTTACTCAACACCATAGAAGTCAGAAGAGGAAAGATGTTTGGCCACTTGGTACGACATGACGAATTCATAAAAACCATCATGGAAGGGAAAGTAGAAGGAAAGAGAGGAAGAGGACGACCGAGAAGAACATTTGTGGATCAACTGAAAGAAAAGGCTAATGTCATGTCGTACCAAGAGCTGAAAAGGCTCGCAGAAAATCGAGAAGAATGGAAGAAACTCCACAGACAAGAGTTTAGCTCTTAAATGAAAGAAGAAGAAGCGTTTTGCTGAGTCATTCATAGTCTGAACGGCAAGGAATGGAATGCTCTTCCAGCAACAGTATTTCCTCTTGGGTCTTTCTTTTTAAGTTAAGAGTGAATGGGCATCTCATGAACAAACGTCTCCACCTTAGACAACTTCGTCACTTACCATCAGGTAAGATGTTGTCAAACGTATGCCCATTTTAGCATAAAAAACCATGGGATTCAATTACTTTTCTCATAAAGTAAAGTAAGAGGCTGTAGATTGGTGATAATAGCGTTTTGTAAAGCTTGCCTGACCAGCTCTACCTCACTGGAAATCTTTACCTTAGGTTATTTATCACTTGAGGTGACGCGTACTTAGATAAGCACAAATGAAGATCTGAAAAATGACTTATCACATGCACAAAACACTAACTATGCGTTAGTAATTCCACTAACAGTGCAGTAGGTACTAATACTTAGCCCACTAATAAACCGATCATTGTAAAACTCGCCCCTAAAACACACTTGTCATACCGAAGCAGTGTGTGGCCCATCATCAGAGAAAACGTATCTTCATTAGTATGAAATGTTTCCTTCAACTAACAGGAGAATGGGGGGAGGGGAGGAACTTGAGGGGGAAAGCATTAAATTAACTTGTCCTCTCTAATTTATTGAGGGTTGCGTGTGTCGTGGTAGCTTAATAGGCTAGTTAAATGTTTGTACAATTTAAATGATGACCATTCACATGGTCGTGACCCCTAATTAAGATTCTCAGTGGCAACTGGGCCTGTGCTTAAGATTAATATAATTTGGCACAATGAATCAGCATTACAATTCAATGCTGCCAGCAATACGCTGAGTACTAAGTAGAAACGAGTTGGATTTTTTAACAGCATCAGTTGTCAAGTTTTAGTAGCAAGATTATAAGTATCTATTATTCAATCTTTGGCAAGACTGCTTATATTTTAGTGGTGCAAGATGATATAATGCAAGATAAAGTAATTTTTCATCATCATCATCATCATCAATAGCCTGAAGACGTCCACAGCTGAATATAGGCGCCTCCTCCACAAAACACCACTCTGAGCGGCTGCGTGGTTCCTGCATCAATCGGATCCCCATCGGTGGTTTCGATGTACAGATCATATTTGTACCAATGGATCGTGAGACCTAGTGGGAGGCTGGTCTAGTTTGTTAGTCCACTGGTGGACAATGTGGTCGATCTACCAATTAGACATTTTGAGATGTGGGGGGGGGGGGGGTGTTGCGACATCATACGCTTACACCGCAAGTGTTATTTTGAGTCACCGGCTATTTTGAGATATGGCCTAAGTGAGATGAAGTTATTGTGCGGTCTAGAAATTCTAATACTAACCCACTCCCAAGTTACTCCAATGATTCCAGTCTTCAGCTCAACTCATCTGACTGCTGCCAGTGCTACTCGGTGTAAGGTATTATACTCAAAGAGACGCACCTAGATGGCCCCACTGATGGCTCGTTAGCATAATTATTAAGACTTAGTATCAACCGCCACCAGTTCTGTGGCTCGTTGCACCTACATGTCATCACTACACCTTTTTTTTTTGAGGGGGGAAATGCCCTCGCACTTCCCTGCCACCACGGGATGATGGCAAGGGGTTTGTGGGACTCAAACCCACTAAAATCCCCCCGTGATGGGGCGAGATAGGGTCGCGCTAGCATTCATCTTGCCCCGGTGGTCTGCGCCAGTGGGTGGGTAACCTTACACCTCGGTTACCCACCAGACGTGTGGGGCCGTGTGAGCACGGCGGTGAGTCCTCTGATTATCCGCCGCCGACCCCACTACGGAGGATGGAGAAGACGCGTGAAACGCCTCCTCTGTCCCCCGGTCCGTCTGCGCCGGAGGGGTCAAAGTTGGCATCATCCTTTCTGATCCACTCCACTGCCCCCTTCTGCGCCATCACCGCCTCGCAGAAAGAGACGATTGCCTGCCACGCTCTCTCGCGGTCGAGCATGGCGTTTAGCATGCTCAGCAACAAGAGGTCCCGTCCAAGTCATCACTCCACCTAATCGGAGGGCATCCAATCAAGTCGAGGTCTCCCCTCAGGACACGTGCTATCGGTTCTGCTGCAGAACTGTCACTGCCACTTTTTAGTTTGCTAATTCTTTCGGTTACCTTGGTTCTCTTTGAATCCCCACATCATGTATCGCTCTTTTCTTTACAGAAATTCTAAGCATAGCATAGTTCTTTCTGTAACTCGCTGAGCTTCTTTAATCGGTTAAATTGGCTAATTAACAGACGAGGCTTTGCCTGGAAACTGAAACTGTTATCTATAATGGTAAAAACAATTTCTACCTATTCTCATAGCCCTGTCTACATTTTTACATCACCTAAAACGCTTGGAAACAACGCAAAAATTATGTTGAACATTCCGCCCTCAATTTTGTTCTATCCGAATACCACATTTCCCGCTGGGGTAGTTACAACGAATTGAACGTATATTTTGCGGCCCTAATACGTACACAGTGCCTGTTATACTCTATAGGGTGATATAAATATGCTTATGCTACCGGAAGTTTAGGGCTAGGAATTTTGTGAATTTCCTAGGATACTAATTGGTCGTCTGCACTAATGTTGGACAGCTCCTATATAAGTTTGCGTTTATCTCTCTATATATCGTACCTACTGTAACACATTTTATTTTTAACAGACATTATAAACAGCAAAACAACATACACGGTAGTAAATATAAGTAAACTGCAAATTAGTGGTGATCTTGATGCTAATTCACCACAATTCATACTATCACTTGTATTGCTCATAATACCGTAGAGTAAAACGTGACAGAGAGCTTTGTAGCAACACTGTGATTTTACAGTGTAATTTGAGGATATAAATTTTAATCACTCCAGATTATTACAGTAAAACCACAAGTTTTTGTAGTACAATATTTATTTACAATAAGTATTCACCTTCATGAAATAGTTTTATGATAAGTTTATTGTAGGGTTTTTAGCGTTTGTTTTTGTATGGCTTTCAAACCGGCCGAACTAATTTCAGCATAGCTAATTATGCACAAACCACTTACACTGCCAACATGAAATAGTTATTCGTTATGCAAGGCTGCAAAGTTGGTTTTTGGCGCGAGTAGGTACTTAAATTGAAACCTGAGCAAGCGAAGGATTCTAGGATTCTCGCTACGCTCGTGGCTCAAATGAAGAATCCTGAGCGTAGCGAAGGTTTCAAAGTTACGAAACGCAGAATAATTTTGCTGCCGAGCAAAACACACAACTTTTCACTACACTACACACACTACAGCGAGGAAACTGCAAGAAAAACAGCTTAAAAGGCTAAGAAAAAATTAGTTTTTAGCTTATTCATTTAGTTGTGGGTGGCGGTAACGCTTAACATCAGGTAAACGACTAGCTCGTCACGTCATTCCTTGAAAATTAAAGAAAAAGTCAATCATCATCGTCATTTTCATCAATTTTTAATGCAGTCGCCGTGTTGGATAGCGTATTGGTTACATACTCTTTGGTGCTGGACAGTGCGGTTTTTCTAAAACTGAGGTTGGCGAACAAGAAAAAGAAGAAGTATTAATGGTATCTTTTAGTAGGTAGTCTGTAGTATTAATGAATTTTCAGTGGACTGGCAATATCAAGACGGTTAAATTCGGACAAACCTGTGGTTATGTCCTCAATTCTTGACGAGAAAATTATTGAATAGAAAAGTTCGAATTTTAAAAACACTTTCCACGCTAGCGATTAAAATGCGTTTTGCATCCAGATTTCGAAGGACAAAGAGAATCTTTCCGAGCTAGTGAGGTGAAAAGATACTTTTCATCCCGGAAAATTAGGATCGTACGGGAAAGCGGGTGTCCTGCGAGTGATATTTAAATCCATGCAAAAGGAAATGACATGGCGCCTTTTGCGGTAGCAAACACGTTCAACAAGTATTTTGCGTCGATCGGTGAATCTTCGCGCTCAGCGAATATTGTGGGTACAACGTCCAACTCGCGTAAGCGAGAGCCTGACCGTGTACCCACAAATTCAATGTACCTTTCTTCTGTTACGGAATGTGAAGTCTATAAAATCATAAAAAAATTTGCCAATAAATATAGCTGCGGAGTAGATGATATACCTCCGATATTAATCAAAACTTGCATTATAGAACTAACACCACCTTTAACTAATTTAATAAATCAATCTATCTCTGAAGAATGCTTCCCAGACCAACTAAAAATAGCAAAGGTAAGACCGATTTTAAAAAAGAACGGAAAATCTATGGATGTTGGTCAATACAGACCAATTGCGTTACTACCTACCATGTCTAAGATATTTGAGGGGGTAATATCCAACCGTATATATCAATTTCTTGAAAAATACAAGCTGCTTGACGAAAACCAGTACGGCTTCCGTAAAAATTCTTCAACTACCCTTGCAATTTATAAGTACACCCAACAAATTTATAATTTTATAAAAGATAAGCAGTACCCCGTGGGGATATTATTAGATATGACGAAAGCGTACGATAAAGTCTCGCATAACATACTTTTAAACAAATTAAATGAAATAGGCATTAGAGGTAAGCCCTTAAACTGGTTACGATCGTAATTAAAAAATAGAAAACAATTAGTTGAAATAGAACATTTTTCCCCCGATGTTGCAATGAAACAAACAATACAATCAGAGGTACTTACCTTAAACTGGTCCATTCCCCAAGGAAGTGTTATAGGTTGCGTCCTATTTTTAATTTACGTAAACGAATTACAAAAAATGTTGGACTCGCCATGTACATTGTTTGCTGACGATGTGTCACTACTATTCAAATGCTCATCTGACTCCAGCTCATTAGACGACGTAAAAACCTCTTTTTTAAACATAAAATCTTGGATAGAATCACACCACCTCGAAATAAATATAAAAAAATCAAAAATAATGCAATTTCATCCTTACCAAAAGAAACCCCTAAACCTCACTGCTATTACAAAATTTTTTAAAATAGAGGAAGTAAAAAACTTTACTGTTTTAGGCATAAATATTGACACGCACCTAAATTGGAAGGGCCACGTAGAAAAAATTAAAGTAAAATTATCACAGTTCGTTTATGCATTGTCCGTATTAAAAGCAAATACCAACTTAAAAACAGCAATGACCGCCTATTACGCGTATGCCTATATGGTGACAATCTCGACCAAGTATCTCTATGGGGACGTTGTGGCTGATATTAGATTTATTATAGTTTGATATTCAATATGAAAGTATTAACCTAGGGTTCGTGGTCCATAATTGTCTCCATAAAATGTTATAAGAGAGCATGTGAATAAGATAAAGTCACTCACCGAAACCATTGATACTAAAATTATACGTAGTTTGCTTCGCCTTTATTGTATATGCCGTTATAGTAGAATTGTTTACTTGTATTTCATAGTGAACTTCTCATAATCTCTCCCATGTGATCGCATATAACGCCTGTAATTATAAAACCACAAGGAGCACAAAACGAACTGCAACACGTAAGTAAACTTTAAGGTTGATGGATATTTAACCAAGCCCACGCGCCCTCGGACCGTACGTCCTCAAGCCAGTCGCTTAGCCCATCTCATGACTGTCGACGTGGTATCTCTACCACACTTAACTGCCCACAAACTAGGGCCTGCACTTTCAACCGCACCATTACTATTAATTTATCACCACAGATGGGGCTTATCGAGGTTAGATATGCATATTTAACTAAGCCGGCGCCTTCATTAGACCATAGCCCCACAGCCATAGCCTTCCAGCCAACCGCATACGCCCATCCCGCCGACGTGGCAAATGTAAGTCCCTCTACGTGTCACCATGCTAGCTGGCACACTACCGAGGGGATACCTACACCTGCACAAGTTCGTCGATCATATGTGTTCATCACTACACTGCCATCTCAGACCTCGGCTGAGACCGTTACCAAATTGTACTAGAAATGATATCAATTAATCATAGAAAACATTGTCTACCTACGATTACAGCTCGTATGTACTCACTGTTCATGGTATCACATCAATAGGTATTATTGCTTTCCTTATTTCTTTTAATTATGTAATTTTCTGTATTTTCAGTTTATATTTTATGACATTTAAATAGACAAACCGCGAGTGACAGACTTCGCAATCCAATTTTGAACTTAGTATTGTATTGCCATATTTTATCTATGTAATATTTAAAATCGCGATGTTGCCCGTCGCGACACTCCCGACAGAGAAGAATAAAAGAGTCGTTAGATTACACGTTTACCCTATAATTTAAAATTGCAAAACCATGGTGGTATCTGTATGATGCAGAATTTTGGTTTTTGTGAATAATTCTATATTAAAGTAGGAATATAGATAATGTAAAGTTGTACAACTTTGTCGCAATGTTTGTATTTGTGTATAGTGTATACTGTGTATGTATATGGCTTATGACTCCATTTTATTCACAATAATAGCTCTCTTCTTATAGCCGTAACTAAGAGTTATGATTTTCAATTTACTAATATATCTCCACCAGTTTATGGAGATATGCACGATCCCAGCATCTCCATTTTTATGGTGACAATCTCGACCAAGTATCTCTTTGGGGACGTTGTGGCTGATATTAGATTTATTATAGTTTGATATTCAATATGAAAGTATTAACCTAGGGTTCGTGGTCCATGATTGTCTCCATAAAATGTTATAAGAGAGCATGTGAATAAGATAAAGTCACTAACCGAAACCATTGATACTAAAATTATACGTAGTTTGCTTCGCCTTTATTGTATATGCCGTTATAGTAGAATTGTTTACTTGTATTTCATAGTGAACTTCTCATAATCTCTCCCATGTGATCGCATATAACGCCTGTAATTATAAAACCACAAGGAGCACAAAACGAACTGCAACACGTAAGTAAACTTTAAGGTTGATGGATATTTAACCAAGCCCACGCGCCCTCGGACCGTACGTCCTCAAGCCAGTCGCTTAGCCCATCTCATGACTGTCGACGTGGTATCTCTACCACACTTAACTGCCCACAAACTAGGGCCTGCACTTTCAACCGCACCATTACTATTAATTTATCACCGCAGATGGGGCTTATCGAGGTTAGATATGCATATTTAACTAAGCCGGCGCCTTCATTAGACCATAGCCCCACAGCCATAGCCTTCCAGCCAACCGCATACGCCCATCCCGCCGACGTGGCAAATGTAAGTCCCTCTACGTGTCACCATGCTAGCTGGCACACTACCGAGGGGATACCTACACCTGCACAAGTTCGTCGATCATATGTGTTCATCACTACACTGCCATCTCAGACCTCGGCTGAGACCGTTACCAAATTGTACTAGAAATGATATCAATTAATCATAGAAAACATTGTCTACCTACGATTACAGCTCGTATGTACTCACTGTTCATGGTATCACATCAATAGGTATTATTGCTTTCCTTATTTCTTTTAATTATGTAATTTTCTGTATTTTCAGTTTATATTTTATGACATTTAAATAGACAAACCGCGAGTGACAGACTTCGCAATCCAATTTTGAACTTAGTATTGTATTGCCATATTTTATCTATGTAATATTTAAAGTCGCGATGTTGCCCGTCGCGACAGCCTATGCCTGGTTAAAATACGGGGTTGTAATATGGGGCAATAGCGCTGATACTAACGACTTGTTTATTAAGCAAAAGAAATGCCTACGCATATTGGCAAACATCCGACAACGCGACAGTTGCAAACCCTACTTCATACAATACAAAATGTTAACACTACCTTGCATATACATTCTTGAAGCGGCAATGTTCATAAAAAAGCACCCGAATTTATTTATATTCGAGACAAATCCACGACGACAAAACCAAATCATAGCGCCACAGCCTAAACTAGAAATATTTAAAAGAGGACCTCATTATATGCTTATAAAAATATATAATAAACTGCCGGTTCACATAAGAAGCGAAAATAAAGAAACAAAATTTCAGAAAATACTCAATGAATTCCTATCCCAAAAATGTTACTATACAGTGCAAGAATACTTGGAAGACAAAAGCGTAACAAATTCACGATGATATTGATGATACAGTCACTGTGACTGTAGGCAGATAACCTATACTTAGATATAATTATTTCCTCGGTATTTTCATAGTCTAAATTTTATTATTGTGTAAACTCTTAGTTAGTAGTATTGTTTTGCTATACCCTAGCAGGGTTGTGTAACTTCTGTGATGTATCACCTTATTACATAATGCATTAAATAAATAAATAAATAAATACATATATAAAACTACAGTATATTCTTGCTTCACGAAGCTCTAACTGTGTGAATTTTGAGCTAGTTTCAGTAACCTGTAGGTAGCTAAAAATAACGATATGTTTTTCTTACAAAACAGTAATTATACTTAGATAACCCTAAATCAAGTTTTTAAAATTCAGATTCAGATATTTTATCGCTTCCATAGTGTACACATAGGTGGAATAAGTATACAATTAATTAAGTAGGCTCATTATGGACCCCGTCGGGCGCAGCAAATTTGGATAGAGGAGGACGACCTCACAAAAGAGTCAATATGTACTTACAAAGAAAATAATGAAAATGTATAATTAGTAATAGTTGTGTAATTAGTATATTCTACTTCATAAATCGTATTTTCGGAATATTTACAGGTTTTTGTTTACGAAAGATGTTAAGTTTCACATTCTTCCTTTTTTCAAAGTAAGCATATGTAATCTCACCTACAAACACAACGAAGCTTGCCGCATACATAAAACCTATAAACATGAAAGCACCAAGCAAATGTTGTATACTCAAGGGTACTATAGTACCGGTACCTACAGTGCTCACTTTGTGGATGAGAAGCTCTTCATTCCATTTATTAATCAACCCGTTTTCAGACACGCTTCTAATTATTTTGTTAAATTTGTTCAACATCGGAAACCACTTACGAGCAAGCAGTACAACTCCGTATTTGTACAAGTTATCACTCTCTGGAAAGCAGTAGATCAATGGTGCACCTTTTCCCAACTTCTGATCTTGATAGACTGCTTGTCTCCTCGATGAAACAACGGCAAAATTCCTTTCCAAAGCAGCGCGTCTAATCCCTTCGGAGAACGTGGTCGAGTTATATTCGCGATACAAATAAAACGAGCTCGCATTATTGGTCTCGAAATAGGAACGGTAAATCTCCCTTCCACCCACTGGTATTCCAGATATTATAAGATCCCTTTCGTTGTTGATCTGCTTTTCAAATCGCGGGTGCATTAAGAAACTTCTGAGGAAAGATTCGTATGAAATCCCCATGTTTATGCTGAAACAAAGCCAACCGAACATCAAAATGCGGAACGTTGCGGTTTTTGGCTTGAATGCCGCTCCCCATCCCAGCAGCATACTAAACGTCATTAGCAAGGAATTCGTCGGCCATTTTGTAACTTTACCGACGTGCTCTTTGTAGTAAAAGTAATGAAATATTAGCCCCATTACGATGACGCTACCACTCGTAGCCACCCACGTTGACCATTGGAATATGATCACCAAATTGTTCCATGTCGAGGCTTGGCCGGCTTTTGGAACACACCACGTCATCTCATCTTGCGTGTAGCTCACAGTTGGATGAAACCATTTCCTTATCGTTCTTGTTACTTCAATATTTCCAATAACCAAATCAGTGTCATCATTTTTAAGAATGCGGTAGGCTCCAGTGGCTGTACCGTTTCTATAGAGGTTGCCCCAATTTTCTTCTTCTTCTGACATTCTCACAATGAGAGACATGTTAGTAAACTCACTAATAATTTTGACTAAATTAATCTCTCCACCTTTATCAAAGTCGTATGCATCGTTATAGATAGTGTCATTTCGTTTTTTAATAGGAGGCATCACATAGGGCTCCGATATAACTGCATAAGTAACAAGTGGACATCCTTGCATATCAGCTGGAAACATATCAATAAGAGGTTCGGATTGATTTACGACATTATCCTTGCATGTATCTAAAACGTATACAGAATCGCATTTGCCTCCACAATTAGTGTCACTATAAGGTCTCCAACTATAAGAAACTAATTTATCTTCTCCTTCGTTATAAATGAAAATAATAGTTCTGAAAAGTTTATACTGTCTTAACAAATTTATGAGCTCAATGACAGTCGATTCTGCATCCTCGCTTCCTTTAACTTGATAGAAAACTATAGCTTTAGCGAGCGGGTTCCAAGTCGGCAACTTATTCAGTTGCAAAATGCTTCTTGTTAGTTCGGATTTCTCTTCCAAAATCAACATATAATTTTTGGCTTTCTCGGGGAAATGCGACGCATTTGCATGCGGATAAAAAGAATCTTTTACCATAACGGAATACGTGATACCACCGTGAATGGTTTGCAACAGTAACCTTTGTGTCGTCGACATATAAGAGTTAATATTGATTATCACGATACTTCCACTAAGTGCCTTCTTCTCGACGAAATATTTAGCGGATAGCTTTAAAACGCATTCAGCCGTTTTTGCTATTTGACCAGAATTCCCAGCTGGCATTAAGAGTTTATTTTCACTTACGGTCGATGAAATGAATCCAAGAATAATCAAAAGAGTTTCTAGGTGCATTTTCTTGTTTGACATAGTCCACAATGGTAAAAGAATTGTGATTGAAGTCACATTATGGTCGTGGCATTTCCAACTTAGGTATTTTATGATTTAAGTCACTGCTCTTAGTAATTACCTAAGTGCTTTCACATTCACGATAAGCCTTAGACCTTTCAGTTAACAAGGTGCTTTTTGAAGTTCAAAGTCGCAATTCAATGAATTTACCCGCACGCGATTGTTCAAAGTTTAAAAAAATTGATTTAAGTGAATAACTAGCAAAAGATATTTTAAATAATATTCTGTATTTATCGACCAAGTTTTATCTAACTGAATTCCAAATTTTGAAACATTATCTAATGACAGCATTTAACTATGGCTAATAAGTATTATTCTATGAAATATTAAAGTTAAACTAAGTTCACCTACCTATATCAAAACGCAGAACTAATATGATTTTATGATCCATTGCCTAGAGTAGCTATAAAAAATTTAAATTTCAAATGATGCTTAATGAAAGGGAGTAAATTTTAATTAGAGCTACTGAAAAAGTTACAATAAACTATGATAGGTTAGTGCACACAGTGAGTGGATTTTCTACTTTGTTTTTTTTTTGCATTGTTATTGTTTTTTTTTTTACAATTTATAGGCATAGCATTTGACCACTGTCTCACCGGATGGTAAGTGACGACGCGGCCTACGATGGTGCATGCTTGCCTTGATTAGTTTAATTTGAATTTTTGACTTGGAAATTAATTTTATAAATACAAAATAGCTCATAATATTGTTTAGTTGTTAAAAATTGCAAATAACAACCCATAAGATTTTAAATTTCTATGGTCACTAACATTACTCAAATATTGTACAATATTTGAGTAATAACCCATAATTCCGAAGCGCAAAATTCATAATTTTTCCAGATTCTTTGTTTGCTTTTGAGTTAGCTCAGGTTATATAATTATAATAGTGATCGAAGAGTGATGACAATTCAGATTATTGCGGGTAGCACCCACTGATTATTCAATTGAATTTCCATGTCTAATTCTATGATGGTATACCTTATATACATACACAAAATATTTAAATAGGTACTTACCCCGAGCTACTTTTCTCTGTCCGCCAAGAACTAAGATGAACATCAGACCACTGATGCAATATCAATACTAGTTTTTTTATGTCTATAATTCTGTAGACATGGCATATCCGCATTTCCAACAACACCATTTATTATTATTTTTATTGCTTATCTAAAAACTTAGCTACAGTTAGCATAAAAATCTAGAGATTGTTTTATGTGCCAAAGGGGTAGAAAGAAGGAAATAAAACAATATATTATCGTCTGTAATTTACATTATAATTAATTTTTTTAAACTGCTGGTTTTGTATGAAACATAATTTGGTCCGATCGAGATCGTGTCAACAATTTCATTAAATCCTGGTACATAATAAAAAAAAATATTATTTCAGGAGTTTTCTACGGACACAATATTAGACTTTAAAAGTTAAACTGGATTAGTTCCTTTTGATGATGCAATTTTTTTAAAGTTGTATCTAAACTTTGCGTCCGTAAAAGTTCCATTACAAAAATTACCTCTTAATAATTATATTACGGTACAAATCATTACTTTTAACCATTTAACTTTACCACTAAAATTGACAGTAACCAAATTATTTTTTCTAACAGTTTGTGCTGTAAAACGAGTGTTACATACACCGTACAGTACCACTTAATATTAAGGTATTATAATTATTAACTATTTACAATAAATGCAACTTTAAATACCTAGAACCTGTGCTTTATAACAATCTATATAAATATGTTTTTGTCTTAGTTTTAAAGCTAAATTAAGTAAGTCGGAAAGAGGAAATCGGGACGGTGGGTGTACATGTACAATACACTCTAGTTGTAAAAATATTAGCAGTATTTAGTAGGTATGCCATGAGAGTACGTTTGCATGATAGATAGCCAGATATGAACCAACAAAAAAATGAAACATTACCTACAATACAAAATATGCAAATGATAGAAACGTGGACCAAGTTTACTTCCTTACACAACACCGTTTTTATTTACATAGCAAAATTATTTTTCACTAGGGCTTCACTAAACTAGTTTTAGTAGATAATTAAAATTGAAAAGTAAAGAAATATTCACCTAATTAATATTAAACTAATATACAATTTAAAGCTCTAAATTGTGTATTAGTTTAAATTTGGATTTTACAACACAGTCAAACGCTTTATTTAATTTTTCCATCAAATTAAAAGTGAACTTCCATCCTAGATTAAACTTCTGAGACTTCAATGAAAAACGTTAGTAATTTGTAGGTATTTTATCGAATCGTTTCTTAGAACTGATGATTGATTATGGTTTAGTATGAAAGGGGTTATTGAGCAATTACATACACATTTTTAAGGGAACAAAAAATATTGTATATTTCTATCTATCGTCCATATCAAATCTACAAGCTCGTACATTGTTACGCGTGCTACGATAATGTACAAACTCCAAGCGAATTTAGATCTTAACTCTTCATGATTATGATTCCTTTTCTAATACCACTACGCGCCGCATTTCATCTAATAAAAATATTGTAAAAGATCTATTTTAATATATAGGAAAGATTATTGAGTTTTGTAAAAGTATTGTAGTCTTCAATAGAACGATATGCTTTATTTTCATGATGGCAGCCCCCAAGTTTATATTTAGCAATATTGACCTTATTTTGTAAGTTATCGACAAAGATTACTCAAGACATGACATCATCAGCATTGCAGCTCAATTCACAATACATCGAAGAGATTCCGATTTGAAAAGTACACTCTACATCTTCTTCACGTTCACCAAATTGGTGTTGACCATCATTATTTTATTCCATTAGTGCAGTTGCATCATCAGTATAAGATGTTTTGTCTTTATCTAAACCAGCTATATAATACTTCACATAATATTAGGTACTATTGTTAGTTATATGCTCACACTTGTCTTTGAATATAAAGCAAAGAGTGCAGATACGAACTCTGGATACAAATCGGAACCTTCAATAGGTTGTGAATTGGACAGCAGAAATAATAATAGTTCTGATTCTCGGAATATGTTGACGCTAAATAGAAATGACAAAGGACGCCCATAAAAATAATAGTCGTCACTTGAGCAATTCTACATCATCCGAAAATCGAGCAAGATCTATAGCAATGATTATGACAATCATTAAATATCACTTTTGAGGTCCTCGTCGAGAGTATGTCCTTAGCCGATACACATTAAGTCTTAGTTTAGGATAAACTATCAAAGGCAATGTAGATAGAAAAATCGCAAACATTTGAATCACATAGCAATATACAGTTAAAGAGAAGCTAAAATTACAAACAAATGAAATTAAAGTTAAATCGTAGTAAAATACAATTCCAGATGTCACTAGATTAGTTAGTTAAGATAACGAATTTATCGATCGTTAAAACGCACATTTCGATATTGATCGCACAAGTGGTTCTATCATTATCATAGTAATTAATATTTACAATACTAAACACTTGCGTATCAGTCAGTATTTCTTTTCTTACATTATCTCTTAACGCCTTAAAGCAAATTCTTTAGTTTATCGAATTGATGTTGACAATCATTCTTTATTCCTTTAGTGTTTTTTGCCGTTGCATCATTAGTATAAGATGTTTTGTCTTTATCTAAACCAGCTTATTTGTTGGCTACAGCTTCACATATAGTACAGTTATGTAGCGTTATATGTTCACATTGAGTTGGAAGGAGGAGAGAAGCAACTACGGGTTCACAAACATTGGTAACACTCACACCACCTAAATCTTTGATATGACAAACCGCAGCGATGTATAGCTGTCTCTTTCAATGGTGGTCCAAACCGAACTGACACTAAACCTGGTTTTTAGTTGGTTCACTTTAACTTTATTGCTTGTCTTTTGTGAAATCATTCACAACCATAGTTCCGAGACCATATTATTGAAGTAAGTATGTATCATCCGTTAGATGTCTTGCATTATAATAGAATAACTGTTAAAAGTGGACCACTGTGGCCCAAATAACAGTCGAGGGTCAATCATACCGAGTCAATATTATTTCCCATAATTATTGAGATAAGTAGTTCTTAAGAATTA
This sequence comes from Ennomos quercinarius, assembly GCA_910589525.2. Taxonomy (NCBI): domain Eukaryota; kingdom Metazoa; phylum Arthropoda; class Insecta; order Lepidoptera; family Geometridae; genus Ennomos; species Ennomos quercinarius. Next base: position 13,952,444 of record OU342508.1, on the reverse strand, counting down.
AATAATGGTTCCAAAATTTTGTAGATTTGGACAAATAGCTAAGTATTCAAGTAATTTTATTAAAATCGATTGAAATAGCTTTGACAGACATTCTAATATGCAGGTTACGGTGCCATTAAACAATTTAGTATGAAAGATGTTATATTCTCTATTGCTGTTACAGTTACGTAATCCCTGGCCGGAAAAAAAATACCAACCATCTACCTGAGGGTTATTGGTTCACAGGTCAAAACGTCCAAATGGTCGACTGTATTATAGAAAGTCAAGCAACAAAGCTAACCATGAAGCAACCAAGACATTTCCAGGTCTAAACGTACCACTCCTTGATCCCGTCCCGCTTGACGGGCTGTGTTGTAGCGGGCACAGCCGCGGGGCTGCGGTGTAGTGGGAGCGGGGCCAACCCACGCGCGCCCGCTCCGGCGCCCGTCTGGTAGCTCGAGTGGGCCTGGGGACGAGGAACTCGTCACTAACATCACCTTACCTCCATACTTCTTAATTAACATAAATGGTTTCAGTCACTGAAGATGTCCACTACTGAACATAAGTTTTCCCTATAGAGCGTCATTTTGAGCGGCTATTGGCCTCCTGCATCCATCGACTCTTGTGGTTTTGACAAGGTCGTCGGTTCGCCTAGTAGGGAGCCAGCCTACGTTGCGTCTTCCAGTTCATGGTTCATTGGTTGACAGTGTTGACGGTTCTGCGAGCGATATGGTATGCACATTGCCATTTAAACTTTCTGACTCTAAGAACTATATCAGTAACTTTAGTTCTCTTGCATTTCGGATCTTAACTCGCAAGGAAACCACCAATTTAACAAAATGCTCACCTGATTTCCCAACAACGCCGCACTAGCACCCTGCTGGTAGTTCTTATCCTCTGTGACCTTGTACGAGGGGTCGAACTTGAACACGATGTATTTGAGCACTATGATCACTATCAGTATTATTGCTATTAATACTGATGCTACGATGCCTGAAATAAGAGAAAAAATTGGAGTTAATGGAAGAATCTAAAAAATTATTCGCCCAAAATCTTGCTCAAGATATGGATCGTACAATGAATGGATTTGTAAAGATACACATAAAAATGTCAGAAATGAGCCGGATAATCTTGTCGTTTAGAGGAAACACTTTGAAACATAGGTAACATTTGCGACTTCTCACTCAAAGGTCAGCGACAAAGTAGAAAATTCTTATTCAAAAATTCCAAAAAGTATTATTGTTTTTTTTTTCTTTCTTTTATTGACAAAATGCGATTTAAAAAATATACATATGTGTATGTTGAATATGAAAAAAAAATCAGTGATAATCTCTGTAAATGATAACCAAGCCAGGGGAAATTGTGGTTCACAGACCACAGAATCTAGGCCACAAAAGTTAGCAGAAATAAATGGAAGAGGCGGGAAAGACGTCGATCTCCTTTTGTGTTAAGATATTGTATGATTGATTGACTGACCGTTAGTCCAGTGAATCGAGTTACAAATTTTTTTTTTTTCAGAAACTCACCAACAATAGTGGCAAAAAACTCTGATTCGGGCGGCACTACCCTGTTGTCCGTCGTCTTCGGATGGTACCACTTCGTCGTGATCTCGTGCTCGTACCCGTTGTAGTCTGGATGGACCCTGGACACAGATGATAGTATTTTTAGTGAACAATTACAAAATTTCACACACATCACAAGCCGCTTGTCTATTAATATTATCTGCAATGTTGTGTGTAGTTATTTTATCTTGATTCTTGTTTGTATAATACCTATGCAGAAGAAAGACTAGACCACAGACCAAGTAGAGGAGGCTAGGCTTGTCTAGTCTACGCTCCACAGATCTGTACCTGGTACAGGTACAGGTACAGCGTAACTATTCTGGTAATGAACATTGCCTGCCATCCTACACGCTCCAATTTACAAGTCCGTGAGTGCGAGCAAGAGAGCACATGATCACGATCGTCACCAGACTTACGCGGTAAGGCCCCAGGTCTGTACTACGCTCCCATTTTTTGCTTTTTTTTAATATGGGTGGACATTTCACACAGCACCATCTAGCCTCAAACTAAGCATAGCTTGTACTATGGGAACCAGATAACTGATACAATACTTAGATACTTTATGTTTGTAAATACACATACACAGAAAACAATGTAACACCCAGATGCAGAACAAACATCGATTTTCATCACACAAATGTTTGTCCCGGGTGGGAATTTACCAACTGAGCTATCATGCCAGTTTTGAGCATGCTGTATCATAAAGATACAAATATAAAAGCACAAACCTGCCCGGCCGCTCGTCGACCGCATACGTGGGTGTACGTGATTCGATCTCGTTCTCCCGATGATCTTCGTAGTCCGGTATGTGACGGTCTTCTTCCGTCGTGTGGACCATCTCCTCATGCTTTCCTGTCTGTGTGGGTGTAAAGTGGCCTGTGTGGGTGTGTTCTGGAAACAGTTGAAATTTGGACTGCAGCAAAGGAATGAAATTTAATGGCTAAATTTATGAAAAAGAATTTGAAAACTGGCTTCAAAATGACGCTGCCAAATTTCATCATCATCATGAACAGCCTGAAGTCACTAACTATTGAACATAGGCCTCCCCCTGAGAGCGCTACCTTAAGCGGCTGCTCGCCTCTTGCATCCATTGGCTCCCCACGGCTTTCACCAGATCGTCAGTCCACCTAGTGGGGGGCCGGCCTACGCTGTGTCTTCCGGTTCGTGGTCGCTACTTGAGAACCTTTCTTCTCCATCGGTTGTCAGTTCTACAAGCGATGAAGCCCGCGCATTGCCATTTAAATTTGCTAATTCTAAGAGCAATCACTTTAGTAACGTAATTATAGATAAACCAGATTGATTTAAATCATTAAATCAACCTTACCTGAAGTATAGTTGATCAATGAATGGAATGACTGTTGTGAACAAAAAGCTTTCCGCAGGTCAGTCATTCCCATACATTTTGTGTTATCGTTTGCCTAATGGAAAGGGCAGGGGCTGCTAGGCCCCTGCTCAGTACTGTGAAGAGCCAATGGATTCGTTTTACTAGGTGGTAGGACTTTTCTGCAAAGTTCGTCTAGGTAGGTACCACCGCTTTGCCAGTTATTCTGCCGCCAAGCAGTAGTGTGCAAGCACTGTGTTCCGGTTTGAAGGGTATTGTAGCTAGTGCAATTACTGGGCAAATGAGACTTAACAACTGATCTCACAGTCTAGAAATCTTTTTTAGACTGTGTGATGTCTCAGGATGACGTGCGCAGTGCGCAGTGTCACGCAAAACTTTGAAAAAAATGAAAATGAAAATGATTTATTTGCTGCATAAAAACTTATAAAGTAAACATGCTTACACACTGTTTCTCGGTTTTTCAGAATTTATGCAGTAAGATTTGTCTTCGGATACACAAAGTTATCTAATGATCCCCACACTAGGCTCAGCCTGTATCGTGGGGACCTGGGTACGAATTAACAAGAAGATTACACCTCATTTAACAACTAATACGACACAAATACATACATAAAATAAAAATAATTATATAACCACTTTAATTTTGTGTCTCCTAATAATAAGAATATAAACTATTTTATATAAATATAATATATTAAAAGGAAACTGGTAAATATAAAAACAATAGAAAATTGTAAATATGAAACTATTTAAAAATTTTAATCTTCCTAAGAGCTACTTATTCAATGACTTTAATAATTCTTTCGGTTTCTTCGTAGCTTAGTGATAATAGCCACTTTTACACCAGAATTTTCGCTTGACGGACATTTGAATTTTTAAGATTTTTGTCAGAATATTTGATAACCAAGTTGTAAATATATGATTTTATGAATTCTCCGAAACGTTGAGCAAATTTTGTGGAAACAACTATTTGGGGGAGCCGATAAACTCTACGTTTTAACAAGACCTGATAGATGGCTGAAGAAAGAACTACTTTATGCACTGATATAAACATCTTAGAGATAAATAGCTGACGTACGTTTAGAACACCGCTGTCTTTGTACACAGACTCTGTGGGGTATCTGCGCGGCTTTGTAAGCATAATTTTAAGTACAGAGCGTTGAGCCCTTTCTGCTTCTATTAGGACACTTTTTAATTTAGATTTCCGAGTGACACTGCAATCTGTAATGGGCGGCCGTGACGCTTAACACCAGGCGAACGACTGGCTCGTCACGTTATTCGTTTACATAAAAAAAAATGGATGTACCTAAGAGGCAAGCAGATGGTCAAAATGGGGCACGTTGGGGGAGGCCTAAATTCAGCAGTAGACGTCTTCAGGCTGTAGATGATCAGGGTCGTTACCATCAGTAGGCGTGGTCCGCCTCTCCGGCGCGGTGTTACCGTCCGTCCCGGCGTGCATGTTGTCGTGGTCGGGCGCGGTGGGCCGCGCGGCCGTGGTGCGCGTGCCCGGGCTGCTGCCGTCCGTCGAACCTTCCAGAGACTTGCCCGCGTGCTCCGTGGAGGATGGCGGGGACGTCATGCTGTGCGTACTGCTTGTTGCGGACCTGGATGGTTAATGTTTTTGATGGTTAGAATTTTTTTGTATTTATCTTTTATTGATATACCTAACGTTGTATAAGCGGTCTCAATGCATTCTTGAGCGCCAATCCTGAATGTGACATTTTTTGTGATAAATGGCAGGGTATTTTTAGATTATTATTATCATCATTTTGTGAAAGTTTATAAAAAGTAATTTTTCCTATTTTATTGTAATAATGACTTTGACTTTTAGACTTTTTTAAATGATTTCAATATATACACAATTGGCTATTTTCTATTTAATTTTTTTTTAATGTATTAATGATTGATTGTTTATTTATTGAATCGTTAGGCTAATGGTATAAATTAATTTTGATTATTTAAATATATTTTTTTTTATGTTTTTATCATGCATGCTTGACTAAAATGAATTTAATAATAAGTGTAATTGACATATTGCCGTTCTTGTTATAATAAATAAATACAATACAATAGTCCATTAATAATATTAAATTAAAATATTCTGTTCTCAAAAAAATTAATATTAGTGGACATTTCATACAGCGCCATCTAGCCCAAACAAAGCAAAGTTTGCACAATGGGAACCAGATAACTGATAGAATACTTATATACTTTTTGTTTGTAAATACATACTTTGAATACTATAGAGTACCAGTAGTTCAATCAAATATTTCATTGGTCTAGTGTGAATAAAAAATCTCAGTAGTTCAATCAATTGAACTGTTAATTGAACTACTGAGAATAGACGTACATAACACACCCAGACACAATACAAACATCGATGTTCATCAGACAACTGTTTGATCTGAGTGGGAATCGAACCCACAACCTACAGGTCAGAAGGCACGGTTACTTCCAACTGAGCTATCAGGCCAGTCAATGAATCAAATTCATGAGAAATTGATACAAAATATTGATTTAATTTAAAAAAAAATAATGAACGAGTAATTGATGTGCTCAATTTTTTTGTCTTGAATTAAAGTGTTTTCTTTCTTTCTTTCAATAAACATTGATGACCTTTCAATGATTGCAACCCTAGCTCAGTAGAGAGTGAGCGTCTGATCGACAGAATCAAAAGACATAAAGTTCAAATCCTGTACTTCAGTCTAAGAGCTATATCGGTCATTGTAGTTCTCCTGCAAATTCTGTACTTAGCACTCGACCATTTTTGCACAGACTTCTTTGGACTTGGATATATTTAATGGAAACCCTAGGACCTAGGCGAATCTATTAAATTAATGAAATGCACTCGCTGTTCGAACAACAGTGGTGCGATTTTAATTATTTATCTATTACTAGCTGCGCCTTGCGGTGTTACCCGCGGATAAAAAGTAGCCTATGTGTTAATCCAGTACATTAGCTATCTATATTCCAAGTTTCATCCAAATTCGTCCAGCCGTTTGAGCGTGAAGGAGTAACAAACATACACACATACACACAAACACACATACACACATACAAACTTTCGGCTTTATAATATTAGTGTGATGACTATGCAAATTAGCGGCCTTTAAACGCTTAATTAAATTGTTGTTAAAATTAATTTAACTGTAATGAGCTACATTGTGACTACTACTAAAGTGACCGATATAGGTCTTAGAGTTAGTAAGTTGAAGTGGCAATGGGCAGGCCACATCGCTCGTAGAACTGACAACCGATGGGGAAGAAAGGTTCTCGAGTGGCGACCACGAACCGGAAGACGCAGCGTAGGCCGGCCCCCCACTCGGTGGACCGACGACCTGGTGAAAGCCGCGGGGAGCCGATGGATGCAGGAGGCGAGCAGCCGCTCAAGGTAGCGCTCTCTGGGGGAGGCCTATGTTCAGCAGTGGACGTCTTCAGGCTGTTGATGATGATGATGTTGATGACTTGAATAATAAGTAGGTACTCACGTCGTTATAGGATGTTCAGGTTCAGTGATCTCGTCTACACTCGACCCCGAGCCTTCTATGCAGTCTTCATCATCACAAGGCTTCATCAGCTTACCGCTTATATCACCCTGTAAAATGTAAAATCTAAGTTAAAAATTTAATATGTCTGGGCAAACATCCATAAGCACTTGGCCCCACATCCCAAATGGCTTTTAAAAAACTTGAAACCTTCGATAAGAAATGAAAAAAACGACAATTATTACCTTATTGGAATGGCCTTTCAATAGAGTCTAAAATAAATAAATGTGTGTGGACATTAAATTTCACACAGCACCATCTAGCTCCAAACTAAGCAAAGGTTGTACTATGGGAACCAGATAACAGCTGATAGATGATAGATGATGTTGGGAATTTCAATTTTTTATTCATTAATGTTGTCATAATTATGTCAGTTTATTTTATGATTTATTTACAAAGTTTACTTTAGTGGGTATGCATTTGTCTTTCTTTAATTAATTTATACATTTTTAAATTAAATTATTTCACATATTTACCTAATAAATTAAATTTTCAACATTGTTTTATATAAAAATGTTCTTTTTTAAGCTTTCTGTTACTCGTTCTATCGATTTTAATGATTTTTTGTCTAGCATGTTGTCTTCATCTGTAATTGTCGTGGCATTTGGCTTGTACTACTTTTAGTATAATAATAATATAATGTATCAGTGTACACGATGTTGATGATCAAATAAATAAATAAATAAATAAATAAATAAATAGAATACTTAGACACTTTTTGTTTGTATATACATAGGTACATAGAATACAATATAACACCCAGACACAGAACAAACACATATGTTCATTACACAAATGTTTGTCCTGAGTGGGAATCGAACCCACAACCTACAGTTCAGAAGGCAGAGCTACTACCAACTGAGCTATCAGGCCAGTCAAAGATGAACGATGAACAACAAAAACGAGTTATCACGCGCAATCTTGTTGCCTGACTCGAAAAGGATCGGATGTTAAACTCAACACATTGGTTGTGTGTGAGTAACAGTCGTTAATTTACTAATTTGAAATTTATTTTGTCTCGCACTCAACTCATACCAATTTTCATAACGGAATTGATATACATACTAATAAACACTGGTATACACATTTTCTTTCCTTTGCATTCATTAAAAGCACAAAGTAGTCAGACACATTGCCTCTGCTAACGCTCAAGGCGTTAGAGTAAGGCCGAACCTAACGGAGTTTTCCAATAATTCCGTAGTCTTACGGCCAACTTGCGTCATTTTTTCTTTTAAAAAAACCTGCTCAAGTCAAGAGTGAATAGGTATTTATTACTAGACAAGCGTGCCATACCTTCGACCGCATCATCGCTTTCCATCAGGTGAGATTGTGGTCAAAAGCTAGCCTAGTCAACCATAAAAACCGTTGTTTTTGAGATAAACTAAGTACCTACTAATGTTGAATTTTGGTTCAAATTAATATTGATTCAGCAATTTTAAAGCTATACCTAAAACATCATGATCATAGTTCCAACCAATCTAACCACCGAACAAACCACTTCAAAAATCTTCACTTTAGAAGTATACTTACATACTTTTTAAAACTATTTTGAATCTCTTACAGAAAAACTCCTTCCGCATTTCGTACGAATCGTATATAATCTCCCTTCAAAATCTACGTTACATATTTAACCAACCTTATGATGTCCCACCCTTGAAGGCGGTCGTCTGGTAGATGGCACGTACACAGGAGTGATCAGATCGTCTCCAGAGCCAGCGTCCGGTAGCACACACGCGTCTTCATCATCGTCTCTACACCCCGAACCTGCGCCAGAGTACACCAGCTCGTCTAGTACACCTGGCCCACCGTAGCCTGATGGTGGAGTCTGGAATGAACCGGCAAAATCATAGAATAACTAATAAAGTAGTAAACTGGTGTTCATTCACATTTTATCTAAAATTTATACATAGACTGGCCGAGTGCAACTCTTACTCAGTACACCTAATACTTGTGATTGTATATAATCATACCGACCAAGTGACAGTCGGACTCGTGCACGAAGGGTTCCCTACTATTATCTATCCCTGCCATCTAGTGTTGAGTAGCAGTACTATTTAACGCAGCGCCATCTATGACTCCATCTGATAAACGAGCAACATTATCTATCCCTGCCATCTAGTGTTGAGTAGCATTACTATTTAAAGCAGCGCCATCTATGACTCATCTGGTAAACGAGGAAAAAATACGTTTGTTGTATCGGTGCCCCCTTAAATGTTTATTTTATTCTGTTTCTTAGTTGTTATAGCAGCAACAGAAACACATCATCTGTGAAAATTTCAACTGTCTGACTATCACGGTCTATGAGATACAGCCTGGTGACAGATGGACAGACAGACAGCGGAGCCTTAGTAATAGGGTCCGTTTTACCCTTCGGGTACGCAACCATAAAAATAAGCATAACTTCAGAACGGATAAACAAACATCACACACACACATCAGCCGTTTTGCGTCCATTACTGACCATAGACCTCTCCTATTAGGGCGGGGGATGCTATAGTCACCATCATCATTAACAGCCTGAAGACGTCCACTGCTGAACATAGGCCTCCCCCAGAGCACGCCACCTTGAGCGGCTGCTCGCCTCCTGCATCCATCGGCTCCCCGCGGCTTTCACCAGGTCGTCGGTCCACCGAGTGGGGGGCCGGCCCACGCTGCGTCTTCCGGTTCGTGGTCGCCACTCGAGAACCTTTCTTCCCCATCGGTTGTCAGTTCTACGAGCGATGTCACCCATAGTCACCGTGCTGACTTAACTTTGATAGTTGTGTCATTCAGAAAGATAATGAGCTGTTCCGTTTCAGTTCATCAGTTTAGTTGGTCGAAGTAGAATTGACTAACTGTTGCCATGCTTTTGATTACGTATTGATCAATATTCGCGGATTTGTTTAATTCATTGTATTATATTGAGTGAATAATAGACAATGTTTTTTTTTTATGTCCAAACGGAATTTTTTTTTTATCTTATTACCGTTAGTTAATTTACTGTTAGATTATAATTATGTATATTTTTGAAGCTAGGTAGACACTTACATATTATTATATATTCTGTTGTTGTAATATTTATCTCTTACTTTTTCATTTTTTGTCCTACCACTTATATGTGAATGTTGTAAACACCTGTTAAGGGTATATGTATCAGAATTAGATTAAGATATAATTCTCTACTGATAATGTTAAATATATGTACTGTTGGTGTTTCTATAAATAAATAAATAAATAAATAAATAAATATTCGCGATTATTGCAAGCCCAGCAAGCGCATTGCTGAAAGTACCTACAGTCACTTTCAGCGCCCTAAAATGCCTGCATAAACTATAAAGGTCTGACCTTTGCTGCATTTTTGGATTCTATTACTATGCTGAAAGGACGCACACCATTCTCAACTCCGCTGACAGTTGTCTCGTCCTGTCTGTCTGTCTCTCTCTATCTCTTCTCACTCTCTCTCTCTCTCTCTCTCCCTCTTACCTGTTGCATCCTATTGATGTCTCTGTCTAGCGGTGTAGCAGCTCTTCTGGCATCCCCCCGCACGGATACTGCAGGGTCACCACTAGCGGCGAGATCAAGCACACGTACTCCATCCACGGTGAGTCCAGCGATAACTCCACTGAAAGATCGCGCCCCACCCGCACCTCCACCGACTGTTATTGTAGACATACTGTTGAATATCGTTGATTGTTGACCGCCTGAGGAAAGAGATACACAATACATGAACATACATAAATGAAAATACAGTACAAAGACAGCTTAGAAAATTCCGAGAAGCCATTGTCAAAGACTAACAACCGTTCATAGTCGCGTTAAGGGAACACAATGTTCAGTAATGGACGTCTTCTCTCAGATGATGATGATGACTTCTATAAGGAAACCCTTTACCCCTTTAATTTTTTTTAGCTGCATTTAGTTCGTCGGGGTTAATATAAAATGCCTTTTCATCGCAGCCTTGAAAGTGGATAGGACCCGAAACTAAAGTTTGTAATACGTGCATACCTCCAAAAGGCTTATGCTTTAAATAAAACTTTATCCTAACCTTGCGGATGTCGTAGGTTAACAGCATAGTTATCCAGATGTAACGCAGCTCGGCTCCCGTTTCTGGTAAACCTCGCCACGTGGTACGCTCCATCATCCACCTTCGCAGCCTCGTCGCCAAGTGGTTGGTCACCACCACCCACGTTGTATATCATGAACAGGTTGCCGTTTATCTGAAAATTAAAATATAAAGATTAAAAGTTATTTTTATTACCTACAAAATTGAGACGTCTTGTGCAAGATTTGGGTAGTTCAGATTTCTAGTCATTATTATCAATCTACCCTCATTTCATTTTTCTTTTCTTTCAGAAGCAGAAGCATCTGCCAGATCGAAGGTACCTACTGAAGAAGATGATGCATTATTACAATTTATACGTGTGCTATCTAATACTCGGCTTAACGATATTTCGAGCTACGGTTATTAGGAATAGCGTGCTTTAGAAATACAGTGATTAAAGTTTATGTGGTTCCAGACTTGAGTTATTAGGTACAGCGTTCTTTATCAATAGCGTGAATCGGGCTTTCTTGCTTAGCAATGGAAAATAAGAGACGGCGAAGAAAGTAGAAAAACATCAAGTTGAACCCTTAGCTTACATAATCATCCTTCGTACCCATAATTTTCTGGTTTTCCTCTGCATTTTTAGGTTCAGAATAACTCAAAATACACTCACGATTTCCATCTGCATATAATCCTGCGTATTACTCGACTCGATTCTCAGTAAGACTGCATCAGCTTTACTTGTAACAAAACCCAAGGCTACTTTATTGGCTTCCGTATCCAAGACTGTAGAACCTTGGAAAGTATAAGTAATGATGCCCCGGCCTGGACCAAACTCGTATGCTATTGATTCTGGAATACGAAGTAAGATTGAACTAAAAACATATTTATTCATAAACTTTTTCTTTGGAGTCTTAAAAATCAACTCCGTAGAAGATGAAAAAGATAGATATGAGATTCTTGGTGTATTCCAGCTATGTGGATGACTTGTGATAAATTGCAGTACCTAGATAAAAAGTTTTGAAAAAGGTATGCCAAGACGACTGTCCGGTAGTAGTATATAGGCTGATTATGATGAGAACATTTCTAGAATATTCCGCAATGTATGTCCTGTCTAAAGATAATGAAAATGATATTGATAGGGGTAAAATTGATTGTATTAGTATTGAGAGTAAATAGGTTAAAGTCTTACCGTCATAGCATGTGGGGCCAGTAAAAGATGTAAGGTCACAGTCACAGACGTAAGTGTTCCACTGTTGGACACAAACGCCCTTGTTGGCGCATGTATTGTGGGTACACTTTGTCGGTCCTAAAAACAAGTTGAATAATTTTCCCGTTTTTTATACGTAACAATCTAAATTTTACTGTTATCGAGACTTTTTGAAAGTCAATTGATCTTACCAATTTTAAGGATAAGTTCTACATAATCATACAAACCTTCACATCCTGAAACCAACGAAGAGCTTGGTACAACAGCGTCTTCAAGCAACGAGGGTGACTCTCCAGGTAGGTCTAAGCTTGACATACACCCTTCAAAGCCCTGTCGAGATAGCACACCGACTGGTAATGAGGTATACATGTCTCGAGGTACTCCACCTATGTACAGAATACTGTCTAGTTCCAGCATGAGATTTGAACCTGAAAAATTGCAGTTACTAACTAATAGCCCAATGAAAGGTTGAGTTCGCAGCCACGCTATGACTATGATGTATTGTCACTTACTTGTTGTGTGCATTTCCAAGTCATCGTCAACTTGCAAAGTATGTATCTTAGGTGTAGGTCTTCTCACGGAAACGGAATGCCATCTATTATCATTCACAAAGTTCTTCAACTTATCCTTCATCGTCACAACTCCATCACCAAGATTGAAAACGCAGTGTATGTGACCGTTCACCAACTCTATCGTTATGAAATCTTGCTTTTTGCCTCCATTATAAAACAATAAGCCATCCATCTCAGTCGTACGAAAATAAAAATCCAAGTATGTATTAGCATAGGCTTTTAACAAAGGGAGACCAACGTAGGTATGCTTCGATTTAAAGGTCACTGATTTATACACGTTCAAGGAGTCTGGCTTTACAAATTTTCCATTGAAAATTATGTTGGAGGTGTCGTAAATGTTATCGCTTTCATCAGAGCCTCCAACGCCAAGAGTCTTAGCAAGATCGATGTATCTTATTCCATTGAAAATAAACTTCTGCAGGTAGCCAGCAAAGTTCGGTAAAGTCGACGTCATTTGAATTTCTTCTTCGGGGTGATAAAGTCCTCCTAAATGCAGAGTCGAAATCTCTAACGTCGACGCTTTCCCTAAAATTGTCTCAGCTGTAAAACATAATGATTATTCAGAATTTGGAAGTGGTCATCTAGGAACACCTATCCACAACATTGACAGTAAAGAAAAATAAATCAGCAAAGTAAACGATTCATAGATTTTGTTTAGCAGCCATACTTGTTATGTACAATCAAGAAAGAGCAGTTACAGGAAGCTTAATAGATGGCTAGTGTTAGTACAGTTAGCGACTAGAAGAGTTGTTTCAGAAACATATTAGCATTTGAGCAGTCATCACTATCAGGTAATGCTCAAGACAACAGCTTACATTGATCTATCAATACTTTGAGTAACATATTTTATGTAGCTTAGCTAAAACTTTTCTAATTATGGAATCTGTTATTATTGCAAAACAATTCGTGATACTTAATTTATCTTGTGCAATTATTTCAGTGAAATTTGAACACAGTATTTATCAATAAAAACAGATTAGCGCATCAAGTTTTTACTTACTATTTTAAAACGTGGTGTACTGTCAGTTACTACAATTATTAAATTCAGATTAAGACTTTTTGTGCAAGTTGTATAATCGAAGCAATTAATTAATGCTTTTTGAAATATTAAAAAAGTAACTGACAGTTTTTCTAATTTCTAATCTATCACATTCACGAAGGAGACTACAGGAGAAAGAAAACCAAAGATAGAAGGATTCAAAGCACTGAACTCATAGGTGAAGGTACGAAGTGCCAGCTAGTAACCAACTGAAATAAAGCAGCAATCTACATAGCTAAGGACGTCTAACATTTACACACTCTTTTGAAGAGTGTGGAATTTGAATTTCCTTTTAAAACGGAAATTCAAGTTCGTCTTAAGTTTATATTCGGTTTAGCTTTACTGTAGGGTAGTTTGAGATTATCTTAAGGATGATGGTACAACTTGTTAGATGATTGTATTATAGAAATGGTTATTTCTATTATTGTCAGTCGGTGTGTTTGTATTTGTTTCTGTTTTATCTTTACCTCTATTATTATGTGCATGTTGTTTAAAGTTCAAACTACAATAAGTAGGATTGTATTGTTATCAATTTGCTATTAAAATATATTTATCATAGTTTTTTAGATATTAGATGAATAAGAAATGTTGTTTTCATTAGAGTCTTATTTCTCTGTTCTCTGTTTTTATTATGGCGTGTTTTCGCCTAAATATTTTGACAATTAATAATATTATTTCATCAGTGTGTTCTTTTATAAGTTTTATGTGTTTCGTGTCACCATTTATAGAGTCAAAATCAATTTACGCCGCCGACAGTAGAGCTAAACCAAAACCAACCTTATCTTGGACTACGTTAGGGTCAAAATAAAACGGTGCGGGTGTGCGGCCCGTGCATACGTACATAACATACCGCGCACTGCAATCCCCGAGTCCACCTGTAGTCGTAGGTTCGATGCCCGGCGCGAGAACTTTACCGTGTGCCAGTTGTCATCAGCCACGTTGGTGCCAGCTAGGAGGTTCTGAAGACCAGATAATAAATAAGTATTCATTTAAACTCATACCAGTTTTTCCAGATTTTTTATTTGCACACTTAATTACACTATGAAACAAAATTTTGGTTTTCAATCGATTGATTTTCAATTTCAATCTTGCATTACACTGAGCTTAATCAATTGAAACATTTATCAGTTCTTAAAGTTTTCTTTCTATTTTAAGCATCCAGCAACCATTTGTTGAGAGGTTTACACAAAAATTATGTAAATAGACTTTATTCAGCAGTAGACGTCTAGTAGACGATCTAATCCTAAGAATCTAAAATATTAATCCTAGATCCAATTTTTGCTTCAACTTTAACCTATTTTGTGTTTTATAGCAGTCTATTGAAAATCGCAAGCTCGATATCAGCCATAATACAATTGAATTCTACCACTCAATACGCTAAAAATGATTTCTAAACAATTTTAAGTTTTTTTTAATTTTAGATCACCTTACACAGCTGGTACCTTACAATCACCTCTTAGCTCTATGCAATTAAAATCCTAAATCACTACAAAATGTAGTTACGTATCCACTTCAGATCTTTATTGTGGCACTTCAACTGTTATGGCCGGCCGTGAAGTTTAGCATTAGGCGAAAGACTAGCTCGTCCCGTCATTCGTTTACATAAATAAATTACGCTAAATGGTGATGGTAAACCCCAGTACAGACCTTTTCACGATCTCCAAGTCTGACACTAGCCCGCACCCGTCCCGCCGCCACAGCAATCTCGATCCTATCCGCGCTGTGTTCCGACGCGGTCCTCAGTAGGAGACCAGCCTTCGTGGTGCGGAACCGGAGAAGCAGCTCCTCGGTCTGCGTAATGTGTTCCGGACCGAGAGAAGCGGTTAAGTGCTGGCTGCCGTTCAGGAATATTGTTGGAGATTCTAGAATGTCAAATTTATCATAATTAAGTACAGCAAGATAAGGTCCGAAACGAGGAGACTCGCAAGAGAAGTAAGGTAACCGATATAGTTCTTCAAGTTGAAATGGCTATAGCAGGCCACATCTTTCACAGAACTGACAACCGATAGGGAAGAAAGGGTCTCGAATGACGACAATTAACCAGATGATGCAGCGTAGGTCGGCCTACCTTAGATAGACCAACGATAATATGATCAAAACCACAGGGAGACGATGGACGCAGGAGGCAAGCAGGCGCTCAAAGTGGTGACGGAGGCCTATGCTCAGCAGTAGACATCTATTAGGCTGTTGACGATGATGAAGTACAGCAAGGTACTGACGGTAAATAGTGCACATCAAGAGTGAGATGATCGGCTAGTGTCAGTTCATAGAACATCGTCTGTGTCACTCAGTACATCATGTGGCGTTTGTTGCTCTAATACTCCGTGTTGTAATCTTTACACATACCTCGTCCACACGTAGGTCCTCCAAAGTTGGTGAAGGAGCAGTCACAAAGAGGTCGGTTCCAACCCTCGTTGCATGGCGCCGCGTGCTGGCACGGAGCACTGCTACACTGCTTCATCAGGACGTGACACGCTGGACGAACTGATGCTGGAAGATTCAAATATTAGGTGTTAGGTGTATGAGCTGCAATTTCTATGAAGTCAACCTACAATCAAAGATCTGCGTTAACAACTATTTGCCGCTGATCATTTTTTCTGGCAGGTAGCAACTCTATGCAACTAGATATTAGCGCATACAGAATCTGATGATACTAGAAATTTGGACGAACTGAATCATAGATAAACAATATACATACAGACATACAAACATTTCAACATACATAAAGGCTAAATGAAAAGGCTCTACTAAGGCTGTACTGACTGACAGACTGACTGACTAACATTTGACTGGCCTGATAGCTCAGTCGGTAGTAGCTCTGCCTTCTGAACTGTAGGCTGTGGGTTCGATTCCCACCCGGGACAAAGATTTGTGTGATGAACATAGGTGTTTGTTCTGTGTCTGGGTGTCATATTGTATTCTATGTATGTATTTACAAAACAAAAGTATATAAGTATTGTATCAGTTATCTGGTTCCCATAGTACAAGCTATAATGCTTAGTTTGGGGCTAGATGGCGCTGTGTGAAATGTCCACACGTATTTATTTATTTATTTATTTATTTATTAACATACAACGTAGATCCCAACCTACCGGATGTAGAAACTTGATATTTAAAAGGTATCCTATCTTTTAAGATGTTAAGATGCTTTAAATATGGTTTTAGGAAATTCAACTTGTGAAAGTTTAAAAATTGTATGAAGGAATCTGTATATTTTTTTTTCTTTTTTTTAATATTAAAAATACGATATTTACTTTATTATTTTGCTAAAAAAATATTTCTACGATTGCGTTGCATGTAGGGTTTTCATGAAATCATTGCAATCCACGGGGTGCAATAAATTTTTAGCACACTAATTAAATTAATATCGTATATTTTATTCTCCCAATAGACATACCGGCATCCTGCTGCCTTGCATATGCCGTGAGGTCCTGAGCCTTGCTGTTCAACACCATGTCACGGATGCATCCCACGAACCCTTGTCTCAGAGCTGCAGTCCACAGCACTGGAGGGGTCCTGGATGCGGAGTACTCTGATCCTAGACCACCGACGTATAGAGGGCCATCCAGTTCTAGCTGGTTAGATTCGCCTAAAATGAGGAATGGGGACTATTATAAATAAATAGAGGTAATGAAGTGGTAGGTGATATTATTATTATTATACCAAAACCACCTAGGTACATGTATTATGTCAGCGACACAATTTCCTTCAAAATGGATTCATTGTACTACCATAAGAAATATGTCCCTTCTATTCTTCTGACCAGTAACATCGTGGGTAATTTTAAACAGAGCTGAGTCTTCATTCGCCAAAACAGTATTAATTACATTTCCTCATAATATTCTACATATTATTTTCAGAAATACATACTGTGAGTCGGCAATCGTCATAGACAGAAATAAAGATATTACACACATCAAAAAAGTCTAAGCAACATGTACTAATTTAAATTTTAGGATGGTTCTTCACATTATAACGTTGTATTTTATTTTTAAAATTATTACAAAATGAAATTTCTAAAGAAAATGAATTTATTGTGAAAGAATACGACAATTTAATACAAAGTATGGCCTCCTCTGCTATTCAGAACTTGTCGGCAACGATTATTCATTGAATTAATGAGACTGTTTATGTCATCTTGCGGTATTCACTCCCAATGGAATTGTAGCAAATCCTTCTGCTGTTGGGTTGATGTCACTCCGTCCAAGTCATTCAAAACACGTCTCTGGAGCATGTCCCATACGTGCTCGATGGGGTTGAGGTCTGGCGATTGTGCAGGCCAAGGCAATACCCGGATGTTCTCCGTTGCCAAGTATTCACTGGTTCGCCGAGCTGTATGTGAACGCGCATTGTCATGCATTAACGTAAAATCGGAGCCAAAGGTTTGTGCAAATGGATGGAAATAAGGTCTGAGAATATCCTCAACGTAATTTTCAGCGTTCATGTTTCCATTTACAAAAACGAGCTCAGTTCGCCTGTTCTTCATAATACCCGCCCATACCATAACTGTTGAGCCGCTGTATGGATGAACTTCCTGAACGCACCTGAGCCTTTCAGTATTTCCGGGCCGATGGTACACTCGCACCCTTCTTGTATCAGGCCTAAACCCGAATCGCGACTCATCGGAAAACATAATTTTATCCCATTGTTCCTGGGTCCATGTTATGCGTTCTCTACACCATTCATTTCGACGAGCGCGATTCCCGTGACGTATCGGTGGGCACCGATTGGGCATCAAGCTCGTAGGCCGTACTCATGCAGTCGATTTCACACAGTTTGGGGACTTACATCAACACCACTTGAATTTTGTAGCCTCAAACTTAGCTCTCGAGCGGTTAACATCGGCTGGTGTCTTGCAGTCAGTTGCATGTACCGGTCTTGCCGAGTGGTTGTACTCCTTCTACGGCCTGGGTGCTGTTCAGCGGGTTCCCCTGTATTATCGTAGCGCTGCCAAAGACGACAAATAACACTTCTATAAATGCCAAAATGTCGAGATACCTGAGATTGATTACTTCCCGCTTGCAACATCCCTACAGCTCTTTGCATTTCATCTGCCGTCAAATGACGTCGCTCCATGACGTGAAGAATATCTAACGATTCAATTTTGTCGCTAACTTTATTTAAATGGTTGGTAAAATTATAAAATCAAGAATAAACGTGTCAATTAAAACTCACTTAAATTCAAACAAATTCACAGTCATTTGAATTTTATGAAAAAAACAAAACATAATCGATTTTTTTTTACAACCAGCCAGTATGTCATCAATAACAAAAAAGTTTACTTACCTACGCACTTTGAGTGAATAAATACTTAGAAATTAATTAATATAAATGGTAAATTTGTAATATCATGCATGTTGCTTAGACTTTTTTGATGTGTGTGTATAACCTTCGTTATTTATAAGCATAATATACTAGTTCATTAGTTAAGCATTAGGTACACTAGTACTGACAAAAAATCTGTTGATTATAAAGTAAAATTCTGGATATCTCTGGATATTTGAATTTTCCTAATACATGCTATGGGTCATATTATAGGTCAGATCTTTAAAAGAGATTTTTTTACTCTATCATTAACAAGTTTATTCTTACCCGTTTAGAAAAACATGAACTTACCAGGAGTCTTAAACTCAGCATTGGCTCCATCAACAGTAACCCTGCCGTCTCTCCCACTTCTCCTCAAAAGGAACTCATGCCAATGAGCATCGTCAACTCTTCTCCTGGATGCCCTGACCCTGACAGCTCCGGAACCAAGATCCATGTGCACATAAATGTACCCGTTCAGGACTTCAACGGCAAACATATCAGCCTGGAAGTAGCGTGGTAAATTACTATATAATTCTTCTTTCATTGCAGTTGTAAATATCTTAGAATTAATAACTGTGCCAACCAAATATGAATAAATACGTATAATAAATACAAGTGTAATTTAGGTACTAAATTAACAATCCAAAGAACTTATCTAAGATAATGTTTGTAAAATAGATCATGCCAGTACAACAAGCATCTATGCTATAATAGTATAGTTAGGTACAGTGTCAACATCTATCGATAACGTAAAAGTATTTATTATCCTTCTGTTTTTTAACTTTAGCAAAATTTAAGCTAAACCATTTGCAATTTAGTATATTGCAACAAACACAAATATCTACAAACGATCTCTAGCTATCAATGATAGCTTAGCAATTTTCATTTTGTAGTAAAATTTATATGGGTACTGTGGTAATCACAAATCATTCACTTTATATATTGCAGCAACTGCAAAAACAGAATCCAGACGACAAAGCTATTCACAACCAACAGAAATCAATAAATTCAAATGCTACGTGACACCGAACACAAACTGAACAAAAAACTGCCTGACTGCATCTAATACAATATGCAAACTATTGGCAATCGCCTAAACATCGAGATCCAGAATTCTAGACATGCAAATTTCGCCAAACTCGATCTAACTCCCAGAATAGAAGTCTGAAATTCTGAATGCTATTGAAATTCTAATGACGAGATTTGGATTGGTAAATTTGAGCAAACAAAACTTACCTAAATCTTAAAAGTTTAATGGATAAGATAGTTTTGGAAATGTTTCTAATTTAGTTAATTTTGTGGAAGGGAAAGTTGCAGATAGTGGTACTACGCGATATGGTGCGAATTTGTGTAGGTATTAATAAAGCTCTTGAAGCTCTCAATCTTGCTCATTTTAATTGCATCCATCAATATTATCTTAAGTCTCAAATAAATAGACCTTATTAGTGCTTCTTAGACTTAAGAGTCTTCATTCAAATATTTTTTTTTAGGTTAGATTAGTTCATTTATATTAAAAACCTAAAGATATCCAATCAATATGTAATAGTTTTACCGTCTCCAGGTAACGTAACTAATATACATTGAAAGTTGCAATTGTAAGTCCGCTAAATAACTACGATAAAATATAATGAGGTGTACATAAACACACATATACATAGAATAATATTATACCAAATCTGCTCAACAATATTTAGCTTCCATACAGCGTGTTCAGTGCTCAGGACATTTAGAATTACTCGACTTGTGCTTCGACTACGGTGCCAGGTCAATGGACAAACATATAAACACTCTCGACATCAGTGGGTGAAACTTTATAAGGTACCTTACACAAATTCCCCTATTCCAGTGTTTTGATTTTTTTATCCTACCATGCAGCCGGTCAAATGGATAACCTTTTCATACAATGCTATCCAAATTTTGATTAATCTAGAATTACATAATAAAATAAAACAGTTCCAGGTGCTTTGTCGCATAATATACTTTAAGACAGCGAACAGTTATATGGCAGTACATTATGCGATGCAATACTTCACAAAATATTTCAAGTTTAAATAAAGACAGAATAAAGACGTTATTACTATGGGATTGCATCACATGGTACTATGGTACATATTGGAATAATGATTTATAACATTGTCCAACAAGACACTGAAAATAATTAATTAACTGAAAGCGCTTATATGGGTACTATTAACAATGAGACATACAGTTATTTTTTCTGTAATTCAATGAATTACTTGAAGTGTTGAGGCATTTTCATTTCTATAGCTATTTTGTGCAACTCAAGATTATTCTTTAAAATGTTGATCTATCTTTTTAATTCTAATACCATATGTACAATGTACATACGTACAATAAAAGTATACGTATTTATAGTATAATAGGTGAAAGTAGATTTAGCAGACGCTTACAAAGCTATCATAAATCTGTATTAATCCAAAATTTTCTTTATTAGGGAGTACGAGGCCCTCTCCAATCTTACTTTAATATGACGAAATGAAATTGTCTCCCTAATCAAAATTTTATTAAAAGCTTTTATTACGATATCGCGGACCATTATGTAGCAGAGATTAGATTTGGTTATCCATTTGGGGCGTAACACGGTGAAATGCAATTTAGCTCCATATAAAATATTATCTTTGATCTCGTTTTATTTATCTTTGGGCTTAGGTTTATCTTTGATAGCATTCTTTGACTTTAAGTAAAGAAGACTGTTATGCATAATTTCCATGGAGTTAAGCCGTTTTATGAATAAGATCATTATTGGTATTTTGCTTAGTTAGCATTTTCAAGAACTGCATTTCTCCGTAAAGAAGCATCATGATAGTGATCCTTGTGTTGAAGTCGTTAATGAAGATGATAATATATGGGATTGACATGATTTTTCATTGTTATATCTTTCACCCCAAAAGCTTCACCCCTTACCGTGCAACCTACCCTTGGCGGTTTAGCGCCCATGTTGAATATCAACAATCCATTTGGTTCGTTTGTCCTGAACTTAAACGATATCGTCCCTGTCTTCACTGCTTCCCACTTTGGCAGGATCTGAAAGAAACGAAACAAATGTATGATGAAAACACCCAAAAATGATATCAAATACAAAGAAACCTTTTATAATAAGCTGATTAGAAGACACACACATGGAAAGAAAAGCTGTTAGCAAATTGAACCATAAAATATTAATGACCGAAGTATTTAGGTATTAGTTTGCGGATGGTTCGTATCTATGTATTGTACACAAGTCCCAAAAGTTTCTTACGTCTCATTTATTATAGACTGTCTTTTGTTTCCAATGTGTCTTTTCCTTTGTATATGTTCCACGAAAGTGCTAAAGATTTCCAAAGCTTTTTCTCTATTGTTTTCCACAATATTGACGCAAGGGTTTACTAAGACCATGCACCGTAGGTGGTAGGTAGCTCGTACTATTAGTATCTTAGAACTTGATTTAGGCAACTACTACACCCAATGTTATTCGTGCAATTTCGATTTGGTTACCTTTTATTTTAGGAGTACATCTGAGGTATAGTCAAAAGAAACATTTTCATTAGTTGTATAAAAATTTTCTCTCTTTTGGCAAGACCTTCCATTATTGCTTACTTTTATGATTATAATTTTAACAAGTCTTCTCTTAACCTGGCCAACGATGATAAAATTATCAATTCAAGACAATTCAAATAAATGTTTTCATCTACCATCATTATTCGTGTCCGTCAAACTAAACACGTAATATTTCATAACAACTATAGTCTACACTCAACAACCACAATCAGCACATCAAACACAACTAACCAATGAATAATAAAACGGGGTAAAATCAATAACATTCATTTGATGGTTGTGACAATGGACTGTGTTGATAGATGTTGTAGGTATTGTTTTAATAAGTTTGTCACAGTTTAATGTGCCATTACGAATCATAACTGATTCTATTTGTCTCGTTCTGATTGCTTCCGATTGCTGCGAAATCCTCTAAACCAGTTATCGGCAATAGGGGTTTAAACTTTTCAGAAGGTCGAAATTTGGACCACATAGCTTATTTACCAATTCAAATAGATTAACTAACCTTCGCCGTGCGGCTTTGCCTACTTGTCCTGTATTATTGTGTCACTAAGGGATTTTCGTGGATAAAAGAAATGTCTTTGTTCAGGTCTTGATCTCTGTGCATAACTTCATTCCGTACTCCCGTTTTGCGTGATTTTGATGAATGAACCAAAATGAAAATTTAAAGGTCGTGGGTAAGTATTGTGAGACTTTTTTCTATACCTTGATAAAAAAAACAACTGTATCTGGACTCTACTTCAAATTACGTACCGACCCACCAACCCTTCAACTCTTAACCAATATTTTTTCAGTCCGTCAGAGTTTTCAGAGCAGAATTTTTTCATCCCAATCCTGAGAGTAGAACATAATAGACAAAATTTGTAACTGCAAGGATGGGTGTTTTAAAAGTTGTAACATTATAAAAAGCTCTCACACATCATCAAAAACGGTCTCAGTAGGTACCCTAACACATCGGTACCTAACACATCATCCATTTTCCAAGTGCAATAATTCGTTCACCCTATACAATCATAAATCTCAATTTTCTAAAGCACTGCAGGCATGCGTAGTCTAGATTCTGGATTGATAAAAATCTGTTTCTGAAGCTTATAACATTGTAGTCAACTTTTTTATTAAAGCTTTCAATCCAAGGCTAGGTTGCACCGAAATCCTTACAGCTAATAGCTGAAATAATATTATTATCCTTTATAAAAAGGTGGTTGAACTGACTTCAATCACCTTCATATCATGCAGAGGAGTGCTTTGATGACATATTATCTAGGTAGTGAACCGATTTTGATGAAATGTTTATAGGATTAATCTAGGAGTATTATTATACTCCTAGATTAATCTAGGAGTATTATTATACTCCTAGATTAATCTAGGAGTATTATTATACTCCTAGATTAATCTAGGAGTATAATAATACTCCTAGATTAATCTTATACACATTCTAATTCATTGCTAATTCTAAGACCTATAGCGGATATATTTATCCGCTATAGGTCTTAGAATTAGCAAGTTGAAATGGCAGAGGGCAGGCCACATCGCTCGTAGAACTGACAACTGATGAGGACGAAAGGTTCTCGAGTGGCGACCACGAACCGGAATACGCAGCGTAGGCCCTCCACTATAGGAGGACCGACGATTTGATGAAAACCGCGGGAAGCCGATAGATGCAGGAGGTCAGCAGACGCTCAAAGTGGCGTTCTGTGGGGCAGGTTTCTGTTCAGCAGTGGGGGCTCTTGATGATGATAATAATAATATATCCTTCTTTGAAATAAAAATTGATTTTTCCAAATCGATTTATAAATGACGGAGTTCTGATTACAAACAAATATAAAAAACAACCGCATTGCGAACTTCCTCCTTTTTTGAAGTCGGTCAATGAAACCCTTACCGGTATGAAATTAAATATAAGCAGCGTGTTGCGCATAATCTTTCTTTGTTTTTATCTTCTTTTTTTCTTTCATTAGATTCCTTTTTTTCTGTCTACATTCTCTTCAATGTACTTATAACAGCTTTCATTAATTTTCAACCCATTAACTGCCAAATGGTGAATAAGTCAACAGAAAGTCTATTATAATGACTAGCTTTTGCCCGCGGCTTCGCACGCTTGTATTGTGTTATTTCTACGTTTAGGTAGTCTAATAATAGCTTAGTTCATGCATTTCCTATATACCAAACAACAAAATCCACTAAATCTTTTCGGAGCTCAGCACGTATTGGCAGATTAGGTAGCACACGTGTAAAAATGTTGTTTGGGTAGTAGGTGTATGGCTTTTCACGTGTCATCAGATCACCTACACATTGATAAAATAGTGGGTTAGAAACTGCAAATCATAGGTACAATATTTAATTGAATATGTACGTACTTGGACCTACCTTATACTTAGACGTTAGTTTTTTTAAATATACGATAGGTCAAAGCATCTAACTAATAAAAGTTCTATAATATGGTATACCTACATACCAGTGATACGGTCGATCTTTTCCTTGTCATTTTCACTTCAACAGATGTTCTTGTGTATTCACCATAAAAACCGTTTAAGTCTTCATAAGAGGTTCCAGTGAATTTTGTTTAGGTAGTAAGTATACCTACATAAGTACCATACCTATTATTTAGGCAGTTTAGAAAAATACAAAACAAACACACATTGGTCAGTTTTTTATATCCGCGCGCTTTTCGTTCAAAGAGTATCTTTGTTGCGTTCACCACATTTTTTTTTACTTTCTTAAGTTTGGTCCATACGAATTGAGTATTTAGCTAGTGTCAACAATAAGTTTATAAAATACATACTTTATAGCGGGAGTATTGCATTTACCTATACGATGCGTACATAATTAATTTTGTTAATACTACCTAATTAGAAATCACAAATACTTACGTACGCCACTGTAAAAAGAGTCGACATTTATATTACGGTCGCTATTTTTCAGGTTGTCTCATTCCCACTGCACTTTCAACATAGTGGTGAGAGTGAGAAAATAACATGTGTACAAAGCTCTAATCAGATTCGCTTTTGCAAAGAACGTTTCATTTTTAGGGTTCCGTAACAGTTTTGAAATAAAGGAACACCTATAAGTAAAATCACTTTGTTGTCCGTGTGTTTGCCTTTCTAAGAATCTGTCGAGACCATTACTTATTTTAGAAATAACTGAAAGAATTAAGCTGAAATTGATATCTATGATCAATTAACTCAAATACGGCTATCATCATCATCATCATCAACAACGACATCCTGAACCCGCCCACTTTCAAAGACCTTTTAATAATTAACCTTCTTGAAGCAATCGAGTAACCAATAATATTTTGCTCTAACCTGTAGTTTGTCCTAAAGAGAATATAACCGCTCAGTTTGTTCATTGAGAAGCCCACAGACCTAAAATATTATAACTATTAAAACCTTTAAAAATCATTTACCTACGTAAAAGAAGAAGAAGAAATCAAAACTGAACGTTACACGGCCATGTTGCTAATTCGAGGATCTTACCTATCCTATATATTGTCCTATCCTAATGTATAGTTATACTTACCTACATCTAAGTACCCTTTTAAAACATTTTTCATAAAATATTTCGTATCATTGGCTAAATACAAATGTCGTCTAATGCCAAAATAAAAAAAACTGCTTTCACACTATTTAATATTTGTTGGTATATGTATCTATTTAACTTGTGACAGGTTGATAGAACGTAAATTGTTATGTAAGGAAAACAGGTGACGTCATACAAAACATTAAACATTTCTATTTTGTGGGGAAAATTTAATACTAATGTTTAAGAAAAATTACTAAAAGGAACAGTAAAATATACAAAAAATGGAATGAAGGCAATTAATTCGCTTTTAACTCACTTTTCAATAAAAAAGATATAAATAAAATATTAAATTCGTTGCTTGCAAAATTACGTTCTACTGTTGAATAATGACACTTGACCAGGGGAGGATATCAACGATAACTACAATCGAAGAATAATCGAAAACAAAATGATAAATCGTTTGGATTACTTTTAATGCTAAATAGCGTGGGCACAAAATACGGTGTTGCCAACCGTAATAAAAATATTCGGCAAAAATTTCCTGAAAAATCGGTTTTTAAAAGAAAAATCGATAGTTTGAAATAAAAAAAGATACCGTGAGATCGAATTTCCACAAATAAGCACTCATCCATTGCTAGTTTGGTTTCAACTCGCAACTTTTGCTTTCGTCTGTCCGGAATTGGATGTACGACGCGCGTACAGGTCATAGTTTTCAGCGAATCTTGACGATACTTGATACACAATTCCGATGACAATACGTCAAGGGTTTGATTTCCTCAATAAATTCTTATCATCTAAATCGACACCTACGTTTTATACCCCACCCACGTATACTTGTGTTTCCTCTAATTTCAACAATGCGAATAATATATTATTTACCACGCACTCTAAGGTAGGTAGGTCTACCTAAGATAGATATCATGATTATATGATATGTGTCTAAAAACAATCGTTAATCGGTATTATGTATCTAAAATAATCGTTAATTATCGAACCGAATATTAGCCTACACATCACTAAAATTGTTTTTTGACATGTGACAGATGACATTACATAAGCTTCACAGGTACCTTCCAGTTTGAAAACAATTAAAAAAATCAATCGGCCATGTTGTTTAAAACTCCGATTCGTTTCGTAATGAAATCTCAATAATTGTCATCAATTTTTTTTAACGATATATCAATTTTAATATATCCTATGTTAAGCGCCGGTTATTTCTAAGCATATTAGTGAAAACCGCATGAAAATCCATTCCAGTATTTTAGGAGTTCAGTCATAACAAACAAACAAACAAACAAACAAACAAACAAACAGACAAAGTGTTTAAAAAGTGGCTTAACGTGATCAGCGGCTAATTTTAAGCCAACCTGTGTCATTTTTTTCTTGATATCTTGCAATTACAGATTTTTTTATCTCTACAGTTTTATTATATGTATAGATGACCGATGGCAGTTGGTTGGCTTATATTCCGCTATCACATTTACCGTTAGTCAAATTACATGTAATTTCAACAACTTTTATTAATATACGACTAGATTAGCTTATACTGAGTGTAATTGAATTCATTGGCATCCTGTGATACTAGATACTCTTGACACTGGTCACGTGTGGACCAAAATTTATGAAATCAAACATGGTGATTTGGTATCAATAGTAACTCCAAAAAATGGGATAACCTACTTAATCAACTGCTGCAGTACATAATTAAGTTAAAATAGCGAATTACAGTTTTTAATTTTTTTTATGTAAACGAGTGACATGACAAGCTAGTCGTTCGTCTGGTGTTAAGTGCCACGGCCACCCATAACAGATTGCAGTGTCACTCGGAACTCCAAATTAAAATTTCGCGCGACACTGCGCACTGCGCACGTCATCCTGAGACATCGCACAGTCTAAAAAAAGATTTCTAGACTGTGAGATCAGTTCTTAAGTCTCATTTGCCCAGTAGTTTCACTAGCTACAATGCCCGTCAAACCGGAACACAGCAGTGCTTGCACACTACTGCTTGGCGGCAGAATAACTGGCAAAGCGGTGGTACCTATCTAGACGAACTTTGCAGAAAAGTCCTACAACCGAGTAATTATTGCATACAAGTGAACAGAAAGCATAAGTACCAAAGTCATTCGTGCCAACTACGTTAGGCACTGACAAGCTTCCCCATTTTCACAAGTAAATTAATCTTAGTTGCGCTCTTTACTCTTTAATAACCAATAATAAATTTAATGTGGTACAATTATGTGCTAAATTTATGCTAGTGAATTAAATTGCATCCTGTATAATAATATATACCTCTATCCACAAACCCCGTTTTGAGTATCGCCTTTGAATTATTTAGGTCGAAATCATTTTCGTCGAACTTTGCCGTACTTATTTCAAAAGATCGATAACAAACCATAATTCTGCAGCAATATAATATACGCGAATATACATGTATACAGTCTATTAATATACGGAAATATACGACTATATAGCATTTTCAAGGAAACCACCCCTATTACACATTCCATAATCCTTTGAAAGGGCCTTTGCCGTCGAATAAACGAGAATTGAGGAAATCACAGTGATGTAGAATTTTGGAAATTAAAATTAAATAGAGGTTGCAAATTTCACAGCTTACTCTAATAAAAAAAACGCTAAACTAGAATACCTGATTATTACAGTTTTTTTCTTTTAGCAACAATTTTCATTTAGCGAAGAAGATTTTTGTTTTAAGATGTCTGTCAATTTTTTTTATTACAATCTTTGTACTATTTCGGCCTTACACGTCGATTTCGTACCTACTCATAATTATGAGTAGGTTCGTTATTTTGTTTTTTATATAAAAATTTTAGAAATATTAAGTACTAGCAGCGCCCCGCGGTTCCACCCGCGTTCCTACAGGAACCGTTCCCGTTTTTGGGATAAAAAGCAGCCTATGTTTTAATCCAGGGTATAAGCTACCTCCATACCAAATTTCATCCAAATCAGTCTAGCTGTTAGAGCGTGAAAGAGTAACAAACATACACACATACACACATACGCACAAACTTTCGCCTTTATAATATTAGTGTGATAAAAATCACATATCAGAGAAAAACATGTGGGTGTTATGGTGCTGGATGTTGCAGCGATAGCTGGAGCGATGAAGGTGCGTGCAGGTCGGAGGTTGGGTTACAACTGAGACTCTGTTTTCCTATTATATTGTGTTTATTCATTTTTTTTTTTTTTTTTTTTTTTTTTTTTTTTTTTTTTTTTTTTTTTTGAACGGGCTAATGCTGTTGGTCTCTACCGACCTTTACAGCGTCACCGGGCAGGAGGGCAGGCGCTTAAGGCGCCCAACCGTTAAAAGTGGGAGACAACTAGCACAAGGGCACCCCTGGGGTGCGAGCCTCGGCTTGGGCCGTTGCCGGGATAAGAGGATCGAGAAGGCTACGTCCACTGGAAGAGTGGACCCTATGGAAAGTCGCGACCGTTCTAGCTAACCTACGGGGGGTACGTCGACCTCGCCGGCGGGGTCGGTGTCTGATTGTGTTACGCTGGTAACCTATACCGGTGCCGAAAGCGGTACCTGAGCCAGGAGGGCTAGACTGATCCGGTGATCCTAGCGCAGCCGACACAACGGCTGCTATAGGATCATCCGGATCGCTCAAGACGTGTCTTGGGCGGCGACGACGGGGTGGCGGGTCTGTCATGTCTGTAGAGTAACTTGATGCTTGGACTACGAGAGGGTTGGGGTGATGGGGTGCCGCGTCAAAATAGCGGCGGGATGCATCCTTCATAAACTGACGGATGGATGGGAGTTCGAGATCGCAATGGAGGTCGGAGTTACGCTGGTACCAGCGAGCTCCGACCACCTTGCGGATAAAGCGGTTCTGGATAACCTGAAGTCGATCCAGGTGGACTGAGGATGTATGAGCAAACGCGACAGATGCATAGGTCATAATCGGGCGAACGCAAGTTTTGTAAAGTGTCACCTTATTTCTAAGGGACATTTTACTACCCTTGCAGAGGAGAGGGTGTAGGCGGCCTAAGACGAAGGCCGCCCTATCGCGCACTCGCTTAATATGGTCTCTGAAGTTGAGCTTGGTGTCAAGGGTAACCCCCAGGTATTTGGCAGACGGAACCCAAGGGATGGGCTTGTCGAACAAGGACAGCGGTCGCAATGGCGGACCACGCTTATAGTCAGAAAAGTACATCGCTGCACTCTTATCTGGGTTAACCGTGATCCGCCATTTCCTGAACCACGCACCGATCTCGGTGAGGGCTCGTTGGAGACGACCACGCATATGGACTCTCTGCCATCCGGAGCAGTAGATGGCGGTATCATCCGCAAAGAGTGCAAGCTGCACACTGGGATGAAATGACCGCGGAATGTCGCTGGTGTACAACGAGAATAGCAAGGGGGAGAGCGCGGAGCCCTGGGGTACTCCGGCTCTGATAGGATGGGGAGAGGATCGCTCCCCCTCAACGCGGTAGCGAAAGCTTCGATCCCTAAGGAAGTCTTGTATGATGTGCACAAGA
The DNA here is from genome assembly GCA_910589525.2 of Ennomos quercinarius. Lineage (NCBI taxonomy): Eukaryota > Metazoa > Arthropoda > Insecta > Lepidoptera > Geometridae > Ennomos > Ennomos quercinarius. The sequence continues at coordinate 13,922,287 of OU342508.1, read as the reverse complement.
CGGTCCGGCACGCCGATGTGGTACAGCTTGAATATCAAGCCGTCGTGCCAGACTTTATCGAAAGCTTTCGCTACGTCTAAGAAGACTGCAAGAGTGCCTTTGGGTTTTGGCTTCGAATTGAAGCCATCAAGGATGTGCTCCGTGATGCGGTGCACTTGTTGGACGCAAGAGTGTCTGGCTCTAAAGCCGAACTGCTCGTCGGGAAGGAGTTTATGTTCGTGAACATGGGTCCAGAGACGTTTCCGAATGAGACGCTCGTAGATCTTCCCCAGAGTACTGAGGAGGCTAATAGGCCGGTAGCTAGAGGGCTCGGTAGCCTTCTTGCCTGGCTTGTGGATGCCGATGACGTCGGCGGACTTCCACGCAACGGGAAAAGAGCAATTACTCATAGCCGCATTGAAGATGCTGACTAGGAGATAGATCAAGGGGACCGAAAAGTGTTTGACCACTTTGTTGCTGATACCATCAGCGCCGGGGGCTTTACGGGTAATGAGATCCTTGACAACAGACTCAACCTCAGCGGCCCTAATAAGCTCGAGAGGGGGGTCGGAGGGCGTCAGGGAGCTACGACGTTCAACTTCACTGACCACCGTATGGAGGTGGACAGGGTCAACGTGATCGGAGGAAAGGTTACACTGGGCCTCGAGGCTCTCAGCTAAACACTCAGCTTTTTCCTCGTCATCGAACGCAGGGACTTGGTTCAGCCTATCAAGAGGGGGCATCGTTCTAAGTGTGTCACTTTTCAAGGCTCGAGCCAATCGCCAGTATGCCTGGTGGGTTGGCTCGAGCCCCGAAAGTAGGTCTGTCCAGTTCTGAGCGCGAAGATCACCTATGCGTTTCTTAACAGCACGCTGTAAGAAATTCAAGGTGGATTTGTTACGTTGGGTCGGGGCCGCGTCGTATGCCCTAGTGGCGGCGTTCTTTGCTGTCATCAGTCTCCTCACGTCCTCGGGCAGATCCCAGCGGTGGTCCACCACTGGTACCTGCTTCGAGGACTCACCGACTACGGTGTTGAGGTGACTGGTGAGAGCGTCGATCGCGGAGGAAACGTCGTCTAGTGTCTGTATGTCGTCGGGTATCTTGTCTAAGTCAGGTGAACTGATAGCTTTCAGGGATTCCCCCAATCGCTTCCAGTCCACCACTGTCTTAGTCTGAGGTGGAAGTTCAGTAGAGTCCGAGCCTAGTCTCATGAGAACAGGGCGGTGGTCAGAGTCAAGTTCGTGGAGCACTTCTATCGAGCCTAACCTGAGGGTTACGCCTTTTAAAAGTGCTATGTCGAGTATGTCTGGTCGTTGGGAGAGATTCCCGGGGAACCTGGTCGGAGTCATGGGTGCGATAATGTCAAAGGTGTGGTGGTCTGTGTCTGGTCGTGGGTCAGTTAGTTGTTCGAGTATCCTACCGTTGGTATTGGAAGTGTGACAATTCCACATAACGTGTTTGCTGTTGAAGTCTCCCGCCAGTATGACGGAGCTTCCCAGAGAAAGTAGTGCGTTGATATCACTACTGAGCAAACGTTTGTCGGGAGGGAGGTAACAAGACGCTAGTATGATCGGCTGATGGCCGTTCATAGCTAAGCGGCAGCAAGAGGCTTCTAAGTTAACTAAGGATGAGGGAGTATCAATTGGGATGCAGTGAAAAGACCTTCTGTAATAGATAAGCGTACCGCCTCCGGCATTGGTAAGCCTATCATTACGAAATTGTGTTTATTCAGAAAACGGTTGGCCTTATATACAAAATGTAGGATCTGCCTAAGCTACCTCGGATCTTTGCTTTCTGGAGACCCATATGACGTCAGAGGTCACGTGACACGCTTAAAATAAAAACATTTCCCTATCCTACGTCGCAGCCTTACCTTCAGGAGGGAGCCTCCCAGTATTAATATAATTAATCCTAACTTATTATAAAGCCTACCTAATACTTATCTAATAATGGGGTTAATAACTGTACAACAAAAATATAATATTTATTCCTACCTAAAATGCTTAACTATACCTATATACAACATAAAAATATTTACATAAAATACAGTGCGTGGGCGTGTCACAGTGTCACTACATCACCCCCCTTCAAGTAAAACGTACGGTACGTCGAACGATTCTGCCGCTCCTCGTGGTGTACGGCTGCTGGGCTGGCTCTGCTGCTGCCGTGTTTTTGCTGCTGCCGCGTTGTGCCACGGTTGAAGCTGATGTTGTTTTGCTGCGCCTTGTAGACGTCACAGCTGTCGAAGAATCTGGATTCTTGTCTTCGTTTTCGTCATCGCATAAGTAAGCTGGTTTCAGTCTATCCAAAGATATTACTGCTGTACGAGTAAGTAACTGTACCTTGAAGTACTTCTCGTGTTTTCGTAAAACTTCGTATGGACCTTCATACGGGGGCGTAAGTGGCTTCTTCACGTGGTCAACTCGAACAAAGACGTGTGTGCACGTTGACAGGTCTTTGTGCACGAACGAAGTGCGTTTCTGTGGTAGCTTCTGTGCTTCTGGTGTGAATGACGTCATAGTTTCTGCTATCTTCTTTATGAAATCGGCTGGTTCATTTTTCACGTTCTTTGCCGGTATAAAGAAATCAGCTGGCAGGCGTAACGTTGATCCGTAGGTGCATAACGCTGGGCTGAAATTCGACGTTCTATGCAGTGATGCGCGTAGTCCAAGTAGAACTGTTGCTATCTCTTTCGTCCAAGTGGTGCTAGCTCCACGAGCCATTAGTGCGGCCTTCAATGTTCGATGCCAGCGTTCTATTTGCCCATTTGATTGCGGGTGATACGCTGTAGTTCGTATGCGAGTGACTCCTAGTTTCTTCATCAGTGCATGGAATAAGGCTGACTGGAACTGTTGAGCTTGATCGGTTGAGATTCTGAGCGGGCAACCGAATCTACATATCCAGTTTTCGTAGACGGCTCTGGCTATTGTATCAGCGGTGATGTTTTTAACTGGTACTGCTTCTGGCCACTTGGTGCGTCGATCAATCATGGTAACTATGTAGGTGCATTCTTCGGACGGTTGTAGCGGTCCGACCACGTCTAAGTGAATGTGGTCAAATCGCCCTGCGTCTTGAAACTGTTCGAGAGGTGTGACAGTATGACGCTGTGTCTTGCTCTTTTGACAAGCCAAACACATTCTGGTCCATCTTGCTATATCAGCATTCATGCCAGGCCAGAAGTAGCGCTCTGCAATCTGCTTCCTTGTATTGCGGATCCCCGGATGACTTAATCCGTGAAGTGCTTTGAAGGCGATTTCACGAAACGAAGTAGGTAGGTACGGCCTTGGATTCGCCGTTGACGTTTCACACGTTATCGGTTTCAAAATGCCAGGCAGCGATATGTGTGCAAACTTTAAGTTGTCTTTTGTTTGCAATTGTTTCAGTTCTTCATTTTGTTCTTGTTCATCAGCGAGGTGGGTATAGTCCAGTGTTTAAGTGCAGGTTATTTCTTCTAACCTTGACAATGCGTCGGCGACTGTGTTTTCTTTGCCTTGGATGTATTCTATAGCGGTGCAAAATTGACTTATGAATTGCAGCTGTCTCTCTCTTCTAGGCGTGTCGCTGTTGCTCGGTGCTTTTGATAAGGCGTAGGTCAGCGGGCGGTGGTCTGTGTGAACAACCACATCCAAGCCTTCTATGTAACGTCGAAAGTGCTTGACAGCCGTGTACATCGCTAATAGTTCGCGGTCGTACACGCTGTACTTCTTCTGTGCGTCGCTGAGAGTCTTCGAGAAAAAGGCTATAGGTCTCCATGTGTTGTTTTGTCGTTGTTGTAGGACTGCACCGATGCTCTTGTCTGATGCATCAGTCATGATGTGTAGCGTGGCGCCAGCGATTGGGTGTGACAATATCGCCGCTTGTTTGATGCTGTCACGACATTGCTCGAACGCTGCTTCTGTTTCGGGCGTCCATGAAATTGGTGTCTTGTCTTTCTTTTTCGCGTTGTGTAACAGCTTGTTGAGTTCTAGCTGTTTTTCGGCTTGGCGAGGCAGCGCGTCTCTATAAAAGTTGATCATTCCCATGAATCTTCTCAAGTCTTCAATGGTCTTTGGCTTAGGAAATGACGATATGGCTTCTGTCTTGTCTTCTGGTGGTTGGATGCCGGCTGAAGATACTCGATAGCCCAGAAAGGTTAGTGTTTCCTTTCCGAACTCGCATTTTTCTGCGTTGATGGTGAGTCCATATTCCGTGAGGCGCTTGAAAACTTCATGAAGATGGCGCTTGTGACTTTCTTCGTCGCGAGAAAAAATCAGTAAATCATCCACGTAACTGAACGTGAACTCGTCCAGACCGCGCAGTACTTGATGCATGAATCGTTGAAAGGTCTGGGCGGCGTTACGAAGTCCAAACGTCATTGATGTGAATTCAAACAAGCCAAATGGTGTTGTAATGGCTGTTTTCTGCGAATCTTCGTTACTGGCCATTGGTATCCAGTAGTATGCTTTCTTGATATCGATTTTTGAATATATCTTCATGCCATGAAGTCTAAATGTGAAGTCTTGGATTCTCGGTATTGGATATCTATCTGGAGTTGTCATAGCGTTGAGGCGTCGATAATCTCCGCAGATGCGTAGTTGTCCGTTCTTCTTTTTCACGATGTGCAATGGATTAGCCCATGCACTGCTGGACGGACGACAAATCCCCATTTCTATCAAGCGATTGAATTCTTCTTTTGCTTCCATATATTTGTCAGGCGCTAACGGTCGAGGCCGCACGTAGGTAGGCGCTCCCGTTGTTTCTAAGTGATGCGTCACGTCATGAGGTGGAGGTTTCTTTAGCGACATCGGTCTCTGGATGTCTGGATACTGCGTGAGTATGTCGCTGTACGGATGACTTTCGTTGATGACGTGTACGGATGAGTCATCGCTGCTGGTCGACAATGTCTTGATTGATAGCTTGGTCAGCCCATCAATTAATCGTTGTCCTTTTAAGTCCACCAGGATATTGTGGTGACGCAGGAAATCAGCTCCGATGATCGATCTTTTGACGTCTGCTATTACAAACGTCCAGGCGTAGTTGCGTCGTAAGCCCAAGTTCAACTGAAGCGTTTTTTCTCCATATGTTCGTATAGTGCTTCCATTGGCTGCGTATAATGTGAATTCGCTTGGGGTGCATTTTCGTTTCATCTTCACTGCTAGTACTGAGATGTCGGCGCCGGTGTCTATGAGAAAACATTCACCACTTTGACGGTCGGTGATGCTTAGGCGGTAGTTCATAATGGCTTCGACATCGATTTCCGCCGCTTTCGATGCCTCTTCTAGTTTTCCGAGTTCTGTTGTGGTTTTTTCCATGAACATGGAGGTTCACATCTTCTTGCCCGATTACGGAATCTGTAGTGGTAACGGCATAGCCAATCGGGATCTCCAGGTTTTCTTGACTTATTGGTCGCAGACTTGGATCTCGAGCGATTGCGAGTGTAAGCAGGACGGCGATAGTGTTGTCTTCCTCTCAGCTCTGCAACTTCTAAGGTGAGTTTCTGAATTTCTTTCGATAAAACTTCCAATTTAGAGTCTTCAGTTGAGTTTCTGGTAGTTGTAATTGCGGCGATTTGTGGATCCATGTGCTCCAGCATTTTGTCAGCCATTGACGCAAGTGTGTCGAGCATGGATTCTTCATTGACGGAGATAACTGCTCGAACTGGTGTAGGCAATTGATTGAGCCATAACACTTTCAAGGCGTCATCTTGAATTTTTGCCTCCTGAGTCGGGGTTACCATTGTGGGGTTATGGTGCTGGATGTTGCAGCGATAGCTGGAGCGATGAAGGTGCGTGCAGGTCGGAGGTTGGGTTACAACTGAGACTCTGTTTTCCTATTATATTGTGTTTATTCAGAAAACGGTTGGCCTTATATACAAAATGTAGGATCTGCCTAAGCTACCTCGGATCTTTGCTTTCTGGAGACCATATGACGTCAGAGGTCACGTGACACGCTTAAAATAAAAACATTTCCCTATCCTACGTCGCAGCCTTACCTTCAGGAGGGAGCCTCCCAGTATTAATATAATTAATCCTAACTTATTATAAAGCCTACCTAATACTTATCTAATAATGGGGTTAATAACTGTACAACAAAAATATAATATTTATTCCTACCTAAAATGCTTAACTATACCTATATACAACATAAAAATATTTACATAAAATACAGTGCGTGGGCGTGTCACAGTGTCACTACAAACAATCGGTCATTTTTGTATGAGGTATTTAAGAGAATAAATCTCAAGCAGTCGTCAAATACGGAGAAATTACCTAATAACAAAAAGAAAAGCACCTACACTGCCCTGTCCATCGAGTTTCCTACATCGCCACCCTAGCTGCTTATCTTTGCATTAAATCAGTTATTTCCATTAGCGCCAGCACTAGTGCGAAACGATAATAAACATTAACGATATGTCGATGGAAATTCTGAAACAGTCCTGTTTCTACCTTTACCAAAATATTTTGATATTTCTAGTAAGTAGGTAGTTACTTCCAGTGCCTAGCCGACTGTAACACAGTGGACGAGCTAAACGACGGGTTGGTGGAAACTGTCCAAGCTGTTGGATCGAAATTCTTTAAGACCCAACGCCGAAAGAAGACTCAAAAGCTCTCAGAAAAAACTCTTGAGCTAATGGCCGACCGGAGCGAAATGAAGCTGCAGTCTTCAGTTGATATGTCAGCCTACGGTGAACTCAATAGACGAATCTGGAGTTCCTTGCGACACGACTTGCGTGCTCTTAGTACTTCACGTATTGAGGCCGCAATTGAGCGGAACCAAGGCTCTAAAGTGTTCGCAAAGGATTCGTCTATTGGGCAACACCAAATGACAAAACTGAAGACCGAAAATGGTAGCGTCATTTCATCCAAGCCTGAGATTCTGAGAGAGATCGAGAACTTCTATGGACAGTTATACACCTCGACACGTAAGCCCGCTACTAACACAGCTCAGGACATCAGAGCCAAGTTAGTCCGACACTATACCGAAGATATCCCGGACGTCAGCCTGTACGAGATTAGAATGGCCCTCAAACAGCTTAAAAACAACAAGGCACCAGGTGAAGATGGAATTACGACCGAACTTCTGAGAGCGGGTGGTAGACCGGTACTTTTAGTCCTCCAGAAGTTATTTAATTCTGTCATCCTTGAAGGTATAACGCCAGAGGCATGGCACAAGAGCGTGGTGGTGCTCTTCTTCAAAAAAGGCGATAACACCTTATTGAAGAACTATAGGCCCATCTCGCTCTTGAGTCATGTGTATAAGCTGTTTTCGAGAGTCATTACGAATCGTCTCGCACGCAGGTTTGATGAATTCCAGCCTCCCGAACAAGCCGGTTTCCGAAAAGGCTTTAGCACCATAGACCACATCCATACGCTGCGCCAGATTATACAGAAGACCGAAGAGTATAATCGGCCGTTATGCCTAGCGTTTGTGGACTATGAGAAAGCCTTCGATTCAATCGAGACTTGGGCGGTGCTGCAGTCCTTGCAGCGATGCCAAATTGACTATAGGTATATCGAAGTTTTGAAGTGTTTGTACAGTAAGGCCACTATGTCAGTCCGACTACAGGACCAGAGTACGGAACAAATTCCATTGCAAAGAGGCGTGAGACAGGGAGACGTTATTTCTCCGAAACTGTTCACAAACGCATTGGAGGATGTTTTCAAGCTCTTGGAGTGGAAAAGATCTGGCATCAACATAAATGGCGAGTACATCACTAACCTTCGTTTTGCCGATGATATAGTCATAATGGCGGAATCGCTCGAGGACCTTAGCACCATGCTCAACGACCTCAGTAGAGTCTCCCAGCAGGTTGGTCTTAAGATGAATATGGACAAGACAAAGATCATGTCTAATGCTCATGTTCCACCTATACCGGTAATTGTTGGGAACGATACTCTCGAAGTTGTCGACAAGTATGTCTACCTAGGACAGATTGTCCAATTAGGTAGGTCCAACTTCGACAAAGAGGTGGCGCGAAGAATCCAACTCGGCTGGGCAGCGTTCGGGAAGCTTCGTCCTATCTTTTCGTCCAAAATACCGCAGAGCCTGAAAACGAAAGTTTTCAATCAGTGTGTGTTGCCAGTGATGACTTATGGAACTGAGACATGGTCTCTTACTGTTGGCCTCATTAGTAAGCTCAAAGTCGCGCAGCGAGCTATGGAGCGAGCTATGCTCGGTGTTTCCCTGCGAGATAAGCTCCGGAACGAGGAGATCCGCAGGAGAACTAAAGTGACCGATATAGCTCTTAGAGTTAGTAAGTTGAAGTGGCAATGGGCAGGCCACATCGCTCGTAGAACTGACAACCGATGGGGAAGAAAGGTTCTCGAGTGGCGACCACGAACCGGAAGACGCAGCGTAGGCCGGCCCCCCACTCGGTGGACCGACGACCTGGTGAAAGCCGCGGGGAGCCGATGGATGCAGGAGGCGAGCAGCCGCTCAAGGTGGCGTGCTCTGGGGGAGGCCTATGTTCAGCAGTGGACGTCTTCAGGCTGTTGATGATGATGATGAGGTAGTTACTTAGAGGCACAGAATACATACATAGGTAGTTTTTTTTTTTAGTTTTTTTTTTATGTAATTAATGATGTGACGAGGTAGACGTTCACCTGGTGTTAAGCGTCACGGCCACCCATAATAGATTGCAGAGTCACTCGGAACTCTAAATTGAAGTTTCACGTGACACTGCCCACTGCGCACGTCATCCTGAGACATCACACAGTCTAAAAAAGATTTATAGACTGACATCAGTTCTTAAGTCTCATTTGCCCAGTAATTTCACTAGCTACAATGCCTTTCAAACCGGAACACAGTAGTGTTTGCGCACTACTGCTTGGCGGCAGAGTAACTGGCAAAGCGGTGGTACCTACCTAGGCGAACTTTGCAGAAAAGTCCTACCACCTAGTAAAACCTAGTAGGTATGTAAAGGTTTGAACTTTGTCATGAGTGATAAAGTCTATGCATCCTAATCAGACAGTCTTATGTGTAAAAACACAAAAAAGCAAAATACTAAATGCCTAACCAACAAAATTCGAATCCCTGAAATGCTGAAAACTAAGCAAGTCCGTTGTACATGAGAATAAAGCCTTGAACAATTCCGAAACAGTGTGACAATGTATATAAAGCTAACTATAATAGCATCACATAACATGACTATATTGCTACGATAACAACTCCCCGGGAAGACGTTGGTAGGTACCTATATATATATATATATTATACAACATAATATTATAACGCTGGCTCGGAAGTAGGATCGCCTTTATTGAAGGAGCCGGGGGTATTAAGGATCTAGGCCTCACATTATGCTTTTGTTGTTAAAAACTATATTAGTAACCACTTATGGTAGACTTTCGACTCTATGAGCACAGATTTGGTTGACAGTGTCGGCACCTTTCACAGTTTACTTGATAGATTCTATTGATTCCTTTCTTATATAGTTATACAAACCTTCCTCTTTCTTCTTGTAATATATACAAAGCTCATCTTCGTAAGTACCGAGCTTAAAAAAGTGCCATACATCTGCAATGGGGTATATAAATCTTATTGATAACCCAAAAATTAATTTGATTAATATTAAATATGATGGAGGAGAAAAAACCTGCAGTGGCGACTATGAACTAGAAGACGTAGCGTAGGCCAGCCCTCCAGTAGGTGGACCAAACCACCGGGAGCTGTTAGATGCAAGATGAAATTAGATGTTGAAATCAAAGTGGCGTCCTATGGGGGAAGCCTATGTTCAGCAATTGACGTCTTCACGCTGATTATAATGATGATTATGGTGATAGCGATGACGAAAATTGTGATGATGATGATGATGTAAAACTCCCATCGCGATAAGCAGCTTCAAAATAAAATTACAAATTATATTAACGCAATAACATCACTATGCTACCCAATAATATTTGTCCGGAATTTCATTTCATTTAAATCTGCGAACAGATTTGACCTTTGTTCCGTCAATCACGAAACTTATTCCTCATTTACAAAAGGTCACCATCATAACGGTCCTCACAACTCACCACCCACACATTTCCGATGTTCAACTATGTTGCTAATATTGGTAGACTTGTTGGCTCAATTTAGAATGTCCGAATAGTTTATTTTCACCCAGGATATAAACTTTAACTGGGAGATAAAACTGTATATAATTATGACCTGAAATATTTTGTTATCTGCTTATGAAAACTGTAATTATTATGATTATAGACTTCAACATCATCCAGATACATAACCTTTCATTTTTTATCAAATGCTTATGCCAGCAAACTTCCAATGTCACATTGATGGGTAGAGTAAGATACTTATGTTCTGTTGAAAGCAATATATGAAAATACCGTAAGCTCTATCCAACCAAAAACTCCGCCAACTGCCACTAGATTTAATCAAAAAACTTCATGTGTTGATTTGACTGTCTATTTACTAATATTAAGCTGTAAAAGTAAATAAGCCGAGTTCGCTTATGACATGTTGCAAATAGCTTACCCAGAACTTTATTCTCAGACGTTATAAAACCAGTCTCCCCATTTCCTGCTACATTTCGTGTGGTTCAAAGGTCGTATACGTTCAACTGTAAATACATTATATTAAAGGCTAGTAAAGGCGAACGCCCACCGTCGGTAATTTAATCCAAAGGCTCCTAAAAGCAAACTCCCACCGAGTGATCCAGCAGGGCATATGAAGTTTAAAGTGGAATCAGCCGATTTGTGATAAGTGCAAGGTCATCGCTAAAGGCTTGGGGTCAAAGTAAGGTCACTGGTTAATATACATACATACTCAATAGGTACTTTTTAAAGTTCTTATATCTTTGTGTGAAGAAAATATAGAAATTTGAACCCCAGTGTGAAAGGGAAAGGCGTATAAAAAGCGGCTCTTTTGGAGCATAACGATCCATATTTCTTCTTTTTTGCTTATTGCCGTATCAGCATTTAGAACTAAATGCAAAACGATGCATTGACAAAATGACATAATATTATGCTTTACCACATTTTTAGCGTACATACCTCAATAGTTTTATGCTGCCACTTTATTATATTTATTTATTATAATCTGTCGAATGACCTAAACGTAAAATGATACATTCGCTAAACCATGCTGACGCATACCTATAGAATAAAGTCAAACACAGGTATAGTTGTCATGTTTCAAGCCTTTGCTACTGTTTCATAAAACCTACATTTTCTATATATATTTTTTTATTACTAAATAGGCCTGCATTTGACCGCAATCTCACCTAATGGAAAGTGACGACGCGGCCTACGATGGTACATGCTTGCCTAGAAGATACCTATTCACTCGCGACTTGAAGAGCTCCAGATTGTACTTATCGGGAAACAAAGACGCTGGTAAAGTGTTCAAAACAATAATAAAATTTGGGTTGAGATTTTCAATGACTGTGAGAACCTTTGACCTTTTTCACTTGAGTGACCCATTGCCACCAGAAGGCTTACGGGGAAAGCAGCTAATTTGTTTATGCGAGTCCATTTCTCGGTATTTTGAAGGGCTTCATTATGTATTCATTGATTCTCCTAAAGTGCTTTGAATGTCATCAGCAGGCTGTTTTGAAAATCCATAGAAAGGACGCTCAAAGAAATACAAAGAATTGTCCTTATTGATTTCAATTTCATTAACTTTTCGCAAGCACCATCGAGTTTCAATTTAGCAAGGTTTTATAAATACATCAAAAGGAAACCTTTTTACGTATACGTTGTTAATTATACGTCTTTTCAGGCTAAAAACATGTCTTAATACGCATTAATTTGGTAAAATATCTTTCAATTATATTAGCAACTACATTCACACCTTTATTCAACCCACATTCAGTTAAAACTAAGCACAAACTACCTAGATTGAAAATGGACCGTTCTAAACCTATTTCCAACTACTGTCTAACTTAAAATTGACCCAAAATTACATCACTCTGACCGAGTGTAGTGCCCTCAACGAATCACCACTAACTCAATTCCAATATCCCGTTCCAATCAGGGGACAGGGGATACTCGACCGAGTTCGAGAGTCTGGCGTTAAGAGAGCTCTTAACACAACTCCGTATCGTCTTTAACGCTTCGGCTTTTAGGGGACGATTTTTGCGAGCGTCCTCCATTGTTTTTAATTGGTGCTTAGTTTTTGTGGGTGGACGTTTTGGGGTAATGAGTTGTGAGAATCACTGGTTGTTACGTAGATTTGCGATGTAATTGGAATAAAAACGCTTGTGAAGCTATTTAAGTTTTTGTAAGTGCTTGCGTCTGAATCGTAGCACTTCTAATAACAATTTCGTAGTTTTCTGCTTTCTTCTTTCGTGCTTGGTTTAACATTATGTACGCTTTCTTTCATTATACACTTGGTTTATACCTATATTCTAAAACACTTGGTGGATATCAAAAGCATGGTAAATAGTAAAGCTTTCAATATCAGAGAATAATATAGGAAATGAATGAAAATGAATCCATATAATTTCTCTTATGACTCTACTTACCAGATGAGCGTCTCTGGTGGTGAAGGTGACAGGGTCCGCGGTGTCGACGGCAGTGCAGGCGTAGTCAAGGCGGCCGGTAACAGTGATCAACTTGCTTCCAGTGCGGGCTAAGTCGATGAGATTGAGACGTAGGGTATCCGCAGAAAACTCCACCTGAAGAATTTAAGTAAATTAGAAAAGGTTTTTATAGTGAAATGCAAATTGTTGTAACCTCAAAACCTTACTTTCTTCAAGCAGCCAATAAAATTGTTGTGCACCCTAGCACCTGGCAAAGCTCGGGCATTTAGCGACCCTCCAACGTGTGCCCGAGAGCTGGCCAGCATTGTGAAAGTGCCCGCCACGTGCGAGTGTTCCGTATACACGTCGTCTACAATCGCTGATACCTGAGGAAGTGATGATGGGCAGAGTTATTTTAAAAAACCTGCAGAAAAATAAGGTCTCAAAACAAAAAGTTCTATAACTGCCTATAACGTCTGCATCCCCGTATTATTAGTTAAACTCGTAATTTGAATTTGAATTGCATTCAAAAAGCTGTTTTTCTATTCCTGAAGTAGGTTTATTTGCTGCTTTTTTTGAACTGCCTAGTGCTGTTGGTCTTTACTGACCTTTACAGCGTCACCAGGCGGAATCTTATCGCTGCTATGACCAGAATAATTTACCTTCGTTATTATTTTAAACGACTTTATAGTAGAATCTTAAGTTTAAACTTAAGTTTGTTAAAACTTAAGTTTGTTAAAAACAAATAAGACTGCAGGTTCACCGCGAACAATATTAAGAAACTTCGCATATAACCGCTTTCCAGTTCCCATAGCAGTCTAGATGAACTTTTTTCATATAAACAGTAACGCAAAGTAGAAACGACCAAGAATGTGGCGTTGCTGTGGCAGTACTTGATGTTAGTAGCTAACAAAATAATTATTATATTTATGGCTTCAGCTCAATTTAAAATCTAAAAATAATTTGTAGAAATACACGCTGTCCTTTATAAAAGAGAAAGAAATAACTGCAAGTGTTTAAAGCTTAAATAGTAATTAGTACAAGATAGTACCCTCGAGGTTTTGATGGGAGCTCTTCAATACTCGTAAATTAATATGTCTTATAAAATAGTTTATCCTTCGAAAAGCACTTAAGCAGTTCGCAAACTTGGAACTGAATGTTCTGTTTTTGTTATTTTGTCAGTGTTTGAAGTATTTGTTTTCTAATTATTACCTTTTGTAGATCCTGACTCAACATCATAAACAGTTTGTTTTTATGTAACGTTTATGATGTTTTAAATTCAATCAGTTTATTGTAAATAGTTATTAGTTGGATTAAAAAAAACTGTTTTCTTTAGTAGTTAATTCACAATTATTATTATTTAAAATGAATATAAAAATATATCTCTTTGCAATAAACGCCACAGTTTTTATATTGATTCTTCAATTTAATTCAAAATTTCATTTATGCTCAACATTTTCAAATCAAAAACTAAAGTTGTTATACTGATATTGATTTTCAGATATAAAAAAGTTAGGATTTTATAATGGTGAAATTAAATTAATACTACTTTCGTTTACTTTGTGTGCAACGATTCTTTAATAACGAATAATTACGGTATCAAACTTGCATTAATATTTCTACTCTAACTACAGATTGCATAAGCTCATATTAATTTTGCTAGAGTAATTGCGTTCTGCACCACAAATTCTAAAACAGTTGCATATTCATGCGGGATTGAAACTTATGAGTCTAGTTCGTAATGTCCACTACCCATTTTGATCATAGTTATAATTATTTTGCCCTATATCATATTAGTGTGGACTTTTACAGTAATATAATAGTAATTGGATTTGCCTTATATCTTTCGAATGTATAACGTATCAAAATAATACCGTATATTATCATTTATATTTATCTTGTGTGAATCCTATAGTAGAAAACAGTACAGTCAAGAGTAAGTGATATCCTTAACAACTATAATTAATAGGGTTGACTTATAAGTACCTACATTACCATATTTCGAAAATCTGTTAGGCTGATCCATAATGGGGTTGAGTTTAAAATTGTAAATAGATTTCCATTCATGAGTTGCATCTTAATTATACGTCATGTTTTATTTAGATGACCTCACAATACCCGTTGTCAAATTACATTTTCTAACACGACTACAAAAATATTAATTGCTGGAGACAAAAGGGACAACTTGATGAGGCAGGACTAATTAGCGCTCACTAATTTGTTGATTTGTAGGAACAGTCCGAATTCCAATTTTTTTAGGGAATAAATAAATCATTTTTATGTTGAACACTCAAAAGTTGATACTTATTTGAATAAATTAGTCTGTAATCAATTTCATGTGATTGTTAAATATTTTGCTAGCTTCTAAGAATACTGTTATTTGAAAAAAAAAAACAAAAACTTATATGTACCTCATCTCAAATACTTGTAAAAATACTTGTGTAATATTGTTAAATAAGTCTTTTAAATTATCCGTACATCGTTAATCATAGGTGTCATGACTTTATTTGCAACAGCACACATGATCGGTGTTGATACCTAGCTTACCATTACTCCTTTTTTTATGCTATTGAATGACGTGACGAGCTAGCCGTTCACCTGATGTTAAGCAACACGGCCGCCCATAACAGTTGCAGTGTCACTCGGAACTTTAAAACAATAAAGTTTCGCGTGGCACTGCACTGCGCACGTCATCTTGAGATATCACACAGTCTAGTAATCAGATTACTAGACTGAGTGATCAGATCATAAAGTCTCATTTGCCCAGTAATTTCACTAGCTACAGTGCCCTTCAAACCGGAACACAGGAGTGCTTGCACACTACTGCTCGGCGGCAGAATAACTGGCAAAGCGGTGGTACCTACCTAGACGAACTTTGCAGAAAAGTCCTACCACCTAGTAAAACTACTAACAACCACTACTACCACTACTACTACTTGTAGATAACTAGATTCTATTGGATATCATGTTAAGTGTAGTCTCCTATCTAAAATTAATATACGATCTAGGAAACCCATTTATCCTCCAAGATTAGCTTATCCAGCTTCAGGAAGTTAGCGTCAAGTGCTATCGCGCTGTAATTTACTACAGCTTCTAAGTTACAATGGTAAAGTAGCTGTTTCCCAATTAAATACAAATAAGATAAAGGATATTATTTTGCTGTTTATATAAAGTCATCTTTTTCAAATGAATTTGAACCCTATTCCAAGTCATTCTTGTAAAACTAGAGTAAATGTTATTAAATTCGATAAGCATTCTAATATTGCAACGTATTAAATTTAATTCGTTATGCCATGACTTTATAGACTACCATAAAGTTCAAATTTAAAACTTCTTGCACAGAACTCAATCAAAAGCCTATTTATACTAATTGTTTAAGTCTCATTATAACTCTCTGGATTTCGTATTACTGTACTGATATTATTTGGAATGCTTTGTATTTCAGTTTATTGTATGGGTGCATTTCTTTTTTATTTCTCCTCATACCAAGCTCCATTGTAGAGGGTGTTATTGTCAGGCATCGATTTAATGACATCCCCCTCCCCCATTATAGCATGGACTTATCCACCCCCTGTATAGGGGTTATTAGATTCGAATTCTATTCGTTCGAAAATTGTGGAAATTAAAAGGCTATATAAGCCACTATGTTATTAATAACCCATAAAGTATAGTGAACTACTGATTATAATAGCCCATTTACTTACCCTACAGAAGCTCATCGCTCCTGATGGAACCTGTAAGAAGAGAAGATTTATAAACTTTTTGTGACTTGCAGTTATTAATTAGCGTTGATATGTAGCGCTCATAGCGAAGCACGACTAGCCATCTCTAACCGATCGGCAAAGTTAAGCAACGTTCGCTGCGGTCACTACTCTGATGGGTGACCGCTACAGCAAAAAGTGGTATTTACAACTGAGCGCCACCGTGCTTGGGAAGGCACGTTAAGCCGTCGGTCCCGGCTGTTGTCGTAAGACAATAGTAGTTAAGCCAAGTCAGAAGCCTTTCGGTGGCCTAAAAATTCTGACACCAGGGCTGACCACTTGCCTACACGAGAAGAAGAAGATGATTAAATATATAACACTGATCGATAGAGAGATTCTGATAGACGCTCTTCCACTGTTATCTGACAACTCTAAAAAGAAAAAAAACGAGTGAATTCTACTATCGACGAACAATCTCTTTACCTCCATCAAAATCCAATTGTTATTATGATCGATAGGCCGCTTCAATAAGAAAATAATAAAATTACTTCCCAATTGAAGTAAACAAACCCCATAATAAAGTAAGTGAATTCCAACACCATTGAAGTTTGTTAGTGTACCTAAGAGCTACATAAATAAATAATTAAACGAGCGGAATGGCTCGTAGCCGGAACTGTGTCGGGAACTACATAGATATTTTACTGTATATATGTATGTATGTATGTATTTGAGTAGGTATCTAAAAAGGGACGCAGGTAAACAAACTATTAAACGAGTGATTGAGTTCTCTTGATTAAGTGAGGTTTTGCTAGAGTTTGCAAAAAGTTAAAAAATATGCAACGAGTACCTACGTTGCATATTTTTTAAATTTTACATAACTCTAGCGAAAACTCACTTAATAAACAGCAAATTTTTTGTTCATAAAAACTAAGTAAAAACATACATTTAAAAAATCATTTAGGTAGAATACGACAATACTTATCAAGCAAATAAATGCTATATAGATCTCTCTTACCACTAAAGTATCTGAATGCAACAGCATTAGGCTCAGACTTCTGATAAAATGATTTATTATTACTGTTTTTGATTTTTTTAAGGATAGATAAGCTTACATTTAAACACAGTCTCACTTGATGGTAAGTGACTACGCGGTCGACGATGGAGCATGCTTGCCTAGAGATTGTTTCAAAATCAATGTATAATAACTAGAAAGCTAATTACAAATTTTGTCTTCGAGCAATGAAAGAAAAGAAAGAAAGAAAGAAAAATAATTTATTTGTGACAATAAAACAATAAATAATACACATACGATCAACAGCAAATTAAACACAGCAGTAAATTGCTATTTGCCACAAATCAATGCAATGCAAAGCCATCAAAAGTTCGAACCAAACCAATAGATTTCCCGGAACTAACAACTAAATTCAACAACCGACCGTAGCTAGCCACTAGGCGGCCACAAATTATTCGAACCCAAGAGGAAACAATGCTCCGGTTCTTATTATTCCACCTTCCTCGATTTATTACTACGAAATTGGTGCAATTACATGGCCCATACGTAAAAGATCGATCACCATAACTAATTACTGCCCCTCGAAATGGTGAGCCAAGGGGCTGTGTGGCTGTTTTACTCGATTGAATTTTTATACGGAAAGTGCCCCACTTTTATAGCCTTGAACGCACATGTCCGTTTCAATAACTCGTAATTGATCACAAATAGAAGTGTCTGTTGTGGCTACATAATCGTAGCCTCCAGAGTTTTGAGAATCAACTTACAATAATGTACATATTTTACGATGCATGAGTAATATAACTGAGAAATACGAAAAAATTGAATGCAATCTTAACAGGTATTGTAGTTTTGTAGAACAAATAGGAGGCAAAACAACCATTATTTGAACCAAATCGTTTTATTTTTAAGTAATTAACAGTTGGTTAAGGCACGCTAGACCGTCATAAAGGCCCTATCGATCTGAGTTCAAGGAATTCTCAAGTGTATACCTATAATACAGATACTATAGGTAGATGAAGGCATATAGGTGTAGATCGCCTGTGAAAGTTTTGTTATTGAAAAAGGTTTGCCACATTGAAGGTCAGAACCGAAAAGTTCAAGAAAATCTGATTAGGAAAGGAACTCTGCAATCGATTAACGATTGTAACGATAACAAAACATCCATTTCCAAGCGAAAAAATAAGTGTTTGGTTAAACTTTGCACAAAAATAAAAACTTTCAATGTCGATTTAAAATCCGTGTTCGAATCTAAGTAGAATTCCCAAGCAACAGGAGAGCACTGTTTTGACAAAAAATATTAAGTAACTAGGTGGTGAGGGTAGATAGCGGAAAGTGTATATGATTTAAATAAAGATGCATATTTTAAAGTGTGTTTGAGCGTCTCGTTGAGATATGAGTGGCTTCCCATTTTGAAATAGCTTGTACTTATTACACGTTATATAACTTTTGATACGGTATTCGTGATTATAGTGAAAGTTTTTCAAAACATAATTAGTTATGGTTTTTATCATACCTCCTGTATCTTCCTATGCACTGTCAGCTTATGCCATTGATGGTCGTCGAACCTGGTCTTTGGAGGCTTGATATGGATCTCCTGTTTGCCGTTTCCAAGGCCCATCGTCAGGGATACCCCACCATCACGCACCGCAAGGTTTAGATAGTCTGCCTCATGTCCTAGGAAAGCATTAAATATTTTATTGAGAGATTTGTAATATATAACACATGTTAACAATACATCAGCTCGTACTTGTTATAATTCTAGAAAATTGAGATTCAAGACGAACATCATAAATAAGGCCAAGCATCGGAAAAAATGTAAATCATAATCACTACATCTGTTTACCTTATTCCACTATGTCTTTTTTATGTATTTTGCCTGCCGCAATTCGCTGTACATTATTATCATCTTTCACATTATTTCGACCTTCCTCAAAAACTATCTTTGTTAATTATTAATGCTTATTAACGACTAAAGTATGACTTACGGAACTGAGACTGGTCTCTTACTTGATCTCATTAGTATAGTATCAATGTCGCGCAGCGAGCTATGGAGAGAGCTATGCTCGGTGTTTTCCTGCGAGATAAGCTCCGGAACGAGAAGATCTGCAGTAGAACTAAAGTAACCGATAAAGCTCTTAGAATTAGCAAGTTGAAATGGCAATGGGCAGGCCACATCGCTCGTAGAACTAACAACCGATGGGGAGGAAAGGTTCTCGAGTTGCGACCACGAACCAGAAGACGCAGCGTAGGCCGGCTCCCCACTCGATGGACCGACGATCTGGTGAAAGCTGCGGGGAGCCGATGCAGGAGGCGAGCAGCCGCTCAAGGTGGCGCGCTCTGGGGGAGGCCTATGTTCAGCAGCGGACGTCTTTAGGCTGTTGATGATGAACGACTAAAGTGTTAACAATAAATTCTTACCAGTATAGAACAGCAGCCCATTTGGTTGTCGCGTCTTGAAGTACAGCGAGATGGCATCTTGAGTGCTGACGATAGGTTCACCACCAGTCTGCGTCAGGTCGTATGAAAGAAATTCTGCACCACGAAACGTTGCCTCTGATGGTGCTTTATCTATGACAAAGAGAAAGAAATATGGTCTATAATTTGAACATGCATACATTACATTGGCAGTGTAATCGTGAAACAGATGCTAATAGAACTTCACAGAATTTATTTGAGCTGGTCAATTATGACAAGAGATAAGAATAAAATATTTTCATGAGCGAAAACCCCAGTTGGTTGGTTTTTATTATTTCTTCTAACTCCTTAGATAGATTAGTTACTTACTCGCAAAACCAAAACCCGTTTCTAACTTTTGAAGAGTTATATAGTTAAAGATCAACTATGTGGGATCGGATAGATATACCCTTATTAAAATTTAATGTGTTAGTTACAATACAATACAATACAATAATACTTTATTGAACACCAATAAATAAAAATGCACATAAAAATTTACATAAAAATGGCAGAACAACGGGCGGCCTTATCGCATTAAGCGATTTCTTCCAGGCTACCTTAGGATGGACAGGAATTGAAGATACAAAAATTACGGTTGGCGCTGTTGCAGTTACAACTTACATACTAAGAACAACAATAAGACAACAAAGTATAATTACTTAAGAAAATAAAAGCAATACATTTATAATATATACTAAATACTAATACCATACACTTAAAACCATAAATATAATAATCTAACATAGCATGATACATAGATTATGTATATATGAATATATATCTACATAATATGAAATACCTAATATTAATATAAATACATACTATAAAATAAAGATAAATAAATAAATGATAGTTCTAGTGACATATTCTAGACAAAGTTACATTTATAATGTTTTTGGTACTGTTGTTTTTATCCTTTTCTTATTAATTTCATCATCATCATTAACAGCCTGAAGACGTCCACTGCTGAACATAGGCCTCCCCCCAGAGCGCGCCACCTTAAGCAGCTTCTCGCCTCCTGCATCCATCGGCTCTCCACGGCTTTTACCAGATCGTCGGTTATTAATTTACAAGACTTAATTTAATTACTTACAAATGCTATTAAAACATTTGTAATTTAAGCCTATTACCATGGTCCATATACTAGATAGTACCTTCAATATTGCATCAAGCGTACATCAAAATGCTCGCATTTCACATGACATACCTAATGAAACCTTGTCATGTCTAGTAGTACCTATACAATAGTGAAGCACCACTTGCTTGTAAATGTCGTATAACTAATTACATCAAGCAATATACATATTATTGTATCGAACATTTAGACGAGCCGGGCTAATTAATGTTCGTTCCTAACATTGTCCAATCTAATCTAAAGTGTTCTGGGACAAAAAGTATCCTGAATCGCGGCATTGTAACCAAGCTGTGTGTACCATATTTCTTCCAAATCAGTTATACCATTTGATGTGAATGCCGTATAAACTAAATAGAGAGGATTTTATCACAATTTATATTTTTAGGTGAGACTATGATCAAATGGATAGCATATGAATGGTAAAATGGAGTAAATACTCTGAGTAAAGGGTTTTTTAAAATTAACGATAGGCTAAACTCCAAAGCCTTGAACACCGGCGTAAGGTTGCCAGCCTATCGGTTTTTACAAGCTGCACTTCGGAGAGTGTGCGGCGGAATTGCACAACTTAATTCTCCCATCCCCTTTTTACCATCGTACATCTAGACGCACGGAAACACGGCATCCGTATATAAAAAAATCCGTATACGGATGAAGTGGATAAATATGGAGAAATTCCTAAAATACGTACAAAGCGTTTTGATTCCTCGTTTATAATTCGAACAGCAAAGGAATGGAACACCTTACCAGCGTCATTGTTTCCTGGCAAATATAATCTGGGAGTTTTTAAGGCTAGAGTGAACCGATATCTTCTAGGCCAGCATGCTCCATCGTCGACCACGTCATCACTTACTATCAGGTGAGACCGTGGTCAAATGTTACTGATAAAAAAAAAGCTAAAATTTGACCACGGTCTCACCTGTCGACGATGGAGCATGCTTGCCTAGAAAAAACGCAGGGTAGTGTATGATGGGCCACGTTATTTGCCCAACAGTCAAAACATGAGGAACAGAGTCGATTTCATAAAAATAAATTACAAAAATTACCACAGAATACTTAATAGTACTACAAATTACACTGACTAGTTATTTCATAGTAATAATGTTGTCCACATGAATATCCACAATGGTCCCGACCGTTGTGGATATTCTTTGCTTCATAAATACCTACTCCAAATGTATCTACCTCTAGAATATCACAAATTGTATTGTCGGAGTACGACACAACAACATTAATTTACTGTTGAGAGATGGACTATTTATTATTGGGCCGAGTGAGTTCTCGAATTTATATTAATCATTGAGCATACTAGTGATGCGCGGTGGTTTATCGATGTTTTTTTATAAAAACACAAAAGGTACAGAAGATATTAAAACAGTGAGCTTTTTCACTTATAGTCTTTTAAATACAATTCAAAAAAGTATACTTAAGGGCTTTAAAAATTAAATAACAATTTAAAAAATTTAACTTTAAACTCGGGGATCTGTTGGAGGCAAGAGACACGCAGCCACTCAAAGTGGCACCCATGAGGGAGGCCTAAACAGTAGAGATTTTCTGGCTGATCATGAACTCCTAACTCTCAGCATATGAATAGTGAATACGGTTTGTAGCCAGTAACGTTGTCGTAACGCAAAGGTAGTCCTCTATAAGATCTGAAGTTGCTGAAATTAATCGATTTAATAAAACATTTTCTTAAGCGCAACACTAGCTGCAAGCACTTTCATTTTGATTGTCCAACATTAATTCACAAATATCATTAATTACTCTATATAAAGGTTTACTTGATAATACCTATGAATCACATTTGTGTAGTCTCGTAGCTTGTTAATATAGAATACCAAATTGCGAAGCTATGTTTTTGTTTCAATAAAAAATATAATCTAATATTTGACTAGAGTAACTTTTTATTGATAAATGGGTAGGTTTTTTATTTTTTTGTGGGGTTTATTGTACGCACTATTTCTTCATCGATCGTCATTTTATTTGCCAATCAGCTGTATCTGAGAGTAACCAGTAGCTTTATACTTGGAATAAAATTTATTCTACTCTGGTAAAATCGGGCCATATTCGTTTAATTTCTGAAGCAAGATACGCTCACAAAATCTTTGATGTTTTACGAACATACACAGTCATCTAATATACGTATTCACCCTAATATACTTATTTTATATTTACTTATACAATGTAAAAAATCTTACACTCATAAATTATCAAAAAGACCCTTGGCAGAGGGGAATGTTCCCAGAAGGCTGGCTGCATTGCCACGCTGTATGGCAATGCTGATTTTTTGTGCAAAATAAGAGCCAGCCTTCTGGTCACTGGTCGCCTCCACCAAAAGTTTTGCCAAGTCCCTATATATTTCAAAAGCGCCTGGTCCCCACGGTCCCATGGTTTCTACCCCAAACGGCACAAACATGTATCCTCTGTCAAGGCTTCCATATTTGCGCCGTTTGAGGTTTTCAGCTTTAGCAGCAGCGCTACCAGCCTGATTTTTAGTTTCGGGAAGATGGGACGGTGCCATAGTATCGACGCAAGTTGCATCCCATACTAATGGCCGTCCCATCTTCCAAGGTATTAAAGTCATTCCGTCGGGCCTCTTGCCGTCATCGCGCATAAGTCCATTCGGCTCGAGAACGGACGGTACGCCGGCACTGACAAAGGCCCGACGAATGACGTCATTCAGGCTGGCGTGTCGTGGAATACGTCCAGCACTCCTGCTACATGCTAAACCGTGGTAACCAAGGCGGTCGACTAATTCGCCACATAGGCATAGGTGAGGGACTTGGCAAGCGGCTCCTAAACGCAAAGATACGGCCAATCGAAAAGTATTATTGTCTAAAAGGTTTCCAATATTCTTTGAGGGTAAAGCTTGCAACCAAAGGCCGGACTCCCATCGCGATACGGCAAGAAGCCGAGCACTCTCTGCGGAACTAACAGACGTATTAAGCAAGGTGTTTCGTTCTATTTCGCAGAGGGGCCCGTCCCATTGCCTCTGCGAATTGGGAGTCTTAGGCAATGGCTGGCTTGGACAAGCTGCTTTCCAAGTATCTACAGCCTCAGCCATGTAAGTTATGTCAAAGTGTGCCAAACTGGGTGATAAAATAGCGGAGATTAGTTTTTGGGTACTATGGACTGAGGAGAGGAAAGCTGGTAATGAAACACTAGAAATTTTTCTGATACCAAGGCCACCGATCCGGATCGGGAGTGCGGCTTGGCACCATGTACGATCATCAAAAGGAGTATTTAGAATGGCGGTGAGAGTATCTCTTAAGATATTGTCAAGCTGTTGTAAAAGTAAAGGTTGATTCCAAAGTTGACAACATCTCAAGGCATACATGAATTTAGGTACAAAAAGACAGTAGCGAATAATAAAATAAGCCATATGTATATTAATTTTGAATAGGCGGTCCGAAACTGATCGAAAATTTTGAATTTTTTCTTCAACAAAATCTGGCAAAGCTTCATCTAAGATTGGGGATCCTAGAAGACGAAGTGAACTGTCTTTCAAAACTATGATGTTTGGGGCTATTTTCTGAAATATATCTATTATGTCATTTTTGTGAGTAACTGAATTTGGAATATAGATCTCGCACTTAGAAAAATTAAGCGTTAAACCTATAGTTTCAAATTTTGATATCAAAAGCTCTAGGTCTCTGGAAACAGTGTTCACATCGCCTCCCAAAGTTCCGTCGTCCAGATACCATACATTGAATTTAGATTTCAAACTATTAATGATCGGATGTATAGCTAAGCTAAAAATGGCCGGTCCAAGCGGATCACCTTGTTGGCAACCGACTTCTGAAGAGATCAAATTGTTTTTGTAAATTAATTTTGAAGGTTTTCCATAACAGTGCCAAAGATATTTGTATAAATGGGGAATTTGGTCTTTTATTTCGGTCAAAAGAGTGCCTCTATCTACTGAGTTAAAAGCATTCTTTACGTCCACCTTTAGTAGCACCTCTCCTCCTTTGTTGGATAGAAAAGTTCTTAAAGCGTGAACTGCCGCCTCACAGCCCCCGCGTGAACCAAACCCTAGTTGGACGGGTTGGAAATATTCACGAAGTGATTCGCTAATACGTTTACAGCATATTTTGGCTGTGAGGCGACGATAGAACGTACCAACAGCAATTGGCCTAATACCCCCATCTTTTTTTAGCAGTGCGCAGAGATTTGCCCCATATAAGATTTCGAGTATTTCACTATTGACTTGGCCACAGAGCATGAAATTAGTTAAAGCTGTTAACTGTTTTAGCAGAGCGTCGCCGGTCTCCCCACTACCTCCACTAATTAAGTCCTTAATATGTTGAGGTGTGAGAGCATCCAGGCCGCCTGCCGAACCGCTTGGAAAGGAACCAAGCGCACTGGCTACGTCCTCAGGCGTTGCTACAGGGATATCATCAGTCAAGTCTGGGGGCGAAAGCACGTTAAGATCTGCTACTGAAGGTGGATGCTTGTCTTTTAATGCCAACAAGGTTTCAGGAGTATTGGGTGCGATCGTGTCGTTGGAGAACAGGATTCTAGCTGAACCTTTTATATCGCCATCACTTAATCTGTTTTCAACCATACTGTAGGATATGGAGGGAAAAGGAAACAAATTAGAATTTCGTCCCGATGTGATAAAAAAATTTGGGGTGCAAGTTGAGTTTAGCAAACAGTTCTTTTTAATTCTGCTGGTAAGTGACGACGTATCCAAAGGTTTTTTCGAAACATGTAAAATTCTGAAAGGGAAAGTTAGTAAGTGCTCCCAAGCCTGAAGCGTATTATTAGATATCGCACTTTTCAAATCTTCAATAAGACATCGCGCTACGGATAAACGTGCTCCGCGCGGGATACGACGAACTACTGGTAAATTATTTTTAAATTCACTAAGTGTTTGCCAGAAGGGCTTAGTAGACGAATCTTGAACTGGGCAGGCATTTGAAATTTCAGGTAGTGAAACATCAGGAGCTGTACGGTGAGCCCTACCTGCATGAATTTTAAGCCCACGTATACCCTTGAAAAAGCGGGGCTGAGAGCACTGGTTACATTTTACTAGAGTACTATTTCCCAACGACACATCGACCTTGGGGAATGAATTTTGATCACTATTCCGATTAGCCGCATTTTGCTGAGGGTCAAAAATCGTTTGAGTGGGGATTGACTGCGGTGAAGAGGCAGGTTGCCTCGTGGGTTCCAACTCCAGTGGCCGCCTACTACGCCGCACAGGTTGTGGCGGCGGAGGCGGCAATAAGGATTCATCCTCGCTGTTTTCAGGCGCGTTTTCATTATTTCCCAACGACACATCGACCTTGGGGAATGAATTTTGATCACTATTCCGATTAGCCGCATTTTGCTGAGAGTCAAAAATCGTTTGAGTGGTGATTGACTGCGGTGAAGAGGCAGGTTGCCTCGCGGGTTCCAACTCCAGTGGCCGCCTACTACGCCGCACAGGTTGTGGCGGCGGAGGCGGCAATAAGGATTCATCCTCGCTGTTTTCAGGCGTGAAATATTCTTCTCGCAAAGGGGAAACAGGAAGCATAAGAATAAAGCATAAAAAATAGATATTATCGTGAAAAAACTGTCATTGTCTGACATTTTCATGACATGGTACAATTGTAAATATTATAGTAGCCAAATCAGCTGATTGGTATTGGGCTTTGTCTATAAACCAACACTGCACAAAAACAAGGTTCTGGTACAAAATCCAGGGAACTATATTATGTTTCTCGGGCCACTATTACTATTTTAATTATTATTTATGTGAGAGCAAAAATTTTTCCCTGTGACAGTCAAACGTCAAAATCAAGATTTTTTTTTAAAGATCCCTAATATACATATCCACCTAATTTATAATTAGTCACCTAATTAAAAAGTATTAATTAATACATTATTTGAATATGATTAACAAACGTATAGGGCTTGAGTATCGATAAATTAATCAACATTTTTGAAATGTTAAAGAGACCTTTCAGTCCAATTATTTTAATCCCAACTGTTATAAGAAAAGTTATTAATATTCATTTTTTGTGATAAGTACAAGTAGGTAGTATTTATTCGTTTTTTTTTTTTTTTTAAATGTATATGGTCATGTTATGGGCACCTATTAAATGTCCCTATTTGGGAACTACAGTCGCTGATATAGCTCTTAGAATTAGCAAGTTGGAGTGGCAATGGGCAGGCCACATCGCTTGTAGAACTGACAACCGATGTGGACGAAAGGTTCTCAAGTAGCGACCACGAACCAGAAGTCGCAGCGTAGGCCGGCCCCCCTACTAGGTGGACCGACGACTTTGAGCGGCTGCTTACCTCTTGCATTCATTGGCTCTGCGTGGTTCTGGCCAGATCGCTGGTCCACCTAGTAGGGGCTGCCCTACGCTGCGTCTTCCAGTTCGCGGTCACTACATGAGAAACTTTCTCCCCATCGGTTATCAGTTCTACGAGCGATGTGGCCTGCCAATGCCATTTCAACTTGCTAATTCTAACTTTCTAAGAGCTATATCGGTCACTTCGTTCTCCTGCGGACGGATCTCCTCATTTCGCATTTTGTCTCGAAGCGATTAGTGTTCATGTGGTTTTGAACTTGAGTTATTAGGGTATAGCGTTCTTTAGCAATAGCGTGAATCAGCCTTTCGTGTTTAGCAATAGAGTATGAGAGTCAAGGGAAACGCCAAGCATTCAATGCACTCTGTCTGTACGTATATCTGCACGTAACCCTTTTGCGACTAATCTGTGAACTGATTATTATTTTGATGGAAGTAGTTTGAAGCTGAACCCTGAGGAAGGACAAAAAGTGTTTTTTTCTTCTTCGATAAACTATTAGGTATTCACACGTGCCGCATCGCGGGCAGCAGCCAGTACTGAATAAATTACATAAATATACTATATTAGGCTAAATAAATTAGTGTCCTTTAGTATGTATCTCAAGGTTTCTCTTTTATGTGTCATCTCAATTTTGTCTGGTTTCTTGCCAAGCATTGAATTATGTATTTACTTCTTCGTATTATATTTCCAGCATTATTTACGTCTTTGATGGTATTTTGTCGGATTATGCCTAGGCCTTGAAGTGTGTGTGTTTTTTTTATACCTAAATAGGCCCGCATATCACCGCAATCTCACCTGATGGGAAGTGACGACGCGGTCTACGATGGTACATTCTTGCCTCATGGATATAGGGCGAGTGTGACTAAGCAGTAACCTTTGCGACTTTTAAAATGGACGCACCCAGGTTCAAATCCTCGTTAGCGCCTGCACCAATGATTTCTCAAGTTAGGTTCGGAGTTTGCACTCACTTTTACAATAGTTTTTTATGTAAACGAATGACGTGATGAGCTAGTTGTTCACCTGGTGTTAAGCGTCACGACTGCCCATAACAGATTGCAGTGTCACTTGGATCTCTAAATTAAAGTTCCGCGTGAGACCGCGCACTGCGCACGTCATCCTGAGACATCACACAATCTAAACAAGATTTCTTGACTGTGAGATCAGTTCATAAGTCTCATTTTCCCAGTAATTTCACTATCTATAATGCCCTTCAAACCGAAACACAGTAGTGCTTGCACACTACTGCTTGGCGGCTGATTAACATGACAATGCGGTGGTACCTAACTAGACGAACTTTGCTGAAAAGTCCTACCACCTAGTTTAAAATCTAGTAAAACCTAGTAAAACCTCGTAAAACTTCGTAAAACCTAGTAATACCTAGTAAAACCTAGTGAAACCTAGTAATACCTAGTAAAACCTAGTGAAACCTAGTAAAGTGAATGAAAACTTTGTGAGGAAACCAGCACCATAATTCGAGAACATACAAGTATCAAGTCACGAGTGAATAGGGTATCTTCTAGGCAAGCATGCACCATCGTAGACCGCGTCGTCACTTCCCATCAGGTGAGATTGCGGTCAAATACGGGCCTCTATTTAGTTATAAAAAAAAAGTGTTGTCATCTATCAACCCTCACTTGTCCAGCGACATGGATTGGTGATCTCAGTAGAATGTAATTATAATCCCGACCGACGAGATTACTGCTGCCCATTCCCTGGATGAATATCCAGGGAATGAGCCGGCTAAGGGAATCCTTAGCCGGCTCTTAAGCACCCACGGGACGGGAAGAGATGGGGTGGTCCTATTCTTACGCCGGAACCCACACGGCACTTTACATACCTACTAAGAAAACTCAAAGAATTGTTTACACACACGTGAGGGAAAACAATGTTGCCATATTAAAAACCGAGGAAGGTAGAGTTTCCAAGCAAAATTTAAAATTAATACAGTTTGGCGTAGCGGTACCTTCAGTAAAGTTTTGTTTACGGTTTTAAGTTTAGAATTAATATACAGTTTTGCGGATGTTTATCTGAAATTACGTGTACTTACCCTAGCTGACCCCCCCGGCTTTGCACGACATATATATTGATAAACTAATAATTGAAAGCAAATAGACAACTTTTTTGTCTTAAATACGTTTATTAGTAGGGAGAGTAAGACGGTAGGGTTTGGTATTACTAAACCTGCAAGAAACACCAAGGAAAAGAAAAGTGCGCAATGTAAAATCAATTTTTGTATCATTTTTGGATCTCCTTCTTCTCGTGTAGGCAAGTGGTCAGCGCTGGTGTCAGAATTTGGATAGAAGATTTTATTTGATTAGATTTTTTATTAGATTTAATGTCATTTTTGGAACGATGTGATGCATAATTTGGTTGGTTTTTTTTTTGTTGCAGCATGAACCATTTAACCATGAAAACATCATGTAGGTAGTTTTCGAAACATGTATTATAAAACATCTATGTATTTATAGTGCTGATATGTATAATGTTATCAACCATTCAAGAAGCTTATCAACGATGCGAGACTAGTGAATTCAAAGTCTTCAACACAGACGCAAGGTCGCCAGTCTGTCGGTCTTCTATCGGTTACATTTTGGAGAGTGTGCGCATGTCATTTATCAGCTCATTCCGTCATCCCCTTGCCATCATAGAACTACAAGGCTTTGTGATTCTTCACATCCTTACGTCGTTAGTGTACCACAAGTCCGCACTAAGCGTTTTGCTGAGTCATTCATAGTCCGAACGGCCAAGAAATGGAATGCTCTTCCAGCAACAGTGTTTCCTCCTGGGTCTTTTCAAGTCAAGAGTGAATGGGCATTTCATGGGCAAACGTGTCCCACCTTAGACAACTTCGTCACTTACCATCAGGTGATTTGTTGTCAAACGTATTGCCATTTTAGCATTAAAAAAATACGAGCCTTCCTTCCAAAGCATTCATTTGCTGATGATGAACGAAAATCACTATAGTAGGTGGTAGGACTTTTCTGCAAAGTTCGTCTGGGTAGGTGCCACCGCTTTTTCAGTTATTCTGCCGCCAAGCAGTAGTGTGCAAGCACTACTGTGTTTGAAGGGCATTGTAGCTAGTAAAATTACTGGGCAAATGAGTCTTTACGTACTGATCTCATAGTCTGGAAAACTTTTTAGACTGTTTGATGTCTCAGGATGACGTGCGCAGTGCGCAGTGTCACAGTTAATTTAGAGTTCCGAGTGACACTGCAATCTGTTATGGGCGGCCGTGTCGCTTAACACCAGATAAATGACTAGCTCGTCACGTCATTCGTTTACATAAAAAAAAAGTTAGGTATGCAGTAAAATATTTCCAAAATATTACAATGATATCTATAAGCTTAGTTGGATAACAATACGGTAGAAACCTTATTAGTTTACCCAAAATCCTTGAAGCCTCATGTATTTCTATATTACCTTTTACCTGAAAAATCCTTTTTGGCGCATCCAACAGTATCATGAGGCACCAGTAGGTTTCTATGCAAAGCTATGTAATTTTTTATGTAAACAAATAACATGACGATTAGACGTCTATCGCTTGTAAATCTCTACAAGTACTAGTTTGTGATTTAAACAAATATGTTTTTGCTTTATTTTATTTACCAAGCAATCTACGCCAAGTTTCCTTTGTGCAACTTTAATGCAACTTATTCTGGCAGCACCTGGCGGGGGAAATTGATTAATTGATCAACTTTCCAGAGTCTTGAACACTTTTAGTTCTTGCTTTGTTCTATTTTGTTCGCTTTATTAATTTTCTTTCGAAAGAGCTCTGAACAATATCCTATATTTAACGCTGTTAAAATAATACAATTAATTTAAAACAAAACAAGTAATTGAACCACATTACAGCATATCACACCAATACAAAAAATCTCAAAAATTGTTTTCATCATCCTCTTTGCATTTTCCCATTTGTTATTGAGGTCAGCTCCCAATCTAACCTGAAGCGGCGAGTTACCTGAATTACACGAGCGACTGCCATCTGACCTCGCAACCCATGAGGAACCAGTAGCAGGAATGGTTAGACATGGCGTCAGATTCTAACAGGCTTCTGACTACCCTTAACGATTGCAATATTCTTTTGACAACCGGGGCCCTCTCCGAGGCACGGAGCGATGGCACCAAAAACTGCACATAACTTAATAGATAAGTCATTGACTTAAAAGTTTTATAAACTTTAATTTAACGAGTTGTTAAAATTTTAAAGCGGTCGTTAAAAATGTATGTGTCTACCGAGGATATTAAAACTTTTTTTTTAGATAAAAAGTCTCGTCGCGTCACGTTTCGTGGAACTTAATCACTAATCACAGAATTAAGATTTCTCACATTAAGCTTTGGGCCACTAAATAAAATAAATAAATATTTGTGGACATTTCACACAGCGCCATCTAGTCCCAAACTAAGTACAACTTATTTGGCTTGTACTATGAGAACCAGATAACTGATAGAATACATAGATACTTTTGTTTGTAAATACAAACATAGAATACAATATAACACCCAGACACAGAACAAACACCTATGTACATCACACAAATGTTTGTCCTGAGTGAGAATCGAACCTACAACCAACAGTTCCGGCATTCAGGACTACTACCAACTCAGCTATAAGGCCAGTGTCCCAGTCTCCAGACCAGGAAAGTTTTACGAACTCATACAAATAACTACGATAGGATATTCAAAATACTTTTTAAAGAATCTATTATTATACGCGATCTATTCCGTCAGCAACAGCTATTTCTGCCTCTTATGAAAGCTAATTTTAAGACAATCGTAAAAATGTGGGAGCAACAACGTAATCCTCCATTACCTTCACTCCAGGATCCTCTAGACAAAAGGAACACCTACGGTTTCCAATTAAATTTGCTCCTAAGTGCTCTTCAGCCGCACCTGCTCTCCGCAGATGTGGATGGCGTCTAACAAACGGTAGTAAATGTAACAATAACCCTATCCCTAAGTGCGTTAGCAAGCATTACGATGGTACAGCGTATATATTATGATACAGCGTATATATTATGATACGTTCATACGTAATTATGCTATTCGCTGTGGAAGATAGACAGATGTAAATTAAAAAGGAAAGATTTTGTTGGCCATGCAGGGTAGGGTTTTACTACATTTCACCTTAATTTCAGTGACAATATGGCCGAAGGTGGTGCTACGGATTGGGCATTACCTATCTAGATTGGACACTAGTTAGCTCTTAAGAGCCTACTGAACGCCAAAATGTTAAAAATGGCTTAGCATGCGGCCGTGTCCTGTCAACAATATTGCAACAATGACTTTGAAACTAATATATGGTAAAGTTCAGGACTAATACTAAAGTTTATGTATAGTGAAAACACGAATTATTAAACTTTTCTCGATGGAAAAAAAAATTACAAAGTTACCTTCAAACCGTACAAATAAACCGCGATTATTCAATGAATACTTTAAATAACGTCATGAAATTTGTGTAGTAGTTGAACTAAATATAGTGGAGGGAATAAGAATAAGAATAAGAATAAAATTTATTGTGTGAAAACTGTGTACAAAAATGGTCTTAAGTTAAATTTAGGTAACAACAGTTTATCCATTTCGGACGTACAATACTGTGCATAAGCTAGTGATGTACCTACCTAAAATTATTATTGAACTAATAACACAAAACAAGAAACATAAAACAATACTAAGTAAGTAGGTATATCTAATCTTCCTACCTACATAATTATTATAAAAGTAGAATGTACTTTACATTTTTATAGTAGGTTAGGTACTTATTATCTTTAAACAATTAAACAATTAAACAATTAAACAATTAAACAATTTATTATCTTGCGAAATAGGCAATACAAAAATTGTGGTCTTATTGTAATGTGTATAGTGTCTCTATTTCCGTCATTAAGACATGCAAGCATTTATATTTGTCAATACAACAATTTAGTTTCTTTTTTTAAATTTAGTGCCTATTAATACAATAATGTTCAATATGTCCATGTCACTAAATATCAATCATAAATTATAATAATTAACAATATTACATTAAATTAAAACATACAATTTATTTTTTTAGTCAATACTTGCAAAAAACTCTTTTATGTTATAATGAACTTTGTTTATCAACCAGTCCTTCAGATAATACTTAAATTTATTATTACCCTCCATACATTTCAAATAGGGCTTGCGTATAGTAGATTTTCAAAATACTCATTATATTCAGTGTTATAATAAATTCCCTATTTCATTGCGCGTTATAACCATTCTAACTTAAATAAATAATAAAAAAAAAAAAAAACCCCTCCCCTTAATTTAAATTGTTTTACGTCAGGCGGGATGGGTAGGCCAAAAACTGGTTATTGCATGCACCATGGAATTTCGGCGGCTTATTCGCGTGTTGTATTTTGGAGTATATACCTGTCAGATTTGTATAGAAAAAGTAATTGATTATAGTCGAAAAAGGGTATTGTATACGGTTTCGTTTCGCAAGCGTACCTTATTATTGTACAATATGTTTGTAATATGTTGTTGAAACCCTGACGTAGCGTATACGTGTGAACAGTACAAATACTAATAACGTTTTGACCAGTATTGATAGTCTCTCTTTGCTTGTAATATTTATACTCTACACTACACTGGGCACTAGGCAATCGTTGCGGGTAGTCAGAAGCCAGATAGAATCTAACGCCTGATCTAACCATCTCTGTTACTGGTTCCTTATGGGTTGCGAGGTCAGAAGGCTCTGGTATCTCACCGCTACAGGTTAGATTGGGAGCCGACCCCAATAACAAATAGGAAAAGATAAAGAGGATGATGATGACTACAATGGGCACTAGCTTCTTGGAAAACAACATTTCTAATAGGCAACCACTTTAAAATCCATTGACCGATGTAGTGACCCTTTCTCCGAAATTTCATTGTAATAACAAAGTGTAGGTACCTTCTACGTATTTGCTTTTTTTATGTGATCGAATGACGTGACGAGCTAATCGTTCGCCTGGTGTTAAGCGTCTCGGCCGCCCATAACAGATTGTAGTGTCACTCGGAACTCTAAATTAAAGTTTCGCGTGACACTGCGCGCTGCGCACGTCATCCTGAGACATGACATAGTCTCAAAAAGTTTTCTAGACTATGAGATCACTTCGTAAAGTCTCATTTGCCCAGTAATTTCACTAGCTACAGTGCCCTTCAAACCGGAACACAGTAGTGCTTGCACACCAGTTTTGCCGCCAAGCAGTAGCTTGGCGGCAGAATAACTGGTAAAGCGGAGGTCCCACCTAGGCAAACTTTGCTATGAAAGTTCTAAAACGAAGTAGGTAATATTATGGTACGCACCATGTTACTTCGTTTTTAGCACTTTAAAATTCGCCTAAACGCAACCGTCTAGTAAGTTCTCAACGTATTACACCAAGTTTAAGACGAAGCAGGGCCTTTAAACTAATTTAGGAACGTAATGCTGAAAGCAATTGCTACTCTCCTCAGATTACTTAGTTAGTTGTCGTGAAATTAGTT
Source organism: Ennomos quercinarius (assembly GCA_910589525.2). Taxonomy (NCBI): domain Eukaryota; kingdom Metazoa; phylum Arthropoda; class Insecta; order Lepidoptera; family Geometridae; genus Ennomos; species Ennomos quercinarius. Next base: position 13,887,770 of record OU342508.1, on the reverse strand, counting down.
CTAGAAACGTCTCGTGAGGATTTAGTAAAACGTCCTCTACTTATTTACCATCTTTTGGGATTAAAGTACATAAAGATTTAACTTAGCTGTGTAGCTTTATAGCTCTTAAATAGTTTTTTGGTTGGTTCTTTTAACGATTTTTTATTAAATTGCATTTTATCGAAGTTTTTAAAATCATTCTGTAATGTCAATTAGGTGCATATTTTAATTGTATCTAATCAATCATTACTTTAGTCCGTCTATATTTTAGTTGGCCAATGTACAGTGAACAAATCTGTTACGTGTTCAAAGCGTAAAAGTTTTAGAAATTCTGTACCCGTCACCCCGTCAGACAATAGATAAACAATATTATTATTAAAACGCCTACGGCTATCGTACGAATAACATTCTTTAAGTAAAATGAATATAATTATTTTACAAATCTCCTAATGGGCAAGCGTGCTTCATCGTCAACCGCGTCGTTAGGTACCGTTAGGTAAAACCATAGTCCTAGGATGTACGAGAGTAACACAGAGTATTTCTCTAATCTGTGGAGAGTAACGAAAATATTCTAATTGGTCTGTGGATGAGATCGTTGTCAAATGTTAGATATAAAAGAAAAAAGAGGTTTACAGGATCAGTGTCAATTTTCCATTCACGCAACACGTTTTGTTAAATACATCATCAACGTCACCGTACAGCTTAATGCGACTAAAATTACCCATCCGTTCCTCCACGATCTCTTTACAATGTAAATGAACAATAGCAAAAGGGAAATGTTCAGTCACATTGTTTTGTGTCCCATTTGTTACAAAGTCATTATGCCTCCAAGAATTTACGACAGAGTAGGCATTTTCACTGTATACATTACCCATACGCTCTTAAATTTGACCTATTTTATGGTAACGTAATTTTAGGATGAGTATCATATGCGTGTTCTTGTGTCGTATTCTGCTCGTTTTTTTTAGTCAATAATGGACCAAGCACAGATATCACAAAAACATCAAGTCCGTAAGTTTGCAAGCAATGCAACCCACAAGTAATTGTACAACTACAAAATGTTTGTGGCAATCAATGAAATTATTGTTATTGTTAATATTATTTTAAAGATGTAATTTAAAAACTCTATATTGTAATCTCCATATAAGTAAATAGAAAACGTAAAAACCAAAAATAGCTCCATTGTTGACTGTGATTATAATTTTAACAATGAACATTTATTATCCATATTTATGATTTTAATATCAGTATCGCCTGCTTATCGTAATCTGCAGATTAATTTGTATACTATTTACTGTGTAGTGTACATTTGTAACTGGGTGTAATTGAATTCATTAACATCCTTTGACACTAGGTACCTACTCCTGACACCGGTCACATGTTGAACCAAAATTTTTGAAATGTAACGCATCGATTTGATATTGATAATAACTCCAAAAAATAGGATAACTTACTTAATTAATCAACTACTACAGTACAAAAATAAAATAAAAATAAAAATAATTAAGTACTCATCATCATCATCATCCTGTTTGCCTTTTCCCATTTTGAAATGGGGTCAGCTCCCAATCTAACCTGTAGCGGCGAGCTACCAGAATCATACGAGCGACTGCCATCTGGCCTCGCAACCCATAAGGAACCAGTAACAGGAATGGTTAGATCAGGTATCAGATTCTATCAGGCGCCTGACAACCCGTAACGATTGCAATAGATGTTCTTATAACAATCGGGGCCGACGGCTTATCGTGCGCACCAAGGCACGTAGCGATGGCATCAAAAACTGCACATAACTTAGGTACTAGATAAGTTATTAGTGCATGTAGTATATTTACGAGGGTACTTAAGGTACCCTCAATATTTATATATGAAATAAAGCAGTGTTCAGCCAACTTGCGTGTGTTTCACTACATGGTGGCAGCTGCGGGATTCTTTTGTCGTTTTTAATGCTAAAAGTGCTCGAACCCTTAAAAAGTTTATGTGCAATAGTTTTGTGTTGCTCGTAATTAACTAATTATGGAACACGCGCGTCCTCCGGCGGAATTATCACTCGATGGCGGTCCGGCCGCGCGATCCGAGTCGTGGCGCAAATGGCGGAAGCTATTCGAGGTGTTTGTGAAGGCGTCCGGAGTGAGCAGAGAGCCTAAAGAGGTACAGGCTAGTCTGTTGGTGAACCTCATTGGATCAGCGGGATACGAGGTTTTTACGACTTTCACTTTTGATACGAATGAAAATGAAGATGACGTCAACTGCCTTTTGAAGAAGTTCGATTCTTATTTCGGTGCGAAACCGAATATCACAGTGCGGCGTTATAAGTTCTTCACACGTAGCCAGGAGCAAGGAGAAAATATCGATCAATATGTGACAGCTCTGCGGGTGTTAAGTCAACAGTGTGAATTCGGCGAATTGAACGAGAGCTTACTACGAGACAAGATTGTTTGCGGAGTTAGCAACAATACTGTGAGAGATCGATTGCTTCGTACGGATGAGTTAACCTTATTGAAAGCTATACAGATCTGTCAGGCGGCGGAGATGTCCAAGGAGGAAAGTCAGTGTATAACCAGTGCATCAGAAACCGTACAGGTGCACGCGGTGCAAAGCGGGAGCGGCACGCGAGGATCGCGGCGTGCAGGCGGAAGGCGCGGCGGCGCCGGAGCCCCGCGCGGGTCCGGGCGCGGTGCGGACGGCGCGGGCGGCGCCGGCCCCGGCTCCGGCCTGGTGCGCGCGCCCTGTCGCACCTGTGGCAACGGCCGCTGCGCCGGCGGCGAGCGGTGTCCGGCACGTAACGCGTTGTGTTTTCTTTGTGATCAAAGAGGCCATTTTTCGCGAGTGTGTGAACAAAAGAAAGCAATCCGTAAAGTGTTAAATTTGAGCGTTGACTCTGCGGTTAGTGAAAACGAAGAGGACTGCGGAGAAATGTTCTACGTCGATGTTATCAGGGAGGACAAAGAACTGAGTAAGTCATGTAAGGAATGGACTGAAAGAATATCTTGTAACGGAAAGAATGTAGTGCTAAAAATTGATACTGGATCCATGTTAAACGTAATTTCTAAGTTTCAGTATTTAAGTTTGGGCTTATCTATTGAGAACCTTAAGCCGTTTACAAAGCGAGTACTTTCTTTTACAGGGAACCGGTTGCCGGTAATAGGCACTGATAACATTTCATTCAGTTTCAATAACAAACATTGTGTGTTATCATTTGTTGTCGCGGATTTAAACTGTCAGAACGTACTCGGTTTGGAAGGTTCCACTTCATTAGGTTTCATTAGTTGTGTAGGTACAATTAACATACGCGAGTACGATGAATTGTTTGAAGGTTTAGGGGCATTACCAGGAGAATATCATATCGTTGTGGATAAAAACGTACAGCCGGTTGTGTGCCCTACCAGAAAAATTTCTTTTGGACTTAAAGGCAAATTGATTAATGAATTACATAGGATGGAAGCTTTAGGTGTAGTAAGGAAGGTCACGCATCCGACTGATTGGGTTAACGCAATAGTGTTAGTCGCGAAGAAGGATGGCAGCATTCGTGTTTGTTTAGACCCTCGTCCTCTGAACCGCGCGGTGCGGCGCGCGCAGTACTCGCTGCCAACCGTGCCGGAGCTGGCGGCGCGGCTGCGCGGGGCCACGGTGTTTAGTGTACTCGATGCGCGCTGTGGTTTTTGGATGTTAAAAATTGATGATGCAAGCGCAGACCTTTGCACGTTCAGTACACCGTTTGGGCGGTACCAATTCTTGCGCCTGCCTTATGGTATCAATTGTGCGCCTGAAGTTTTTCATGCGAAACTTAGGCAGCACCTAGAGGACTTAGAAGGCGTCGAGTCTTTTATCGATGACGTCATCGTTTGGGGACGTAATCAGGACGAACACGACGAAAGGCTGCGACGTTTACTGCAACGCGCGCGGGATATAGGTATAAAGTTTAACCGCGAAAAATGTAGGTTTGGTGTGTCGGAAATCACATATCTCGGTCACAAGTTTGATGCGACTGGAATGCGAGCGGATGACACAAAGGTAAAGGCCATTATGGAAATGCCATACCCAAACGATAAAAAATCACTCGAGAGGTTTTTGGGTATGGTAAACTACTTGTCAAAATTCATACAAAGTTATTCAGGGTGTGTGAATATTCTACGGTCGCTATTGAAAAAAGACTCTGAGTGGGTGTGGGACCAGCAGCACTCCGCGGCGGTGGACGAGCTGAAGCGCAAGTTGTCTCGCGCGCCGGTGCTGGCGCTGTACTGCGAGCGCACGCCGATCGTGGTGTCGGTGGACGCGTCGAGCGTGGCTCTGGGCGCCGTGCTGCTGCAGGGCGGCCGCCCGGTCGAGTTCGCCTCGCTCACGCTCACCGACACTCAGACAAGGTATGCACAGATCGAAAAAGAGATGCTGGCTATTGTGTTCGCGGTCGAGCGATTCAGGCAGTACATTTACGGCAGATGTGACGTCACCGTGCAGACGGATCACAAGCCGTTGGAAGCGTTGTTTACTAAACCATTAGTTTCTGTGCCGGCCCGGCTGCAACGGATGATGATGAGAGTGCAGGGATTCGACTTAAAAGTAATTTATACGCCGGGTAAGTACATGTATATAGCAGACACGTTGTCACGGGCACCACTGAAGGATTTTATGCATGAGCGAGTGACCGATGAGGTGAACGTGCAAACGTGTTTCATGTTAGAAAATGTACCTTTTAGTGACCAAAAATTGGAGGTGATCAGAAAGGAAACTGAGATTGATAGCGACTGTAGATCTTTAATTAAGTATATAACGGGTGGTTGGCCTAAAAATAGGCGCGACGTAAACATAAATGTCAACGTATTTTGGCCATATCGCGAACAGCTACATTACGTTGACGGTGTCATTTTCAAAGGTGAGTGTGTATTCATTCCACGGGCTTTAAGGGATAATATGGTAGGGCGAGTTCACGAGGGCCACCTGGGAATAGAGAGATGCAAGCGGCGCGCGCGTGAAGTAATGTTCTGGCCGGGCCTGAGCGAGGAAGTGGAGCGCGCGGTGCGGGGGTGCGCGGCGTGCGCACTACACGCGCCCCGCGCGCGCCGCCAGCCGCTGCTGCAGCACACAGTGCCCGCGCTGCCCTGGCACAAGCTCGCCTCTGATATATTCGAATACAGGAAGAAGAGGTACGTTATCATAGTTGACTACTTCTCTAATTATGTTGAGGTTGGAGAACTGTCGAGTATGAGCGCTAAACAGGTGATTAACTTCATGCGAGAACAGTTCGCGCGACATGGTATCCCATCGGAACTCGTAACCGATAACGGCCCTGCTTATGGCTCACTCGAGTTTAAAAAGTTTATGCGTGAATGGGAAGTACGGCACGTGACGTCATCTCCACTGTACCCACAATCGAACGGGAAGAGTGAAAGGACTGTCCAGACGGTTAAAAATTTACTAAAAAAGTGCGTAGACTCAGGACAGGATTTCTATATGGGGCTGCTGAATTACAGGGCAACGCCACGATATGGGTTAGATTCACCGGCTCAAATATTAATGGGTAGACGATTGAATACAAAATTGCCAGTTAATTCAAGGTTATTGAGTGAGAAAGTAGACAATGAGCGAAATTATCGGGCATTGATCGCTAATAGGGAAAAGATAAAGTGTCATTATGACAGGTCAGCCAGATCATTAGACCGATTGTCTCCGGGAGATAAGGCGACATTAATATGCCACGGCTCTAGAAAACCGGTTTCTGTAGTTGCTCGTGCGCCGGAACCGCGTTCGTACGTGGTGGAAGATGAGCATGGAGGCCAGTACAGACGCAGTCGCAGCCAGTTGGTTTCGCGCTCAACAACGCCGTCTTTAGAGAACGCGGCGCAGGATGTGCGCCCGACCACGGTGGCTGTGGGACGAAGCGGTAACGGTAGTTCGATCTTGATGGCAGGTGTACGTAGACGCAGGTCAAAAACTGTGACGGAACCGCAGCGGGTGATGACTGGGTCACAGTCACAGGTGCTGGACGAATCTGAGCATGCGAGCTCACCACAGCAGTGTGTACACGCAGAGCATCAACCAGAAGCCACAGAGCGCGATGACGGTTACGTATACGAAAGTGTTTCAGATGATTCTATTCCATCTTCACCAACTGTTCCAATAACGAGGTCAAGAGAACGAACAGCACGAATGTTGTCTTTATTTTTTGGGCCTAGTAAAGAAGAGTAGGTAGTTAGTAGTTATACAGAGTCTTTCGTATATAGGTACTACCTATAGTACTAAATATGAACAATGTTATTTCTCTCTCTAACTTATAAGCATGATTCACTGGAAAATATATACCTCAGTTATATTATTAGGATATAATATTATTCGGTGCAGAAAGTTTTGGTTTATTGTGTACATAATATTAAGAAAATATTCTGTAACTAAGTATACACCATAATACTACATCCGGAATAAGTTATAAATATATTATTTGATATAAGTACTTAACTTTAAAAAATTAGCATAGGTAAGTCAATAATTGCCTAGTAATTCTGTTTAGATTATACATTTATTTTGTATCTGTTTTGTTTAGATAAGGAAAGAGATGTAGTATATTTACGAGGGTACTTAAGGTACCCTCAATATTTATATATGAAATAAAGCAGTGTTCAGCCAACTTGCGTGTGTTTCACTACAGTGCAGGGCCTAGGATCGAACCCAGTGCCGTAAGATTGCGAAGAGCACATTCTACCGCTCGGCCACCGTCGCTCTCGAAAATAATTAGGTACTATTTTTAATTTTATACAACACTGTTTTTGCATACAAGGTAAAAAAACATTTAAGAGTATCAAAATCATTTGTGCCAACTAAGTAAGGCACCGCGGCAACCTTTATTATTGTCAATAAAAAATATCATGCACTCAATTTATGCTAATGAATTAAATTAAGAATTGAGAATTTATTATTAATTTAATTTTAGTATACCGTTGTCATTGGGTACCCATCAGCAAAGCTTGTGGTTTTGCTGATGGGTGCCTACTTTCATTTGCATGTCTCGGTAGTGATTGTGTAATTTATATTTTTTCTGTGTACACATAGTTTAAGCTACAATCCAGAACAGATTTGTTTGTATATTTACCTATTTGGAATAAGTCGTTGATTGTAATTTGTTTTGTGTACCTATATATAAATAAATAAATAAATAAATAAATTGCATCCTGTATTGTCCTTTACAAATTAATTTTTCATTCAGTTATAATTTCTACATCAAAATTCAAATCCGTGTCCTTACATAGATATATACTATACATAGATGTCAGTAATAGCAGCTAGGGTACGGACGCGGTCAATAATATTATTATTTGACTCCAGTTATCACTTTTTTATGAAGCCAGTCACGTCGAGTTTACGAGTGACGCAAAAATTTGACCGAAACTTTTCTGGTCCAAAGGTTTTGAATGTTAAAACTTTTGTCTCTTGTGGTCCCAACCATGACAATATTTTAAGCGGCTTGGGACCTCTCTGTTTTCCAATTTCATTTTTGACGCCGAAATTCACTTGCGTTTTTATATTCTCTGGTGTAAAATGTGCGAACAAGTGAGCTAAAAAATCAATCAGAGAGTTTGTTTTATCTTCTGTGTCTACTTTTTAGATACGCAGGCGTTGCTCTTATACCTGTCACGTGTATGAAACAAAGTATATATCTTTCTACGACATACAAGATTTAGAATATATTTTTCACAGATATTTGCAAAATGCTTTCCAAGATTTAAACTAAAACAAGACGATTTTATATAAAAACATCATTCTTAAAAAATACACAATTTTGGACCCGTTACCACTAAATTACTAGTACTCAAATACTAACATCATTGCCGCGTTGAAAAACATGTTTTGTTTTACCATTGGCTTAATACATTACTAATTAAAATTTACTGAGACGTGGTCTCTTACTGTTGGCCTCATTAGTAAGCTCAAAATCGCGCAACGAGTTATGGAGAGAGCTATGCGCGGTGTTTCCCTGCGAGAGAGGATCCGAAATGAGGAGATCCACAGGAGAACTAAAGTGACCGATATATCTCTTAGAGTTAGCAATGGCAATGGGCAGGCCACATCGCTCGTAGAACTAACAACCAATGGGGAAGAAAGGTTCTAGAGTGGCGACCACGAAGCGGAAGACACAGCGTAGGCTGGACCCCCACTCGGTGCACTGATGATCTGGTGCAAGGCGCGGGGAGCCGATGGATGCAAGAAGCGAGCAGGCACTCAAAGTGGCACTCTCTGGGGGAGGCCTGTGTCCAGCAGTGGACGTCTTCAGGCTGCCGATGATGACGGTGATGATGATGATGAAATTTACTATTTTATCTAATAACATTGAGTTAAATTTCCTTCTTTATTCAAATTTCCAACTCCAACGTCACAGTTCTTGTTCAACAGATTTTAAGCTCATCCAATTCTCATTCCGTCCATAACTCCGGACAGAGTTCTGGGAATGCCAGAAATAATTCAACATTTTTACACAAGTCTATTGCACCCCGGAGAGTGCTTCCTACTAATCCGACGTCAAGATTTTGCAGTCCGTCTTTTAGTAATAAGAATAAAACTTGTAACTTGTTCTTGTTCGTTAAAAGTTTGTCTGCGATGTTTTTTACAGGTACGAGGATAACGTTTCATTATATTCGTAAGACACCTACGTAGTTTTCTCAAGAATTTAGGTTGAAAATTTTAAACATTAACTTTAGTAATATTGTTATTAATGTCTCGTAATCTTCTGTTAGTTTAATATTAAAATGAAGAAATATCATTTAAAATTATTAGTAGTAAATAAAAGCCAATTTATGAACATTACGCTTTTTTTTATTTGTTTGAGTTATCTATGGCTAAGTATTTAGATCGACAGTAAAAAATATATAACCATCATCATCAACAGCCTGAAGAGGTCCACTGCTGAACATAGGCCACCCCCAGAGAGCGCCACTTTGCGTGGTTGCTTGCCTGCTGGATCCATCGGCTCCTCGCGGTTTTCGCCAGATCGGCAGTCCACCTAGTTGGGGGCTAGCCTACGCTGCGTTTTCCGGTTCATGCGAAACCGTGGCGGGTCAACTAGTATTGAAATAAAATGCTTAAAAATAATACTGGTTTAAATTTTTTTTGTTTAACTTTCGCAAACATAGTGAGTTATAAATCTGAGAACACAACCTACTTTGTATTCTTTAGAGGATTAACTACAAGAAAATTAATTTAATTAGTTATACCTCTGATACTTTTAGCCAAAAGTATATTTTTGTACTTCTATTCTCAGGGTGACTTCATTTTTAATTTAAGCGTAATTAAAGTTCAATGTCATTTAATGTGATTATTTAACAAGTGCGTGAGCTCCGGGCCAAAAACTGCTAAGAGCTAGCTCAGGATAGATCGAAGTGCGGTTCTTATTATTGGAGGCCAAGACTAATTTTGGGTCACTGCGCCATCCTAGTTCGTTTTTTTATTTATTTATAGCGTGACTCGTGAGCTTTTAGAAAAAGACTACGACTCGCGTCATTTTTCTGGCTTGAGCTTTCTTGCATTATCAAATTGGTCAATTGTTTACAGTAAATAAAAAAACACTTTTTAAAGCTTATTTTGTGACGATATTGTCCTCTATTTTATTACATTAACTAACATCGTTATGTTGGTCAAACATTTGCAATAAAATCCCTTCGCTTTGCCTTAGGCTTTGACGGAAATCATCTTAGACTCTAATCTAAACACTCGCAAACATTTTTAAAATTTGTGGTTCAATAGAGCGGACCGAGTAAACTCCCTTGCGGCAGGCATAGCAAGTAATGCTGTAATGGCTAATAGCACTTCACGTAAGACTACACAACTTCATAATTCTTCCCCTGTGCACTATTTGTGGTCTATCTTTACGTGAGTAACCAAGTCCTTATCGTATATGGTAAACCGCGCAGTACGAGAAATAGTAGATGGAACACTCTCACGCATACTATCTAATGCTTTTACGTCATCTGCAACGACTTACATATCACGTCTACCTATAATTGTGAACTTGTTCTTCAATTTAAGGATACTAATAAGCATATAAGCATTCAATATTTTTGAGTCTTGTATAAAACTCCCTATCGAATTACCATAGTAAGTAGTAGTAGTTAGTGTATGTACCATACATATTTACCCACAATATCTGTAACTGATTTTATTAGGTACTGCTATGTCTATACAGCCCCAGAAGCTAAAGCACGGCTCTGTAGAAGTTTATCAAAAGCCTTTGAAAAGTCTCTTATGAATCGTAAGGTTTACTCTGGCTTCTCGAATGTTGTTTAGCTTGCGTAACAACATGTCGTCTGGTGCAAATGAGAATGGACATGGAAAAAATAATAAATAAGTTTGGTTTCTTAATTATGTATTACTTTTTATTGTAGCGCAGTGTTAAATTTTAGTACTGAATTTGTTTGTTAAAGATTTAACCAAATTCATTTGCTTGGGTTATCCGTAACATTGTTTTATTGTAAAAATAATTTACCATAATCTCGCATTTTCTTCATAATTTTTTTATGTTTGATAGGCTAGGTTTTTTTATACATTGTCAAATTTAAAAAATGAAGTCAAGAAAGTTTCATAAATCAAATTTAATTTCAGTTACTATTATGGGCGGCCGTGTCGCTTAACATCAGGTGAACGACTAGCTCGTCACGTCATTCAATCGCATAAAAAAAGTGAATATTCCAGTCATGATTTGATTAATTTTAATTACCTACGTCAAGCTAATAGGTAATTAGAGCTAGCTAGCTAGCTTGCTTATGTATACTGTAAGGGTAATACCTATAATAATTATTCTAGTTCAACCGTCGTGACTGAGCATTTTCTATCTTTGCACATTCACACCACAAGCTTCGTTTAAAACTAAGAACGACAGTAGGAATCTTTAGCAGTAGGTATATTTATATTCATTTTTAAGTACAAAGAGATTCACCTATTAAAGTGAAACATTTGAAATAATGCGTAAGCGTAGTGGTATACGATCAACTATGATTTGTAAACAGCTTCTATTTTGCGACAAATTGTATGGCTAAAGATAAAACTGTGCAGTAAATAAGCGTTAATGTGAGCAATGCTGTTGGAGCACCTTAAAGGCAGTTAAAACTTGCGAATTGTAATTTTCGTTGTATATATTTCAAGCACTTAATCCATTTTATGACTGTAATTGTCATTTGTTAAAAGCTTTTGTTTAACTTTCTTTGAGTGTTACATTTGTTGCGGTCCTTACAAATTAGTTTTCTGTTACTGCGTGTGTCGGTAAAACTGTATACAAATCTTACGATAATTTATTTACTTAAATATCAAAACAAAAATTTCAGCCACAAAATTTAATTTTAGGACCACCCCACCCCATCTCTTCCCGTGGGTGCCGTAGAAGGCGGCAAAGGGAATATCCAGGAAATGGGTCGCAGCATTCTCTTCGGTGCAGATGCTCATCTACTGTGATCACCGAGCCACCTGCCAAGCGTGGTGATTATGGCAAGCACAGTAAACACCACTGTTTACTGTGCTTGCCATAATCACCACGGCCCCCAGTCCCCGGCAGCTCTGCTGTTCCATGGCTACGGTAGCGGCCACGGTAACGGCAGAACAAAGGGTGCTGAGAATCCCCAGCAGACGCCCGGCTTTCAACCCCAACAACGAACCGGAAGACGTAGCGTAGGCTGGTCCCCCACTCGGTGGACCGACGATCTGGTGAAAGCCGCGGGGAGCCGATGGACGCAGGAGGCGAGCAGCCGCTTAAGGTGGCACTCTCTGTGAGAGGCCTATGTTCAGCAGTAGACGTTTTCAGGCTGATGATGATAATGAATTTAATTTTGTTACATATACTATTAACGTAAATATATTAGAGTTAATCTTTTAAAAATACTACATGTAATATATACACTAAACTCATTTGAGAGTTGATAATAATTTTTGCTCCAGGCTTTTTCGAAGAAAGAAAAGAATGAGAAATTGGAAATGTCAACTTTTACTTCACCAGCGCTGGTTCTGATAATGGGAAAAGCAATTGGTCTTGATCTTTATTTAGAGCACACAACCTAAAGTGTTTTATATGAACTTAAATTTTATTGGTCTACTGCTTTTACTATTCCATATTTAAATGCTTTTACTAAATATATCAAAGATGAAGGCATTTGTGGTGTCGATCGATTAACATGGATTATCCATTAGGAAGGTTAGGCCCGTTCCAATATGTGATATGGATAACAATGTATGTGGCGGTTGAGAACAAAGTATCTAATGGGTTTTGTAAAGGAGTTTTATCTGGTATCTTTTCTTTGAATAACTTTTTGTTATTATTACTTATGAGTGTTTAGATAAATGGAGAAATAAACGACATCCTAAAATAGTCGTTCTCCGATAAACATAAATAGAAAAACTAAAGTAACAAGTAAATGTAATAATCGTTACAAAACTTGGTTCTTCTTATAACGTGAGTTGAGCTACTTAAGTATAAGTATAATAGCCAAGACGATAAAAGAAATAAAACACAAAAATAAAATAAACACCAATTGTTCATTTAGCATTCAACACAACACAATTACAGTAAAGTTTTCTATTAGAGTACATAAAAACAGTATTGAATTCACAAAAGAAACTTCACAAAGCAGTGCTCAATGGATTCCATTGGAAGGCCTTGACACGAAAAACCTCTCAAGGAAATATACACTATCGCATACAAAAGCCCTTAAAACCCCAAACGTATAATACAAACAAACAGTAGAATTCACGCAAACTGACCTATCCAAACTAAATTTGAACACGGAGCGAAACTCGCGGAATGGTTAACTTTTACCTACCGGATAAACAAGTGAAAGTTGCGACGTATGGGATGTATGCATTGAGGGTAAACCTAATTTAGTTTTACATCGGTCGCTATGTGTGTACTCTGTTGAACCTCGTAACAGCACAAGCAGATATGTATACAAAAACGGTTGGAGTAGGTACCTTAGTGTTATACGCGAGCAACTTTTCTCTGGATTTATGTTTATTAGGATAGCGGGTAAACGAATTTTAATGCGTACTATGATAACAGCAGAAATACAACAAAACACAAAAATCCTTTGGCAAAAAATAGGTCTGGTCCTAGATTGCGTTTGGCTGGAAACAAGGACGCCAGCAAGGTGTTCCACTCGTTGGCTGTTCGCACTATTAAAGTGCACAGCAAAACGCTTAGGGTGGGTAGATGGAATTTCAACCATATATGGGTGCCGTGTTTTTGTGCGGCTTGATGCCCGGTGAAACAAGGGAGATGGATGAATAAGATCGTGTAATTCCTTCGCATACCCTCCAAAATACAATCTATAAAATCCGATAAACTGGCAACTTTACGTCGGTGCTCTAAACTGTGGAGCTTAGCTTTCACCGACGCATCATTACTGTAAGCTACGTCGGATTATGGCTCAAGGAAACAATAAAAGTAAAGGAAAAGGTCTTTCGAGGTATAATTTACGTGAAAATCATTGACACAGTATATCAATCAAAATTAATTTTTAAATCACTTTCTTTTTCATAACTGATCGAAGGAGGCGCGTCGCCTACATTTCTCCCCCTCAGTGCTTCAGCACTCTTCATCAGGGTCCATCGGTAGCAGTGCCACGCGCGTCACCGGCCGCCGAAATGTCCCTCGACTGGTTTTGACGTTGACCACGCGAACTCGCCTATCGCCGCCTGGATATGTTTTCTCCACGACTCCCATCGGCCATGTGTTTCTCGGTAGAGTGTTGTCGACAACAAGGACGAGGTCTCCTTCACGCAGCGGCCTCTTATCTCGATTCCATCTCTGCCGGGGCAGCATCATAGGCAGGACTTCTTTAAGCCAGCGTTGCCAGTACATGTCACTGAGTCTCTGCGCGATCCGCCACTGCTTTCGAGAACAAAGATCGCCATCACAGAAATCCCCAGGAGTAGGCATACCTGAGGAAGAACCTAAAAGAAAATGGTTAGGTGTTAGGGCTTCTTTGCTCGTCGGGTCAACCGAAACATGAGTTAGTGGTCGACTGTTGACCATGTTCTCTATTTCCGTCAATAACGTCGTGAGAACTTCTTCCCTCGGAGCTCTTTCCTTCAGAATTACTCGTAGAGCAGTCTTTACGCTTCTTATTAGTCTCTCCCAAGCTCCGCCCATATGAGGACTTGCTGGCGGAATAAAATACCAATCGACTCCTCTATTTACGACTTCAGATTGAACGGCTCCAGTCTGCAGTATCGCTTGGTACGCTCTTTTCAGCTCGGTCTCCGCACCTCTTAAGTTCGTCCCGTTGTCAGAATAAAAACGTCGTGGCCATCCCCGTCGCGCTGCCATTCTTCTTAATGACATAATTAAGGAGTCCGTTGTGAGCGACGACACGACTTCGATATGTATGCCACGGATGGTCATGCAGGTAAATAAAACTCCATATCGTTTTACTCTTTGTCTCCCGACAGCGACGTCCATAGGCCCAAACAAATCTATTCCGCAATGAGAAAAAAGCCTTTCATGGTGGGCTAACCTGGCTAGCGGTAAGTCTCCTAGTCTCGCAGGTATCGGTGTAGTCTTTCTCTTTCTGCACATCAAACATTGAGAGGCTACTCTCCGGACGGTGGGTCTCAAATTAACTATCCAGTACTTCTGTCTAAGTTCATTTATCACCATCTCATTTCCAGCATGCGCAGCTCGTTCGTGGTAATGCTTTACAATCAAGCGTGATATATGACAGCGTCCATCCAAAATGATCGGATTTTTCATCTGTGTGTCAACATTCTGAGCTGCATCAACGCGTCCATCCACATGTAACAATCCATCTTCACCTATAAATGGCGTCAGTGTTCTCAGTCGACTGTTTCGCTCTATCTGGTTTCCTTGACTTAGGCGAGAAATTTCATTCTGAAATGTTTCACTCTGAGCGTGTTGCATTAGTAAGCGTTCGGCGCTTTCAAGTAGTTGACAGTTGATCATCTCGAAGTTCGCGATCTTTTGACACTTCTTTGTGAACAATAAAACAGCTGCCGTGCTTCGCAGTAGTCGCAACCAAGACGAAAAGCGTTTTGGGTCTGGAACAGGTAACTCTATTTTTTCGATATTGTATACGGTACAAATTTCTAAAATATCTTTATTTATTTTTTGTTCGTTAGTAGGATCCAAAGGCCAGAACTCGTTGTCTTTAAGTAAAAAATCTGGACCTGTAAACCATCCGCAGTCGTAACTGAGTTCGTAGCTATTTATCTTAGTGGCTTTATCTGCTGGGTTCATCGATGTCGGTACGTAATGCCACTCTTTAATTTCTGTCAAGCTGTCAATCTCCCCCAGCCGATTCGCGACGAACGTTTTGTAGCTTCTAGTATCGTTGCGGATCCAATGCAAAACTGTCGTAGAATCTGTCCAAAAATATCTTTTCGATACATTTATTCTGTGTGCCGTTTGGATTGTTTCAGCTAGTCGGCAACCAAGAATAGCAGCCTGTAACTCTAGGCGCGGTATCGATACAGCTTTGACAGGTGTGACTCTACATTTGCTCGCTATAAAAGAAGTAAGAATAGGCGAGAGCACATCTGTGTGCGTATGCTTCAATATAACGCGCCAATAAGCAACTGCAGCATAAGCAGTAGGGGATGCGTCGCAAAAAATGTGAAGCTCGTACGCTTTGTCTTTTATACTCCCTAATTCTAATTTAGTTTCTGCGGAACGTAAGTACCATCTTGGTATGCGCAGATCTCGAAGTCTCATGAGTTGTGACATCCAGTCCTTAAATGACTCGAATGAGTTATCTGGTATCTTGTCATCCCAGTGAGTATTAGTTTTCCAGATAGATTGTAAAATTATCTTTCCATTAATCGTAAATGGCGCTAGAAAACCGTATACGTCAAAAATTGACATGACAATTCGTAGCAACTCTCGCTTAGTCGGTTTTTGTTTTAGTCCCAGTAGATCCTTAGATATTCGCTTAAATGACAAATCAAACCCAAATGTATCGCTTGCAGGGTACCATAGCAACCCCAGAGTGCGTTCCGATAAGCTTTCCTTAAAAATGTCAACAGCTTTATCGTTCAGGGCAGTTTCAGATATTCCGTGGAGTACATTCTGGTTGTTACTGAGAAAACTTCTAATTTCAAAACCTCCTTGTGCATAGATAGATAGATAGATAGATAGATAACACTTTATTGAAAACACCATATTACACGAACATTTAGAGGGAAATCTTATAACTAAGTGCCACAATGGGCGGTCTTATCGCTTAAAGCGATCTCTTCCAGACAACCCAGAAGTATAGAGAGACAATGCACAACAAGGACGGTGGCTTTCAATTTACAAAAATTTATAGTACAACGAAAGAACTAGATGTAGGTTATGTCTTTAATTAACTTTTTAGCGTCATCCTCTCGTTGACTATCGACATAGTCGTCCATGTAATGGCTTTTGAGAATTGCGTTTACTGCTTCTGGCATTTCAGATTTAAATCGCAGTGCGTTTTTGTTTTTGATGTACTGCGCAACAAAAGGTGAACAGTTCGCGCCAAAGATTAGTGAAGTCATTACGTATTCTTTAATGGGAACATTTTGACTTTCACGCCAAAGGAATCTTAATGCATGTTGATCTTGTTCGATAATTTTGACTCTTAAAAACATGTCTTTGATGTCGCCGATAATTCCAACAGGCTCTTCTCTAAATCTCATCATTATGCCTAGAAGCGATTGAAGGAGGTCGGCTCCTTGTAGCAAATAGTCATTTAAACAGTGCCCTCCAGATACAGCTGCAGCATCAAACACTAGTCTCAGTTTTTTCTTATTTGGGTTATCGACGCCGAAGTGTGGCAGGTACCAAACATGTGGCTTATCAGAACTGTCATCATTGAGTTCCCGTGCGTAGTCATTAACTAAAAGGTGTTCAACTCGTTCCTTATAACGTGAAGCAAAGTCGTTGTTCATAAGCATCTTTTTCTCTACGGTTCTCAATCTTTTATATGCATTCATGTAAGAATCAGGTAACTTTGCGTCTGACTTCCATGGGAGTCCAACTTCCCAACGACCATCAACAAGTTTTGCAGTGTTTTCCAAGATCGATATTGCTCTCTGGTCATCAGCGTTCTGTCGTGGTATTTTTGTTACACCAATCGCGTCAAAGGCAAATGATCTTTTAACCTCGTCATGCAGTAAGATGTCATTATCTTCATTGGTACTTACGTGCAGCATAGAGTGCTCGTTCTCAGCAGGTAGCATCCTCAATTCAGAAGAGAGCAGGTGGGGGTTGTTTTTAATCTGTCCGTTCACTGCGCCCACAAAACCATGCACGCACCAGCCTAGTGATGTCTTAGTAGCGTATGGTTCATCGACAAGACCGGCAATAAAATTCTGTGGCGCCAGCAGATGGTAATGATCATGTCCGATAAGAATTCTTGGTTTGACGTTACCGGTGCAGGTCAGTAGCTGATCGTTGCCTCGAAGATGTTGGTATTTTATTATGTCTGAATGTGATATGGTCTGCGTAGCTAAATCCAGCTCTTTCATTTTCCGAGCGTGTAAGGTATACCGTTCTCCTTGGCTGTTAGATATAGTACAGCTGATGTTTTCCACCTCACATGTGATTTTACTGAAAGTCCATGCGCTCTTTGCATTCAGTGTAGCTATGTTACCTCTCAGTCCAGCTTCGTCGGCGATATCTGCTGACATAAGACTTAAGGCTGCACCATCGTCTAGCAGGGCATACGTCTTAACATCTCCTTTCGGTCCATGTACAGTTACCGGTACAACTTTCAGTAAAAGTCGTGAGCTCGTCTTTACTACTGCGTGAGCAACTATGTCAGTTGGAGACTCATCATCCTCATCGTCTTTCTTCTCATTTCCATCCTTTTTTAACGGCCAGTGTAACAAGCGGTGATGACCTCGATTGCAGCCGTCAATGTCACATTCCTTCGCAGGACACGTATCTTTGTTGTGCCGACTCTCAAGGCATTTAAAACAGAGCTTATGTATACGAACGTAATGCCAGCGGTTGCGACGTAGCGCTCGTTTGAATTGCGGGCAAAATGCTAGAGCATGTTTATTTGTTTTGCAAAACTTACATTTGTCAGCCTCATCAGTCATTTTTGAAGTTGACGGCGTTGTGTGTAAAATCTCATTCACAGGGTGCAGGTTGTACGGCGATCGATAGTCATCCGGCCTCTTTCTGACAGCCTGCTCAGTATGAGTTATAATGTGGCTCACTCCAGCCACTGCAGTCTTTGAAGCTTCGATATGTAGAAACTATAATAATAATAATAATAATAA
The DNA here is from genome assembly GCA_910589525.2 of Ennomos quercinarius. Classification (NCBI taxonomy): domain Eukaryota; kingdom Metazoa; phylum Arthropoda; class Insecta; order Lepidoptera; family Geometridae; genus Ennomos; species Ennomos quercinarius. The sequence continues at coordinate 13,869,563 of OU342508.1, read as the reverse complement.
TAAATGTGTTTATTGCCAAAAAAAGTTACATAAGTTAAAGTATAGGTACACAAGGTATTCAAGAAACTTAACGACTAAACATGATTGTGCTGCGAGGCTCAAACTAGGCGGTAGCCTGTGTCTTGAGACTCTGAGATACGAATTACGAAACATGTGGTTAAAGCAATTACGGTGCCATAGGAAGGTACCTTAACTAGTCTAAATACGATGGTATCTGATATTTGATCACAGAAAGCGACATAATTTAGATAAAGACCTAAAGAGTAACAATAATTGTAAAATAACTAATCTAATTAAATATTGATGAAACATAACAACATATTTTAGATTAAGAACAAAATATGAGCAGAAAAAATAAAAATTAAAAATATGAGATAAGTAACTTCCTAAACTAGCTTTCTAGTATATTCTATCTAAATTAGTTTACTATTCCCCATACCTTATTAATTATCATCGTTGAGTACGAGTTTAGCCAAGCTGTTGTCTTACACGATCGCTATTCACCTATGTTATTATTGATAAATACAAGAAGTATGCTTGGGTGATTTGTCTATACAACCGTACCGGGCTAAAGCTCCAGGTGAGACATTTTCGACTCAAAGCATGATTCCAAGAGTATTCGCTGATACATTTTTGAGGATGTAGTAGGTAGATTGATGTATTAAGTGTAGGTGTAAGAGGTAGGTTACGGTACGTGCAGGCACACACTTAATTATTAGCCATGTGGGTAGGTGTATGTGGTGTATATGATTGTAATTGAGCTTGCTGATGTATTTAAGTTACGTTTGCGTGCATGTCGCGATGGCTACACCAGTATATAGTGGGGAGGATGGGTGGATGGGATGAGTGCAAGGTGAGAAGGTGTATTGTATGTTTATGGGAGGGTGAAGAGATATGAGAGTGAGTTAGAGAGTGTTAGGTGTGTGATTGAATACAAGCCGATATTTTTGTGATATTTATATCAAGTCTTCTGTTTCGTCATAAGAACGAGTTAGTAGCCATTCTTTAACTTTCTTTTTACAAGCTACTACGCTTAAGTCCTTAATGTCACATTGCTTATTAACTTTATTGTAAGTATTCGCGTGTGCAAAGGCTGGACATTTCCGGGATAAAAGAGATGTGGCTTGAGGAAGGGGCAGTCGAAAAACGCGTTTGGTTAAGAGAGACTTATAGTCGGTACGATTGAGGAGACCTTTATGAGCTTTTACTGAGGCACTCAAAACAAATAATTGCCGCATACGAAGAACTTTGAACTTTTCGTAAAGAGTGTTAGTTGGAAAACGGAATGGTTTTTTCAAAGTAACTTTTATAAGAGCACGTTGGGCTCTCTCCAAGGTCATAAAAACAGTCTTGCCAGCACTACCCCATACAGAAATGCAGTATTGCATTATTGATTGGCACAGTGCTAGATAAACTTGTCGAAGAATGTCTGAAGGTGTACAGTCTCTTAATTTCTTCATGATAAATATAAGTTTTCTTACTCGACTAGACAAGTCCAGGATGTGATCTTTATACGTCAGATTTTCATCAATGATTATTCCTAAGTATTTAATTTTGGTAGTTCGATCTATACGGCTACAGGCACACCTTAGTTGTGAGTCAATAGGTGCACCTGTTTGCGAGCAGAAATGAATTTTAAGCTCAAAGTCAGTACAAGGACTTGATGCACTTGTTTTAGAAAAAGCAATATGTTTTGTTTTTTTAATGTTTAGTGTTAAGAGATTTTTGTCCAACAACCCTGCAACATAAGCCAAACCCTCCTCAGCACAGTGGTAAACTTGATCCCAGCTCCTTTCGTGGAAAAGTAAGACTGTATCGTCCGCGTAGGCGATGATTTCCGCATTTTTCAGATCAGCACCAACTATTTCATTTACGTACAGAGTAAACAGTGTGGGGCCGAGGATGCTACCCTGTGGGACGCCATAGTCAATAGACAGGGGCTCACTTGAATGAGAACCGACTTTGACGAACTGTTTGCGATTACTCAGATAACTTCTAAACCAGTCTAAAGCAACACCCCTTATTCCAAGTGCCTCAATTTTCCTCAGTAGTAGGCCAACCGACACGGTATCAAAGGCCTTTGCCAGGTCGAGAAACACCGCAATACAACATTCGCCTTTCTCGACGTAGCTTGACACAAGGTTAGCAAGAAGTGATGTTGCGTCTTCGGTTGACCTACCACGACGAAAACCGAACTGTCTATCAGAGATAAGATGGTGCTTCTCCAGGAATGAAACTAAACGATTATTTACAATCTTCTCTAATATTTTCGATACTATGCTGAGAAGTGCTATAGGCCTATAGTTGTCAGGAAGGGCTTTTGATCCACTTTTAAATATTGGGGCAACAGCAGCGATCTTCCAGCACTCCGGAAAAACTCCTGTGCTTAAGCTTAAGTTCATTATTTGACACAGTGGTGCTAGAAGAGAGTGCATTGATTTTTTTAGCAATGTCACAGTGAACTGATCTGGCCCAGGAGAGCTGTCTGTTTTTAACTGAAGTATAATTTTAGCAATTTCATAAGGATCTGTAGGGTGAAGAAAGAAAGAATGAGTAATTGATGTTAGTGGCCGGTACGCAGAGACAAGAGACTCTTGAGTCATACCTAAGTTATTCAAAATAGAATCTGCTAGATGTTTACCAACCGACACAAAATGCCGATTGCAGCTATGAAGTGAAACTTCGGCTGTGGTACAAAGATTTAAAAGTTCCGACGAGTCATTATTTTTCACCACCGTCTGACATATATTTTTAACAGTTTTCCAAAGTTGCTTCGGATCGTGTTTATTTTTCTCTAAAAGTCCACTGTTGTACTCATTTTTAAGTTTTTTAAGAAGTTTGTTACAGAAATTACGATATCTGGAGTAAATTTTGCGCCGTACTGGATCATCTGGGTAAGCTCTGAGATCAATATGCAATTTGTCACGGTGCCGCATGCACTTGAGTAAGCCAGGGGTTATCCAGGGCTTCATCGTGACCCATTTACGCCCAATTTTAATCTTTTTTGTGTTCTTGTCTATATTTGTGGTCAAAATGTGGTTGAATATCGCAACTGCTGAGTTAACGCACGGTTGATTCATGATGTCAGACCAGTCATAACAATTTAATTCAGAGGCAACAGCATCAATGTCAGTTTTCAATTTAAAATACGGCCTAGACGCACTTTGTTTAGACGTAGATAAACCCGCAATAACAATATCGTGATCCGTTATGGACGACTTACACACTAATCCAATAGATCTTGAGTTTGATTTAATAAAAATATGGTCAATACAGGCACGTCCACGCGTAGGCTTTGAGATGGCCGGAAGCAAGCCATGCGTAGCCATTAGGCACTGATAATCTGCGGAGTTACTTGAGTCACTGCAAATATCTATGTTTATGTCACCAGTGACAATAACAACAGGACAATTTCTTAGTGAGTCAAGTATATTGTCCACAGAGTTAGTAAATGGAACAAGATCCACAGTAGAAGGCGAACGATAGATTCCGAGCACAGCGATTCTGCTGTTTATTGAAACAAGCAAAGCATCTGCGTCAGTGATATTTACGTTTTGTTGGACAGCTCGAAGTGAGTTTTTAACATAGATAACTACACCTCCGTTTTTATTAGTTTGTTCAGAGGTGCGAAAAATAATGTAACCCGGAATAATATCAATATTCTGTCCTTTGGAAAGCCAGCATTCAGACAAAACAATAACATCAGGTTCAATGTTTACTCTGTTCAGGGTTAATGCAAAATCATCAAAGTTACGTTGTAGGCTTCTAATGTTCAGTGACAATATTTTGAAATTGTAATCAGTGTTGATTAAAATGGTCTTGCAAATATCAACTGACTCTAGTGTATGACAGTCAATATTTACGGTTTCGTCAATATCGTCAACTACATTAAGTAAAACCATCAATATAAAAATAAAATAATGACGATGATAGTGCCTGGATCCAGTAAGTCATTTTAAAAGGGTTATTTAAAATATTTGCAAGATAATTTTCAGTATCGGCTTGAAGAGTGTACTTGGTGTGAGTGTGTATTGAAAAATGAGTGTTTGTGATGGGGTGTATGTGTGAGTGTGATAGGTAGAGAATAGACAAGTTTACCGCCTCTTTCATCCAAAAGGAACTTAACAATATAATAATAAGTAAATAAAGAGCCGGTAAGCCAAGCGTTATATTATAGTATCGATCATACAAGGTATAACATGCAATCATCAATACGAGCAGGATGAGAATTGGGCTATTAAGTTGGTAAATGCCCATATTAACTAGAGGGTGGGCCAAAGTGGCGCTGGAGTTCATCCATGTTCTTGAGAGCAACTGCGGGATTACCTTCCATCTTGCGGACGTAGATAGTGCCATGCTTAACCCAACAGAACCGATACTCTGCGGATTTCGCATATCGCCTGGCTGCTCGAAATAATTGCCTATTTTCCTGCGTAAGACGCTCGTTAATAAAAATGGTTCTGGATGTCCCTTCCACACCAATATCTGAGCACGTCAAATTGCGTCGGTTTTTGCCAGCCATAAGGAATGCATCACGGTTATGTCTCCGCAGGAAGCGAACCACCAGTGGGCGAGGAGGATGGTCATTGGAGTTGTCCTGGGTGTTCAGACCTGCCTCATTGTTACGGCTTCGAGGACCAACTCTGGTCACATAATCCAAGTCATTAACATCAAAGGCAACCCCGATTTTTTTGGAAATTACTTGCAACATATGTGTTGGATTCTCGTTAGGAAACTCATTAATGCCGGAAATTTCAAGCTCATTTCTAAGATTCGACTGAGCACGCACACTCAACTCGTGACGGAGATCCACTATTGTGTTACGACACATGAACACATCGCATTCGCGTTCCTCCAGCAAACGAAGTCTAATCTCATTGTCGGCAATCTTCCTCTCATGTTCGTCTATTTTAGAAAAACATTGTTTGACATGATCAGATAGAGTTGTCACATGCGCTTTCAAGTCGGCTATATCCTCGCGGAGTAATTTGATTACCGAAGTCAGTGAAGACAAGTCATCAGGTTCCGCAGTCACACTGACGGCCGGACTGGACTGAGCGGGTGTTTTGCGGGCGCCGCCACTCGCGCTGGCTTCGCGCGTGTCGCGTGCCAGAACGTTAACGTCCCCGGTCATGGCAGACGCTGCTGCCCGCGTATCCGTAACTCGCACCGGCGTATTAGAATTGTCTTTTTTCGGCTGCTTACTTTGACACAACGGACACTCCCATGTGAGCTTCAGATCCTCAGATAACTTTCGGTCAGATACATTAACACACATGGAGTGAAAATGACTAGCGCATTTTGAGCATTTAATACTAGGCGTAGCACTCCTGATCGATTTAGTGCAGGCCGCGCAGCAGGTAACCATTTTAAAACAACTATTTGTTATTAGCGCTGTATACCTCAACAAATGATCGCAGTGCGTAGCAGATAAGATCGACGTAGGCCGTAGCACAAGCCGTAGGCAACACACGTAGACGCGTAGCACGCAGAGTAGGGAGAGTGGAGGTCCCGCGCCAACCGGTTTGCAGCTTGCGTGTGACGGAGACGAATTATTGCAGGCCCGCAGCCCGTCCCTTTTACCCGGGATGGAGAGGAGCCTACCTCAGCGCGCAGCGATGTCAGAGTTTTGTTTTTCGATCACTTGAGTGGAATTTTTATTTGAATATATGCACTTCACTATGACACTAATTACTTGGACGTTAGGGGCGGGTGTGGCGTGAGAAGATGGGTAAAATTCTATGAGCTCGCGAAACGCGTCCACACCGTATGTAAGTTGGAATCGCACTCCAAACTCCGCGAGTATTTCTAGTTTCGACCTCTTTTCGTCGAAGCAAGTGAAAAAGTAATCAGACCACTTACTTATGAGGGTGCTCGGACACTTCGAAATAACAACTGTTAGAAGTTCTGGGCTTCGTAAATAATCATCCTGTTTTATCGCTTTTACTGCAGCTACATAATTCATGATTTTAATTGCAAATGGAACGATGTTGGAATGATAAGCTAAAGGTAGTGGGGCCGTCTTTTTCAACTGCTGGACCAATTTTAAAATGATCGCTTCCGGACGTCCATATCTTAGTTGTAGCGCATCTATTATAGTAGCAGGCGCCGTATTTCCCATTAGAAGTGACGTAACAGTTTCTTTAGCTTCGCCGCGCAGACATTTACGAAGTCGCCATAAATTCTCAACATCTGTAAAATTGCAGGCTTCTGTCGACTCTATGTAAGATTGTTTGAATTGAAGCCACTCTAAGCAGTCACCATCAAATATAGGTAAATCTTTACAGGAACTTATTCTTGATAGGAGAGCTTTGTTTTTTTACATTAGCTGCCACGGAGTTGAAGGCATCTTTCAGTGTATAGACCAGCTGTTGAATGTCAGTTGGCACCGCTCGTGTTGCTTCTACCGGTAGTTTCCTGCCGTCATAGTGCATGTGCGGGCCCTCATCATTCACGTTACTGCGCTCCATCCAATTTTCTACCTTCTCATGCATGCTCGTGGTAGCTATTGAGTGAGTTTTACGACTCCTGTGTGACTTCTCCTCCTCAAGTGCGGCTACTTCAGCGGCCAGTCTCATTTCTATAAGTTTTATTTCCCGTTGAGCGGCTTCATTCTCAAGTCGTGCTTTCGCTTCCGCAGCTTCCAACTCGAGTCGCTTTATCCGTGCCGCTACACTTGACTGACCTGATTTCCTACTGACTTCAGACCTGGCAGTGTCTTTATCCAGCTGCTCTGATGGTACCTCACGTACTTTAGTCTGTTCAGCCTCCCTTCTCGTAACGCTTCGCGTTTTTATACCTGGTGGTGGAGTATTGAACATTTTCCCTGGCCTCGATGTTCCGGCTTATGGCGTGCACGAAGTTTGGTTTTATATGATTCGGCTCTGGAAGGACCAGCAATGTAAGCTACGTCGGATTATGGCTCAAGGAAACAATAAAAGTAAAGGAAAAGGTCTTTCGAGGTATAATTTACGTGAAAATCATTGACACAGTATATCAATCAAAATTAATTTTTAAATCACTTTCTTTTTCATAACTGATCGAAGGAGGCGCGTCGCCTACAATTACCAATGAGTTCATTGGCACGTCTCTGAATGGAGTCCAAGGCTTCGAGCTGGTATTTAGCCGAACCATCCCAGAGATGGCTACAGTATTCAATACAGGATCTGACTTGCGCTACATAAAGGTTTACGAGCTGTCCCGATGTGAAATACTGCCGCATCTTCCCTAGGATTCCAAGCGTTTCGCAGCTAATTTAGCCTATTTTTTTTTCAAGTCTAAGATTAAATAATGAAGCCGCACTGTGTGTTTCCTTATTTATTTTTAACCTGGTTCCCTGGTTTTTAACTTTACAAAAATGTTTTTCCCATATTTAACAATAAAAACCTGTCATCCCAAAAATTAAGACAGAACATATCGAAAAGCATTTTACATGACTAGTTAAATATTTACTCACACTAAATATTTTTTAGTTTGTTATTATTATGGCATCTAGCAGCAAAATTTATAGGTTTAGGAACTAACAGGCATAATTACGAAAAATGCCTTTTACAATAACTATTATAGAGACGAGCTCGTACCTTAGAGCGCACTAATTAGACACAAAACTGCTATCATTTCACAAATTAGCCAAATTTACATTTCCTAACGTTATTTCACAGGAGATTACCGTTGTCAAACCCTATTTACCCTAATACATTAAAATGGTGCCAGAAAGAAAATCTACTTTCTAAATTCGCGTAGAATAAGAAAGGACGTTCTTATATCAGTGGGTTAAGGTTCCAATTGGCGCCTTTTTGTGCTAGGTATTGAAATTAGAATACACCGCGTTGGGACAAAATTTGCATACAGTGCCCACGCTTTGCGCAAAATTGAGTTTCTCATGCCTCTATCCTGAAACCAATATGGCCGACCACCTCTGCTGGCGTAATCGGCAGTGGTGTTGGCTCTCTTTTGTTTTGCATCACACCGGAAAATGGAGCGTACAATCTGGTTTGATTCTTTGACGTTTTTGTTGTTTTCACAACGTGGCCACAGAAGAAGTTTGCTTGTAGAGAAAGACTACCTTAATGACAAGGTGGTCACGTATTAATTGAATGAAGAAATACAGACAGTGCACCTTTTAATCGGGTTCGATTACTTAAATTGCAGTTTTAGCCAAATTCTCTTCAACGTTCTACTGGCTAAGGATATGATTTAAACTAAATTAAATATGAGTTGGGTTATATCGCAGTATGATTTCTTTTTGACGGAATAATTAAAAACTTTAGGCAAATTGAAGATGATTTGATTTCCGAAAACTCAAAATATTTAGGTTGAAATGTATCTATACCTATATTGCCTACAAACACAAGAATAAACTAAAATTTACGAAACGTGCCCCCTTGTTAGTCCCACATTCATACTTATTTCATACTTATTTGTATAAAAAATGCGCGAATTGTATTTCAATGTATCGGTTTATTACTCACTACCTATCCAGTAGTGACGCGGGCATAAATAAATTAAAAATGAGAGAACATTTATTGGATGTAAAAACTTGAATAACATGTATATATATACTAAACTAAACTAGACCTTAAAACTAAACTAGACCTAAAAACTAAACTATACCTAAAAACTTTAAAACTAAAATATAAAACCTAAAATAAACCGTTGGCGGAGGGGAAAGTGCCCAGAATGCGGGCAGCATTACCATGCTGGATGGCAATGCTTATCTTTTGTGCAAAATAAAAGCCAGCATTCTGGTCACCTGATGCCTCCACCAAACGTTTGGCCAAGTCCCATCCATTAAAAATTAAAATTCTTTACGAACTGTTAAGTAAAAAACTAAAGGCCTACTCCATTTTCACTATAGCGTGATGCCTACACTTGACTTCCCTCGGTCCGTGTTCCGGTCGCACGCAAGCCATTCTATATTTACTCAGATATCATAAAATACGTCGAAACTGTAGATCTACGTATTGATACGATATAATATATATAGCACATGGTAATGAAAAGTGGCTTCACCTCTACTATTTATATAAAAAAAAAACATACAAAGAGGAAGTCTTGGGAACTACTTTATGAAATTGGCGATTTTTTCCCTTCTTTTTTTTGGTAACTTATAACTCATTTAAGCTCCCAAGAATTTTACATAGGGCAACACTTAACCAAATTATCTTTACATCATACTACATAATAACTAGTAAGTAATTCAAAATAGAATTCAGTCTTTGCATTAAGTCTAAATTGAGCGTACCGTTTAACTTTACTAATCAATGGGTATTTGTGGAGTTTTTGTCCACAAATGGGGGATAAGTAGATAGAAATTTGAGAAATCCCCATTTATGGAGAAAACCAATGGGGATTAAGAAACTAACACCTCGATAGGTGTTTGAACTCATTGTTAAAGTGCATAAAAATATTTTGATTTAGTTAATTATTTATTGGAAGGTAAGGCAATGTGAAACTTACATGGATAGATCGAATGTCAAAAAGGAGACTAAATCCGTGAGCAAAGTTTCATCAAAATTGGTTCAGCCGTTTGGACATGTAAGACCGCTGTGCGGTCTAGTTGCGGCAAACAGCCCGCGCACCAGGTACCAAGTACCAATTTGGACATGTAAGTCTCACGGATAAATATTTTTGCATACCCACAGTCAATTATTCACTTATATATATTTTTAGGAAAGTGGGGATTTACACAATACATAACATATCCTTTCGTCTACACAAACACAATACAAAACATGTACAAAACAAATACGTCACACACACTTCCGTACCACAATAAATAGTTGCCAGTGCATAACTTACAATCCACTAGGAGTGTGAGCGACACGGAGGTCGGAGTTTAACCTCTTTATATTTTAGTTTCTTTTTAATTGTCTAGAAGGGATAGACAGACTTTAGGTTGACAAGGAAAAATATGTTGCTATAATTTCTATGTAAATTTTTTAATTTTTTATTATAATTTGATTTTCGCCGCAGTACAAGCTTTCCTTTTATATCGCACTTTATTTTATCTTTTCTTCATCGGAAACACCTACACTCACCATCACCAACATTTACATATTATCTAAAAAATTTCCAACACCAATTAAAAAAATTATCAAAACAGAAAGTTCACAAATACCCATGAATAAGTAGTATAATACCAGAAGTATCCAGTTCACACTGGCCCTCGGTAGCAATCTACATGTTAATGCCCCCCAGGGGTCATAAACTGGGCAGTTACCCGGCGGATATGCGTTCGATTGTTATTGAGAACCTGAGTTATCGGTTTCATTAAAAATGTCCTTGAGTATAACTTTTCAAGGTTTTCACGTTTGAACTGTTTGAAATTAGTGTCAGATAAAATAAAAGATGACGAGAGAGAGAGACTTGGATAGACTCATCATCATCATCATCATCAGCCTGAAGACGTCCACTGATGAACATAGGCTTGACCAGGTCATCGGTCCACCTAGTGGGGGCCGCCCTACGCTGCGTCTTCCAGTTCGAGGTTGCCACTCGAGAACCTTTCTTCCCCATCGGCTCGGTTGGGTATCTCGGCTATGGAGAGAGCTATGCTCGGAGTTTCTTTCGAGACAAGATCCGCAATGAGGAGATCCCCAAGAGAACTAAAGTCACCAAATAAGTTTTAACTGTTGGGTAAAGTTACTGCGGTCATCACTTGGATGGGTGACCGCTACAAAAAGTGGTATTTACAACTTGAGCGCTACCGTACTTGGCAAGTTAAGCCATCGGTCCTGGTTGTGGTCATATGATCACTTGCCTACGAAAGAAAGACAAGGAATATTAGTAACTAGGACAAAACCGGCTTTTTCCTTTTTTTTTTTACAATACTAAAATAAATAATGTAAAAGCGGTTAACTGAACAATTCACTCGTTCTCGTCGAAGGTACACTTCGGCCGTCGTTCCACCGAGTTACAAGTTAACCGAGGTATGTATCGGTTAACGGGTCCTGCAGGTTGCTTAGGATGGAGTTCACCGACATTTAAAACAGCAGATTAGCGGTTAAACTGTTAACTAGTGAAACATGGACCACTGCTGATTAATGAATAAAACCGTTTATTTCCATTAGGAAACCAAGTTTAATAGATAGTTATCAGTCATCATCATCAGCCTGAAGACGTCCACTGCTGAATATAGGCCTCCCCAAAGAGCGCCATTTTGAGCGGCTGCTTGCCTCCTGCATCCATCGGCTCCGCGCGGTTTTGACTAGGTTGTCGGTTCACCTAGTGGGGGGCCAGCCTACGCTGCGTCTTCCGGTTCATGGTCGCCACTCGAGACACGCGTTATCAAGTGGGAACAAAAATTCTTGTCACGTCACTAATCCTACTAGTAATCTGTTTTTCCCATTAGAATACTAAGTTTGGAAACCGGTTATTTAGTAGGAAGAAATTTTTTCGTTGTGTTTTTTTATAGATATACAGTACAAAAATTAAAAATAAAATTTCGTAGCTACCTCGTAGCAACATCGTAGATATTTCGTAGCATATTCGTAGCGCAAACAAACAATCGGGGTTTTGTTATTATTTATAATCATCATCATCATCAGCCTGAAGCCGTCCACTGCTGAACATAGGCCTCCCTCAGGGTGGTTGCCATAATCACCACGCTGGGCAGGCAGCTTGGTGTTCACAGAAGATTTTATTGAATACCAAGGAGAATACTGCTACCCTGGGGATTCCCTCTTTGCCAGTTCCTACGGCACCCACGGGACGAAATGGGGTGGTCCTATTCTACGGCCCGAGACCACATGGGTAAATTTGTTCATTATTTATATGCAAAGTATTAACTACCCCTGTCTCATCTGTGTGTCTCACATCTTAAGTGATGATACGGTCTATACTATAAAAAAAAAACTATATAGTGCATATTTAGATTTAGACACATGCTATTAATTGACTAGAAAATTCCCAGATTGTTAGGTAAAATCAAGCCAAATATATGTACATATTTTTGTATCTAGCAACACTGTACGGAAATAATACACTTGTAGCAAACAATAAAGATTATTTTCCTTTCATAACTGATAAATATTGACCTTTACCGATACGCATTCGAAACATTTTGGCGGTAAAAATAGCACATTGTGACCTTTATCACTCTTATTCTGACGTTGGACAGACAGAAATGTTAGATAACATTTCCCGGATATTTTTTTTGTATTTGACGAATGTTTTGACCTTAAACTAATTTATAAATAAATAACCCGTACCCCTACTTTTACTATAATAAAAGTAAACCATGGCTGTGTTTCTTTGTTCAGCAACAAAACCATTAAATCATTTTAGATGAACTTTTCCATAGGTACTTTTAATCTCAAAAAACAAAGAGTCCCACGCGAAAATGTGTCATTGCCTAACTTTGAAGATTAGCCAGAAAATATAATTATATCTGGTAAGAATGGCTAGTTGAGCTTCTCTACGAATGCTACCAAATACGTTCCTTTCATTTTACTTATTACCTTGATAGCCTCTCACACAGAACGCCACTTTGGATGCTTTTTTTTGATGGTAAATTTTTTAAATAGTTGCGGCCAATCTGGTTACGTCAACTGTGTTATTTGTCCATGAGATCCAGTTTCAAGTAAGTGGCAGGACATTCAGTACACGTTATTAAACAGGCCTTGGTTTGAACCGCTCTGCACAAACACTGAAGATCGGGGATTACTGAGAAACCTCATTTGGACATGTCTTTGCTCCGGCCGATTTGATATGCTTTGGATATTTGCTTTGGATGCTTATTATATTATTGCCGCCTGCCAAGCGTAGGAATTTTGGCAAACCACCCAAAATTCCTACGCTTGGCAGGCGCCTTCGTGATCGCAGAAGATTTTAATGTAGCGAAGAGAACGCTGCTGCCCATTCTTTGGATATTCCTTAGCCGGCTCTATGGGCCCACGGAGAGAGATTGGGTGGTCATATTCTTACATCGGGGCCACACCCATTTATTGGTAAGGATTCATCTCTATTAGTGTAGATCTTAGATGTGATTGTCTGCCTCGCAGCATCCTCCCGCCCCCTGAAGATGGGCAGGTTGATGACACGAGGCAGTAGGGTAACCTGTTAGACTCCAAGCCACTATCGTAGAGCCGCTGCTGGCGCCCATGAGAGCAGCGGCATAGCGACTATTCATTCCCCGGGAGTCAATGCTCCCGGCGCTGTAGCCACGGCAAAGGAGGATTCCGAAGCCGACGCCTAGCGCCCCTTGGGCGGCGGCGGAAAAACCAATGATGATGATGATGGTGATGATGATGATGATGATGATGATGCAAAATTATAGTCGTTCCAAGCCAACCAAATTTTATAGTACTATGTAGACCGTATGGTTTAGTCCAGTTGGTTTGTTACGTACGCCCGCAGCCAATCTAAATCTGCATAGCTAGTTGGTCACGTTGATTGAAGAACAGTCCAGATGAAACGTTCTAAAATGTAATAGACGAAATTTCATTGTTTGAAAGGTATCAAAATACAAACATCATTTTGAGGTTATCCTCTAAACTTTAGTCTAAAGAGCCCATGTAAAAAATTATCAAATTTTATACTTATGCAGTATACCTATCTTATTAAGAAACTAAAATGTAACTGTGAGGATCTAATAATCGATGTGTGAAGGCTAATTTGTACAATGACAACCATAATAAAAGGTTCCAAAACAAAGGTAAAAATAGCATTAAAAGAAATAAAAAATAATACGTGTCTGTTGTTTTTTAACTAACTCTTAATAAAACCAATAAAAATTGGAGTTTTGAACTGTTGCCAGTTGCATGTCACGCACTGATGCCACATTCAAAGCTCTGCATCTGGAGGTTCACTCTGTGTGCATTCATAACCTCGAGCACGACGTACAAACTTAATTGAGTCTAACACTGTGGTTTCAGAGTTCACTATTGAACGATCCGCCTGCACAACGAAATACGAAACTTCGGAACAAGCAAATTAGAGAAAGAATCAGGCGTATTTGGTAATCAACATTTTAGAGCTTAAAGATCATGGATCATCAGGTTTTGATTAGTTTATACATGACGTGAGGGATGGTACAAGACAACTATTGATTCAAATAATCAATTGAGATCATTCAAAACAAAGTCTCCCAGTGACTTTAAAACGTCACACTACTCTATTTTAGAGTAGTATTGGTTGCCTCAGCTCGAGCTACTTAAACCGCTTCTGGTTCGTTGTTTATTCCATGTTGGCTAGTGACTAACATACTCCCAATCAACTGCGGATTCCACGGACTAAAGTATCATCGAGGTGCCAACTAGAGATAAAAGATGCTACGGCTTTGTGGTTAATGTGGAGCTGAAGTACGGGTTCTATTCTGTAGCGGGATCATTCTGCAGGGTTAGTATTCTAAAGTTTAGTCTTTTTGAAACTTTAGCTCGTTGTTCTGTGGCGTAGTTATTGAAAATTTTGGTTTTAAAGTTTAAGGGTGTAGTTCGATTCCCGTTATGAGGCAAAATGATCTTACCTATATAAATGAGTACCAATTACATTTTTCCCCAGAAAGTAATTTAGTTGAGACTGATTGCTTAAATACGGAATTAATATTTAATAAATAAATATAACTATAAAAAATCTAGGCCATTTTAACTCAAAATGCGTTCGTTATAAATAATTAAATTTGATCATCATCGATGTTCGATTCTTGCGTCATTCGCAGAATGGTAATGTATCACAATCCGTTCTAAAATTGAATTTCCAATTAGCCGCGAATTCGAAATTCGAACTGCAGAATGGCGGGAATTTTTACCGGCAGCCATTACGCTGTGATGACAAAAGCTGCTTTTGCTGCAAAGAAATGAAATCAAAAATGTTGACGGCGTTACTAGAAACACAGATGAGAGAAAAACAGTTAACGACATCGCTGTGACAGACTAACATGAACCTACCTAGTATTTAGATAACATGAAAATCGATACGATTTATTAGTCAAGCGATGGTGGCCGAGCGGTAGCATGTGCGCTTCACAATCTCACGGCACCAGGTTCAATCCTCGGCCCTACACCAATGACTTACTTACCTAGTAAGTTATGTGCAGTTTTCGATGCCATCGCACCCGCGCCGTGCTTCGGAGCATGTTAAGCCGTCGGTCCCGGTTGTCATAAGAACGTCTATGGCAAAATGGCGGGTAGTCAGAAGCCTGATAGAATCTGATGCATGGTCTAACCATCCCTTTTACTGGTTCCTTATGGGTTGCGAGGTCAGATGGCAGTCGCTCGTGTAATTCTGGTAGCTCGCCGCTACTGGTTTGATTAGGGGCCAACCTCAATAACAAATGAGAAAAGGCAAAGAGGATGATGATAATCGATTCGATTACATTCATGATAAAAAATCGTTCGTTCATTCGTTCGTTCGGTCATTTAATAAGGTTTTTGTTTTTAATAATTCAGTTATACGTTGGTTACTTACCTAAGTGCGATGACATTTTTTATCTCTGCATCGTCATAAGAAATAGAACATATAAAAATGAAAACCTTTTTAAAATTAGAAGCTTAATAAAAACTCAACAACAACGATAAATACGAAGGCCTTGTGGCCTTATCCCTAATCCCTACCACACCGTTAGCAGTTGCAATTGGCACCGAAATTCAAATTTCCGAACGCCTTCATCCACGTTCGGGCGTTTCCGTCGCACGTCGGCCGGAATAATAGCTGAACGCGTGTCACAGGAAATGGGGCCGTGACGGACCCCGGAAACATGTGCCCGGGGTCACTGGCGACCCCTCGCGATCAACTTCTGACAATTTGAGAGTTTTGAGAGCCGATGTACTACTTGGTATTCGGTTGACATGTTCGTAGTGGGAAGAGTTGTTACGATTTCTTTCTAAATAATGAGTTAATAATTATTGTAAGGATACATTATGACTATAATGAATATACTGCATGGGTACCGAAGAGACCTAAGCGTGACCTATCGCAGTCAGTCTCACTAGAGCCGTCGGCCGCAGTGGACGTGCCCGCGTCTCTGGCCAGTGTCAGATTAACATTCAACATACAATACAGGTAGATTAAAACGTAAGTACATTTTTATAAACGTTCATGTTTAATAATTTATCTCTCTATATTAGTAAAAGTTCTGTGTATTGTCTACATTGTGATGAGGATCAGTAACTATAGTCTAATTAATTAAGATTTCTAATGAAGCCTGAACCTCTTATTAATTGATGTTACCCTAGTACTTCATTAGCAAAAGATACTTGCAAACGTTTTTCTAAAAGTACCAGGGGTTCCGGCTACATGAGAAGTAGGTGGACCATGACCGATGCCCAGCCCAAACTGCTGGACCTAAACACTTGTAGTATTATTTAGATTTAGGTATTTGCGCTTTCCATTCATGATCATTCATAATTCATCAACCAACCTGTTTTTACATATCTTTTTTAAAAGATCTTCTTGGTTTTGGCAAGCGCAGGAGACGATGAAACTCGAAATTTAAATTTAAAATAAAATTGACACGGCAAGAAAATCGGAAGACAGGAGGATTGCTGGGTCGAGGCTCGAGAGAGAAGCTCATGACCTGAAGAGAACAAATAAGAAAATGTATAAAAAGTAACGTTTGAGCGGATTGCCAAAGATTACTAGTCTTGGATTGACTATCCAGCGCAAGCGTACGTGACTAACCAGAGCAGCGCGTATATTTTGTTGTGATCCAGTGACGACGTACCCCAAGGACCTAGGAGTCTTGGAGGAAGGTTTTTCATCGCTGCAGAACTATGCCTGGAACCTTATAAACCCTATAAGGAAATGGTTGTATAACTTACCCAGACTTACCTTCACCCCAACGTTCCAAACACTCAGCTTTCCTCAAGCATAAATACTAAAATCCTCCATCGTCCCGTTGTTTTCCCCAGTGCAGTGTCAAAGACATTTTCATTTAATTATAGAGTCGAATTGATATCTGTTTTATATTTATTTCCTTTGATTTAAGGTAGGAACCACCCCAGGGCCCACCTAGGCTAATTGGTAGTGTGGTGAAACGACCCCTTCAGGTCATTTCATTACAACTTGCCCCCTTACTAATAAACATTGTGTAGCGGATAAATAATTATTTAGTGTTTTGTCTTTGTCTGTTGAGTTTGAAATTGGAAAAGATAAAGCAAGAGAAAACACAGAGAAGCTATTCCAGTTTTATGCAGTGTTTATTGGTAAGGGGGTAAATATTTAGAAGGTATCTTCTATTTGTGGCGTAGCTTAGGAGTGTACAGTACATAGGATAAGATAGCAGAAAAAATGATTTTTGTTAGATCGACACCTAAGATTTTTAAAAACCTCTACTTTTTGCATCGATTCTACTGTGAAATAAAAATATTCTACGTCTGTGGTAGATGCAGTCTGCACTTTGCCCATTACACGAAAATAAAAAGCTAAGCTATAAAAGCGCTTTATGGCGTTTAAGATAGCGCTTTTAGCTTCATGATGCTGCCAGTGTTAAAGAATTAACTTTATCCGTCTAACTCCAAGTAAAAGGGAGCTTAAGCCGGAAATTGCACGAATTTATCCTCACAGATAAAATAGTGCAGATATCAGTGAGCTCATTACTGGGACCGGTTAGCAGAGATCGATTTTTGATAAATGGCTTTAAGAGCTTTGTGTAATAGAGTTTATAATGACAGAGCACAATATTACAATTATTAGAGACCTTTTAGACCATTGGTTGATGGTCAAGTAAAAGCACAGAGCAGGAAATAATGACGCTCGCAACCAGGCCAGGGTTTCTCAGTACATTTCATACAATTCAAGCGTGTCACGTTTTAGACTGCGCCTATACGTTTGGCACGAATTTCGCCTCTATGCGAGCACAGATCTAGAATATTGTCGTTACGTTCATAGTTATAAGGCTTATTTCACAAAACAATTGAAATCCACGTAAATTGTAGACAAGTTTGCGTTAAATCTCGTATGACGTGATATCGTTCCTTCTATGTACCTGCAAGATGTGGAATGGCCATTCATCCGAGGTCTTTCTATTAACTACCGTATTTTGAAAAGTGATAAAATAGTATTAGGCAATAAACTAAAATAATCCATAAATCATTCGACAATCCAAAGTAACTTAAAACTGCAACATTCATTCATCATCACAAAGTGTGCAGCATATAACCTGGCAGTATTCCTAGCCTATCATTATCATCATCCACTTTGGCTTTCCCTATTTGTTATTGGGGTCGGCTCCCAATCTAACCTGCAGCGGCGAGCTATCAGAATTACACGAGCGACTGCCGTCTGACCTCGCAACCCATAAGGAACCAGTAACAGGGATGACTAGACCAGGCATCAGATTATATCAGGCGTCTGACTACCCGTAACGATTGCCATAGATGTTCTTATGACAACCGAGACCGACGGCTTAACGTGCTCTCCGAGGCACGGAGCAATGGCATCGAAAACTGCAAATAACTTACTAGATAAGTCATTGGTGCAAGGCTGTGGATCGAACCCGGTGCCGTAAGATTGCGAAGCGCACATGCCACCGCTCGGCCACTATCGCTTCATATTTATATTTCATATAGCTGTGTGTTTATCCTATAGCATTAAATTATCTGTAAGTCTGTGACCTAGCTCAACTGCTTCAATATCTCAAACTGCATAAGCCACGTTCATTTCTATAGTCAGGAAACTATCACTAAACTGTCAAATAAATGTCGTTCTTCACAAACGGCGCGTTACTTCCTCACCCTTCACCCCTTTCATCCTACCCCCGGGATTATGGAGATTTTACCGAAGGTTCGACGGCTTTAACATGTTCTTGTGGATAAAAGAGTGAATATTGAAAATCTTATATTGAGTGCTGAGATTTCTTGGGAGCTAGTTTACTGTTGTTTTTTTTTTCTATGATCGAATCTGTTTATTCCCGTGCCCCTTTGCCATGGCCCCTGGGGCTTTTATTTGGGAAAGTTTTTTCAATGTATCAAATAACAAAATCTTGTCTCAATTGTTTTCTAGTGTCTTTTGATTGAACTAAATCATCAACACTAACAGTTTGAAGACGTCCACTGCTGAAAATAGGCCTCCCCACAGAGCGCCACTTTGAGCAGCTGCTTGCCTCTTGCACCCATCGGCTCCCGCGGGTTTGACTACATCGTCAGTCTACTTAGTGGAGGGCTGGCTTACGTTGCGTCATCCGGTTCGTGGTCGCCACTCGAGAACTTGTCTTCCCCATCGGTTGTCAGTTCTACGAGCAATGTTGCCTGCCCATTGCCATTTTAACTTGCTGTTTTGGTTCAGGCGGTAATTAAATAGGTATAGTCGTGCGATTCGTTTTAAGGCTCCTCTTTTCCTTTGATTAGTAAGGCTTTTGTGGTCTTAAAATACCGAATATATAAAATGTTGCCACCCTCACGCTCTACAATAACAGCCTTACTTGTAAACGTTTTAGTTAAGTTTATAAATACCTACTAAAAAATTCCTGCCCTACTGACCCGAAATGTCTCGAGCGAGGGTAAATACAATTTATAAGTTAGGCCTTAAAACTTAGGGATTAATCTTTTAGACAGATTCAAATATCAAATCTCAATGGACTAATCCCGCCTGACGTTTTTTATACTCATCAAGATTATAAAAATAAAACCCTAAATTTACAACAGTGCTTAGAAAGAAAAACTTTTCAAATATCTTAAACGGCAATAAAAGGGAATTTATCAAACTAATCCTGAGAATTTTCGTGTCTCGCAAAGTTTTTGGAATCGCTGTAATTTTGCAAGTAATTGTTTGGACTTGGGTGTTATTAGTACAAATGTTTATTTAAAAAGTTCTGGGCACGGTCGTAATTTGTTAATGAGAACCGTTTTTAATTATTACTAGATATAGAAAGGGATTTTTTTAATATTTTCGGTTATAATCTGTCAACTTTTGATACAGATTTCATGACGTTGAAATAATAAGGCAGCTTTACAACGCTCGATTAAACAGAAAGGTAGAGGAAAAGTTGTTAGGGTTCCGTACTCCAAGGGTAAAATGGATCCTATCGATAAGGATAAGTCTGACTCGCACTTGGCCTGTTTTATTTATTTTTCAATAGATGATATCTCACTGTATTATTTTTGTAGATCGCTTAAATATAATACAATATTGCAAAGTATTGGTAGTTATGATTTATTTGATTTACTAAATACTTAGTTAATTCTAAAGTAACAAGCCCCTGTCCAACACTTTATTTCTTCAAAGTATTTGCTACCTTAATTCCAAGAAATAAAAGCAGTGGGCGGGGGTTCGCTTGTCACTTCACTATTTTTCCAGCAACTGTAGTTATACGAAAACAAAGGTTAGAGGTGAAGAAGGGTCAAGGGCAATAAGGCACAATGCAACTAACGAGCCCACGTACACAGAGCAAGGTTTTATATCACTGCCACATTCCACCTGCTAGGCGACCATGTAACTTAATTGTAACCGATAGAAGCACAGTATGGATTAGACCATAGACTTAGGATGTATAGACCAATAATGACAGTTTGAAAATGGGACAAGTAAGAAATTATGTGTGTGAAAAACTGTTGTTATGATGAAGATCTTGATTTGCGACAAGTTAACTGTAGTATTTACTATATACTGAACCTACTTATAGGCCCCCATAGTATTTGAAATAAAATAACAGGCATTTTATTTATTGAAATCCTTCAAGCTTTGGAGTAAAATTGCTAAATAGTAAAAAACTAAAACACTGAAATATTGCGATATATCGGAAGGAGCATCCCAATCTACAAAATAAACAGGTTTTACATCCAGATACCACACCAAAATTAACAAAGTATGACTATTAATAATGCAATATGTGATAAATTTGTTGTGATACCTGTATTTGTTCGGGTTAGTATGTTTGTAATGTCGCATTCACTTACGGAATAAAATTTAATAGCTGCAAAAATAGTATTTTGCACTTTGATAACGGAATTATGGTAGGACATGACATCAGTAATGCTCTTCGTCGTAAAACAGATTGTGCCGATATGTGCTTCTGCTAGTCATGTCCGCCATTATTCCACTAAATCTTTCCCTCTAGGGCAGTGTGTACTTGATTTGTACTTCTCGCTCTCACGCTTCGTGAGTCTTTTGAGAGTAACGAAAAAATTCTAGGTCTGTAGATTAGACAGTCTTAATACGCAGTTTATGTGTATAGTTAATACAGAAATTTTCAAATGCGGAATGTAACTCCTGTTGCGTTGCAATCAAAGTTCCATGATCACACCCCTGCATGATGTTAAGTGACAATATGGCTGAAAGTGGCAGCATGGTACACCTGTATTGGGTGAACAAGAAAGATCGACCACCAAAATACTGCACTAGAGCTCTCTTTTACAGGTTTACATTTCACTAGTGAATTACATTTGTAGGAAAAAAAAACTTACGTCGGTCCGCGGACAATATTAAAATAACCCTGGCTTGTAAAATTAGTGTCTATGTTACCAGGCATATTAAAGAAGAGGGGTTTTTAACGACTGGCCACCGGAAACTACCCTTGCATACATTTTCGGCCGCTGATTATTTTTTATTATTTATTGGGCAATAAATATCAAAATTACACCAATAGAACGTGAACGTGTTAAAAAGTTTATTCGTAGCAAAGTCAAAATGTTGAAACATTTAGCACCGTTGACTAAAATCCGCCAAGACTGCAGACTTTTACAAAATGCTAAAGTAAGTAATTACTTACTTCAGCATTTTAACTATGAATATTGCATTTTCTCATGTTCATTTCATTCAAGGTGTATTCATTTAGGTATATATTATTCTGAAGGAGAAGGCTAAGATCTCTCTGTAAAGAGTTTTTTATCAGCAATATAACCTTAAGGTGGAACGTTACACTCGCGCAGCAAATTCAAATTTTCTTGCGTTCTTTTGTCAATAATAGCTTAATTACTCAACGTGATTACATGAAAACTAATTTTGCGCAATTAAATATAACTTAACAATGAATTACAATTTAAAGTATCACCTACTTATCATTGGTTTACAGACAAATGTCAATAGACTCAAAAACTAAGAATAAAATTGTTTATTGCCATTTGTCGCTAAACTAATGATATCTCGGAGATACTTTTAATCTTTAGCAAAGACTAAATATTATTATTCAAACTTTAGTCTTTGATAAAACATGTGGGAGCGGCGCGCGGCGGGGTTGTCTGCGGTGCTAAAAGTATATACATTTACTATAATTTTATCATACTAGATCTACTTTGATCTAAAGATTAAAGTAAATCTAGTATAATAAAATTATAGTAAACTGTGGAGTAAATCTTAGAACATGATTGTATTGTACAAGTTTGTTGGTAGTAGATAAATTCAGTGAGGAACTTGCTGTAGTATTTAGTGTTCACACCAAAACGCAGAACCACTTTTTGTTATTTTTTGAGGTTTTAAATTTAGTAAAGGCTAAGTAAGCTCCAAAGATTTGAACACTGACGTAAGGTTGCCAGCCTATCGGTTTTTTACAAGCTGCACTTCGGAGAGTGTGCGAATTGCACAACTTAATTCCCTCATCCCCTTTTTACCATCGTACAACTAGACGCACGGAAACATGGCAGCCGTATAATAGTAGAAATTCCTAGAATTCGTACAAAGCTTTTTGATTCCTCGTTTATAATTCGGACAGCGGATTATAATTGGAACACCTTACCAGCGTCATTGTTTCTTGACAAATATGATCTCGGAGTTTTTAAAGCTAGAATGAACCGGTATCTTCTAGGCAAGCATACTCAATCGTCGACCGCGTCGTCACTTACCATCAGGCGAGACCGTGGTCAAATGTTAGCCTATCGTTGATAAAGAGAAAGAAAGTTACGGTGGAAAAACTGATATATGGGCGCAGAAACCGCGGGGTGGTTTTATCCGATATAAAATAATACAATTAAGTGTAATTAGAACTACGTCCATAAAGGCGGGCCCACACTAGTAATAATAAAGGTGAGTACACGCGTAACAAGTAATAATAACACACAGGGAACGGTTAGTGCCCGACCGCGATTCGCGAGCCCGCTTCCGCCCTTTTAAATAGGGTTGTCAAGATATGGTTACAAGTTCTATTATTAAAATGTTGCTCTTACACACTTTTATGACAGAGGATAACAATAAGCTGATGATAAGTATATTTGTAAAAAAAGAAGTGGTTCTTAGTCAGCCTAAAAATACATTATTCATCGATGACAAATTAACTATGGCCTGACTACACCTATCCGCATCTGCCTAGCCTGTGGCTCCACATTACCTACAAGGTTAAGTTAATCCTACTCCAAACATTAAAAAAATCCAAACTATGTAAAAAATCTTTATTTTTCATGACACGAGTTCGCCTGTTATTCCTCTCTCAACCACAAAACATTAACAGCAAAAAAGCATAGAAATATATTTTTGGTTTTTAAAACACGTGTTGATAGTAACAATTTTTTTTATTTTATAATTATCAAATAAAATTAAACTAAAACAGACGGTATTTGCGTGTCAACCCTAAAGCCTGAATGTGCTCTACCATAACGAGTTATAATTAATCAGAACGATGTGCACAAGCTTGGCAACCCTAGCGAAGGAAACAATTGTGCCAAGTGAAGCACGTATAGCCAACATCTGTTTTGTGTTTGGTTAAAGTAGTTGAAAAAGTTTGTATTTTCTTGAAAGAAGTTTATTTGGAAATGTATTTGAAACTTAGCCGATTTGGTTTTGCTAATTAACTAATTCGAATAAACTTTAGAATAGAATAGAAGAATATTTTATTGCAAACACACAAAGATAAGTAACTATCCGAAATATTCGATAAAAGGTAGTATAATGGGCGGTCTTATCGCTTAGAGCGATCTTGTCCAAACAACCTTTGGATGGATAAAAATAGTGTATGAAATAAGGAGGTCGGCAGTGTACAGTAAATCATCATCATAAGCCTGAAGACGTCCACTTCTGAACAAGGGCCTCCCCCATAGAGCGCTACTTTGAGCGGCTGCTTGCTTCCTGCATCCATCGGCTCCCCGCGGTTCTGACCAGATGACGATCTGGTCAGAACCGCGGGGAGCCGATGGACCGACGGGTCCACCTAGTGGGGGTACAGTAAATACCAAACATTAAAGGATAAATGGTACTGAAGAATCCATGACCCAGCAATTGAAAAATTGCTCCTTAGCCAAATTAATAGTTACTAAAAGAATTCTAGATCATCTTGTATCTATAAAAAGATAAAATAAAATGCATCAGCAGTCTCTACACATCCTGATTACATGTGACCCTTCCCGGATATCCAGCTGTGTCCACAGACTACAAGCAAAGTACACGCCGACACAAGCACGATACGGGCTACAGATAATGAAAAACGTGCTCTTTACCCGTTCCAGGTGGACTGGCGATCAGAGCGTAACACCCTATAATTATGTAGTTTTTGTGGATCTGTACATAGATTTGTAACGATATTGAATTTTAATCAGCAAACTAATCTAGTTTTAATCTAATTAGGCGGAGTTTCTTGCTTATTTACTAGGTGACCGATGACCTGGGCCCTTTTTGTACGTAAGTCTGGTGGCGATCCACATCGTATGCTTTCTTGCTCGCACTCACGGAATTGTAAATTCAAAAATGGGCGCGAGCAGGATGGCAGGCGATGTTCATTACCCGATAATAGTTACACGGTAGGGGCGCTGGTCAGAAGCGCGGGGAGCTGATGGATGCAGGAAGCAAGTAGCCGGTTAAAGTAGGGCTCAATAGAGGAGACCTTTGATGTTTAGCAGCAGACTTCTTCAGGCTGCTGATGATGATGATGACTGCCTATTTAAAAAATAACATGGCAATATAGTATAGGGTGGATGGTTATCAAAAACAAATGTAGTGAAATCTTCCTTCCTCCAATAGGCACTTGCCGAAGATTTTTTAATTGACTTAAAGACTGTTAACTTGCGACAGTAGCCGCGACCAAACGATAGCGCTCATTTTTCAAACACTATTTTTTGTACTGGTCACCCATCCAAGTAGTGACCGCAGCGAACGTTCCTTAACTTTACTGCGCTACAACAGTAAATCCTGAAATAAATTTAAAGAATTTTAGAAAGCACTGATAACCATTAGTTCGCGAGGTTTTAAGCAGCGCCGTAATCTACTGCTTTAATGGAAGAGCTACTTATTTCCACAGTGTACAACAGTGTACAAGATCCCGCCATGCTGTGCTGGCAAACGCTCAGACAGAATATAAAAATTCACTACTAAATTAGTATGAAACTAATACCCATATGTACTAAACATTGACATAGTTCGCAAATATTCTTTTATGACATACCCAAATGCATTGTAGCAGGTATGTCACAAAGGAGTAAGTGCGAACTCAGCAGCTGTCTAACTTTAGTGCAGATGGGCATTAGTCTTTTTTTTTTCAGATAGTAGAGTATCGTATTGGAATAGTAACTGACGATAGTGGCAAAAGGTGGCGCCAAGTTGCGCCTGGAAGTGTTCGTACTGAGTCCTCCCTGGTATCTACTGATTCCAGTAGCAGCTGATTCCAGCTGCACTCAGCTCACTATATTAAAATTGATTTGTAGATAAATTTACGAAATCGTAGTCTTCAATATAAAAGTATACATCATCATCATCATCAACATCCGGAAACGTCCACTGCTGAAAACAGGTCTCCCCCGTATAACGCCACTTTGGACGTTTGTCATAGGGGGGGAATTTGTCATAGCACCACGCTTGGCAGGCGGCTTGGTGATCGCAGAAGGTTCTAATATGCCGAGGAGAATGCTGCTGCCTGTTCTCTGGATATTCCCTCAGCCGACTTTTACAGCACCCACGGGAAGAAATGGGTACAAAAGTGTTAAGTATAGCTAACATAATAAATATTATGCGTTTGTGATCATGATAGGATGATGCTGGTTATAAAATATAAATAACGTGAACTACCAAATAGTTTCATCTCATTATGGGCTTTTTTAATGCATTTTCCACCAAATATATTTTTCCCAAAACGTCCTTTTTTAAATATTTAATGACGAACCTAATCATTGTTTATTTAAAAAAAAAGCTTTAGTTATCTTCTATAATATTAATGAAGGCTTTGTATTGAGTGACTGACTGACAGACAATGTACAGTCTAAACCGCTGGACCTACTTCTAATAGAAACTTGGTATTTGTAGGGTATCTTTCTGTTATGGCGAAGGGGTTTACAAAAGGAGAACATTCGAAAATGGCGGTCAAATGGGGTATTAAAGATTGCAGGAAGAAACGCGGGTTAAGCTCCGATTTGCCTATAATACCGTGGAATATAGCACGAAAACCAGGAAATGTGAAGCCAAAAATCTGTTACGGTGTTGGCAAGTACACCAACTCTATATCTCTACAAAGCTAACGGAGTGTGCACACGCGATAGTATTGTCTGGACTTAAGGCTATTGTAAGAACAGTTTGGTTTTTGTAGAAAAGTACTGTACATCTATAACTTTATTATTATAGAAGACTATAGGGCTGTCACACACGGGACAGAGACTATAAAATATCTGTATCTGAGCGCATATCTGTCAATATAGCTCTTCATACAGATCAATAGAATAGCACACACGGCGCAGATAATATATATTTCATCGTTCAATATACACCGATACGGACCGATATGGACAGATATCTGTCAGATACAAAATACACATGAAGTTTAGATTACACAGAGGACGCTTGTACAAAGATTTCAGCTGAATGCATCGGTTTTCGTATATATTCCGTGTGTGATACTTACAAATACTATATGTTTTTATCTGCAGATACTCGCAGATAAAATATTATATTATCTGCGCCGTGTGTGGCACACTTTATGAGATTGTTTGGTTGGTATGCACTTAGCTGTGGTTTTAAGTACAGATAGGTACTAGAAACAATTGTTTGGTTTGGCCATTAATTTGAGTAGCTTCCATCGGATCCCACAAAAGCGATCCTATCTATTATTATCTTGCAACTGATCTCACAAAATATTATAAACAATGCCTTTTTAATCCCATTTTAAAATCATCATCATCGTCATCATCAACAGCTTAAATACGTCCATTGCTGAACATAGGCCACCCCCAAGAGGAGCCACTTTGAGTGGCTGCTCGCTTCCTGCATCCATCGGCTGCCCGCGGCTTTCACCAGATCGTCGATCCATCTAGTGGGGGCCGGCCTACGCTGCGGCTTCCGGTTCGTGGTCAACACTCGAGAACCTTTCTTTCCCATCGGTTGTCAGTTCTACGAGCGATATGGCCTGCCCATTGCCTTTTCAACTTGCTAAGCCTAAGAGCTACATCGGCCGCACCTGCGGTTCTCCTCATTTTGGATCTTACCCCGCTGGGAAACACCGAGCATAACCATTTAAAATGTAGGTCATAAAACAAACGATAAACGCTGCCAGAACAAGTTACTTTTACGGTAACTTTGAAAATGTTTTCGATGACAAAAGTGTTTAAGAAAATAAACAGTAACCTTCTTCAAGTTTATGCTCTTCTAGTGTTAAAAGTAGCAAGCACAAATGGTTATTTAATCGGTAGCAGAATATTATAGCCATCACTTTGTGATATATCAGTAGTGAATCTATTGGTACGAAAAAAGAATAGTAAAAGGAAATGGTTAGAATAAGATCAGAGGTCTTTTTTCTAAAGAAATCATGGCATAATCTTAATACGAAGTCGTTTTTGGATGTCACAATTCATCTCTGTATGATACGGACCCCAGCTTTGGACTTAGTTGAAGAACTTGGAGTCTTTAGACTTGGTCTTTGCCACGCTAGTTAAACAAGAACTTATGCAGGTCTGCACTAAATTTTGATAGCTCCTATCTCTCTATGACGTAACCAAATATACAGACAAGTGAACTTTGGAGCTGTCAAACTTTAGTGTAAACGGCCTTAGAGCTTTTGAGCTTCGTCCTTGACTCCAGAGTTTGCACTTACCTCTCTCACAGAAGGCCCCCTCATAATCTCCGTCCCTGCACTCACAGACCGGTCCATCATCAGTGCTGATGCAGACCCCGCCATGCTGGCAGGGGTCTCGGCGCTCGCAAGCATCACCGCTCGCGTTTGTGATGCGGGATGACTGTAACAATGGAAATAGAATTTAGTGCGTCATAATATAACTAAACGCACGGAAACAAGGCATCGGTATATTATGGTAGACATTCCTCAAATCTGCACAAAGTGTTTTGGTTTGACATTTATAATTACAGCAAAGGAATGGAGCACTTCAGCACCGTCATTAAATTGTGTTCTGATTATCAAAACACAATTTAATGACCTGATTATCAGGGCAAAATTTAATAACCTGATTATCAGGGCACAATTTAATGACCTTATTATCAGGGCACAATTTAATGACCTGATTATTAGGGCACAATTTAATGACGGTGGTGAAGTGCTCCATTCTTTTGCTGTCTGAATGATAAATGTGAAACTGGAAGCTTTTAAGGCTAGCGTGAACCGGTATCTTCTATCCACCCATGCTCCATCATCGACCACGTACCATCAGGTGAACCGTGATCAATGTTAGCCTATCTAGGGTTCAAAAACACCATTACATTGACCATTCGAATCAACTTAACCATACTCACAAGATATTTTTGAGAGGTGAAAGCGTAAATTGTTTTTTAGAATTATCATCGCAACTCATCTATACTTATAATAAAACTGTAACAGATCCAATTCTGTGAAGATGTGTTAAAAAAATTTTTGGAGGGTTTTCTATAATTCGTACTGAAACCAAAACTGTAATTTTTTTGAAGGTGAAAGGAGGCAGATGCGCCTGCCTCCATTTGCCGTTTCATCCATTCATTCTTTTCCCTTATCTTTTCCCGCATCTTTTTTCTTTCTTACTTTGGACTGGGATAAGGCGTAAAACTAATTAACACATGCAAAGCCGGGGCGGGTCAGCTAGTCATTAATATGCACACGACATATCATACTATGGCTATTTGGACCAGCGATTCATTTTCATTGTTAGAAATACACTCAGAAAGTACTCGACTAGCTACTTACTTCACTCAAACGCCATTAAACTGTATTTTCGATAACGTTAACGTTGAGTTAAAACTCAGAGATAACGTAAACTGCGCCGTTAATCTTAGCAAGTTCAGGCGTTAACGACTATCTGATAGCACAGTGAAACCTAGTTCTTAGCCAGAGATCGTTCCTCTTAAGGGTTTATCAGGAATACATTGGAATTAATTTTCGAAATAGTTGATAGGACTAAATGAAGCGTTTGTATTATTATTCTTCCTCTTAGCGTGCCGATGGCAAATATTTAAATAGTTGCGGCCCAGAACCTGGCCACGGCTACTGCGTTATTTGTGGCCTCCATAAGGTCCTGTTTCGAGCAAGTGGCAGGACACGCAAGACACTTTATTGAATGGGCTATGGTTTGAACTGCTCCACACAAACATTGAGGTTCGGGGTCTACTGAGAAGCCCCACTTGGACATGTTGTCCTTGCTCCGGCCGACCTGAGTCCGAACCCTATTTAGAGGCTTCATGGTCGACCATGGTTCCTCGTGACCTGGTGGGAGCCTCTCAGTAGGTTCAATGAGTGGATTATTATTATGTATCATTATTATGTTATTTCATTTTAACGGGTAATTTAAAAGCAAACGTGAATAGCTTTTACCCTTTTTAACTCTTTGACGAAAGAGTCTTGGTCTATATTTATTGACTGGCCTGTTAGCTCAGTTGGTAGTAGCTCTGCCTTCTGAACTATAGGCTGTGGGTTCGATCCCCACTCAGGACAAACGTTTGTGTGATGAACATTGATGTTTGTTCTGTGTCTGGGTGTTATATTGTATTCTATGTATGTATTTACAAACAAAAAGTATCTAAGTATTCTATCAGTTGTCTGGTTCCCATAGTACAAGCTATGCTTAGTTTGGGGCTAGATGGCGCTATGTGAAATGTCCACACATATATTTTTTTTTTATTATTTATATGTCACGGGTCTTAGGCCTAGTATGGGAAACCAGGTGCTCCAACACCTTGTAATGTACACCTATTATTATGCCTCAATAAATTTTTACTTCGTTTCATTTTCAATTGTCAATTATAATGTGGTCGGATTTTTATCATTTAAGTAAGACATTGTACTTGAAAAATTAACCATATTCAAACGCACTATTGAGGACCTTTTCGCTCATTCTGTAACACAGTTCTCAGAAGGGGTATTCCCTTCAGAGCCGGCAGCATTTGTGTGTTGCAAGTTTATAAGACGACAGTAGGTTGATGGTAGATGCTCACAGATTAGAAAAGAAAACAATTAGTATAGATGGCAAAGACCGTAAAAAATCCGTGCTTTACTACCACGATTTTTCTTTAAAAACATAAAACATCTATGTTGTCATTAACATATTAAATCAGACGAGCGACATAATAAACCAACGAGCTGCAAAACTTCAAATTCTGTTCACACGAATGCACCCATAAATCACGACATAATGCTATCTCCACACGCTCGACAGATAAGATTTCGACACTGACTTCATCAGCTATGAAGCACGTGAGGCATCCCGCACGCTATTCTACAGTCAACCACTTCATAAAAATATTATAGTTCCTAAAAATTACACAACCAGCGGGCGCTACCGTGCCTTGGAGACACTTTATACCGTCGTTGGTCCCGGCTGTTGCCATAGTGGTTAAGCCCTTGGGTGGCCTAAAAATTCTGCCACCAGGGCTGACCACTTCACTACACCAGAAGAAGACTAGCAGGGTTTGAACCAGCGCCTTTTTTTATTTCATTTGAAATCTAGCAACACAAGTTGCTTCAAGTCAAAAGTGAACAGGTATCTTCTAGGCAAGCATGCACCACCGTAAGCCGCGTCATCACTTACCATCATGTGAGACAGTGGTCAAATGCTATGCCTGTAAATTATAAAAATAAATAACAACACAAATGCTGTTTAGCTCCGCACTAAATAGAGGAGTGTTATGATTTTATTCCATGTATCTGTGTGTCCCAAGTTTGTATTCAACTAATGGAATGTCAGGGGTTTTTTTTTAACTCTAAACAAAATTACTTGTTGTTAGATTAATTCCATATGCAGCTCAATACAAGAAATTGTTGTATCACAGCGGCATAATTAATAATAATAATAACGCCCAACGATCACATACATAGATCCTGGACCCTAACTAGGACTTCCTGTATCTAGGGACCCAGGAACTACGAGGACCATGCTCCCACAGCACCCAGACACAGAACAAGTGTTTGTTTTTTTTCTGTGCACAAATAATAATTATGCTCGTGATCCCACCAATCGTCATCAATCTTAAGTTGTTGGTACTAATTTTAACAAATTGTTTAATCCCCGCCTTCCTTCCAAATCTTAAACTTAAGGCTAAATCACACCCATAAAAAGAAAAGTCATCTCGTAAAAGTTTCAAATACAGCTTCCTCAAATAAACGAGGGAAGCCGGAAGTGACGTCGAATCGCTTGCGACCTCGTGCGGCGATTATAGGAATACAACATATAAAACGTGTAGCCTTGAGACGGCCCTGAAAGCGCCCTGAAAGTGCTTTGAAAGCTTGAGAGACGTGTGAAATGACCTTAAAAGCTCTTTAACGCTACTGTGGAGTATTTTGACAGTAATCGAAATGAACTGTGATGGTTTTAATATTTTTTAGATGTTTTTTGCTTTTTTGGTGATCTTCTATATTAAATAAATAATCTTTATTTATAAAAATTGCTTGCTATGTAAAATGCAAATAAAACCTGAAACAATTGGCGGTTACTCCCAAACACAAGTTAGAGAAAAACAATCGACTAAGCTCTCAAGAAAGAAGTACTTAACATCTTTTGAATAAAACACCTACAACCTCATTCCTCAATCAATACAAAAGACGTTAGTTACTAATGTTCTCGACACATCGAAAGCTACGTCTTGAAAGGCGTCGTGAATAACCCATAGAGCGGACGATGTACGTGCTGTGAAAGCTGAATGTCGCCGGTAAATCATGTGACCCATTTCTCATACGATCTCGATGTACGTAGATTAATATTGTGTAGGTAAAAGGTGCTATGTGACGTGCATGGAAACGATTGTCAAGTGACGTATGATGTACGACATGAAAAGTAAAGGGGAGAAAATTCAGTCCGAAATAGAAGAAAATATGAAAAAATAGAATAGAATAGAAAATCTTGACTCGAGTACAGATTCACGACTAAGTCATCGTAAACAGCCTGAAGACGTCCACTGCTGAACATTGGCCTCCAAGGAGTACCACTTTTTAGAGCTGTTCGTCTCCTGCATCTTTTGGCTCCTCGTGGTTTTAACCAGATCGTGAGTCCACCTAGTCAAGGGCCGGTCTACGCTGCGTCTTCCAATTCGTGGTAGCCACTAGAGAACCTTTTTCCCCCTTCGGTTGTCAGTCGCAGTCACACCTAAGTATCATCCTGTAATGCAGGCCATGTATACATGTAATTACAGTTATGTACGTTAATAGACTTGTGTCATGATATTTTTTTTTATTGCACAAGTTAATAATATTACTCAAAAAATAAACAGTCATGAAAACAAAAATTAAATATCTCAAAAAACTATAAAGTTACAAGCATTTTAAAATACAGGAATAGAAAGAGACAGCTCAAACGTGCAGTGACGGCAGTTCTTGCTCCTGCATAGTACCTCATTACTAAGCTGTGGTATCTTAAATACAATTATCATTATGTGAACGGTGTGCTCACGTGCCCTGAATGTGCAAGGGTCTTCACAAGAAAGATTGGCTATATCAGCCACATGAGAGCACATGAAAGAAAAAATCTAAGGAGTTGAACGCAGTCGCCGTGGCCGAAATCGGCTAGGACATCATCATCATCATCACAATTTCTATGGCATGTTACGTCACTAACGTGCGTTTTCAAAGTAACTGTGGGACAGCTCTGTTTTGCGAGAAAGGGACAGGCGATGCCCCCTCCAGAAACTTTAAAAGCTGGTTACTCCGTGAATTATTTACCGATTTTATTATTTTTAACCTACTTTATGAAAATAATATTTAGTTGTTAATTTTTAATAACAGGACACTAGCCAGTACATGGAAACAATGTCATAAAAGGCATTTCACAAAGTCAGTCATTTCACTTCAAAGTTGCTTCAGTAAGAACCCTGTCGGCTCCACTCTTTCATCGGCTTACATTCATTAAAAGCAGATGACTTTTAATTAGAACTGCTCGGAATTACTTTTTACCTTATTTTGTAAACCGGAAACGATGGTGTGCTAAAGGTAATACCCTCGGTTATACGATGCAGTGGAGAAAATGGCTGTAAAATAAAGCCAGTTGGAGAGTATGGTCGTAGTAAATTAACTGAACGTCAATGCCTTTTTTTTTAATCGGCTAATGCTGTTGGCCTCTAACGACCTTTACAGCGTCACCGGGCGGGAGGGCAGGCACTTCAGGCACCCACCAAAAGTGGGAGGCAACTAGCTCAAGGGCACCCGTGGGGTGCGAGGCTGGCTTGGGCCGTTGCCGAGATAAAAGGATCGAGAAGGCTACGTCTGGAAGAGTGGACCCTATGAAAAGTCGCGACCTTTCTAGCTACCCTACGGGTACGTGAAAGTCAACGCCACAGCAGGCAACAAGTATTGGAAGCTTAAGGCATCTATTAGGCAACTAAGGGCATTATTTATTCTATTTACTCTAACCCCCCCTTACTATTTTTCCTGGTGCTCCGTAGCTTTAAAATATAACGTAAATAAATTAACACTAGACTACCATCATCATCATTACCAGTCTGAAGGCGTCCACTGCTGAATATAGGCTTCACACAAAGAGCGCCACTTGGAGCGGTTGCTTGCCTTTTGCATCCATTGGCTCCCAAATACTAGTCTATAGTTAATAGTGTTAATTTAATGCAAATATAAAATGGGTAAATGATGGGTAAATGATAGGTAAATTATGGGTAAATGTTGGGTAAATGATGGATAAATGATGGGTAAATGATGGTTAAATGATGGGTAAATGGGTGGGAATGTGTGGGCGGTGGTACAGGTTAAGTTTACGAACTATGAATATTGGACGAAAATATTTTGTCAGTGACAGAGGTATTATAAAAAAAATTGATTGACTCAGGCGTGTTTTGGCAGAAATTTATCTAAAATACAAAACAAGATTATTGTCAGTAACAATAGTTATTTGTTATACTAGGCTGCAAAGTTGGTTTTTGGCGCGAGTACTTGAATTGAAACCTGAGCAAGCGAAGGATTCTAGGATTGAACCACGAGCGTAGCGAGTTTTTCAAATGAAGAATCCTGAGCGTAGCGAAGGTTTCAAAGGTACGAGACGCAGAAAAACTTTGCTGCTGAGTGCAACACACAACTTTTCACCTCACTAAAGCGAGGAAAATGCAAGAAAACCAGCTATAAGGCTAAGAAAAGATTAGTTTTTAGCTTATTAATTTAGCTATTGGTGGCGGTAACGCTTAACATCAGGTAAATGACTAGCTCGTCACGTGATTCATGGAAAATTAAACGAAAAGTGTTTTTCATCCATTTTCCATGCAGTCGCCGTGCTGGATAGCGTATTGGTTGTATACTTTTTGGTGCTGGACAGTGCGATTATTCTAAAAACGAGGTTGGTGAATGAGAAAGAGATGCACAAAAGATGGTATCTTCTTTTTTTTTTATGTAGAATGAGCCTGCGTTTGACTACATCTCACCCGATGGTAAGCGACGATGCAGCCGATGGTGTAGCACGCAGGTTCATGAGGTACCTATTCACTCTTGTCTTAAAAAGACCCAGGTTATATTTGTTAGGAAACAAGAACGCCGGGAGCAAATTCCATTCCCTAGCAGTCCAGTAGCAGTTTTAGGAGGTAGTCTGTGGTATTAATGAGTTTTCAGTGGACTGGCGATATCAAGAAGGTTAAATTCGGGCAGATCTGTGATTAAATCCTCAATTCTTGACGAGAAAATTATTGAATAGAAACGTTCGAATTTTAAAAACACTTTCCACGCTAGCGAGCAAAATGCGTTTTTGCGCCCAGATTTTGAATGACAAAGAGAACCTTTCCGAGCTTGTGAGGTGAAAATAATATTTTATTAACACTTTGGCATACATACGGGTGTTTTTCAAATAAAATGTTTACTTGAAAATTACATGTCCTATGACTTTCGAGCTAATTCTGCAGGCTATTGATTTAAAAAATGTTGTTTTAAATTCTCAACACAACAGAATAACTCAAAAACTGATTATTTACATATCCAAAAGTACTTAAATCTGTTTATTTTGCATAAATATTGCCAATATTCGATAGAAGAGAGATGATTTTTTTAGTGTCCCACGCTCCTTTTGCACAATTCCGAACGAAAAATATGCATTGTTGGCCATTTCTTGTTCAAGAGTTTTATGTTATTTGAAAAGGTTATATGATCCAGATTCAATAATATTCCGAGTTTACAGCGTTTTAGAGTTCAAAATAATATAAAATACTGATTTTATTTTGTTCCTCAAAATGACATTGGTGGAAAATTCCGCATACGCTACGTCGATATACTGATTTTAAACGAAAATTTAAGTAAGTATTTTATTTGATTGGGTGCAACATTTAGGCCCGTCTACGGTCGCTATGTTTGTTTTAATGCTAGTTGCATTCTCATTCTGATAAATGTGAAATAGTGCTCAGGCGTCACGTTGTACTGTTTTTGTTTTCCACTACGAACCCAATTTAATAATGTATTGTATTGATTGTTTGACTTACAACTTTTCATGGGTTAAACTTACCAACATCTAGAATCTGAATTCAATGTATTATTTAGTAGAATCATTATTAAACATCATCTTTTTAGAGTTTGTTTCAATATCGGCGTCATACGTCACATCCACTACGCTACGTGTTGTATTAGTGGAACGCCAACTGTGACGTAGTGGAATTATTAGGCATGGGTTACATTGTGTCTGGTTTTTTTTGTTGCCTAGTGAGTAGTGACCTAGATTATCGATGTAGTGTGTAAATAACAAAAAATGTACTTATTATAAACAGTTTAATTTACTTTATTTGTAAGTTTGTTTGTGTTAAAAATCTTATAAGACTTTTTGCATAAGTTCAAGTTCTCGAAATGCTATTTCTGGTATGAGGGATCAGTTTCATGTTTGATGAAATCGCATCTATTTAGTAACAATAAAATTAATTACCATATAATTAACAGTAAAATAAGTGTATTTCAGAAATTTGGATATGAGTAGTTAAGGCAACGTTTATAATACTATAGATATGAAAAAAGTTATTGTTAGGTACCTACTTATACAGCCATAATTGAATTATAGCGATAAAGTTTAATAATTCTAACTCATGTAAATTATGCCTTATAATTCCTAAACGTGACGTCTTTTTCCATTAACGTCACTTGTCTTCTTCTGACTGATATTTTACATTTGATTAATTACATTCATTTACTATGAATTATACTCAAATTAAAATTAAAACAAAGTACAATAATTAACCTTTCCGTAC
The DNA here is from genome assembly GCA_910589525.2 of Ennomos quercinarius. Classification (NCBI taxonomy): domain Eukaryota; kingdom Metazoa; phylum Arthropoda; class Insecta; order Lepidoptera; family Geometridae; genus Ennomos; species Ennomos quercinarius. The sequence goes on along the minus strand of OU342508.1, from coordinate 13,833,161 downwards.
TATTAATATAAACGACATAATATAGTAAAGTGCCAAAGCATGTATACATACACCTGTGCAACGTTAATAAATAAATAATATGTTTTTCTTGTCATAATACTCGTTTTGCAGTCTAGGTACTCAATGCAACATTTCAAACGCCCCCAAAAGTTCCATAGAAATAATTAATTTCGTAATAATACCTTCAAGGCATTGTAACGTGAACCAAACTCTTTTTTTTAGACAGAAGCCTACAAAAACCTAACACGAACACTTCAGGCTGAACTCGATGTTGGATTAATTATGGGAAAAAAGTGAAAACACCATTATTACTTTGCACGAGTTTGCCCGTGATTTCGAAATAGCAGTGGATTTTTGAAATTTTCGAAGTTTTTCTAAAGCTACGGAGTTGAAAGAAACGAGTTGTGTTGTAAATGTTACCCAGCCCAGAAGTGTTGAGCCAGGCTTTGCTTTGTGATATGCAGAAATTAAACGACCTTTTAAATGATATTGTTTGATCTCATTTTATAAGGTGTGCCTACATGACAGTTGTTAGCTTAATCGATGAGGACTGTGCAATATGCTAGTGTCCTGCTATTTTTTTATTTTTATAATATTCCTCAAAAAATAAACAGTCGTGAAAACAAAAATTAAATATCTCAAAAAAAATACAAAGTTACGAGTGTTTTAAAATACAGGAATAGAAAGAGACAGCTCAAACATGCAGTGACGTCACTCTTGCTCCTTCATAGTACCTCATTACTTAGCTGTGGTAGCTTTACAGACAGTCTCTTTGGCATGTGACTTCACAACGTGCGTTTCCATAGTATCTGTGGGAAATCTCCTGTTTTGCGAGAAAGGGACAAAAACCCTTTATAGAAACTTTAAAAGCTCCTTGATTTATTTACCGATTTTACGATTTTTTTCAATTATTGCATTCATTTTTAACCTACTTTATGAAAATAGTATTTGCTTGTTAATTTTTAATAGTAGGTAACTAGCCTATTATGCCATAATATGCTTGTCCGTTAAAAATATCGTAAAATGTGGCACAATTTACTCATGGTTTATATGTATTTCGCTTGGTTGAAAACTAACCTTTTGACAATATCATGAAAATCCATCGAAAAATTCCAACGACGAACTTTTTTTTTTGAGTAATTTACTCTAGTATACTATTTACGTATATTGATATTTGAATTACTTTGTAACTTAATATACCGACGTAGAACATTAATATAATTAAATTGTTTTTGCAATTCTTATTTTGACTTTTTTAAGTGCCAAAAATACCCATATAAATTTGCAAAAATTTGTAATTTTTTTTTTGTCGCTTGTTTTGTTTATAATTATGTCTGTGTTTTATAGCCATTGTTTAAGCCACCTAGGTGTATTTTACTATAATTATATAGTAAAATATCCCCCTCATAGGCCAAAGTGCTACACCTTCGATTGTATCGTCGATTAACATCTGGTGAGATGCAGTCAAACTGTCACACGTTGGCATATTCGTACATAAAAATAATACTTTTGTTCCAATATAGACGCACAAGGATCAAAGTAACGAATCACGATCCCCACACAACTCTACCTTACACTACGGCGTAACATGTCTAGTCTTGTCATTGTTCTAAGCCATGTCTTGTCTGACTTGCCTAAAGTGTCTGTCAAGATTTTGAGTCATGAACCCACAAGCTAAGGGCTTCAATGTTTTGTGATTTAACTGCCTACATTTTCATATTTTCATTACTCGAGGTAAATTCTAAATCTACATAATTGTCTATCACGCAAAACAAGTGAGCATTTTAATGAGAATTATTTATTAAGCCGAAAGACATCCAGTAATCGTAGATTTATATGTACCGAGGAGAATGCTGTTGCTGATGCCCATGCTGCATTCCCTAGATATCCCCTTAGCCGGCTCTTATGCCACCCACGGGAAGAGATGGGGTGATTCTATTCGCACTCCGCCGGAATCACACGTCACAGCAATGCTGTTTTTTAAATTAAATTTTCGTCACTGCCCGCCTCCTCGAAATGTACTGCCCAGTCCAAATATAACTAAATGTAAATCATTATACAGAGTGTAATTTAATTCATTAGCAAAATTAAGCCCATGATAGTACATCATTCATTGATGATTATTAAATGGTAAAGAGTGCAAATGAAAATGGTTTTTACTGAAAATTATGAATAATGCCGCGGCGCCTAACGTAGTTGACACGAATGATTTTAATACTATTAAAAGTGTTTTTACCTTGTATTCAATATTTAAAAACAGCTCTTGATTATTTTCATTCAATACTAGCTGCGCCCTGCGGTTTCACTCGCGGATGAAAAGTAGCCTATGTGTTTAATCCAGTATATATGCTATATATATATATATATATATATATATATATATATATATATATATATATATATATATATATATTCCAAATCTCATAGCCGTTTGAGCGTGAAGGAGTAACAAACATACAAACATACGCACATACAACTTTCACCTTTATAATATTAGTGTGATTGTACTGTAGCAGTTCATTAAGTAAGCTGCCTATCTCTTTTTTTGAAGTTATTATCGATACCAAATCGATACGTTAGATTTCAAAAACTTTGGTCCACACGTGACCGGTGTCAGGAGTAGGTACCTAGTCTCAAAGGATGCTAATGAATTCAATTCAATAAGCATGATCCTCTCAGAACTTATGAATTTAGATTAGAACTAAGTATTCCATAAGTGTTTGTCTCGGTGCTCCTAATATTGTACGAATGGGTGTTATTTTATGCGAGACGTAGGCGTCAAGTGGGCGATTCCAAAAATCTGTGAAAACATACGAACAATTTTACTGACATTCACGCTGTGACAGATCTATTTACCGTAATCGCACTGTCTGTGGCTGGTAAGCTTTTAGACACACCTACTTAAATTCACTAGTAGTATAACATTTACTTGGATAAATCTACCAATTTCAAGACAATAATTCGTCGCCAAAACTTTACAACAGTGTTTATAAGCAGCCTCACTTGAGCAAGTTCCCGATCCGTAGCGTAATATTTTGCATCTTTGGACAAATCATGCCAAGAAACGGGTGTCGAGAAAATGCTCTTGCTTGATAAAACAAAACTAGTAGGCACAACTTTTAATCGATTCAGATCACAATTTTGCATTCTATTATAATAAATAAATAAATATAAATGAATTATACGATAAACTTTCCAAAATACAAGTAAGTGATAAAAAAAGCTTTATTAGTATTTTACTAACTGAGGACGCAGCAGACGCGCTCATTTTATCGTCCCGTATGTTTTCCGCCCACACATTGCCCTATATCGCCCACAATGCCCTTCGCAAATTACGCCGCTCATTTATGACTCGCTAATTGTCCTGCGTTCAGGTAAAATAATATTTACAGACTAGAGATAAATTTGAATAATCTATTTATTGTTTCTTTGGTGTCTGGAGTTGTTTATGTTTTAACTTTATTCTGTGGGTTTGTATTAATTTCAAATTGTAGTAATTATTGTACCTCTGAAAATAAGCAAGAACAAAAATAGTGTTCTAATTTATTTTTGTGATACGAATCCTAGTACAGGATCTATGTAATGATGGACGTTATTTATTTATGTATGGGACTGCTCAGACTCATTTACATTGCAACTTTAGAATACAAAAATCATTCTCAATGACTCCCTTAGATTGTCAATTCTAAACGCTAATACTCCCATTTCCCGTAACAAACTTTTGATTAAAACTCCAGTTTTCACTTACGGGAATTCCGCGCATCCATTCCTGCTCATTAAATAAGGTTTTTATTTTCAACATTTCGTAAGGGGATGTGTCACTCAAGTGTCACAGGGTATAACGAGTCAGTGGTTAAACTTTTTATAATGGATTTTTCTTCAGATAATTTTTACGTTTTTTTGGATTTAGGGGCCAATTGGTTAAGAAGTTTCAGATTTTTTTAATGTTTTTAGCCCTGAGGTAAAAATACAACCTTCTCCTTTTTTTGAAGTCGATTCAAAAGCCAACGGAAGTCAAAACACCCTGCTCTTATGTACTCGATAGGCACATATACATGGTGATACACGAGGCACCGACGGGTTTAACGCCGGCTTCAATAAACGGCTGATGCGACGTCACGTGACGTGATGTGTGACGTCACATCTGCCACGGCCACCAACGAGGATAAATCTTTCGCAAATGAAAATATGAAACGAATTTTCCATATGGAATATCTAACTCCTCCGCTAAAACTAACAAACAAATTACTTAATTTATATTCTGCCGTTTGCTGACTATTGTTTATTAATAATAAATAAAAATAACGACCAACGATCACATACATAGATCCTGGATCCTAACTAGGATTTCCTGTATCTAGAGACCCAGGAACTACAAGGACTATAGTCCCATAACACTCAGACACAGAACAAGTAGGTGTTTAAGTTTTTTCCTGATGTGTACAAATATCTGTCCTGTTGCGGGAATCGAACCCGCAGCAGGACAAATCTGGGTTATAAGCCGACCTGCTCAACCAGTACACCACAGAGGCACCACACAGACACCACAGAGGGATAATATATTTTTAAGGCTATATAATAATATAGCATGTTTATTGATAAAAGGCTTTGTCCTGAGTCTCTAAATGTAATTAACAAACAAAATAAAAGTATCTAAGTATTGTATTAGTTATCTGGTTCCCATAGTACAAGCTATGCTTAGTTTGGGGCTAGATGGCGCTGTCTGAAATGTCCACAGATTTATTTATGTTCAGCAGTGGACGTCTTCAGGCTGTTAACGATGATGATTTATTTATTTATTTGATGACTGAGTGACTGAATGACTAACGACTGACGACTGACTACTACCAACTGACAACTGATGACTAACGACTGGCGACTGACGACTGACTGACTGACTGACTGATAACATACACTCCAAACCAGTGGACGTACAAACTTCATATTTAGAGGATGTCTTCCTATTATGGCGCAGAGACCCCATCTTTCTTTATACTTCTCCGTCGATTATTTAGATTTTAGGTCTCCTGCAGATTTTTTCATTCTAAGTTTTATCACGCAAGGAAACCCCGAGCATAGCTGCTCACCCCATAGCTCGACGCTTAGAGTGCTACGCTTTTTCGTAGAAGGTCTACGATTCTACGGTAATATTAATTCTATTACAATAAAACGTGTTTTATATAAGCAGTCCCTTAGCTTGTAAAGTGAATGATTACTATCATCTCTCAATCAGACATAAAAGACTAGGATTAATATATAGGATAATTTTACTCAAAATATAGCATTTACATTACCTACTCATAGTGAAACTCGACTAGCCGTTACAATCGATTCGCAAATTTAAGCGACAATAGCGGCTTATAAATAAGCTTCATCATCATCGTCATCATCACCATCAATAGCCTGAAGACGTCCACTGCTGAAGATAGGTCTCCCCCCACAGAGCCCCACTTTGAGCGGCCGCTCACCTCCCGCATCCATCATCGGCTCCCCGCGGATTTGACCAAGTCGTCGGTTCATCGAGTGGGGACGGGGCGGCCTACGCTGCGTCTTCCGGTTCTTGCTTGCCAATCGAGAATCTTTCTTCCCCATCGGTTGTCAGTTCTACGAGCGATGTGTCCTGCCCATTGCCATTTCAACTTGCTAATTCTAAGAGTTATATCGGTCACTTTAGTTCTCCTGGGGATCTCCTCGTTTCGGAATGAATCTCACAAGGAAACATCGAGCATAGCTCTCTCCATACCTTGCTGGGCGACTTTGAGCTTACTAATGAGGCCAAAAGTAAGAGACCATGTCTCAGTTCCACAAGTCATCACTGGCAACACGCGCTGATTGAAAACCTTTGTTTTCAGGCTCTGCGGCAAGAAGCAAGCAGCCAGTTAAGGTGATGTTCTATGGGGAAAACCTATATTCAGCAGTGACGTCTTCAGGCTGGTGATGATGATGATGATGTGTTCAATTCATCGTCATCTTTCTTATTTACACCTATGGGAAATTCTGATAGGTATGATTGTAGATTCATTTCTACAGGTATAGATATTAAAGGTTAAACCAATTAACTGACGGTACATGGTATCGAGAGGTAGTCGAGCCGAGAGCCATTAGTAGTAAAGGTTATGGCACACTTAACTAAATTTGGCAGAGCACGTATCTTCGTATCGTATTTCATAAATTATCGTAGCTGACATGATATTTTGTGTTTTAATAAAAGCTAGGCAAGAGGTTAGCCCTGATGGCCTAGCATGCGCACCGCGATAAAACTTGTTGTCGCTGTTAGAGTGAGACACACTTAGGCGCTACCATAGTCTTGCCACGGTCTCTCACGAGATAAAGTAACGAGAAAATTTTGTCGCGGTGTGCATGCTAGCCAGGCAGGTGTCGAAATTTTAAGCCGACTGTGAGTTTTTACTTGACTTAACGTCTTACGAAAACACCCAGGACCAACGGTTTAACGTCTCCAAAACACGGTAGCGTAAATGTTGTAAGTACCACTTTTTGTAGCGGTTACCTTTCCCGTAGCAAACGTTGATTAACTTTAGATCAGATAGTCAAGTTAACGTAGTAGTAGAGTTAATAGTATCAAAAGATCCTTAAAATTAACCAATCTTTACAGATCCAGGTGTCAGAGTTCAGATGGGCAGGCATTTTTAAATATTTCCTTTGATATTGGTGTTTCTTCTTGGTCTCATTCTCTAAAACGAAACAAAATTAAACTATCTCCGTCTTCTTCACTTCCCCGATATCAGAAGAGTATCACCATACTTTAAGTGGAGTTTAGCTTTTTTTTTTTTATAACACGGACAGACAAACAAGCTGACGGCCCGCCTGATGGTAAGCAGTTACCGTCGTCTATAGACACCTGCAACACCAGGGGCGCTGCCGATGCGTTGCCTACCTTTTAGCTTTAGAATAATCAACACAAAATTGCCACCATTGTACACATTCTATACTCCAAATCACACTACCGTTTTATACCTTAAGGTTTTATGAAGTACTCAATAAGCACTTTACTTAGAGAGCAAGGTGTGGCACCACCTTTACAGCGGCGATGCAGATTGCAGACGTGCAGAGGACGGGCCAAATTAATCGAATAGAGGTAAATTGAATCGAATTTAATCGGGTTGAGTTTATTCGAGTCGACTGGAGCAGTTTACACATCTACAGGGATCAGATAGCTGTGGTGACTTCAGTAATTGGCTGCTTACTCGGTTTGTTTCAGAGCGAATGCAAATTCCGCACATTATTTGGAAAGTCATTAGTGTGGGGCCGAGTTGCATTTAAACCACAGTACTATTTAAAGGCACATGAGTACCGCTGTGTGTGTTGTAGCGGCCACGAACGAGAAGACGCAGCGTAGGCTGGCCCCCACTAGGTGGACCGATGATCTGGTTAAAACCGCAAGGAGCCGATGGATGCAGAATGCGAGCAGCCGCTCAAATTAGCGCTCTGGGGGGAGGCCTATGCTCAGCAGTGGATGTCTTCAGGCTGTTGATAATAATGAGTACCGATGAGTCACACCCATCATGAGCCCATGTACTATGTAAATATAAAATATAAATATGTGTATGTGGACATTTCACACAGCGCCATCTAGCCCCAAACTAGGTATAGCTTGTACTATGGGAACCAGATAACTGATAGAATACTTAGATACTTTTTTTTTGTAAATACATACATATAATACAATATACCACCCAGACACAGAACAAACACCTATGTTCATCACACAAATGTTTGTCCTGAGTGGGAATCGAACCCACAACCTATAGTTCAGAAGGCAGAGCTACTACCAACTAAGCTAACAGGCCAGTCAATTATATCTAGGTCAATAAAATCGTTTTGCCAGAAGCTAGATATTTGTGCTTCAGATAAATTTTATGAAGATAGGTAAGTTAATTTTACGTTGTAAAATTTCGTTATCATCGCGAAAATGAAATTTAAAATTACGTACCCTCCTAAACATTTAATGTCATAGTAAAATTAAACATTAAAATTTTGATTTCCTTTCAAAACGCTGGGCATAATTCATGCCACCGTACATACAGCGTACCTGGCATATACGATGCTATGTATATTATTCCTAGTATATTTAACGCCGTATACGGCTAAGCTTTATGACGTATTTGCCGTTTTATACCCAAACAGCGTTATTTTGACGTTAATATTAACCGCGTTTATTGCTACTGTTGGCTATAAAATGCTAGATTATAATGGTTATAAAAAGTGAGTAGCGTAATCAGAAACTCACTCGTCGGTTATTATAATTATGCATTATATAGAATAGTCACACTAATATTATTATTAATGCAAAAGTTCGTATGTGTGTTTTTGTTACTCTTGGATTTGGATTAAATTTGGTATGGAGGTGGCTTAGCTTACCCTGGATTAAAACACTACTTTTTATTTTTATTATGAGAATGGATGACGTGACGAGCTCGTCGTTCACCTGATGTTAAGCGGCATGGCCGCCCATAGCAGTAGCAAAGTCAATCGAACTATAAAATAATAAAGTTTCACGTGACACTGCACTGCGCACGTCATCCTGAGACATCACACAGTCTAGTAATCAGATTACTAGACTGAGTGATCAGATCATAAAGTCTCATTTGCCCAGTAATTTCACTAGCTACAATGCCCTTCAAACCGGAACACAGTAGTACTTGCACACTACTGCTTGGCGGCAGAATAACTGGCAAAGCATGGTACCTATCTAGAAGAACTTTGGAGAAAAGTCCTAACACCTAGTGAAACTCACGAATAGCATAGGACAGTCACAGTCGAATATATATTTATTTAAAATAAATCACACTCATAAGAATTTTAATACTAAAACTGCTTTTTAACCCGAAAACGGGAACGGTTGCTGTAGGACCACGGGCAAAACCACGGGGCGCTGCTAGTACATTTATAAAAATAAGTTATTAGCATAGGTACCACATCAGGTAGGAAGCGCTAACTGATTGTACACTAAAGATACATTTAAGTCAACTGTCTATTCCTTAATTTTCACCCGCATTGGAAGGAAAATAAAAAGAAAAAAGATATCTCTCGCTGAACGTGAAACGCTATCACGTCTACCTTTCAGCGCTGCAGCACTAGATTAAAATCCCATCGAGTATGCACCAGCGTGTAATGGATTCTTAATGATCCCGTTCTGGGCCGCTCCTTTCAATAACATGTCTGATGCAGCAATTTAGCTGCTGTATTGGCAAACAACAAGTTTCTGATTGTGTTATGTTTATATTATACTAGCTTCTGCCCGCGGCTTCGTCCGCGTGGACTATCCTTCAGAAACCGTTTATTTTTCAGGATAAATTAACTTAAGCTTCCTATTTTGGGAGCCCTTTATAAAGCGTCTAAATAAAGAGGATACCTAGTTATCCATCTTTTGAATCTTTTTAAAGTGGCCTCATGCAGTGACCTCTCATGGTGACATTGTAGTAAGAGGTAGGAAGGAAATAAGTTTTTTTAGATCTCTGGTAATAACTTTATTTAATGTTTTATGTATACTTTGACATTAACACGGAAAAAATGTTCAAATGCCCGCTATAATCTACAGACCGTTTACCGTAACATGTTCCCTGATGTATTATTATTTAAAAATATGCAAGTATTATCGTAAATGTAAAGTAATATGTAAGCATTATCTAAACTTGTATGTACCTACCACAGATTAATGTTTTACTTGCATATTTCTATATAATATAAGTACATCAGGGGACATCTTACGGTGAACGGTCAATAACAGTTTCCAAAAAAAAATCACGTTTTCAACCCCTTAATAATTTCAAAATGTTATTTTATAGATGATGATACCTATTTAATATATATTATACCTATTTTATAAATAGGTATTATCATCATCATCATCATCAACAGTCTGAAGACGTCCACTACTGAACATAGGCCTTCCCTACAGAGCGCCCCTCTATGTCCCCTTTGCATCGGAGCACATTTACTAGCAGCGCAGGAAAACTAAATTGACCGATATAGCTCTTAGAATTAGCAAGTTGAAATAGCAATGGGCAGGCCACATCGCTCGTAGTACTGACAACCGATGGGGAAGAAAGGTTCTCAAGTGGCGACTGCGAACCAGAAGACGTAGCGTAGGCCGGCCCTCCTCTAGGTAGACCGATGACCTGGTGAAAACCGTGGAGAGCCAATGGATGCAGGAGGCGAGCAGCCGCACAAAATGGCGCTCTGTGGGGGAGGCCTATGTTCAACCAATGATGGTGATGATGAATAAAACGAAAACTATAAACATTTTAATAAAACTATGGATGTAAAAATTCATAAATAAAACGGGCATCTTTTGCAAAAATACAAGTCACCTGGGAGACCTTTCCTGTCGGAGAAAGTTAATAGGAAAAACTAGGCGAAAGCCCCAGAGACCACATTATAACATGACAAGTCTAGAAGTAGGTTTATATTATAAATTTAGTTAATACAGGATGAAATATTGTTTGTCTAGTTACGAGGCAATTTATAAGCACTTTTATCAAGGTCGAAAGACAAAAATATTCAGTCCACTTTTTGAGATAAACAAACTTTTTTGCCAGGGTCATCATTTTCAGTGAAAAAAATTGTTTCACTTCAAGCACTTTTTTCAAATAACTATTATGACTAAAGTGTCAGTAGAGTCGAGAATATTGCTTGATGACACGGGAAGCCAAAGTGCCAATCCTGTAACAAAGTGACAATGTTCACTTTGTCTCGCCCCTTACTGAAGGATAACCCGCAATAAAAATAAAATTAAACTTGGCTCCACACGGCATGAATACTTAATTTTTTATTGTTAGAAGCTCAATGATTATTTAAAGTAGCTCGCTGCGGTCAAAAATTAAAACAAATTACTCTATTTTATGACACCCATCAAAAACCCAGGTTCAAAATAATAAAGCCAGACCTTTATTAAAAACGTTTGAAAAATAATGCTTCAGCTAAGTGGAAATTTATCACCTGCCCATGAGATACTTTACGTTACAAGCCACGTAGTGATCATAAATTGAACGGTGTCGAGGAAACGTTCCGTTTCACGCAGAAAATAATATAATAAATGCAATAATTATGTACTTTTTTTAAATAGTGTAATGCCATTGACGTGTAGTGTTATCATCTATTTATTTACAAAACATACTTTAAACATAAATGTAGGTAAATTATACTACCTATATCTATGTACAATAAGCTTAAGAAAACGAAATAAGTGAGTATTATGTACTGGATTCAATAATAATGCTGCACAGAATGGTTTAAATATTTTGGTTCAAAATACTAATTTTATTTTTATGTTAATGAATGACGTAATGAGCTAGTCCTTTGCTTGACGTCAACCGACACGGCCGCTCATAACAGTTGCTAGTTTACTAGTTTTAGTAGTGTAGTAGTTAGTTTAAAGAATAAAGGCACAGTTGCATGGTTACTCGGAACTCAAAAATATATAGCTTCGCATGACACTGGCACGCACGTCATCCTGGGACATAAGCACAGTCTACAAGATTACTAGACGGTGAGATAGTTCTTAAAGTCTCATTTGTCCGGTAATTTCACTAGCTACAATGCCCTTCAAACCGGAACACAGTACTACTTAGCGGCGGAATAACTGGCAAAGCGGTGGCTACCTAGACGAACTTTGAAGAAAAGTCCTATCACCTAGTTAAACTTTAAGATGTTTTAATTTATTTGATGGTCACGGGTCTACTCTCACAGGGAGCGAGTGTTAACCATAACCCACCAGGCTGGTGTGCATGACACAATATTTTTTTTTATTGTGATTCTTGGGCATGCTAGTTTCCTTACAATGTTTTCCTTCACAATTGTAAGAGCGAGTGCAACTTACGCTCATGACTTGAAATTTCATTGGAACAGGGCCGAGTGGGATTCAAACCAGGGTGAGCTGTTTTGAAAGTCGCATGGACAACCACTGCGCCATACACATTAGTACAGATCATCATCAACAGCCTGAAGACGTCCACTGCTGAACATAGGCCTCCCCCAGACAGCGCCAGTTTGAGCGGCTACTCGCCTCCTACGTCCCATCGGCTCCCCGCGGCTTTCACCAGATCGTCGATCCACCGAGTCGGGGGCCGGCCCATGCTGCGTCTTCCGGTTCGAGGCACAGATAATCCTTAGTAATTGATATCACACTGACCTCTATCATACTAGATACGCTACATAAGTCCTTGATTAAGATTTATACCTTTATAAACCTATTGCTATCAAAGAAAATCCGGAGATAATAAAAAAGAACTCTTCCTCCCACTCAATACTTAACACTTCAAAAGAATTACAATTAAGATATTTGAAGCCTACCAAGGTGAAATTCCGCAAACCTGCCATTTTAAATTCTAACGAGGTTAAAACAAAGACGTTATTTCAATGTCAAAAATTTGATGACAACCCCGTTCCGTTCCAAAATTAGCGCTAGTTCCACTCATTAAGGTTTGAAATTGTTTGACTGGTGATGTTTAAAAGTTGAGTACAAAATGATAGAAATGCGGAGGTCGCAGAAGGGGCACAGTTTGGCCTTCACTCGCTATATTTACGGCGAGGTCTAAGATTTTAAAATGTGTAAGGTGTTCATGAAACAAAAACGGTTGTTAAAACAGGTCGCTTATTACATAAGACTAATAAACCATAGTTAAATATTTAAAAAACCTGTTTTAATTTTTTTATGTTACAAGCATACAGAGATCATTTTTGCTCCTCACAAAATACTCTTTTGAATTCTGGTAAAATCACAGATTTGAAAAATTCCTTAAAAAAATTGCGTAGAATGGTCAACAGTACCGCTTCGGCAGAACTGGTAAGAGCGATGGTGGCCGAGCGGCAGCGTGTGAGCTCCGCAATCTTACGGCACCGGGTTCAATCCTCGGCCCTGCACCAATAACTTTTCTGAACTTAGAAGGTGCCGGTCTGGGGTGATATGGTTTGTTTACGCGACAAAACAAGGGTTCAAGATGAACCCGATAACCAGTCCATTTCCATTCACTGGTTTCTTGTGAACGTGTATTCCTGTTTTACTTTTTATATGATCGTTATGTTATGTTACAGCGATCGTGGTTGAGCGGTAGCATGTGCGCTTTGCAATCTTCCGGCACCGGGTTTGATCCTTGCCTCTGCACCAATGACTTAGTAAGTTATGTGCAGTCTTCGATGCCATCGCTCCGTGCCTCGGGCCGTCGGTCCCGGTTGTCATAAGAACATATATGGCAATCGTTACGGGTGGTCAGACGCCTGATAGAATCTGACGCCTGATCTAACCATCCCTGTTACTGGTCCCTTATGGGTTGCAAGGTCAGATAGCAGTCGTGTAATTCTGGTAGTTCGCCGCTACAGGTTAGATTGGGAGCCGACCCCAATAACAAAATAGGAAAAGGCAAAGAGAATGATGATGATGGCAGAACTGGCTACCAGACGATTCTGTCACGATAATCTTGAGTTTTAGGTTTTTTTGTGGTCAGTTTCCTTTCATTGACAAAGACGTCACGACATATTTTGGAAAAACAAAAATTATAGAAAAATTCAATGGTGCTCGGTGTACCAATATTCCACCTACCCAAAGATCACAGACAGATCCTAAGCCCTAACTAGGATTCCCTGTATCTAGGTACCCAGGAACCACGAGGACCATGCTCCCACAACACCCAGACACAGAACAAGTATTTGCGTTTTTTTTTGCACAAATATTGCGGAAATCTAACCCACAGCTTCCGGGTTATGAGCCGACCTGCTCAACCACCACACCACAGAGGCCGTCATTTAATAACAAGACTCAATTTATTTCAATTTACCCAACAAAGCATCGTCTAGAAATACTTCCGTACATTTATCCGTCCTCAGTGATCATTACCAACTTTTCATGGAGCTTGTTAAAAATTATAAAGTCAGTAGCTCGTTAAAATCGCTCGCTTTGTCAACGCGTTGGGCGCGATGACTGGCGCGTTCTCGCCTTTGAGAGAGGTTTGCTTGGATCTTCTCTTTGTGGCATGATTGATCGATGGTACTGCACTGATTTTTGAGGGTAATGTTTGAATCAGTGATGATATAGTTCTATTCATTAAAGATAAATATAAAGGAGAAACAAGAAGGTTCATATAACATGACGATCATCATCATCCTCTTTGCCTTTTCCCATTTGTTATTGGAGTCGGCTCCCAATCTAACCTGTAGCGGCGAGCTACCAGAATTACACGACTGATATCTGACCTTGCAACCCATAAGGGTAAGGATGGTTAGATCAGGCGTCAGATTCTATCAGGCGTCTGACCACACGTAACCAGTGATGCCGTTTTAGCGACTTTGTCGCTAGATCTAGCGGATTTTAAAAGTCTTCAGCGACTTTTTTTTCATTTTAGACCCCAGAAAAATAATCTAACTACATTTAGCGACTTTTTTGATGTCTATAATATTTATATAATGACCTAAGAATATACGTTCAACGTGCGTTCAACTTACTTGCCCAAATAATATTTTTAATTTATGGCAGGTTGTGTCAGTCAAAGTCAAACATTGTAACTGGCTACATTATGAGTATGTACTATTGGCGGCGTTCAATTCACGGGAAATCCCTTATTATAATGACATGCTCGAGGTTTGGTTTCTCACACTTTCGTACGATAATCAGATCGCTAGCTTTTTCTTTCATTCTATCATTCATCACCGTGAAATAGAACATATTAGCGTAGCGCTCATAGCGAAGCACGACTAGCCGTTTCTAACCGATCGGTAAAGTTAAGCAACGTTCGCTCGCTGCAGTTACTACTTTGACGGGTGACCGCTACAGCAAAAAGTCGTATTTACAATTGAGCGCGACGGTCCTTCGGAGGGCACGTTAAGCCGTCGGGCCCGGCTGTTGTCGTTAAGCCAAGTCAGAAGAATTTGGGCGGCCTAAAAATTCTGCCGCCAGGGCTGACCACTTGCCAACCTATACGAGAAGATGAAGAAGATAACATATTTACATTATTATGTTATTATTTACAGCCCAGAAATCTTTAATGATAATCTAGCGACTTCTAGCGGATTTTTAAAGTGATATTTTTTGTAAATCTAGCGACTTTTTCATATCTGTCTGGGGACTTTTATATTTATTAAACGGCAACACTGCACGTAACGATTGCCATATATGTTCTTATGACAACCGGGACCGGCGCGGCGGCCCGAGGCACGGAGCGATGGCATCGAAGACTGCACATAACTTACTAAGTCATTGGTGCAGAGGCAAGGATCGAACCCGGTGCCGGAAGATTGCGAAGCGCACATGCTACCGCTCAACCACGATCGCTCTAACATAACATAACGATCATATAAAAAGTAAAACAGGAATACACGTTCACAAGAAACCAGTGAATGGAAATGGACTGGTTATCGTGTTCATCTTGAAAACTTGTTTTGTCGCGTAAACAACCCATATCACCCCAGACCGGCACCTTCCACCCCATCGGGTCATATTTCATAAAAACTACACAAAAGGCGAATTGACCCTGTCTACCGGTTACACCCCAAAGGTTTTTTTTTCACAATTTATGTGCACACGGAACCCTGAGATTCGGGCGTCTAGTCAAGAGTGTGAGTTAATGTCTCGGAAACAATTTATGACAAAATTTACCTTGGAAAGAATTGTCTGAATATATCACTCTCATGTATTTTTAGCTGTTGTAATATAAAACTTATTTTTGTTTAGACGTGGTTTTTTCCTTTCTTAAGTGACTTTAAAAATGTCCTGTATTTTGTTTGTTTTTACTTTCTGAAGATGAAATGTTATTAGGTCTTAATTACTATCACAATGGAGTCAAATGCCAAAAGTAACACAAAAACATGGCAACCATATTTAACATGGTTGAAATTCCATGAAAGTTTTGCTGCGCACTTCGTAGTGCAAACAGTCAATGGGTGGAACATCTTGCCGGTGTCCTTGTTTCTAGCTCACAAAATCTGAGTCTTCAAGTTAAAAGTGAACAGGTATCTTCTAGACAAACATGCACCATCGTAAACTGCGTCATCAATTTCCATCAGTTGAGACACTTAAACTTCTATTAAACAATTAAAAAAGCGTTTTAATAGTTACCATTACACTGAACGTAATTACCATTCTTATAGGCTAATTATTTTCAATGATTCCTCGTGAATCAGTCAATCGTGTCTTTGATGTTTCACAGAAAGTAAACCACTATTTATCAGTTCAATGCCCTCTAACCCATCAATTTCCATTCCGTCCATTTCCAAGCACAGTCAGTTCGTCACCCTTAAATAAAAATGGAAAAAATATCAAAGACATTAACATAAAGGCGAGAGTGCTGAATCAACAATCTCGCGATTAGAAGGGGGGAGTGCAAGTGGCGAACTTACTTTTAATTCTGCAGTACATGATCTTGAGCTATCGTGTCTGCGCTGTCATGTTTACTAAGTCACAGAATAAACGATAGTACAAGTAATGTTTAGTCTTACGTCCGTATTAAAGAACAACGTTCAATCGTGAATCTGTGCTCAAGATGTTTTTTTCATGTAAACGAATGGCGTGACGAGCTAGTCTTTCGCCTGGTGCTAAGCGACACGGCCACCCATAACAGATTGCAATGTCACCCGGAACTCTAATTTCGCGTGACACTAATGCGCACTGTTCACGTCATCCTGAGATATCACACAGTCTAAAAAAGTTTTCTAGACTGTGAGATCAGTCCCATTTGCCAAGTAATTTCACCAGCTACAGTGCCCTTCAAACCGGAACACAGTAGTGCTCGTACACTACTGCTTGGCGGCAGAATAAATGGCAAAGCAGTGGTATCTACCTAGACGAACTTTGCAGAAAAGTCCTACCACCTAGTAAAAGTAGCACCTAGTAGTTTCATTCACTAAATGATCACTTTACGAATAAAATGTCTATGTATCAGATGCAAAAAACATTAGGTTGGATCCGTTTGGTGGGATGCGTTGGGACCTACCCGTGCAGGCAGGTGACTAATACCAACTATTAAATATTCTGTAATAATATGCTCTAGCACTGCATTAGCTATAATATAAGCAGTCTCAGGCACTTTTGACAGAAACACTACAAAAATAACAGAGGCTTACTTATATTTCCTGGTGAAAGTCACGGGGATCCGATGGATGCAGGAGACGAGCAGCCGCTCAAAGTTGCGCTCTCTGGGGGAGGCCTATGTTCAGTAGTGGACGTCTTCAGGCTGTTGATGATGATGATGATGATGTACTACAAAATTAAGCTCTCGTCCAGAAAAGTCTTAATGCATCACAATATAATTATAAAAAAGTAGTTAAATGTGTTCACACACATTATTGCCCTTTATCTCATAATATTTTGTGGTTATTAGTACTCACTAATTTTGTTTTAAGGGCATCACACCTTTCTGGGAGTGACTAAGATGGAACCATTTCTGTGCAAAACTGATTGACTCCGGCGTGACCACGCGAAAGTTTTTAGCAGTGTTACACTAAATTATATACTTGTATCATTTTTCATTTTTGTACGAACCTGTGTAACTGCCTTACACAATACCAGCAGCATATTATGGGCGGCTTATCGCGACGCTTTCCACCGAGCGGTTTGGTTTCTGTCGATTGGTATTTGTAGATTGGGAGTGACGAACTGATTGTTAGAATAAGGAAATTGAAGTCAATTGGTTCATTTTGGATCGCTTTGATCGTGGCTGCTTTGTGTGATTTAATAGATTGATCGGTAGATAGAAAATTATTCTGCAAACAAAATGTGTAGGTACGAAATTCATGCCAGGGTGATATATTTCTTTTTTCTTGGAATTCTTTATCGTATATTAGTAGCTGCACCCCGCAGTTTCACCCGCGTATAAAAAGTACCCTATGTGTTAAGCCAGTATATAAGCTATCTCTATTTCAAATTTCATCCGAATCCGTCTAGCCATTTGAGCGTGAAGCAGTAACAATCATACACACATACAAACTTTCGCCTGTAACTTTTTTATACCTTGGGTCACATTATTGGAGTTTTAGTAAGGATCCCTAATCTTTTTGAAAATATAATATTCTTAGCCTATGTCACCCGGGGATAGTGTAGCTTCCCAACAGTGAAAGAATTTTTTGAATCGGTTCAGTAGTTTCGGAGCCTATTCAGTGCAAACAAACAAACAATCAAATCTTTCCTCTTTATAACATTAGTATAGATAGTGTGAAGTGTGGTTTCACGTGCTTTGACGTGCTCATTATAATCCTACAGTCATGAATGAGTTGAGAGTATTAAAGAGAGAGTCCAATTGTAACAAAAAAAGTGATGTAACGTTTGTAGAAGCAGTGCCAGTCGAGGTTTTTCCATGATTTTACAGAGCATTAAAAATACGACGCTTTGGGGGCGAAGCGTATTTATTTTTCTTGCTCTGTGAAGATTTGAGTCAGAAAACCTAAAAAAAAGACAAAAACAATTACATACTTAAGTATTTCCTTCCAATATTAAGTATCTTGGTCCTGCGGTTAAGGATCTACGTTTTCTGTCAGTCAGGACAAAACCTTTTAGGTATTACATAGATAAATGGCTTCGGGCCAATTCAGAACTCCATCTAACCAATTCTGAGATAACTAACATAATATTAATGATAGAAAATACCTATAAAAACTATATACCTATGAATGAGTTTCTAGCTACAGCAGATAGTTTATTTTATGTTAGTTTTATTCACAAGCCAAAAGTAAACACCTAACTTTTAAAATTTAACTTCTGACGCAAACTCTTTGAACAGAATAATTTCAATTTGGTACCTAATACTACTTGGTAATTGACCGAGCGAACGAAGTGAGTGAAAGTTTAATAAGTACTTATATATGTATAGTACACTAAGTCTATGTAATGCAAGTAAATAATTAAATAAATAAATATATCCGGATTAAATTGACATAATTATTGTTACTATGTACACAATTTTATTATTATGTTATTTAATAATGATTACGTGGACTGTGCACGATTATTATACCAATTATGGATTGACATTGAATTATTTTGTATTATATATTTCGTTTCATTTCGTTTCGTTGCGTTTCGTTTAGTTTAGTTTCATTTCATTTCATATCATTTCATTTCATGTTAGAGAATGAGCAGCAGCTTCTCCTTGGTACAGCGATCACCAAGCTGCCTGCCACCAAGCGTAGTAATTTTGGCAAACCATCTCCATTTTGGCATGGGACTACTAGGCGCGAAGAGTCATTTCATAGTAGATATGCCAACGTGCCACACCAAGGGTTACGCTGACTTTTTTATCATGAAAACTGTTAAGAAATGGCACTCCCAGCTTCCTTGTAATCAAGGTATCTAATGGGCAAACGTGCTCCAACAGACCGCATCATCGCTATCCATCAGGTGAGATGTTGTCAAACGTGAGCCCATTCAAGCATAAAAAACAAGAAAAAATATGTGCGTATTGGAACTGAAATCCATACAAATTTGTATTTCTATCAGTTGCAATCGAGTTACATGATGGCCTAGCTGGTCAAACTACGGGAACCCATTGAATGCAAGAGGTAAGTAGCCTCAAAGCTAATTCCAGCTGTTGATGATGATTATTTATTCATCATAGGAAAACTTACAGCCAATTAACAGTAAAAAGGTAAACAATAAAAGAAACTAGGATAATTACAAGTTTCCATAAGTTTCCAAGTTATTAGGTAATCTTGAAGGAAACTACGTCTGTTTAACATCAAAATCTTTCACAGCCTGTATTTTATGATATAAAAGTAGCTTTAGCTGCAATAAAATCACATGCACATCCTACTAATATTATAAATGCGAATGTTTGTGTGTGTGTGTGGGGGGGGGGTGTGTGGGTGTGTGTGTGAATGTTGGTTACCTTTAATCTCTGTAACTACTGAACCGATTTTGATGAAATTCAGAATACAGATTGCTTATACAACTGGATTAACACATAGGATACTTTTTATCCGCGGATGAAACCGCGGGGCGCACCTAGTAATTCAAATAAATATACAATAAAGTCTACTCTACAATTAGACATTAATAATCAATAGGTATTCAATGCCCCACAATTCACAATCGATCGTTCTCGGAACAATAACCACATAAATAGAACTGATATGGAGTAGATTATTTTATGGATTTCCTTTCAAACTGTAATGGCATTCGCAGGATCAAAAGTAGAACTAAACACTTAATGAATCTTTTATATAAAATAAATTACTTACCTTGTTATAATAAATTGTTTATGGCGTTTTGTATGCGACTCGTGACTATAATATTATGCACCTACCTCCTAAGTAAAATCTGCCAAAGATCTCGTCAGAAATCTAAATAGACCATTAATATATAACAACCATACAAAATCATTCGTAGAAAATGAATAAACATCTTCAAAACGATTCTCAATGAATACCGAATTACCTCCGATTGTACCATAAATGCCGTCTTTTGGAAAAAATCTGTTATTATCTCCTCAAAGCAATATGCTCAAAGGGATTGGTGCTATATTTAGAAAAAAATGGAAACCATTCCGTGGTCGGCTGTTTAGGAAGATTGGCAATTAGGAGAAAATATCTGAGAATATTTATGTTCACGATTTGTCATAGTAAATGTGGGTAGATATTATATTATACAAAAGTTCGGTATTATAAATAGCTATATAATAGATCTATTATAATAGAGTCCAATATAGATTCTTACAAAAATTACAAAAATACTAAGTTTTTGGTTGAGAACCAAAATCACTTTTGAGTTTCGTAGTGTTTTACTCAAGGTGAATTCCAACGCCGCTACTGTCGGTTCGAAGCCCGTTCGTAATCCTTTTTTTGTGGTAACAAAAAGGACTCGAACCGGCAAATCATTAAATTAACTGTTACCTACTGCTACTGCGAACACTTTGTTGTCGTATTATTTTCTTTTCTTTCTATTTATGAGAAACGCTTTGAAAACACTCAACGACGACGACGTAGTAATCTGTCCTTTTTCCGGAAAGTGTGTAGGTACCAACTATAACATCAAAATATTTTCAAAAACAAGATGCGCTCTTAAAAGCACATGACTATGATAGAAAGCACATGAGTCGAGCCAAAAGACTCATTGGTTGGTGGAAGCTAAGCTCCACAGTTTAGAGCACCGACGTAAAGTTGCCAATTTATTGTTTTTTTATAGACTGCATTTTGGAGAGTGTGCGAAGGAATTACACAATCTAATTCCTTCATCTCCCTTCTTTCACCGGACATCAAGGCGCACAAAAACACGGCACCCATAATATGGTTGAAATTCGATCAACCCGCACTAAGCGTTTTGCTATGCACTTTATAGTGCGAACAGCCAATGAGTTGACCTTGCCGGCGTCCTTGTTGCCAGCTAACTATGATCTGGGTATCTTTAAGTCGAGAGTGAACAGGTATCTTCTAGGCAAGCATGCACCATCGTAGACTGCGTCATCACTTTCCATCAGGTTCAATGGTGGTCAAATGCTATAAAGCTATAAACTATAAAAAAATATTAATATTGTTTAGCCATAAACACGACAAGTAATAAAAAAATGTTAACATAATAATATAGTTAAGGGTACAAAAACTTATGAATAAATTCAACTTGGACTCATTTTGTTATGGAAATATTATCTTGGGAATATTATTTGCGGGAGCAAAGTAAGTCAACTTGGTATAACTTATTGAATAAATAGACGCGCCCTTTTTTACAAGTCTGATGTTTTGGCGGAGGTCCCTGCCAATGACCTGTTTATGTTATCTCATAACATAACATAAGGAATGAGAGCTAATCAAAAAATACCAATAAACACACCCTGTAAAACTCTGTGTGTGTGTGTGTGTGTGTGTAATGAGCGGCCGTAACACTTAACACCAGGCGAACGACTAGCTTATCACGTCATTCGTTTACATAAAAAAAAATAAGGTACCTCGAGTTACTTATGGATATTATAATAATAGATATGGAATTTCCTACTTATTTAACATTTCCGACTTATTCGCCCAACAACATACTGCGCAGGCGATTCAATCGAAGCTATTATAAATATTATGCTACAAACACTTACGTGGCCCTAATGATCTCTTCTTTCATCAAGTGACTTACCTTTAAGTCCCTGGAATGCCGCAGCTCCTGCCTCCTCGGTGGCTGTCCAGGCAGATCAGAATACACCAGATTTCTAACCGACCCTCGAAACTTGGGCTCGAAGATCACTGATGGAAGCGCTAGGGTGGTCAGCTTGGAGTTATACCTGGAACAAGGAAACATTATCAGTTAGGTATCACACTATCACACTACTAATATTATAAAGGCAAAAGTTTGTGTGTAAGTGTGTTTGTTCCTTCTTCACGTCGCAACAGCTGGACGGATTTGGATGAAATTTGTAAAAGAGATAGCTTTAAATATAGAACTACAACGCTTGATGATTCTTCACACATTATCCTTACGTCGTTAGTGTACCGCAAGTCTATACTAAGCGTTTTGCTGAGTCATTCATAGTCCGAACGGCCAGGGAATGGAATGCTCTTCCAGCAACAGTGTTTCCTCCTGGGTATAACCTGGGTCTTTTCAAGTCAAGAGTGCATCTCATGGGCAAACGTGATCCAGCTTAGACAACTTCATCACTTACCAATCTAGTGAGTTGTTGTCAAACGTATGCCCATTTTAGCATTTAAAAAAAGTGAGTATTCAATCCAGCTAAGGATAAACATAGAGCAAAAAATAAACGTTAACAACAAAGGTAAAAATAAAGGTTTTCTGTGAGTTAAAAGTACTTAGGTACCAGGGCAGCAGATCTTATTAGGAGAGAATTATTATTATAAAAGATCATCATCATCATCATCATCAACAGCCTGAAGACGTCCACTGCTGAACATAGGCCTCCCCCAGAGCACGCCACCTTGAGCGGCTGCTCGCCTCCTGCATCCATCGGCTCCCCGCGGCTTTCACCAGGTCGTCGGTCCACCGAGTGGGGGGCCGGCCTACGCTGCGTCTTCCGGTTCGTGGTCGCCACTCGAGAACCTTTCTTCCCCATCGGTTGTCAGTTCTACGAGCGATGTGGCCTGCCCATTGCCACTTCAACTTACTAACTCTAAGAGCTATATCGGTCACTTTAGTTCTCCTGCGGATCTCCTCGTTCCGGAGCTTATCTCGCAGGGAAACACCGAGCATAGCTCGCTCCATAGCTCGCTGCGCGACTTTGAGCTTACTAATGAGGCCAACAGTAAGAGACCATGTCTCAGTTCCATAAGTCATCACTGGCAACACACACTGATTGAAAACTTTCGTTTTCAGGCTCTGCGGTATTTTGGACGAAAAGATAGGACGAAGCTTCCCGAACGCTGCCCAGCCGAGTTGGATTCTTCGCGCCACCTCTTTGTCGAAGTTGGACCTACCTAATTGGACAATCTGTCCTAGGTAGACATACTTGTCGACAACTTCGAGAGTATCGTTCCCAACAATTACCGGTATAGGTGGAACATGAGCATTAGACATGATCTTTGTCTTGTCCATATTCATCTTAAGACCAACCTGCTGGGAGACTCTACTGAGGTCGTTGAGCATGGTGCTAAGGTCCTCGAGCGATTCCGCCATTATGACTATATCATCGGCAAAACGAAGGTTAGTGATGTACTCGCCATTTATGTTGATGCCAGATCTTTTCCACTCCAAGAGCTTGAAAACATCCTCCAATGCGTTTGTGAACAGTTTCGGAGAAATAACGTCTCCCTGTCTCACGCCTCTTTGCAATGGAATTTGTTCCGTACTCTGGTCCTGTAGTCGGACTGACATAGTGGCCTTACTGTACAAACACTTCAAAACTTCGATATACCTATAGTCAATTTGGCATCGCTGCAAGGACTGCAGCACCGCCCAAGTCTCGATTGAATCGAAGGCTTTCTCATAGTCCACAAACGCTAGGCATAACGGCCGATTATACTCTTCGGTCTTCTGTATAATCTGGCGCAGCGTATGGATGTGGTCTATGGTGCTAAAGCCTTTTCGGAAACCGGCTTGTTCGGGAGGCTGGAATTCATCAAACCTGCGTGCGAGACGATTCGTAATGACTCTCGAAAACAGCTTATACACATGACTCAAGATAAAAGATAAATTTAATAAATAGAAGACTCTGTGTACCTGTAATATGTGTACGAGCCACTCTTGAATTGAATTTAACAACAATCTTCAAGCGTATACTTTAGGTAGCTATTAAAACTATGCAGCTCCAACGAAGAACAATATATTCTGCAATACTTTATTATACATTTTAGTAGCAAGATAGCAATGCAAGTGTCTATTACAGTCTTTAGCAGCGATATAAAACCTGACATTCCCCAGGGTCTTTCTTTAGCAATAATTTGAGACTCGCTCCTTGGGGACTGCATTAAGCTAATTAAATTCCAACGAGAGTTCCACCTCCTTACCCTCCATTGCTTGCTAACTAAGAACGCACGTGAGGCGCCCCTGTACTAAACGCGTAACGGGAGTATAATTGAGAAATTGGGACAACGTAGTTTGCACGTACGCTAGCTTCCTTAAATTAAATAATTACGGGGTCGGTATTGGATCGAATTTGTTGGATGTAGGAACGTAATTACTGTGTTAAATGGTTTTTTTTTCAACTTGGAGGTAGAACGCGTAGTATTGTGTTCAGTTCTTTGTACAATCTGATTGTCTAGTAAGGTTTCAGTTACGAGTTTCAATGCTCAAGACTATTAGATTATTTAAGAATTATTTTTATTAGCTGTAATAATCATTGTCATAATCATCATCTTTGTCATTAATTTATTTCCTTTTCTTATATGTACGTTTTTTTAAATATTCCTATAAAAATAAATTACAAAAGCACTTTAATAAAACCTAAACCTAATATAGAGTGCCGCCGACAGCGGGGCAGGGCCCAAGCTACCGGTGGTTAGGGCTGCAGAATGTGGAACCTCCGTACAATACGTGCCGTGTCAAGGAGTACTGCCTTCTGAATCTGACCCTTAATCCAACTGTCTAGCGAGAGCCTCTCGAGGTGTTGGTCAAAGCTCTTCGCTATAAGGCCATTCGCCGAAACGACTATCGGGACAATGCTTGTTGAGTCAACATTCCACATGGCATTCATTATCACCATTATTATCATCATCATAATCACAATGATCCTAATCATCATAATCATAATCATCATCATCATAATCATCTCCCGTTAGTCTACCTACTACTACCAACCTATGGTATCAAACCATTTTTTTTCCTAGTATGTGTTAGTGTAGGTAGCAAGTAGTTTGTATGATTGTAGTAGTTATCTTGAAGAATAAAGGCATTTTGCCTTAATACTTAGCTTAAACAATGAAAACACTTGCCCATTGCAATATACAAACAAGACAATTTTTCTTGTCAAAAAGTCAAGGTGATACCTGACATATTTCATCTCATACCCTTTACAAAGAAACATGATTAAAATTTAACCTTCTGTGGAGAACGACAGACAAAACGGAAATAATATGGACCTTTCTCATTCTAACACCGATGTCACAGTAATCTAACTTAGCAGAAGCAATTTTAAAGCGTTCGTCAACTCGGACGCTGTAATATTACTTTAAACTTTTGATGCGGACACCTAGCGTACTTTTTGGTAGGTTTTTTGAGGTCTTCTACAAATACTCGCCTCTAATTATTGGTCTGAGTGTTTGCGTTAGTACCTAAGTACCGAAAAATATTATGGAGTTGGTAGCGCTCATAGGGAAGCATAATCTCTCTCCGTTGTCTATTTATTCGTTTGCTTGTGAGTCTTACACGCCAAAACCACTGAAACAATTTGGCTTAAATTTTGCACAAATCGTCGCTTGTTTGACTGAGTGACGTATCTGACATTTTTTCTACAAATACGTTGATTAGACAGTTCGACGCGTTTTTGAAAGTAGATAAAAGCTACATTTAAAATTTCAGATACGTAAAAATGTCAGATACGTCACTTAGTCAAACAAGCGACGAAATATTGCTGATAGGTACTCTACCTGGATCAACATATAGTACTATTTATTCCGAGTATTATTTATGAAAACACAAAGCAAAGTGCAAGATTTTACGATTTAAAATTAACGTTAGCCTATTTGGAATCCTTATATTTGAATATTTAAATGACACGTAATTCCATTTCGTTCCCAACCGCACTGTCAGTAATCTAACTTAGCGGAAAGCAATTTTAAACCGTACATCGAGACGCGTCAACTTCGCAGTTGAAATATTACTTCGTATGTACGGCTCCGCATCTCGGTACGGGGTAATAGAAAAGGACAGAAGACAAATAGTCCCGTGCCGTCTCTGTCACGGCTGTCGGTTATAAATGTTCAGAGACTTGTGCTTGGAATCGCATTCATATGTTTTACTTAGACAAGAATTTAGATTCCACAGAATGAAAGAGTGAAGATAAACAATACGAAATCGTAAAATCATAATATTCAGTCTCAAACAACGATCAAGAGTGACGTCAATACGTAACTATTGCTACTTCACTCGGTGAACTTTTCTCTTTCCCACGTCTACGGTAATGATAATTTTTGAAAAGAAGGTCAATTTCAATTACCTATCGACAAGATCGTAGGACCACGTAGAAAGGAGGACAATAAAGAATGAAATGGTTTAGTGAAGTACGAACTCTACTTTTACCTGCAACTTCGTGATCTATTTCTAACACAAGCTAAGGGCTTGCTATATTTGACATATTTGTAAATAGATATATGCAATAATAATTTAAATTATAAGTATAACGCGTGTCACTGGAGAAACGAATCTGACGAAAGCAAGAAACTATTGTTTTTCCTCTTCCACTATTGGTTTTTAAGTCTAGATGAAGTGAGACATCAATAGAAATGTTTGCTCTTTTCAGTTTTTTATCCTTAATTAAATGGCGTTATTATCTCAGTTTGGCTTGTAAAAGTGCTAAAAATAAAAAGTACTTTGAGTTTGACTTTATGTTCTACGTTTGCGATTTAGTAATAACATCATTTAGCTTCACTTTCTAGTTCTGGACGCACTATCTTGTAGATTTCAGTCTGAGATTTTATTGCTTGGTTTAATAGATGAGTACAAAACATTCGTATTTGTTTCAGAGGAGAGGATACACAATATATTGGTATTCCTACGTCGGCGGAGTCATTTAACTTTCATGAGAGCCCTCCTGCCGCTCGTGCGGAATAAACGTATCCTGAGGAGGTATTTACATAACATTTGTCCTTTAAAATAATGTAGAAACAATGAATGGTAGACATTTATTATGGAAAAGCACTAGGCGCACTGAATATTGATAAAGCAGATTGACTGGTCTAAGCCCGGTCTACTCTAAAGTTTGTTAAGGTCGCACTTATCTCTGTGACGTATCCAAATGTATTGAACATTTTCAATACATTTGGATATGTCAGAGCCCGGTATTTATACGGGCATAAGTCCTTACCGTTAAACTATAACACAACGCTCGTTAAGCGTTTACTGTTTTTATCCACTCATTTATATTAAATATTTATGAACTAGTAGATTACAAAAATTACTCTTATGTAAATCATTATTGTATTGGATAACAAATTATATATTATTTATTTTAAGTAGAATATAAATCTGATAATAATATAATTCGACAATAATTTTGAATGTAAAAGATACTATTTAAAATCAAATTCAATTAACTACTTATATCTTAAATAATGTGTATTATAATAAGTTTACAATGTAATTTGACCTGTCTTGTGTAATATGCAATGTTATAAGGCTAATAAAAAATTCTATTCTATTCTAAGTCAAGGCAAAGCCATAAAAATATGACACCAGACCTGACTGGCCTAGATCATATAATTCAGTTGAATCAACAGCTGACCCGAAAACAAGGCTCGTTGAGACTCTATATACGCGGTTTCACTATCTCGCTCTAGCGTATCGCTACATTTTTGAAGATATAACTGATTTTACTTACGAAAAATCACACTAAATTATGTTCTCATGAATAAAACTAGAAGTATTCAACAAAAATATCATATTAATCCAAGCAAGGTTTCATATTTAAAAACGGTATAGAAAGAAAAAAAACTTTGATACCGTTGTATTTATGAAATCTTATTTGTATTAATATGATATTTTTGTTAAATACTATTTTATTCATGAGAACATAGTTTAGTCAGCTTTTTCGTAAGTAAAATCAGTTATTTATTATCTTTGAAAATGTTGTGATGCGCGAGCGATATGGATGAATCCGCGTATGTAGCAACCTTAATAAAACAGACTACAGAAAATAAGCATTAATATCGGAACTCATTAGTAAAGTAGATCTTGTTGCTTGACCAAATCTGCTGATAATGGTCCATTAGCTGGATGTAACAATCATTCTGGAAACGCTGTGAAACTACAATATTATTACACTATATTTTTACCTATGTACCATAAAACTATTTTTTCCGGTAAGAAATACCCTACGATACATAATAGGTAGATACTGAGTGCAATTTTACTTTTTTCCAAATTAGTTAAGTAGTTTTGATGAGAAAGCTACACTTAGCTTTTTTTATGTAATTGAATGATGTGACGAGCCGGTCGCTCGCCTGGGCCCCGTTTTATAAAGCTACAAGACTTGTACTTGTAGCCAAAAAAAAGTTAAATAATGCGTTTTATAAAGCTACAAGACAACAAGTGTACAAGCTACATTCCCGATATATTGCTTTACTCTATGAATTACAAGCACTTGTTCTTAGACCATAGACAATCCATAGAGTGTTTTCATTTTTAAAATGTAAAATCGAACAATTGTTTTGGTCATTACAAGTGTACGGAACTACAAGTTGTAAAGTTCTTTACCTGACTAAGGAGCTAGGTAAAATGAAGTACAAGTTTAGATAAATATATTGAAAGTGTATTGTATTGGTTGTGGCTCGTATTAATTAATGTTCAATTAGTTAAATTAAGTAAATATGAACTAATTATGTTTATATAATGAGAAATTCAGCTTGAGCGAAGCCCATGAAAACTGAGCGTAGCTGTATATCACAAAACCTATTAAGAGAATAGTGACTTTGGCCCAACTTTATTTATTTAAATAGCTTTACTTAAAAATAGAAACGCCCCGCGGTTTCCCCCAAAACTTAAAACTTTTCCGTGGGATTTCTTAAATTTCCGAAATAAACCGCATCTATCCCGGTAATATAAGTTCTTCTAAAAAAAGTCATCCAATTTGGCTTGAAAGCCACAACAAACAATTATATAATGTTTTCCATTTATATGTTATGTAGGGATTTAATGTAAACTTCACACCGGCTAAATTCACTAATGAATGGGAGCCAAACTAAAAAAAAGCTATTGACCATGACGTTCATTCATAGTGATGTGCAACTTCGAATTTCATAATCTACACTTTAACCTTTACTTAGTCTGTGGTCCCCGCCGTGAGGCCTCAGTGATGTTCATAGTGATGTTCATTATACTGGGTGGCGCAAAAGTAAAGACCCTA
This sequence comes from Ennomos quercinarius, assembly GCA_910589525.2. Taxonomy (NCBI): domain Eukaryota; kingdom Metazoa; phylum Arthropoda; class Insecta; order Lepidoptera; family Geometridae; genus Ennomos; species Ennomos quercinarius. Next base: position 13,803,738 of record OU342508.1, on the reverse strand, counting down.
TTTGGTTCAGCTATAACATTTTTTCTAAATTAGAAAACTAGATTTAGGTTTTTTTAAATGTATATTTGTGCCATTAAATTTCGTACCATTAGGATTTAAAGATGATGTCTTTTAAATGGTGACCTCCAGAGTTGATACACATTTGAGCCCTATTTATGACATTTTGCATAACTTGCCGTAACACTTCCTGCGATATGTTCGTTATTTCTTGACGAATGTTTTCTTTTAGAGCTGCGAGAGTCTGTGGCTTGTTCACATACACCCGAGATTTCAAAAAACCCCAAAGAAAGAAGTCTGGACTGGTCAGATCGGGTGATCTTGCAGGCCAAGGCAAATCGCCAAAACGAGAGATAACTCGGCTTGGAAAAGCGTCCCTCACTAAGTCCATAGTGTCGCGCGCTGTGTGTGCCGTAGCGCCGTCTTGTTGAAACCAGATGTGCTCCAGCCCCAATTCGTCCAAACTGGGTATCAAAAACTCACGTAACATGGTTCTGTAGCGTTCTCCAGTGACAGTTATCGCATTGCCTCCAGCGTCTTCGAAAAAATAGGGTCCGATCACTCTGTCAACACAGATGCCACACCATACAGTAACTTTTAGTGGGTGTAGAGGTGTTTCTTGAATAATGCGCGGATTATCAGTGCCCCAGAACCGAGTATTCTGCTTATTGACATGCCCTGAGAGATGGAAATGCGCTTCGTCACTCATAACCAATTTTGAAGGAAAATCATCTTGCAAAATGTCATAAATAGGGCTCAAATGTGTATCAACTCTGGAGGTCACCATTTAAAAGACATCATCTTTAAATCCTAATGGTACGAAATTTAATGGCACAAATATACATTTAAAAAAACCTAAATCTAGTTTTCTAATTTAGAAAAAATGTTATAGCTGAACCAAATAGGGTCTTTACTTTTGCGCCACCCAGTACTTGTAATTTACACTTGTAATCGATAATTGTTGTTTATAAAACGCCGTAACTAGTAACTTGTAGTTACTTGTTCTTGTAGCTGCTACAATTGTTAGCTTGTACTTGTAGCTTTATAAAACGGGGCCCTGATGTTAAGCGTCACGGCTGCCCATAACAGGTTGCAGTATCAATCTGAGCTCTAAATCAATATAGTTCCGCGTGACACTGCACTGCGCACGCCATCCCGAGACTTCACACTGTGTGATCAGATCATAAAGTCTCATTTGCCGAGTAATTTCACCAGCTACAATGCCCTTCAAACCGGAACACAGCAGTGCTTTCACACTACTGCTTGGCGACAGAATAACTGGCAAAGCGGTGGTACCTACCTAGACGAACTTTGCAGAAAAGTCCTACCACCTAGAGCTGAAAAACAAACAAAAATACAAATTAGAAATGAAATGGATAACCATATTTGGCAAATTGTATATTGATAATGTACTTACTTATAGATAACATTTTCAGATATTCTCAAGTTTGGTAAACAATATTGTTGTCAATATAGTTTACCAAACTTGCTAATCAAACTATAACTCAATGAATAGCTAATGTCTAAACTCCACACAAATATCTTGTAGCTTCGATCCATAGATTATACCAAACTTGGGAGAGCTATAAATTTAGCCGCTAAGATGAATAAATCAATACTAGAGGTAGATCACGGCTTTGCTCGCGTTTTTTCATATAAATTTTGGCACCACGTTAATTTTCTTAGGGGTTGAATCAATTAAAACCGTTTCTTAATACACCATCAGCTGGAAGACGTCCATTGCTGAACACAGGCCTCACCCATAAAACGCCACTTTGGACGCTTATAATTTATGACAAGCGTCCAAAGTGGCGTTTAATGTAATGGAGGTATGTATGTATGTGTTTTAGACGTAATAATCGCTTCTTAAGAACATACTGTTTGGTATTACTTTATACGATGCCGATTTTTAGTCCAACGCCTACCATCTTTTTTATTTCTTTATTCTAAGTAGAAGTTACAAACCCTCTATATGGGGTTTGCCATAATCACTGCGACACCAGCCCCCCCCTCTTTTCATATCTTCCTTTAGTTTCTATGAATAATCTGTGAAAAGTATTACATAAACAAATACCCGTATTTATAAACGTAAGTACCCTAACCTATCCATCATCATACAAATACATTAATAGATCACTTCTTATTAGAGATGGATATCTTCATACCCTTCCAATAATCCCCTGCGAGCTCCAAATATAATCCTCGATGACGGATAGCACATAGACCTCCTAAGTCTGTGCCTGAAGTCTAGACTTCCAGTAATAACTGCTATCCCTCCCTGCAGGCTACCTTCTACGGTCTTGAAATGGATTTTAAAGTGTAAACTACACTTACTAGGTAATAGGACTTTTCCACAGTTCGTCTAAGTCTAGATAGGTACCACCGCTTTGCCAGTTATTCTGCTGCAAAGCCGTAGTGTGAAAGCACTACTGTGTTCCGGTTTGAAGGGCATTGTAGCTAGTGAAATTACTGGGCAAATGAGACTTTATGATCTGATCACTCAGTCTAGTAATCTGATTATTAGACTGGGTGATGTCTCAGGATGACGTGCGCAGTGCAGTGTCACGCGAAACTATTGTTTTAAAGTTCCGGGTGACACTGCAACTGTTATGGGCGGCCGTGTCACTTAACATCAGGTGAACGACTAGCTCGTCACGTCATTCAATCATAGTCTCATTTGCTAGAAATTTCAACACCTACAATGCCCTTCAAACCGGAACACAGTAGTGCTTGCACACTACTGCTTGGCGGCAGAATAACTGGCAAAGCGGTGGTACCTACCTAGATGTACTTTGCAGAAAAGTCCTATGTACCACATAGTAAAAGTAGTAGCAGTAGATTATAGTCTTTTGCCCGTCTGCACTAAAGATTGACAGCTCCTAAGTTCGCACTATGACGTACCTTGCAATGTATTAAGTCTATGTCAAAACTACAACCTACAATTATTAAAACTGTATACCTCATGTTGGCTATAAATAAATGTTATTCTATTCTATTCGAACTTTAGTGTAAACGGCCTTTAAAATACATCTTGGCTGAATTTACACAGGCTAAGTGACTAATTCGATAAACATTGCTGGTTGGAGTAACGGTGTTGGATGGAAGTAACACCAAGCCAGCAATGTATATAGATTTAGCCTGTCTAAATCCAGCCAAATATAATATCGTATTCTGTCATTATGTTTTGACTGTAGATTTTTTAAACACAAACAAGGTGGACTAATCGCAACCTTCGCCACAAGACATGTTTGCAGCGTGTCTAGGCACACAATAAACATGTTTTTTGTCACGCCACGAACCTAGACGTGCCACTCCTTTGTAAAGTGCTAGAGTGTAGTACTGTTTTGTCACGGCCCTTGTGTGTTCTGTGGTCGTGTTGTGTATTTACATATTGTTAGTTTCCTTTTCAAGGCCTGTTTACACTCACCTGAAAAGGGCAAAAGAACTCTTACGTTGAGATTGCGGCGTCTGTCTTAGTTTCGCGGATGAAATGTAGTGTACAGTAACTTACCTAAACAACCAGTTTACCTAAACAAACTAATATTACTGAAAACTCGTTTACGTGTTGAAAATGATTAAAAAGTATAAAAAGTGGAACCATTTCTTTCCTTCTCGTGTAGGCAAATGTCAGCTCTGGTGACTTGACTTAACGTCTGTTGAAGACAACAGTTAGGACCGACGGCTTAATGTGTGTGAAGCATGGTAGCTCTCAGTTATAAATACCACTTTTGTATCGGTCACCCATCTAAGTAGTGACCGCAGTGAAAGTTGCTAAACTTTACCGATCGGTTAGGAACGGCTAGTCGTGCTTCGCTATGAGTATTAATACATTTCTGAAGTATTGAAAATGCTTGCTAGTAAAGCGATGCATACTGGTTCTACCCCTGGAGAGTTAAAAAAAAATAAACGTCTCACTACGCACGCAGGCAGCGTCACACGCAATAGTTAAGTTTGCTACATACATCTAACTGACTTACTTGCCAAATTAATTCAACTACAAAAAGCTTTCAACACGTAATGAAATGTCCCCGGCATTAATGTGCATTCAAATTTAATTAGTGTTTCATTTCAATCAGGCTCTGAAATAATTGATTTGTGAAATGAATTGGATTTGACCGGAGTAGAGATCGTTGTTGAATTATATATTTTTCTGAAGCATGCTTGGAAACGTGAGTATTATTATGACAACCTTCTTCAAGATAAATCGAAATTGCTGTACTGGCGAGCAGCGGCCGGCAAAAGTTGTTTGAAGATCCATATCTGTATATAAATTACATACAAAACTCATATCTGTCCTGACATGACTACTAAAGAGGTAACCCGGGGGGGGGGGGGGGGGGACTACTTAGTTTTAATTTCCGTGCATTATTTGAGAAAAGTACTATACAAGCCTTGGCCACAACTAGCCATTGATGGACTTACGTGTGTGTGTCCACATTTACACATTCGTCTATCAATGCCTCTGTTGCTGGCCGCTGCAGTAATGTACTATTATTCTATACTGGACATAGTAATTTCAATTATTAATGGTTAATGTCATTCAGTGCCTTCCAATCTGGGTAGATAGAGATCGCCAAGGATAGAAAATGGGAAGAAATTGGTAGAAACATTTTGACCAACAGTGGGGCCAGTGGGACAGAAAAGGTTGAAGAAAATTGGATACCGAAGTCAAGTGTATACCTATTGTATTAATAAAACAACTTTACTTTTTTGACTAGAAGGGTTAATTAATTCTTAAGGGTCGGTAATGTATTTTCAGCGTCCCTGGGGTTGCCAGATGTCCATTAGCGATGGTGGCCACTTACCATTAGACGTCCCACCTGCTTTTTGGTCATTCATATTTTAAAAATACTAGATTTTGAACCCATTTCATTTTGTATAAGATATTCGACTGGCCTGTTAGCTCAGTTGGTAGTAGCTCTGCCTTCTGAACTATAGGTTGTGGGTTCGATTCCTACTCAGGACAAACATTTGTGTGAGGAACATCGATGTTTGTTCTGTGTCTGGGTGTTATATTGTATTCTATGTATGTATTTACAAATAAAAAAGTATCTAAGTATTGTATCAGTTATCTGGTTCCCATAGTACAAGCTATGCTTAGTTTGGGGCTAGATGGCGCTGTGTGAAATGTCCACACGTATATTATATTATATTATTATATTATATTATATTATTATATTATATTATTATATATTATTTTGTAATGATGATGATGATGATGATGATGATGATTATTGTAGTTACCTCACTCGAAGGCCCGAGTAGTAGAATGAATTATACCGTCTGGCAGCACAAATTTCCCCCACGCAGTGGTAGAGACGGTAATTACGTTCAGTCAGAGTCAGTCATAATACCCGGGTTCGAATCCTGTTGGTTTTGTATATATTTGAGATAGGTATTTGTAATAGGCTAGTGTTCTGCTATTTTTTTTGCACAAATTAATAATAATCCTCAAAAAATAAACAATCGTGAAACCAAAAATTAATTATCTCAAAAAATGACAAAGTTACAACCATTTTAAAATAGGTACAGTTACAGAAAGAGACAGTTCAAACGTGCAGTGACGTTCTTGCTCCTGCATTCACCTCATTCGTAAGCTGTGGTAGCTTTACATACAATCTCTTTGGCATGTGACGTCACTAACGTGCATTTTCATAGTAACTGTGGGAAGCTCTGTTTTGCGAGAAAGGGACAGGCGATGCCCCCTCCAGAAACTTTAATAACACCGTGATTTATTTACCAATTTTACTATGTTTTTCAATTATTGCATTCATTTTTAACCTACTTTATGAAAATAATATTAACTTTTTAATTTTAATAGCATGACACTAGGCTATTCTATTTTTATTAAATTAGCTAGACGCAAATTACTTTAATGTCAACTGTCACAATGTAATTACATTTGCAGTTTTTTTTTTTTCTTTTATTTTGGCTCCACACTTAGTGTATTTAGCCAGTGTCAAGTTTTGTAATTTTTCATCGTATTATGGAAATTTTCACTTAAAGTCAAGTCATAGTCACAGTCAGTGTAGTCATAGTCTAGTCTAAGTCATAATCCAGTCTAAGGCATGCCCTAGTAAAGTGGTGGCAACTTTACTAGAGGCTTCTATGGAATTTTGGAAGCAACACGAAAAACCACGTTTCACTACATTATATCACTTGCCCACACTCATGCTCGTAATTCAGCACTTAATGCGTAAAACACCACCAATTTTAAACATTAACAATGGAAAAAACATAAGTTTTGTAAAATAATACAATGCACCGACGTGAACTTTTCCGCGTTCCCGCCAAAACTCCACATTTGCAGTTATTTATCTCTTTCTCTCTCCAATTTGTAACTGATGTTTTACCAAAGCACACGGTTTAAATATTAATGGCCGCTTAGAAGCCTACATATTTATGAGTGGAGCGACGGGACCTAATTCAATTACATTATGCAGTCGAATTTTTCGGCTTTCTCCGGCCAGCACTTTCCGCACGACATTTTTCCGGCGAGTAGAGATATATGGATATGGGAGCTTGGCTTTTTATTTGGCTTACGAATTGATCTCTGATTTTCGCGATGCAGTCACATATTTGTGGATTAAGCCCTATTCGAACCGACGCGTTATTCGTACCGCTGTGAGTAGCGGTAAATACCGCGCGGGACACGCGTTATTTTGTATTGAAGTTCCGTGGCTAGAGCGAATCTTGAGCGAAACTTCATACAAAATACCCGGGCGGAACCTCACGCGGTATACCGCTACCCGTAGCGGTATGAATAACGCGCTGGTTTGAATAAAGCTTTACTGTTTATTTCTACAAGTAAACCTACGAGATTTGTTGCCCGAATCAACAAATAGGAGAATCGCCAGATCCATATAATATTGGTAGGATTAGTCTTAAAACCTAACGGACTCATTTTTCTTATGTTAATGAAATCACGCGATGAGCTGGTCTTTCACCTGGATGTGCTGGTCTTTCGCCTGATGATGAGCGACACGACCACCCATAACAGTCTATATTCGTGTTTTTTTTTCCCATTTTTCGTATTTGGGTGAATTGTTTTTTCTCGTTGGTAACACTGACTGGCGCGCGACTGGACGAGAGAGGGAGTCAGGTGGTTGAGCAGGAATAGTGATCAGTCTCCTATTCTTTAGCTTGCTAGTGAAAAGCTACGGATGTATAATAAAGAATGAAGCATTAACAGAAGTTTAAGAGCTCCGGTCTGGTTTTATTTAAGTACAACACTACGAATTACAATTTACTTGTATTCCAATGTGATAAAGTCAGCTGCTGTGAGATATTTGTAAAATATTTGTGAAATATTGTGTATTTGTGTTTAGATTATTAGAAGAATACATTCATAGTCATTTTTAAGGTACCGTACCTAATGGGTAAAACGGACCCTATTATTAAGACTCCGCTGTCTGTCCGTCTGTCTGTCTGTCCGTCTGTCACCTGGCTAACAACAAATACTAAAAAACAGAATAAAATAAATATTTAGGAGGGCTCCCATACAACAAACGTAATTTTTTTGCTCGTTCTTATATATAATGGTACGGAACTCTTCGTGCACGAGTCCGACTCGCATTTGACCGGTTTTTTTAACGTTGGCCTCTACCTACTTTTACAGTGTCACCGAGTGGCAAATATGTCTGTTAGCTGGGGTGAAATTACTAGTCCCGCCTTTTAGGAATTCTTTTCATTTAATAGATCCATAACTTTGCTTCCAAATAACCTGGTTACGATGCTCTCACTGCCAATTTTCTAAAGCCCACCGCTAACTCTATTTTAAACTTCATCATCAAATTCCCCAAAACGACCCAAACACGACGAGCTTGCCCGCCTCCTTACCGTGAGATCCTAATTTGTTATGGTCCCGACGATCATTAGAAAAAAAAATAATAGTCGAAATTTAAATAACACCCGAACTATATAATGACTTTGTAAATATATAGATCCATCTATTACGACTCTAAACAAGTCTTTTTTATCTATTTTAAGTTTTTTATACAAAAATTTACTCTTAATAAAATAACTTCACCTCTCGGTATCTCTCTCTCTGTCAAAACCCCTTATTTACACAAACAACAATTTCCAACACCAAACTGTCATTTAGCTTCAATAAACACACGCTAAATTGATTAAATTGCCTTTAAAGCCTATTAAACCGCCATTTAGACACCTTGAATCCAGTTTGAACTAGTTCAAACTGCTAAAATAGTCGTTAAAAACGTAATTAGGTGGACAATATCGGCATTCCGACAAAAGTAATGTAAAAGATACTACGCTTGTCTTTTTCATGAAATTGCTGCAGTAAAAGTAGGATCGAAACGCCTTAGGAATTTTAATTGAGTCTCCAGTTTTCAGAGCCGGTTTAAGACATGAGATGAAGAGAGTTTTAGAACGTTAGTTTACCTTTCGTTCCCAAAACAGCAGCAATTTTAAGAGCGCCGATGAAAAGTTTACGTAAAGCATTGCCAAAACAGCATCTCAAAAGAATCGGTGCTAATTTGAAACTATTTTGGTACTCGTTTGGGAAAAAAAAACATTCAAATCCAATCTCAAAAGAAAACCTACGAGTTGACTTGTATTTATACGTAGTAATGAGATACTTTGTTATCAAAATACCAGGCTATCATCAATTACAAAGAGGTCTTTACCCAGACGCGACGCCATCCTATGAAACTATATACAATCTAGACGCCATCCATGCGGAATAGATGAATTTTTGAATTCTGATAGTGACACACTATTTTTTTTTTAATGCTCATGCCTACTTGGATATCTCTGCCACTGTAGCATACGCACCAACTAACCGAAATAGTGGGTGGCTTTCTGCTTACACTGGGACAATACGATTTCGAAAAAAGGACGATGTTCAAAAACTCGACTTATGCTGCAGCGAATACAATGCACTCACGTACCTTGGACTGCTCCAGCACTCGTTGAGGTTCCACCTTCGATGTTCATCAGCTAAGTCCAGAGGTTCACGCTTTGAGGGGGCACTAACACACGCGTAGTAGTTCAGTTGATTAGATTTTCCAATAAAATCCACCGATAGGGGGCGCGTGCGATGACAAGGTTTACACACACACACGAATATTGCTTAGAGCTCCGAATTATACGAGTCCGCGGTGCATGACAGTCGAAACTAGACTGCGTTTCACTGCTGCGCTCGCGAGTAACTGAACATCGATAGGTACACAAAAAAAAGATTCTATTTAGCTATATGGAAACGAAACATCCCGCCCACCAAAATGCCTATGGTATTTTCTGGTCAAACGATAAATAGGACAAGTTCAGGGACGAGGAAAGATGTCCAGTTAATTGTTACTAGAACTATAGTTTATTTAGCTTAGAAATACAATTATGATACGATAAAATATGATTGATACGATAGAGTATGATGCGATACGATATAATACGAATTGTGATATGCTATGCTACGATTTTTTGAAATGATACGATTTAAGCTAGTCCTCTATTGGTAGAGGGCATAACTTAACCAACGGTCTTTGAAGTATATGATTGTTTGCGGTTTTAACTACTGCAATCCGAGCAATCCCATCAGCACCAGGTAAAAGATTTACCACTCTGGCCAATGGCCATTGTAGGGGCGCGCGGTTATCGTCTTTGATAATCACCATCGAACCTATCTGCAACGGTTTAGAATCTTTGGTCCATTTGGCGCGTTGTGTTAAAGAATTCAGATATTCGTGTTTCCATCTGGACCAAAAGTTCTGATGGAATGCTTGTAACAACTGCCATCGATTAAGCCGATTTGAATTAATGTTTGTGAGATCTTGATCGGGGACAGCAGTTAGAGGTTCTAGAGTGAGGAAATGTCCTGGCGTTAAAACGGATAGGTCGTTTGGGTCGGAACTGATCGGGCAAAGGGGTCTAGAATTTAGAACGGCTTCGATTTGAACGAAAAGAGTGGTGAGCTCTTCGAAAGTCAAAACTTGTTCACCTACGACGCGCAGTAAAAGACTCTTCGCTGATTTAATCTGGATTTCCCATACGCCGCCAAAATGCGGAGCTGATGGAGGGTTGAATTTGAATTCAATCTTCTCCGCGCTAGAAGCCTGCTGCATTAGAGACGACAGTTGGCTTCTAGCGCCGATGAAGTTTGTTCCGCAGTCAGCGTGTATTACGTTGCAGCGACCGCGACGTGCTACGAAGCGACGTAGCGCAGCGATAAAACCGTCCGTAGACAGCGTCGAAACAACTTCGAGGTGGACCGCTTTAGTGACGAGACAGACGAACATAGGTATGCTTTGTCAATCTTGGCTCCACGGTGTGGTCCAAGCTTGATACGAAAAGGGCCGCCTATATCAACGCCCACCACCGAGAAGGCTTTGACTTGATTCACGCGGTACGACGGAAGGTCGCTCATAAACGGTTGCAATGGTTGAGGATTTGTCCGATAACAGTTGATGCATTTTGCAAGGCAACGACGGATTGCGCGTTTAGCGGAAACTATCCAAAACTGCTGTAGGAGCAAGTAGTGTGTAGTGTTGACGCCCGGGTGCAAGTAGTTACGATGAATGAAGTCAATGACTAAGAATGTTAGTGGGTGCTCAGATGGCAGAAAAGCTGGGTGCTTTTGTTCGTATTCTAAACCTGATCGAGTGATTCTGCCGCCCACCCTGAGCACACCTTGACTATCGATGAACGGATTAAGTTTTCGGAACAGTTTTGATAGCGGTTTATTCGAGTTTAAGTTATCGATTGCTTCTGAAAAAGTAATACTCTGTACGTGTTTAACGATTAGCATCAATGCGCTGTGTCGTTCAACGTTGTTGAGAAAATTGTTGCGATTAGCCCGACTCGGATTACGACAGTTGCTTATAAATCGGCGAACATAAGTCAGTACATTGACAAGTTTTTGCAGAGAGGAGAAACGACTTAACAAACTTTCGCAAACTGAAGGTTCTGTTTCAGCGATCTCGTTGGAAGTCAAAGCGACTGGCTTCCGTACTTCAGCATTCACTGTAGCCTCATCCTCATGAGATACGTTAGGCGTCTCTAATGGCCAGGCCTCGTGAGGTTTAGATAGCCAACTTGGCCCCGCCCACCACAACGAATTGTGAAGAATTTCACCGGGAAACAGACCACGCGAGCAGAGGTCGGCAGGGTTGTCGCCAGAGGACACATGATGCCAGCATTCGGTAGGAGTGATGTCTTGTATATGACTGACACGATTTGCGACAAACGTTGCCCACCTTGAGGAGTGGGAACGCAACCACGAGAGGACGACTGTGGAATCTGACCAGAGGTAGACAGCGTCAATTTTGATACGAGAGAGGTAAGTGTCACGCACGAATTTATATAAATCCGAAAGCAGAACGGCAGCGCAGAGTTCAAGTCGGGGCAGAGAGGTACGTTTCAGAGGTGCTACACGAGCTTTGGAGCATACGAAGAACACATGTGACTTGCCTGATGCATCGGTCACACGCAGATAGATGACTGCTCCAAAGGCAACTTCAGAACTGTCACAGAAGCCGATGAGTTCATATGATTGTGCATCTGCGCAGGTGAGTTGACGAGGTACTCTGAGCTGAGTTAATAACGTTAGTTGTTCTTGATAAGTGTTCCATGTACGGATGACCTCATCAGGAGGAGTTTGATCCCAGCCAACACCGAGAATCCAGAGCTTCTGGATCAAGCATTTAGCTTGAATTGTAATAACTGAGAGAAATCCAAGGGGATCAAAAATCCTAGCGACTTCACTGAGGATAGAGCGCTTAGTACATGGCCGATCTGATGGTTTGATCTCGAAAAGGAACACGTCTGACGTAGGATCCCATTTGAGACCCAGAACTTTCAAGGTCGGTGTTTCGGTGTTATCAAGCGATACGGAACCAGATAAACAGTCCTCGCTGGGAAGATCGGATAAAAGCTGAGGATTATTACTGGCCCATTTTCTAAGTTGAAAACATCCACGTTTGAAAAGTGCGATGGTTTGCGATTTTGCTTCTTGAGCGACTTCGAAAGAAGAGAATCCGGTGGTGACGTCATCAATATACACGTCTAACAAAATGATTTGTTTCGCGAGAGGATACAAATCTCCTTCGTCTTCAGCGAGCTGTCGTAAAGTACGGCAAGCGAGATACGGAGACGAAGCTAATCCATAAGTGACCGTGTTTAGACGATATTCTTGAAGGGGCTCGCTGGGCGAGGTCCTCCAAAAGATGCGTTGATAGTCACGATGGTCGGGCGATATTAAAATTTGACGGTACATTTGACGAGCGTCTGCCATGAAAACGACGTTATGTTCTCGAAAGCGCAGAAGAATGTCCAGAATATTTGGTTGCAGTTTAGGACCGATGAGCTGCGTTTCATTTAAGGACTGAGCGTTATAATCCCTAGCGGAGCCGTCAAAAACTACGCGTAGGCGTGTCGAGGCTGAGTCCGGGCGTAAAACGCAGTGATGGGGAATATAATATCTTCCAGTGCTCAACTCATTAACTGGAACCAACGACATGTGACCGCTTTCGATATAGTCAGACATAAAATCTGCATATTGCGACTGCAAGTCAGGGTCACGTGACAGTCTTCGTTCAGTAGCGTGAAATCTTCGCAATGCTACATCACGAGAACCTTCGAAAATGGGCTCAGAACTGTCCTTGAAAGGGATGCGAACCATGTATCGTCCAGAATCATCGCGAGAATGATCGATAGTAAATTTTTGTTCGCAAAGCGATTCATCTGGAGTCAGCCGTGATGTATTCGGTAGGGAATCTAATTCCCAGAAACGTTGTACCAACGAATTTAGATCGTTATCGATATCTGGCAATGTATGCAGAAGAGTACTAGCAGATAGGCATGTCTTGCCTAAGAGTAGCCAACCAAAGATTGAATTGAACGCGGTAGGTTGGTTGACACCTCCCTTTATATGTTGGTTAAGCACAGAGTCAGCGAAAATATCTGCAGCGAACAACAAGTCGATAGAACCCGGAATATCAAAACCAGGGTCGGCTAACGGCAGCGATTTAATATGTGACCAGCCCGATGTGTTTAATTGCGCGATAGGTTGATCGCCACATATTTTGGGAAGAACGTGCATGTCCAAGTTGTATAAAACTCGACCGTTTGTACCGACACCACAAGTGACGTCACCGATAAGTGGCGCGGCGGCTTCTCCCAGTCCACACACGTTCGCGTTCGCCTTAACCATTTTTAAGTTTAATCGCTTCACTGCAGATTCGGTAATAAAATTGCTTTGACTTCCCGTGTCGAATAAAGCACGGAACGATTGCATATTGCCTGAAGCATCCTTAACTTGCACAATAGCAGTTGCCAGCAACACAGTAACGTTCGATTGTGACCTTGAAACCAACGACGATCCGAGGTGGTTAGATTCGATGTTAGAGTTATCGCGATGGAGTAAGGTGTGATGTTTACGTTTGCATGTGCGGCACGAAAATATCGATTTACAGTTTTTTAATAGATGAGATGGCTTCAAACAATTATAGCACCAGTTTTTCTCGTTAGCTATTGTCATGCGTTCGTCAAAAGATTTTTTAAGAAAACTTTGACATGATAAAATTGAATGAGATTCATTACAGTAAGAACATTTACCTGCATACGAACCGGTTTTATTATCACTCTCATTATATTGTTCATCAGTCGCAGCAACGAGCGTGTGCGACAACATGTTGGCGCGCTTAGGTTGCGGCTGCGCTGGCGGAATCTTAAGCGCAGGCTTAATGACTTTGTACGATTCGGAAAAGTGCGTGTCGCGTAACAGAGCCTCGCACTTAGATCGCAAAAAACACTTTAACTGATCATAAGACGGAAGTTCGACATAAGAGTATTTTTCTTCAAAACTACGGCGCAAGTCCTTATCCAGTTTCGATAAAATGTGATAAACTAAAATAAAATCCCAGTGCGCAATAGGCAAGTCAATTGTTTTTAAAATACTCAAATTCTCTTCAAAAAAGTCCAGCGATTTTTGAAACTCGCGCGCATTGCTGCTTTTAAAATCAATGTTTAATATATCCCGCCAACATGTAAAAGCTAAGGTGCGTTTACACTTATAGCGAGCGACAAGCGAGTGATACGCGTCGCGATAATGTTCGTGAGTCATGGGAAATGCTCTGACTACTGATAACGCATCGCCACTGAGAGAAGAAATCAAATAATGAAACTTCTCAGTATCATTAAGTGATGTGGATTGATGTATCAACGCGTTAAAAGTATCGAAGTACTCAGGCCAGTGTTTAATGTCACCAGAAAATTGAGGAAGTGAAATTTTCGGTAAACGAATATTCGATGATGAAGGTGATGAAGATGATAAGCCGTGCGGTTGTGGTGATTCATGTTTCGTTAAGCTACGGTGAATTGACAAAACTTGATAATACATTTCGTCGAAACGTTCTTGCACGTCACCTTCATAATCATCATCTCCCGAGTCATCATCAACAAGTTCCATGATAGCAAGATGTGCATCTTCAAAGCTTGCAGCGATTTGTTTTACTTCCTGGTGATAAGACAAAAACAAGTCGCGCTGTAAACAATCATTCATGCACGACTCACCTATCTCTAAAGCCTTAGCTAGTCGTTTATAAGCGATAGTTCGCTTTCTACGTAATGATGGTAAATCTTTAATTGAATACTCGACTTCTACAAATTTAGGCTTTGATAATTTCCCAAGACTCTGTCGTTTACGAGTTGAATGTTTACTTAAGATAGGCATTGTTTCTTATTTGTTAAAGTTCGTCTTAAATTAAAACTTATCTTTTACTAAAAGTTACAAGTTAAAAATGACAACGATAATAAACTAAAAATAACAAGTTCAATTTCAACGTTATTATAGTAGTAATAAACAGTTAGAATTTGTTCACGGAGTTACGACCTTGTTATTATGCACTAAAAGTACAACTCACCTAGCAAGTGGACGCGACTTTTACCGATGAATGTATGAAAATTATTAAAAGTACACGTAAACCTGCGTGATAGATTGTACACGGCAAGTGCTCAGCTACGCACGGAATGTTGAGCCGGGCGTGGTCGCGACTCAGTACGATGAATGCGGCGTTTATTTTTCTACCCTACGGTTTTGAGAAAAAAAATAATATTAGATAAGTTTACGATTTTAACTTATGATTTAGGTATTGAAACTATGTTATTAAGTATGCAAGAAAGATAAGGTTTGTTTGTTACGATTGGGATGTTGAAACTATTGTAAGTCGATGGAATTGAGCACCGATAAATATTAGTGATTGCTCAATTAGTTCTTACAATAACTCCCGATTAATTATGTGTGTGTATAGAATTGAACTCTATTCGATGGTGATAGCTAGTGAACGTTTTAAAATAATATACGTAGGTAGGTAGGCACGATATCTTTTACGATTGAATGATGATGCAATAACTTAGAATGCAGTAAGTTTGTAGTTATGACCGATGGGTTTACGTATCCTAAGCTAACAAACACACTACGATTATGACCAGAAATACCATACGCATACTGATATAGGAGAAACTTCCCTGGTTTCGGCACCATTAAGATGTAGCATACGCACCAACTAACCGAAATAGTGGGTGGCTTTCTGCTTACACTGGGACAATACGATTTCGAAAAAAGGACGATGTTCAAAAACTCGACTTATGCTGCAGCGAATACAATGCACTCACGTACCTTGGACTGCTCCAGCACTCGTTGAGGTTCCACCTTCGATGTTCATCAGCTAAGTCCAGAGGTTCACGCTTTGAGGGGGCACTAACACACGCGTAGTAGTTCAGTTGATTAGATTTTCCAATAAAATCCACCGATAGGGGGCGCGTGCGATGACAAGGTTTACACACACACACGAATATTGCTTAGAGCTCCGAATTATACGAGTCCGCGGTGCATGACAGTCGAAACTAGACTGCGTTTCACTGCTGCGCTCGCGAGTAACTGAACATCGATAGGTACACAAAAAAAAGATTCTATTTAGCTATATGGAAACGAAACAGCCACTAATAAACCTTAGTTGAATGTTAATTGTCAGTATATTTGGCTTACAGTTCAGAAGGCAGGCTAACTACTAACTAAGCTATCAGAGCAGTCTCTCTAATTATCTACTCCAATTAATATTTCCCGCTGTCTCTTTTGACTTGTGATGCTGAAATAACTAAAGCTCCTGAAACAAGACGGCTCCCCGAAAATATGGCGCCATTAATACAAAAATTCACTGTTTTTCCTTCCACCCAGTAACGGAGATTCCTTGAAATATACCTTTTTAGCTAAAATTTTCGGGCCGTCAGATTTTATGAAGATTTGAAATATTTGAACGCATTAAAGTTGGTATAATAGAAGGATTAAATTATATCAGCGGAAGAGGGAGTATTTGGAGCTTACCCGCCCTTTTAAATAACACTGGTATTTGTTTGTTTGCTTACAAATATTTTTAATATAAATTATGTGAAAACAATCCCTACTAATATATAGGTATGGTACAGATGTAACGTTATTATGTTTTTTTTTGTTTATTTGTGTGGTTTTTACGCCAAAACGGCTCAACCAATATGGATGAAATTTTTCATACAGTCGAGATCAGCATAGATACCTATTTTTGGTTTTGGATAATTGAGAGTTCCCCCACTGACAACTGATGGGGAAGAAAGGTTCTCGAGTGGAGACCACAAACGGGAAGACGCAGCGTAGGCCGGCCCCCACTCGGCGGACCGACGATCTGGTGAAAGCTGCGGCGAGCGGATGGATGCAGGAGGCGAGCAGCCGCTCAAAGTGGTGCTCTCTGGGGGAGGCCTATGTGCAGCAGTGGACGTCTTCAGGCTGTTGATGATGATGATGATGAAGAGTTCCCCCGGGAAAATGGTTAAACAGCGAGTGACTACGGAGTGCGAGTAATTTCTAATAAAATATATTAGACATAAATACTAAGGTGGAAAGACTACTCCAAGCTTTGTTACTACCTATAACCACAGATTAATCCTGATGGTAAGTACATTAACCCAGGTTAATGTCCAGCGAACGGGCAGCAGCATTCTCCTCAGTAGGTACCTACATTTAAATCTTCTGCGATCACCAAGCCGCCTGCCAACCGTGGTGAATAAATCCCCTCCTCTGTTAAGCGTCCAAAGTGGCGTTTTATGGGGGAAGCCTGTGTTCAACAGTGTATGTCTTCCACTACTGATGTGATAATGTGATGTGAATTAAATTAATGTGAAGTCGATGATGTAATATGAAGTCCTGTATAACCGAATTATTTATCTCGCTCGCGCATTGCGACATTTTTAAATATTTAAAGTAGGTAACTGAGTTTACTTACGAAAAATCTGGCGAAACTATGTTCTCATGAATATTAAATTACAAATGTTCAACAAAAATACAATATTAATCCAAACAAGATTTCATACTAAAAAACAGTATAGACTGAAAAAAAGCTTTGATACTGTCGTATTTATGAAATTTTGTTTGTATTTGACCAAGCAAACGAAGTGAGCGATAGTCTCTACTTCAACTCGCCTGTTTTGCTTTCGTCTGTCCGGATGTACGTACTCGCATACAGGACGCATTTTTCAACGAAACTTGACGAATCTTGCTTTACCCGTTCAACGAGTTCAAAGTTCTTTTCGTCGTCGGCGATTTTTGATTGGAGTTGTATTTCTGCCAAAAAGGGGGGAAGTTTTTTGCAGCGTCATCTGTCGGGCAATTTCGATAATATTTGACAAAAACATTGTGTATTTGATTTTCAATAAGTGTTTCAAATATGAACAAAATCGGTCAAGAGGTTGTCGTAGGTATACCGTAAGGTCTGACTTCGGGACATACTAAGCACTATAAACACCATACCGTGTTGTTCCAGTGGTGTGAGAATATTACCACCCTATCTCTTTCCATGGATACGGCAAAAGTCGGCTAAGAGCCGTACCTATATCTAGAGCATGGGCAGCAGCATTCTCCTCCAAAATCTTCTGCGATCAACCAGCTGCCTGCCAAGCGTGGTGATTATGGCAAACCGTTCCTGTGATAAGCATCTAAAGTAGCGCTTTATGGGGTGTTGATGCGATTATGCACAGACTGAACACAATTATTGTCGCAAAAACGTTTGTGCTCGCGAGGTCTATTGTTCGCAGAACTATGTACTTAGTAATATGTCACAATGCGCGAGTAAGATAGAGGATTCACAAAGCTTAGGTGACTATACAATGGTGAGGGCTAGGCTCCAGAGCTTAGAGCACCGTCGTAAAGGTGCAGCCTATCAGTGTTCTACAGGTTACATTTCGGAGTGTGCTGCGGAGTTACACAATCTAATTCCACCATATCCATTTCACCATCGGACGACAAGACGAACAGCTAGAGGCCATCCGTTTATGGTTGATATTCCTTCGATGCGCACAAAGCGGTCTGGACATTTATAATCCTATAGCAGCGAAGGAATGGAACACTTTACCAGCGTCTTTGTTTGCCGATAAGTACAATCTGGAGCTCTTCCAAGTCGCGAGTGAATATTTATCTTCTAGGCAAACATGTATCATCGTAGACCGCGTCGTCACTTTCCATCAGGTTAGATTGCGGTCAAATGCGGGCCTATTTAGTTATTAAGAATAAATATAGAGGATTCGCGAATGTACGAGCCTTAAGCTGAAATAGATGCTATTTCTTTTCTAGTTTGTACTATTATAGAAATATTTGTTTTTATTTTTTTTTATCTGAATATTCCCAGATCGTCACTGAATATTACACAGAATCAAGAGCAATAGCACAATTAATACCAAAAAAAAAACCTACTGGCATTTAAGTAAAGTAACGTAAATATTTATTTTATGAAAGTATGCTTTAGTTGCATAAAATAAATATTCTACACAAAATTTTCGGTCTTTTCAAAACTACATCGCTCTTTACAAATAACGAGGTTCCAGAGTTCCAGAGCGTCCAAGCACTATATTTTCTTCCCATCTCGGGCACACCAAAATACTCTTATTTGCTTAACAAAACGACACTTTTAGTAGTAAAATTCACAGCGGTGCAGTAAATTCCAGTAAAAACTAGTTTTCAAGTGTCAGCTAGTACCGCGTGACCTGGTTATGGCCGCCTGGAACCGGTTTGGGGCGGTTTCAGCTCGTTATAGATGCCAAAACTGGGCTTGAGGCACGTACTTCTCAGCTCATCTTACAGTTGCGTTGAAACAATTAATTTTCTGTTCGTTTTAATTAATCTTGTAGCTTCTTGGTGCGGATAAAATTGAAACATTATATATTCTTGGCTTTTTTTAAAGTTGCCGTTGTTTCTTAATTAGCATATCCTGCCTTTTTAGATCCGTTATATGGCCATATTACTTTGGGAGAACTAAAGTAACCGATAGAACTCTTAGAATTAACAAGTTGAAATGGCAATGGGCAGGCCACATCACTCGTAGAACTGACAACCGATGGGGAAGAAAGGTTCTTGAGTGGCGATCACGAACCGGAAGACGCAGCGTAGGCCGGCCCTCACTTGGTGGACCGACGACCTGGTGAAAACTGCAGGGAGCCACTGAGGCAAGCAGCCGCTCAAAGTGGCGCTCCGTGGAGGAGGGTTATGTTCGGCAGTGGATGATTTCAGGCTGATGATGATGATCATGATTACTTTGGGAGTCATATTTGGATGCATAGAACGTTTAATTGCGACGCACGCTATTGCGATTTTTAATTTATAAATGTTTCTATTAAATTTTACCAATATTGCATTACCGCCGCTAAGCGGAACAATAAACAAAACTAAGTCTCACAACAAACATGTAAAGCTAACAGCAATTTCTAGGGCTTATAGCGTTGTGCTGTCCTAAGAAAACACTCGAAATGAGGTCACCCTACAGTGTTGCCACGTATCGAAAGTTGTTGCCATGTATCGTGGGTGTAGCCATTCCATTGGGAGCAGTTTTGGCTTCTATATTAAATCAATCCAAGTCCTTTCGTATATACGAAGATTCAAAATTTTTTTTTGGCCCGACTAAACACAAATATTTTTTTATAATAAACTTGGAAAATAGTCCCTTTTTATGTGATTTTAATTAAAACTCATCAGAGTCTAGATTTCATGTCCTATTACCACTATACTTGCCCCTTTCCTGCTCCTATTAGTTAAAATCAAAGGTATCACAAATCCCTCTTAACTATCCAGAGCCTGCAATGATATCGTGTATTTATCGTGTTATGCTATTACTTTAATACAATTTGTACTCTTGCCAGTTTCCTGCGAATTACTTTGCAAAGATTTTGTATTCTTCTTCTTCTTCTCGTAAGCAAGCAGGAATGTTTAGGCCGCCCAAAGGCTTCTGACTTGGCTTAACGACTATTGTCTTACAACAGCCAGGACTTACGGCTTAACGTGCCCTCAAAAATACGGTAGCGCTCAGTTGAAAATACCACTTTTTGCTTTATCGGTCACCCATCACAGTTGTGACCGCAGTGAACGTTGCTTAACTTTACCAATCGGTTAGACATGGCTAGTCGTGCTTCGCTATGTATTTGTGTTGTAAAAGGAAGGCTACAATTTTTCGGAACCTGCCATTATTCTGGACTCAATGACCGGAACATAAATTATTATGATTCGCTTTTAAATGGAGAATCAATAGAATCTTACAAACTAGCACCAATTCTGAGTTAAATATTTGTAGGTATGATTCTTAACTTGAGGAGAGGTTAGCTGAGGTGAGTACTACAAAACACCCGAGAGCATGGAAAAACTACAGGATGCAAGCGTATTTTAATTATTCCCTGTTCTATGCCCATCATCAATGGTGCCATAACAATGCTAATTGCTGAATAAGATGCCTACAACATCCGCAGGCCTCACAAGTTTATTTTAATAACCGAGTGCTTCAATCTCCACCCCAAGAAAACCTCTCCACTCAACTTTCTGCACTAGTAGAGTTACTTTAAAATTCATAGAACAACCGTTCTATTCACCCACGTCTATGTATAACATAGTATACATCTGAAGCCCTCGATATCAATATCTTGTGGATATCCAGCCTCGAGGGAGCCGACTCGTACCATTCACCCGTTCGTCTGGAAAACATATCGAGTAGGTAGAGATGTCTGCTCCAAAAAGATGCCGATGACGAGGCTTATTCAGAATTAGCCGGATATTTTTTCTTAAAAACAGGGGGTGCCTATTGAAAAGAGTACCAACTGCTTTTAGTAACTCTCTAGGAATTGCTCACAAAAGCAGTACCTATTTTACGTTAAGGACTTGTGCAAGGCCAGCGTGAATTCAAGCCAAAGTCACAGAATAGATATATAGTACCAGGCCAAAGCGGGGATGAGCCAGGGAGACGCAGCGTCCCACTAGGTGGGCTGACAACCGTCCCATCACGAGGAGCTGATGGATGCAAGAAGCAAGCAGCCGCTCAACGTGGCGCCCTGTGGGAGGCCTATATGTTCAGCAGTGGATGTCTTCAGGTTGTTGATGATGCTGCATTGGCCGTGTGGTCGGCTTAAGGGCTTGTGCAAGGCCAGCGCGAATTCAAGCCAAAGCCACAGAATAGATGTATAGTACTAGGCCAAAGCGGGGATGAGCCAGGGGCCGAGCGGCAGGGGTGGTCTAAGTTAAAATGGTTCCAACGCGCAATAGTTTAGGTAATTTATTATTACACTGAATATAATGGGAATTTTAAAAATCCACTATACATAAGCCCTTCATTATATTTAGTTCAACTACTACACAAAGTTTCATGATCTTATTTAAAGTATTCATTGAATAATCACTGTTTATTTGTACGGTTTGGAGGTAACTTTGTAATTTTTTTCTATCGAGAAAATTTTATTAATTCGTGTTTTCACTATACATTTGCAGTAGCATTAGTCCTGAACTTTACCATATATTAATTTCAATGTCATTGTTGCTATATTGTTGACAGGACACTGCTTCAAGCTAAGCCATTTTAAGCATTTTGGCGTTGTATTGGCTCTTAAGCTTATTTTGTATTTCTACTTGTTCATGTTTTGATATTTCATATTTCACATGGATAAAACAGAACTCGTTTCCGTCTATATTATTAACTGTCATTGAACATAATTACGAGATTGCCGGTATTGATTACATTTTTCTTATAAATGAATTATAGATTCATTTACAGTAATCGAAATAGATTTCTTTACTCTTATCCACAATCTATTGCACACACATTACACGTTGCATTTGCATCACATTATTTTTAAAAACTTTGATCTGTTTATTCTCACATACTTCACATGTATGCACATTGCACGTTTTACCGGTAAGTTGTTTTTTTATATTTACAAACCAAAAGAAAGACGACTTCTATATAGGATGTGCTAATTATGACTTCCAGTCCGGACAAATATCTAAAAAGGCATATCCATCTGAAGGACGTGTCACAACCCTAACTACAGATATAAGTAGAAATGAGCACTTGCGATTGAAAAATCGAGGTTGCGGATCGTATCGCCTGAAAAATGGCGTCGGTGATTAAATGGGTCAAACTATTTTTATGGCAACACACATTAGTATCCTACAGATAATATTGGGTATTAAAGATAATAAGTCCCCGTGCATCTCTTGCTGTGTAGTGCCGTAAGATCCGGCTAAAGGGATTAAGTATCCAGAGAATGGGCAGCATTCTCCTTAAACCGCGGGGAGCCGATGATGTAGGAGGCGAGCACCCGCTCTGTGGGAGGCCTATGTTCAGCAGTGGACGTCTTCAGGCTGTTGATGATTCTCCTTGACAACAAAGGAACCCACCAAGCATGGTGATTAAGGCAAAACTAATGGGGGCGGCCTATGTTTAGCAAAAAGACTGATTATGTGACGTTTACTACTATATTTGATTAGCCACTAATAATATAGACAATAAAACATAAAATTTCAATTAAACACAAAATCGTTATATCTACACCAGACTAGCATAAAGATAAACCTTAATAAGGTCCAATAAAGTATTATTTCAGGGTTCCTAAGTTATTTAGTATTCAATTTGGCTTAGTCGGTAGAGGATTTTAGCAAAATGTATTCTATATTTAAATTTATGTTAGAACTATTAATATGTAGAGCTAATATTTATGTACAAATGCACGTAAATAAATAAAAAAAATAAAGAAGCCGCGAGATTACCCTAACTATAATAACTATAACCATCTCACGAACACAAACTTACATAAAAAATCTTGTAAAATAAAGCAAACAATAACCAAAAATACATTGTGTTTTATGGCGTGTAAAAGTAACAATAACATTGCTCTAAGGTTTGTACGGAACCCTCTTCAAAGTAACACGTTCGCGCTTGACCGCTTCTATATTAAGAAAACGTGCAAGACAAGTGTCTATACATTTCGTGAAAGCACAGTATGAGCAGTATGTCAAGTCTACTTCTTAGTAAATAAATAAATAAAAATAAATAAAATTAGTATTTTTGTGACAGTTAATAGTTTAGTTTTAGTTAAATAAAAATAATTATTGCCACTACAACACAAACAAAGTAGAGCGTACCATTACAGCTTATAAAAGTTAATTATAATGGAATTGTAGGGCAATAGGGGTAACTTCAGCATGTGCAATGTATATGTTATCCACCATCGCGTGGCCATAAATAGGCACACAGTCATGCCCAGACATTAATCAGTTTACCACCAAATACCCAATTCTGTTACTGTGTAGCCGGTGTTGTTAGATTGAATGGTTTTTTTTTTATATTTGGACTGTCATATGACTGTACCCATGGCGTGTACCCGGGTCACTAAAAGTACTAAAACACCCTTCAGACACCAGATTTTGTTCGCTTGTAGTAACAATAACTACAGACAGCCCGTAGATTCACACACTTTTCTCCAAATAGCGTTAACATCTTAGAATTGAAATTAAAGTCAGTCAATTCCTAATAGTCAGTTAATTTTTTTTGGTTCTCGAGAGGCGACCACGAACCGGAAGACGTACGGTGCGTCTTCCGGCCAGCCCTCCACTAGATGGACCGACGGCCTGGTCAGAACCTCAGAGAGCCAATGGATGCAGGAGGCAAGCAGCCGCTCAAGGTGGCGCTCTATGGGGGAGCACTATGTTCTGCAAGGGACGTCTTCAGTCTGATGAGGTGATGAGTCAATTCCTCAGGACAAAGCCTTTGTGTTAATAAAAGCACTAAAGATAGATGATTAAAAAAGGATATTTCATTTATTAAAAAAAATATTCCACCGTCACGCGCCAATCAAAACAGCAATAAAATTGGATAAACTTACAAAAAAAAGCGTCGATAACAAATATAAAGAGTTGAGCTACTGCAATCGTCGATACTATAACAAGTCTGAAAGAATTGTGGCGCTATGTGTGACTTATCTAATTCGGGCAGCTTGTATCTGGAGTGATCAATCAGGAGGATAAATTGATAGGAGAGGGTCTTTCTTTCGGAGAGTTTACGGAACTTCTGGAAGTCATTAGATGCTGATTCGTGAATTGAGGTCACTGTTTTGACGTAGAATTTTCAGGTATACGTAGTTCTATTAGATAACTGAGATTACGAGAGGTCGTAATGGCTTTGATGAAATAGTAATTTGTATCCTATTTGGGGGTGGTAACGCCTGCACTGACGTTCCCACATGGGGTGTACTATGCGTTTCTCCTTACCAGTATTTACTCAAGCCAGCCCAGCTCTTCTATATCAAATTCAAATTCAAATTTAAATTATGTTTATTGTAACATGAACGGCATACCTACCAATTATACATATTACACAATAATACATAGATCAACATACAATTATTATATAACGGAGCAAGGCCTTGAGCTGCTGGCACAACTGCAGTGTTACAATTACCAGCTCCAGCCATCATTATTAATATACGAGTGTAGTATTCTTAGATAGTCTGTATCAAGTTGGTACTCTCTTACTCTATGGTTTTTATGTCAATAATATGTAGTCTGTGGATTATTGAATTAATTAATATTATTGAGTGACTGATTGTATTTTGATATGCTGGTGGAATAATAATATTGTAATAAGAGAGTAAACAACATTATGAGGAATCTACGTGTTTTTATCATCATGATCATCATCAAGATCCCCAACAGCACAATACTTCAGAAGTGGGATGTTGGACCGAAAGACGCTGCCGCCGCGCCGTGGCCGTAATATGCATGGACAAGGAAAGGAAACAGGCCTGCACAGGTCAACGAAGGTGAAAAGTCTATGAATGAAGAAACTACGGAAAATATCCAAGATTTTTCTTTCTGCGGCATGAAAAACGGCAATCCTCCAACAGACGAATAATTATGGTGACCGACTCGAAAAAGCAACCGACGCCCAAAACAACATCAACAAACAACACAGACCAGGTACAAGTTTTTTTGCTTTTAGAAATTCATGTCATCTAGGTACATTTAGGTCACTGCTGTTTTAGTGATCGCATTTGTGGCAGCCGCAGTAAAATAATATCCAAACCGTAAATGATTTGCAGTTTACCTACCTGCATCAAACTTATTGGGTTACAGTTATGGCTGTAAGTGGTACATTAGTAAACTTTAACTGTCTCTGCAGAATTAAAAGGTTATGTAGGGGCTTGAAAAATATATGTGTACCTACACTACAAACACACAACATCAATTTCAACAACTTTAATTATCTGTAACTACCAGTTGAATGCTATCATCATAATACTTACTGGGTTGAGTAAATATCTATAAAAATGGACAGTATTGATAAATGCCACAGGGTGCCAGTGTTTACTAACTTACGCAAGTAGGTATATTGTAGGTGCATTGGTACTTAACGACTAGAAAAAAAAATGGATTCAAATTGGCAGGCAGTCCTACCTATTTCTAGTGCACACCTGAACATCTCTTGACAAAGAAAAGATACAATATATAGCATACTTATAAGTTTCATTATGTAAAGGTCATTATTTCAATATGCAATATGATGCAGAAAGTACCTATGATGGTGGCAATTAGTTTTAATTGCAGTAGACGAAGTTAATACCTTCATCAGCATAAAGAACATAAATTACCTAGCAACCTAATTTGTTAGACTATAATTATACTGTGTGATTATAATATACCTGATGTACAAATACAATACAAAAATACTTTATTAGAAAGAAAGAATGGTAAAACTGTGGTAAAACGGTAACAATATGGTATTCTATATAATGCCTTAGCCAAAATACTGCCAAGTCAACTACAACCTAAAAATTTAGGAATGATAAAGGAACACTGTAAACATACAATAAAATTAAGACAAAAGTACAATATAACTATATATAACTCTTTATTATATACCACAAAATTAATTAATATTACATAACAACTAATACTAGATATTACAATGGGCGGCCTTATCACTAAGAGCAATCTCTTCCAGACAACTTTTGGATAAAGTAATAAAAAAGTAAAATTTTCAACATCGCTAACTGCCAAACTTAGGCATGCGACTACATGTAAATATCCAAACTTACGCACCGCGAGAAAATACTATTAGTCTTCAAACCAAGAGTGAACAGGTACCTTTTAAACAACCGTGGTAAAACATCCTGAACCGCATCATCACTTACCTTCAGGTGAGATAGCGGTCAACCGCAAGTCTATCAAACAAAAATAAAACTGTGTGACTTTGTGATATATAGAACTGTGTGATCTATATAAAACTGTGTGACTTTGTGATATATAGAACTGTGTGATCTATATAAAACTGTGTGACTGTGTGATATATAGAACTGTGTGATCTATATAAAACTGTGTGACTGTGTGATATATAGAACTGTGTGATCTATATAAAACTGTGTGACTGTGTGATATATAGAACTGTGTGATATATAGAACTGTGTGATCTATATAAAACTGTGTGACTTCGTGATATATAGAACTGAGTGATCTATATAAAACTGTGTGACTGTGTGATATATAGAACTGTGTGATCTATATAAAACTGTGTGACTTCGTGATATATAGAACTGAGTGATCTATATAAAACTGTGTGACTGTGTGGCACACTATGCAATAAGCCATGAACGGCAATATGAAAAATAATCAAAGCTGTGTGACCAATATTGACACGGTGGTGTATCAACACCATACAAGAATACCCTGTCTGTGTGACACACTCTAGATACAAAAAGGTAAACTTGGCTTAAAAAAATGTGAAGCTAAAATACTGTGCGATCTACAATTAGATCTGTGTGAGTTCTGTATGATTTACCTTACCAAATAGATCAGTGTAAGTTCTGTGTGATCTACATTACCAACTAGATCCATGTAAGTTCTGTTTGACCTACACTACTTAAAAGATCTGAGTGTATAGTGTGATCTACAATACTCACTAAAATCTCTGTGATCTATATTCTATATGGCATTCATGGCCAATAATATGTGTGATATCTAATATTTCAAGCAAAGATTGGTGTGGTTTATGTTGCCAACAATATCTGTCTGATCCATATTACCACCTACGTCTGTGTGATGTATTTATTCGACAATACCTACAAGACCTATGTGATAACCCTCTACTGAAACCTAGCTCAAATAAGCTTCTTGGCAAACACAATAAAAATGTTATGGTCTTAATTATCACTTATATTAAAAAAAAAAGGAAAACCCCGTGAATAATTTCAAGAAAAACTCGACAACTGGTTACAACCGAATAACCTATCTCTGTTACAAAGATAAACATTAGAAGTGGATCCAACACTGGTTAAAGACACACCAGCAGTCATGCTGCTCATCTATTAACCAGTAATAATAATAATATAACAATTTTGCTTTTAGGAATGTTCTTTTGCTTCCAGAAATATTTATAATAGCAGTTAGAACTTAAATAAAATAGAAAGATAGCTACGTTTTATTTGAGTACCTTATAAATACTTCAAACAATCATTATGCTATTAATTATTTGGTCAATATAGTCATAACGAGATTTCGCCTTAAGCGATCTAGTCATACCTGCTGTTTAGTCATATTGAGATGTAGTCCTAAAGCTCCTAACCCATCCACATTTAAGGATACACTCAACAGTGAAGGTAGTAGGTATCATACATATAGGTAAATAAGTACCTGGCTAGGCCACTTGGCTAGGTATGTTATTGAGAAAGTTAAATTGTAATAATGTACAGATTAACTTGCAAATAAAAAATTGAATCACAAATAGGATTTGAACCCGCATCTATCAATGCAGAGTACTCTAAGCAGGGGGTACAGCTATAAAAATCATAAATATTGTGTTAATATATTTTTTCTATCCGACTCAAGATATAGTTACCTAGGTACTCAATGGTATATTAAGTAGTAAAAAAATAAATAAATAATAATATTTGGTATGCGTATGCACTTCTACATACTCTGACTTTCTTTACATCGGCATGATGGAAATAGTAAATCCAAACCTAGGTGATTTTAACAAATACTAAAAATAATATAATATGATTAAAAAAATAATATTATCTTATCAAAGTTCAAGACTTTCAATGGACTGAAACATTCTCTGACATATCAGGAATCTCTAATATGTATTATGTGCTGATAATACATCTGTAAAACCTATAAGTACACAGAGGATAATTCAGGGAAAATATTTTTTGATTGAGTAACACTAAAGTAAAAAAGTAATACTCCCCATATAAAAATGTCATTTTAAGAATGCTAGTAATAATTACTACTAAAAAAATCTATTAATTATGACTATAGATACAATTACCTATGACTAATGCTGATAATATACAGTAACCTACATACCCTGTGCCTTAGCATACATACCTATACCTACTTATTAAAAATCAAAATTTAAGTAATAGGACATAGAAATAGTGTTATTCCTCTATGCAGTAGGGTAAAATAGAGACAAAAAAATCTGTTAGTAGGTATTTACCCAACATTTGGATCAGTGCAAATTCGTAAAGAATTGATTATACCTCTAATATGATACTATGACATCCAAGAAATGAATTTAAAAAAATACTTTTCACCATCATGATAATGTTGTAGCCAATAGACCATTTTTAGCAAATGTGACCAAATACTAAATTGAACTAAGATTTATTATAAGTAAATGATTATAAAATACACAAAAGGTTATAGATACTCAAATATTGAAAACCTGTTATCATACTACTAGGTACCTACTTAAAGTACTACTTGCACATGAGAAAAAAAAATAAGGGAAAGCTATCTTATGCTGATCAGATAAGTGATGGGTTTGATAAATTAATAAACTTTAACACAAATAACTAAACACTTGTGCTGTAAATATGTTTTGTTATGAAATTATGTGATATTTATATTATTACTAAATAATAGTCTATTTTATTTTTACTTGTCTGCTTACTACATCACCATATATAAAGATTTGCATAAAGTAAAACAACCCAATTGTTTAGTATTTCAACCATACTTAATTATCTGTCTCTCTCTAGCAACATACTGTTTTCTCTCTTCCGTTCAAGTCTACAAGCTGACATGTTGCTCATTCTAAATAACTAAAATAAATTATAGATCTGTTGCGTTTTGTGTAATATGTGCCGAAATAAATAACCAGTGAAGTTATAAACAATACCTTACATTTAAATAAGGATACCTGTAGGTATAATCCTTAACACCATTGCTTTTGGTTGAATATGTACATACTCTTAAACGAAATCAAACTTATATTTTACATACAAGAATTGTATGACTTCGCGTTTTACCAACTTTATGGATTTAGCTAAACAGGTATACTACCTAATATCTAAATTTATGTGTGGTGAACAAAAAAAGAAACAGTGCACAGTCTAGACCCACAAACTATGTTAATTAGCATCATGAAAAGATCATTGAGAAAATTAAACACATTCTAACTTGCTATAATACAATAAGTACTATGCTATAGTACAATAAGAGCTATGTTCTGAAGAACTAGATTCAACCAAAACTATAGCTTGATTGCCAATGTTACGGCAATGAACGGCATCTAATTTATACTAGACAAGTTTATGATGTAGTAGAGAACTATCAATGTTTACCAGCAGCATTAACCCCAGTGCACTGCTGTGGGTGGCCCTCTTAAGGGTATAATTGAGTAGTATTTATGTAATTATGTATATGTAGTCTAAGGCTTGTCATAGTTTAATATATACTACAGATGGTGGGTGGCCTTCGTTTTCAGCTCAGTTTGTAACGAATCAAAATCGATCAACTAAATTTAACACGATGAATTCCTTAAATAAGGTACTCCAGAATAGTATATATTTTAAAGCTTGTTTTATAGATGTCCAGCCTCATAAAGTTCATAAAATATTGTCTTAATTTAAACATAGCTTTAACTTCCACGAAACCATAAGTTAATATAAATAATCATTTAAGTACTACAGCCAAATATCCAAGATAGGAGTCCGAATGTTCTCGAAACATTAGAGCAGGAAGATACGACTAGGCTATGGGTTAGAGTAGGATAGGAAATGTACTCCCGTAACCAAAGAAAAAGACAAAGGACGAGAGGGAGGCTGCGCGGGAGCAGTGATAGTTGGGGAGAGGCCGCGCCTGAGGGTGGTTGGTACTCTAATATAAATTGAGTCATTCAATCTATACTTATAATAATTAGTAATAGAAAAAGGTTCTTAGGAAAATATGAGTGTGAGGTGAAAAATTACGCGCAGGAGTTTGGTATGTTATTTATATTTTTATACAGGGATTCCGGAGATGCTGGCGGAATAATTCGCGTTATCTAATTAACTAAAATGTGTCGTTCTCCACAGTAATGTACGAGATAATGAATGCAGAAATGTATGCGGCATAGTTTAAACATGATCAGATATTAACTGTCATAAGTAGATATCAGTTATTAATCTCTTTGTCAATCTGTTTTATATTCATAATATTATGTTATTATTTTATCGCTATGTATTTCTCGAAACCAAATCCTCTACAATCCTTTTGAACCCGATGCGAAATAACATTGAGAGCCAGTGAGTAAATGTTCTTAGAATACGTAGTACGATTATGCATTCTGTGCCTATACGTGGATTTCAGTGCTTAGATTTGAAAGACGCGATGATTTATTAACAAGTTCAGATGCAGATTATATTTGTATTTTAGTTCGACGAACAAACCTCTATTCATATAACTAAGAACTGGAATATAAATGTAATTATGCGGGTAAATTGAATAAACTCACAAGAAACTCTTTTGCTGATTAATAAACTTAATTCATGATTTATCAATAGCTCGATATTACACCATTATACTCTGAAGGTATATTCGTGAGCGATTGATGGCGTTCGAAGGAGTTACTTTTGTTAGGCCTCACAACCCTAGCTTTTCGTGGCTCCAACGAAGTTTCGATGGTTCATGATTATCACCTCTGCAAGCACTTTTACTATACACGCAGGAAATACCTTTACGCACACTCTACAATGAATGGGTTCAGGAATGTTATGCAACGCCTATGTGTATCATTTCTTTACCTATTCCCTACGACACTACAATCAAACACCAGTCGAGTTAATGATAAATAGTTAAGTTGAGTTTCTCTTTTGGGGAAAGGCATGCCTAAAGGGGTAGTTGAGTATGAGAGAGATTTTGATAGAGTGAATGTGATTTATATTGCGTAACCTCTTCGATCCTCCCATTCCCGTCACATCCTTTAATCATTATTATCTATGATATATATATTAATCAAATTATAATAAATTATATGTAGTTATCGTAAACCATCAGGAATAGAACTTATTTCCGTTAGGTAATTACTCTGAATAAATATCCCGAGCATTCTACTCAACGTTTTTATTTCCAATTTCATATTGTTCGAGCTACTGAGAGGAGGTGCAGCAGGTTGACACCGCGATTTGTATCTTTACATAATCTACGAGCGCTACATTGTAGGATAATAGTCATCTCGACGTGCCGGTTTGTCATTCTCCAAAATTCATTTAAAAGGTCATGTATAACTTTTAATCGATAGTATTTGTTCACTGTGCAAATTGTATGTAGTAGATCTTTGGTAGTAATTTACGGTCTTTCAAAATATTATGATGTATTGTATCTTGACTAATAATTGTATTATCAAATATTGTAAAACCAACAATGATAAAAAGAGAAAGAAAGAAAAGATAATCCCTGTAGAGTTTCTTGGGGCTTCTTCTCTATCAGGCGTAATCGAAGTTCCGTATTGTTTTTTTAAAACTCAAAGTTAATCACTAACGATCAAATAATTCTAACTTCATATTAGTCGCTCTAAGTAGTTGAATTCGATAAAGGTATTTTAATAATTAACATAATTATTCAGAGAAAGTAAACTCTAAAATCATGAAACGTTTGAAGTAACTTTTCACAATAAATCATTTGAGTTTTATCTTGTCTTTTATTAATCTCTAATATAGAATACAACGTAGGCAAATATAATGGGTAACAAATTCTAGACGATCACAACACAACGTAGAACTAGACGATCACCGTAGATGGCCACATCAATAAATCTGATTTAGGGTTAAATACAATTTATAGGTAGGTTTAGGCTTGTTAGGACTAGGGATGTTACAAGTTTCCTCCACCCGCAAGTAAAAAGTAACTGGTATTACTGTTTCTGACCGATTAGTTTTCGAATACGTAACCATGCAACCCGAATGACACAAGTGCATCAGAAATAGTAGTTTCAATGGATGATCTACCGTGTTGCCCTTATATGTTTCAGATGGTCCAGACAACTGACAACTTTTACAAATCGCTGTGGGACACTGCTAATCCAGGATGGCCGAGTGTTACAATTACCAGCTCCAGCCATCATTATTAATATACGAGTGTAGTATTCTTAGATAGTCTGTATCAAGTTGGTACTCTCTTACTCTATGGTTTTTATGTCAATAATATGTAGTCTGTGGATTATTGAATTAATTAATATTATTGAGTGACTGATTGTATTTTGATATGCTGGTGGAATAATAATATTGTAATAAGAGAGTAAACAACATTATGAGGAATCTACGTGTTTTTATCATCATGATCATCATCAAGATCCCCAACAGCACAATACTTGGGTCACTGGCAAAACTCTCTTGGATCTCTGACAATACCTTAGGTCACTGGCACAACTCCTTTGGGTCACTGGCACAACTGCCTTGGGTCGCTGGCACAACTGAATGAAACAGTGGTCAAAGAAAGTAGTTTAGACGTAAACTTGACATAAAAACAAAATGGCGGCGGGTCGATATGCTACAAACGTTGTAAGTATTCCCTTTGTTAATTGAGCCGTAACTTAGGGTCATAATATTTTCCTACAAAGTTAATATTACATAGCTATGATTTTACGAGTGCATTCAGATATTTACGCCATCGCGTATCGTAAAATATTTGTATGAAACCCTTAGTTGCATATAGTTGACGCTGGCGGCGCTTTTCTTGATTTCATAGCGATTCCATATAAATATTCTACTACAGCACAGTAATAAATACAATATGAAGTAAAAAACCAACAAATATTATTATTGATGTATTCTGATCTTCATGAAGCTGTCATGTCGTACAAGGTGACCAAACATTTTTCCTCTTCTTGGCTGACAGCCTTCATGAACAACATCATAGATGGAAAGGTAGAAGGGAAGAGAGGAAGAGGTAAACCTAGAATGGCATATACAGATCAAATAAAAGAAAAGATAAATGTCATGTATTACGTTATGCCACGTAGGAAGTCAAAGCATTGGCTGAAAATAGAGAAAGATGCCGATTACTCCACCGACAAGAGCAGGCCTCATAAATAAGAAGAATTCTGATCTGCTTTTGAAGGCTATTTCTAGACTTCAAAGTCAGAATACAATTTAAATTAACGTTCTGTACTGATAGATAGTGGGAGTACAGTCCCCAGTCCCCACAGCAAAGAAGTATTCAATCATCCATTTTGAAACAAATGGACGGCTTCCGATCAATCGAAGACTAGAAGGTATAACCTTTGTAAGGTTAAGTGGTTCGATTGAATACGTAAGCGAGGAGTTCAAGGACCCAGGCGTTTGTTCGAAGGTCGGTCTGCCATTTCCGTGTCACCTAAAGAGAACTGAAGAGTTAGGGACACGCATACTGTGGTGTTCGGTAAGCCGTGATAGGCTGCATCGTCGGCGTTTCTCGCGGGGCACGATGACTCTTTTGTCAAAGTTAGTTAGGTATATAGGTAAAAAGGTACTAGTTTTGTTCTGTGATGAGCGATCTGGGGCATCCGGTTATCGGTCGGTTCCAGTTATTATATCTATGCTGAACCCCGCGATTATTTTAAAACTAATAGTTTGTTGGTCTCTACCAACCTTTACAGCGTCACCTTCATCTAATACACGCGGCAGAAGTGATTGTAAAGTTCAACTTCAACTTCAACTCTTGGTTAATGGCCTCTATGGTGTTGCCATTCCACCACAATTCTGCCAATGTCAAGTAGACCGACAAATCCAAGAAAGAATAGTTCGCAGAGAGGAGGGTGATCGGTTTTATATTTTAGTAAAAATAAAACGGGTCCAAGTATAATTTGCTAAATCATACAGACAAAAAAAATATTGTAAAGTTACTATGACTTGGAACAGCCGTAGCATTCAACCGCGAAATGAAGAACTGCCAGGGTTGCCAGGCGGTAAAATTTCATTTACGTACCTGTCGTGCCAAAATCATGATGACTTTAATATTTTGGCACCTTTCCGTTATTACACTTACTTTGAACTTACAACGCTAGATGCAGGTACTTTATCTACGAACGACTGAAGTCAGGTTTTCATAGCTTAAATAAAATAAAAGTAAATTTAAAGTAATACTCAGCTTACGCACGCAATGTATAGGCCGGCCCCTCACTATAGGTGGACCGACTACAAACTGTCGGGAGCCGATGGATGTAAGAGTCAAGTAGCCGCTCAAAGTAACTCTCTGTGGAGGAGACCTATATTCAGCTGTGGACGGGTTCAGGCTGTTGATTGATGAAGTAGCGAAAGTCCAAAAAAATGTATTCTAAAAATTTATAATATTAGTGTGATTTTTGTGATACAAATACAATACAAAATATTTTATTTACCAAAAAAAATGTACAGTAAATGACACATTGCTAGTAATCCCCGCACTAGGGCAAGCCTGTATCGCGGGAGACTTGTTATCGATTACAAGGGTAAATAAATGGAGAACTTATTTTATCTAAAGGCATAAATAACTGTGTGTTCTTACTTACTGATGATAGAAAAGAGATGGTTTCTTTTGGATGTTTTACGTAACACAGCCTTAAAGCTTGTCCCTCTGGCTCTGTCTCGCACAATAAATTGATTGATAGCATCTATAAAATAGAGATGACCTACAAGCAAGGCCTAGGCTGTGTCGATAAAAATACGTTACGTCACGCGACCACAATCAGACAACGTATTAGCAGTAAGGATCAGTTTTCATGGTAAAGGTAGTAATTAGTTTCAGCTCTCAACTAATGAAAGTTAAAGGTAGAATGGATAATAAATAGAACAACAAAGAAGTGTGAAGAAAATAATTGTTTTTTTTTAAATATTCTTACTAAGTTTTCTTTTTATTTCTGTATTATTTATTGTAGTACTTTCATAAGTTTGCTATCAACAAATAAATTATTATAAATCTGAGATTTTTTATGTGAACGTATGACTTGACAAGCTGGTCGTCCACTTAGTGTTAAGCGTCACGGCCACCCATAACAATTGCAGTGTCACTCAGAATTCGAAATTTTACCTAAAGTTTTGCGTGACACTATACAGTGCACGTCATCCTGACACATAAGCAGTCTAGTTATAAGATTTCTAGACTATGGAGATCCGAAATAAAGCAAAGAGACGTTGTACCACAGAATTCACCCTATTTACATAGGTCGTTGTACGACTGTACGAGTGATTGACACGTACAAGTTTTCTGTTCAGACTTGATTTACTGCTTCTTACCCAGTACTGTGACATGAGGTAACAGAAATACGCGGCACGACTTTGTCACGCGACTATACCAAGTACGATTTATTTAGTTACAACTGTTTTATAATAGTTTTGTTGCTTTGAATAGAGTAATGATGGCTTGTTCTGCTATAAAAGATAAGTTGGAATTAGGTATTCGAAAATAATGTGATTTCTCATTCAATTTTTAGTGGAATAAAGCAATTTATTTTGTCTGGGCTATTTGCGGCTTTTGTTAAAACTTTTACTTGGGTAGCGTAAAATGGTGCAACAGTTGCTTTATTACTTCTAAGTTAGTTTGAGCACTTTTTTGAAGTTTAAGTCACATTAATAAAGTATTTTTGAATAATTGTTATTATTCTTTTCTGAACTGTTTTAGCTAAAACAGTAGTATAGCGCGCTCGTAGCTGGACTAGCCGTTCTTAACCGATCGGTAAAGTTAAATAACCTTTGCTGCGGTCACTACTTGGATGGGTGACCGTTATAAATAGTGATACCTACTTACACCTGAACGCTACCGTGCTTCGGAGGTACGTTAAGCCATCCGCGGGGTAATTACGTAAAATTAGCAACAGCAATGCGACAGCAGTAGCAAAGCAACAGCAGTAGCATAGCATACATGCTCGACACCACTAATGATGTACGACAGCAATCACCGCGAGATTTACGCCTGTCGCAAACCTGTTGCGAGTTAGGTATTAAGGAGGCGGTTCCGGCTATTGTCGTATTAAATAAAATAAATAGTGGTTAAGCCAAATAAGAAGCATTTAGGTGGCTAATCAATTCTGACACCAGGGCTTACCAGGTCTACCTACACGAGAAGAAAAGTAGAAGACCCAAACAGTGACCAAATTCCTCAATGTTTCAACTTACTTGAACTTTGCTAAAGTTTTCAAAAACAATCGCCAAGCTTAAATAATCAAACTTTTCAAAGCCAAAAAAATCAAAGCAGCCGCCAGCCAGTTAAGCAAAGTGCGATTCAAATCACCTAATAACCCGTGACCCAAAAAAGTACCAGAAATGA
The DNA here is from genome assembly GCA_910589525.2 of Ennomos quercinarius. Taxonomy (NCBI): domain Eukaryota; kingdom Metazoa; phylum Arthropoda; class Insecta; order Lepidoptera; family Geometridae; genus Ennomos; species Ennomos quercinarius. The sequence continues at coordinate 13,766,909 of OU342508.1, read as the reverse complement.
TTAATGCGGCACCTTACTCGATAAAATCAAGGCCAAGCTAAAGCAATATCACCCTTACACTAATTGTATTAAGGTGTTAAATGTAGCTAGTTATTTCCTGATAGTGATTTATGCTCTGAAAGTGTGAGCGATAATTATGTAGCGTCGTTACCTCCGAGTTTAAAATAACTAATTTAAGTTTAATGTACGTGTAATGGACCATTATGGTTGTCTAATTTGTGTGCAGAGTGCAGGGTTGTGTTGTAAACTAAGTGGGGTGAGTAGCGACGCGTAAAGTTTTCAAGCAAATTATGGACACTTATGTGTTGGCCGTAGAACTGACAACCGATGGGGAAGAAAAATCCTCGAGTGGCGAGCACGAACCGGAAGACGCAGCGTAGGTCGGCCCACTAGGTGGGCTGACAACCGTCCCATCACGGGGAGCTGATGGATGCAAGAAGCAAGCAGCCGCTCAACGTGGCGCCCTGTGGGAGGCCTATATGTTCAGCAGTGGATGTCTTCAGGTTGTTGATGATGCTGCATTGGCCGTGTGGTCGGCTTAAGGGCTTGTGCAAGGCCAGCGCGAATTCAATCCAAAGCCACAGAATAGATGTATAGTACTAGGCCAAAGCGGGGATGAGCCAGGGGCCGAGCGGCAGGGGCGGTCTAAGTTAAACTGGTTCCAACGTGCAATAGTTTAGGTAATTTATTATTACACTGAATATAAAGGGTATTTTAAAAATCCGCTATACATTAGCCCTCCATTATATTTAGTTCAACTACTACACAAAGTTTCATGATCTTATTTAAAGTATTCATTGAATAATCGCTGTTTATTTGTACGGTTTGGAGGAAACTTTGTAATTTTTTTCTATCGAGAAAATTTTATTAATTCGTATTTTCACTATACATTTGCAGTAGCATTAGTCCTGAACTTTACCATATATTAATTTCAAAGTCATTGTTGCAATATTGTTGAAAGGACACTGCTAAGCTCTTTTAAGCAATTTGGCGTTGTATTGGCTCTTAAGAATAGGACCACCCCATCTCTTCTCATGGGTGCCGTAAGCTCCGGCCTAGGGAATACCCAGAAAATGGGCAGCAGCACTCTTCTCGGTACATTAAAATCTGAGCACTCTTCAAAGGATTGCAAAGTGCAAAATTATGTTCAATTTGTAGGAATGTTGAATGTTTTATTTGTGAAGTTTTGTACACCGGAAGTAGAATATAAATGTTGGGTCGCAATTTAGGCGTTAAATTAAGTGTGTGATGGTCTGACAGTGATTAACGTGAGCACTCGGTGTGATCTACGAAAACGTCATAATTAGGTTTACGATGTAAAATAATTAGAGAGTTTATGTAATTGCTTATCATCTGTTCGTCACGTGCAATGAATACTTTTTAATATTAATAAGAAATATAACTTTAAAGATCATGCACCCAGTGCCTCGCACTACGTAGAAGGTATATATCATTATTTACTACAAGTAAAAAAAAAAAAATATATATAAATATTTATTTAATAGGTACTTATATTTTTATAATTTTTTTTTTACTTTTTCATTACAATACTACCATTGGATTTAATTAATTTGTACTTAAATTAGATGACTATATATTGACTGTTTAAAACACATTCTGCCAACATAAAATAAAATATTACCGAATAAAGTAAATAACAAAAAGTTCTTTACGTTCTGCGGTTTTAATGACCCAATCTTATTAAAAGCTTTTTAAAATAAAACATCCCACTAAAGACTACAATAAATAAACATTCACATTTCAATAAATTCACATTTAAGCTTGCGGTTCTATAACCACAAATCTGGGCGCAGCTCTGAAATGTCAAATAAAAGTTCTTCGGGACGCATTTAGAATGAAAGCGGGACAGAAAGCGAGACGTAGTGCAAAGTGGGACATTTGCCGGGAACCAAGATCCCGCAGTGACCACACAGAAAGTTTGGATTACGTGACATTGACTTTATGCACTGGAATGAAGCCGCAAGAAGTCACCGGATGCAAACTTAGGATCTAAGCACCTTAGACTGCTTCTTCTTATGAAGTCAAGAGGTCAGCCCTGGGCCATAATTCTGTATGACCACTTTACGATGCCTTGCTTCGAAACCACGCGAATTCCTTGTCTTACGTAAGAAATCTGCAAAAATCTATTAAAAATAAACGTAACCTGGCGGAACGGGGTTTGTGGCTACAGGCTCTCCCATCGCAGAATACTGGTACCCTGTTGGATTCATCCTCGTTCAGAATTGCAGCATCCCTCCGCTTGGGCGCATCTTGCTCTGCTCCACACCACTGCCAGTGTGGTAGTGCTGTCGACCAGCTTGGTCACCATGGCCTTTCCTGCGTTCGAAGTGCAGGGAGGATTCCTCGCCACGCGAGCCTCAACGATATAATTCGTCGGGCTTTTACCAGCGCCAATTGCGCAGCTATTTTGGAACCAAATGGCCTCGTACGTGACGATGGTAAAAGACCCGACGGAATGACCTTGATCCCGTGGAAGATGGGGCGGCCCTTGGTGTGGGATGCTACGTGTGTAGACACCCTTGCGCCGTCACATCTTCCCGAGACACAAAATAAGGCTGGCGCGGCGGCGGATTCCGCAGAGAAACTGAAAAGGCGCAAATATAGTAACCTAGACAGCGGTTTTATTTTTGCGCCTTTTGGGGTCGAGACCCTCGGGCCATGGGGACCAAGTGCACACAAAGTCTTTAAAGAACTTTGTAAGCGTCTGGTTGAAGCAACGCGTGACCAAAATGCTGGCCTCTATTTGGGCCAAAGGTTAAGCATTGCCATTCAACGTGGCAATGCTGCCAGCATTTTGGGCACTTTGCCCACTGGTAGTGGTTTGTTAGATTAGTTTTGTATTATATTGTTAATTTTATAGTTTTAGTTTAGTTTTATAGAATACCTAGTTTTATTGTTGTAGTTATACTTATTAAAGTGAATTACCTGGCGAAATGAATGTGGAATTGAAGTGTCAAAAATCATTTGTTCCACTGAGACGCCTTCCGAAACATCAACACGTCAAAAGTTACCATCACTTATGTCAATACTAATTATTCAAAATAAAAATAATTTTAATGTAAAGTGAAGGCATTTAGGCTTTTCTGTCAATTTTTAATAATTACCCATGGCTTCGTTATATCACTACATAAAATATAAGCCATTCCTTATTTTAATTTTTTGTCGGTTTTGGGTTGAGAAATACTTTAGTCTAATTCGAAACGCACTCGAGGGATCCAAAACCTGTCATAGATAATTTGTCTTATATTATACAGAATACAAAAATTGTTGATTCCTTGCTGTGACACGATTTGAACAAGACACGATGACGACGTGGTTTCTGTATCGTGTGGAACTTGTGTTTTAGTAACTCTCAGAGCGTGAATTTCTCATGCGTCTTGTGATCTTGTCCTATTATTCGTAAAATTTTTGACGTAATAATATTCATTTTATGCTTTGTTCCATGAAATAAGATAGATCCGAATGTATCTCTTAAATCAGCTCAGCTTTACATTTATGTCAAAACAGAGATAACGCGAAGCTCAAAAATGTACCTTGTTAAAATATACTTTTAAAATTAAAATGTAAGTGCTCGCAGCCACGAGATTTATGGTGTTTGCATCTAGGAGAGTAAATATTATGACGTAGATATTATGCAGGTACAGTCAGCTATAGGTCCCAATCAACCATCCCGGGTGCCAACTCAAGTTGGTTTTTGGCAACTCCTGGGATAGCTCTATATTTATATTAAGCTTTAGCCAATCCAGCGCGTCCAGTGGCATCAGCAAAGCGTCAAAATCAGCTATTCGGTACTCATTGACCGAATAGTTTGGAGTCACTGATGATGCTGCTGCTTCGCAGACACGCCGGTGTGGATGAAGCTTTTGGAATGAGCCCACAAGCTCGTGGGCAGGGATCAACATGCTGGCAATGCTGCCAGTGGTAGCTGGTAGTGGGGGCTACTGCTCGTTGAACACTCCTTGGAACGCGCATTGGGTTATACGCGCCGTAAACACGGCGAGTATAACCCAATTGTGTCAAAAGTCAATTCATCAACTGATTCCATAAATCAACCGCTCACAGTTTTAGCTCAATGAACTAATCGACACTCAACTTATTGTTTAAAAAATGTTTTTCTTTCCATTAAATTCTGTAGTAAAGTCATCCATAAGCCTGAGTGAGTGAGATGCATCTTGCTCGTGTACATTTTATTGGCGACGTCGCCAGTGTGCCAGGTGTCCAGTCTCCACAAAGTGACCCGTTGGTTGTGGCTACGCTTCCAAATTGGCCATGTTGCCAAACCGTTACTAGGTGAGCTACCTGCCATACATTTCAATATGAATAGTTTTGATACGTAATCGGTGACGTTACCATGGCACCTCGTTGAGTTAGACCCCTGACACACCGCCTGAGGCAGCAGTGTGTAATATATCTGAGTTTACAGCGAGCACTTCATCAACATTTTTATCTGTTTACTAATTGCTCGGTGTCCAGGCCTTTATTTTGTTCATTCATCAAAATGATATAAAACGTTGGATGTACTCGTATAAGCTATGCAGAATAAACATGCTTACATACATACATTCCACATTTTCCTGAGCTTTCTGATGCCCGTGACGATACGTCATCAACAGCCTGACGTCCACTGCTGAACATAGGCCTCGACGCCGACGGCCCCAAGCCGCGATGTTGAAGCAGTCACTCAAGTGGCACTTTGAGCGGCTGCTTGATTCTTGCATTCATCGGATCCTCGCGGTTTTAACCAGATACGTGGACTATACGTGGCGTTCACTTATTGCAACAAAGAGTACCTTTTACATTACAAGTCTAAGTACACCGATCTAAATACCGCGACCAACAAGACGGTCTGCGAAGCACGGAAGTTATACCAAACCTTTAATGAAGAGTTTAACCGCAGGGGATCCAGTCAGAACAGAAAATGATTGGGGATGAACCAGAAATTTCATTTAAAAAATGAATACCAGGGGAACTTTTTGAGGTATCAAATTGGAATAGACCATGTTTGGCAGAGGGCGTTTTCTTGCTGATAATGTGATATGTGTGGTGTGTATTTTTATTCCCCCACTCGGTGGACCGACGACCTGGTGAAAGCCGCGGGGAGCCGATGGATGCAGGAGGCGAGCAGCCGCTCAAGGTGGCGTGCTCTGGGGGAGGCCTATGTTCAGCAGTGGACGTCTTCAGGCTGTTAATGATGATGATGATGATGTATTTTTATTAACACTGTCACCCTTTGAAATATGTCCACAAAATTGCAGCAATCATTCCCTACATAGGTTACACACGCCACTGACACAACTTGTCACGCCAATTTTTACATGCGACAATATTCGAAAAATTCTCTTCAATCATCGATATTTATTGAGCTCTAGGCTGGGAATACATGATACGTACTATTGGTTGAACCAATCACAACTCTGATTTTGTGTCAGTAATTCTTCTTCTTATTCTTCTCATGTAGGCAAGCGGTCAGCTATGGTGTCCGAAGTTTTAGGCCACCCAAAGACTTCTGACTATCAGTTATTAAATGTTATTCAAATCTTTATGAATTACATTCCCCTGAGAGCGAGCCACAAACTAGAGAGATCTGTGATAAAGATAGTAAAGAAACGAGCGTGCATGCCTTAGCGGTAACCCGTGCAACTTTACAACGACGCACCCCAGTTCAAATCCGGCTCGGCCTTGCACCAATCACTTTTCATGGTGCGGAATTTGCACTCGCACTTAGGAAAAATTCGTGACTAAAGAAAGCAGCATGTTTTAGAAACCCAAAATTTGAGAACATGTGTCATCCATCAGCCAGCATGGTGGATTATGACCTATAACTCTCTTTAAGAGAGAGAAGGCCCTTGTTCCTGTGTCTCCGTGATGACGGTCTTACTCAAAAACGTATAGAAACGTATCATTATGATGATGAATTCTATCGTCATAGATTCGCTAACCTAAAGTCACCATGAAGCTTAAGCTGTAAAACCATTAAGAGAAGATCTGACTCATAGACGTATAGAAACGTATCATTATGATGATGGGCCTTATCGTCATAGATCCCTACCTTAAAGCCACCATGAAGCTTTAAAAACATTGAGAGAAGATCTGACTCATATATGTATAGAAACGTATCATGATGATGATGAACCCTATCGTCATAGATCCGCTAACCTGAAGTCACCATGAAGCCTAACCCTTAAAATATTCGGCCGTGTTGTATGCCTCACGTCCATACCGGATATCATCGCGGATAAACCGCTTCTGTTATACATTGACGTGATACCGTGATCCCGCGTCGTATCGTAACGTGATCGCCCGTCAATGTCTGATCACCTGGCATCACGGGACGTTGCAACCGAAAATGTCGGATGACGTACAGTTGGAGAAAAAAGTTTCTGCTCATTTGAAATACAAAATGAAAAAAGTATATCTAGTGTAATTCCGCTAAAAATAACATATAAGAAATATAGATAATCTTATATGTTATTTTTAGCGGAATTACACTAGATATACTTTTTTCATTTTGTATTTAAGATGAACTTCCGCGAAGTCACGCCTGAGTCAATCAATTTTCTGTTCATTTGAGTTTCAAGTAGTCCATTTGATTATTAATTCGTTGACTGATGTTTTTAGTGACGGCAATAAGCTCATTCTAGGTCATGTTATAGGTACTAATCTTAGTAGTAATATGGAATGTCTGCCCACTCTTTTATCTCCTCACTGCTGGGTATAGTATTATGGTCCTCGTTTAGTTTTTAGCATGTTTTTTATAGTTTCTTATAGTATGCTTTCCTCACTTTGGTTTCATGTCCAAAGATGATGGTTTGAGTTTCATGTAAACCCTATAGTCTAACAGTGCTCTTAATATTTCCAAAGTCTCTCTGTTTTCGAAATCCCATTTCGCTATGGCATATAATCACAGTATAATCACAGTTCCTACAAAACTAGGATTTAGTACAACTTTTTTTGTAGCTTTAGGTGACTTCATAGAATTTTTCATCTGACTGTACAGTTTTACGATGCACATTACGCCTTCCATTCGTATTGCTAGTCATAAGTTGCGCACTGAGTAGTACTAAATTTTGATGTGCCATAATATTTCAGCTTGCTTTGTTATGAAGGAAGTAGGAAGGAACAGTTCGGAAAATGATTTTTTATGCCATCGGTACTTTGTGAAGGTTAAATTATGGAATTTACTGAGCGTCAGTTTCCGGAAGAATTTGATTTTGCTGTCGGTCCAATAGCACTAAGTGCTGCCCAACCGGTTACAATACAAATAGGTTTTGTATCAGTACGTAACCATTTATTTAAATCAGCCGCAATAAAAGGTACCCCAAAAACCTTCCCCATCATAAGTCAAATCAAAATCAAATCAAATCAAATTAATTTATTTGTTAGAATATTGTGCTAAGCTATTGTGTAAGGTTTAAACAAAGGTTTTCGACCAGTGTGTGTTGCCAGTTACTTATGGCACTGAGACGTGGTCTCTTACAGTTGGCCTTATGAGTGAGCTCAAACTCGCGCAACGAGCTATAGAGAGAGCTAAACTAAAGTGACCGATATAGCTCTTAGAATTAACATGTCGCTTGTAGAACTGACAACCGATGGGGAAGAAAGGTTCTCAAGTGGTGACCATGAACCGGAAGACGCAGCGTGGGCCGGCACTCCACTAGGTGGACCGACGATCTGATGAAAACCGTGGGGAGACAATGAATGCAGGAGGCAAGCAGCTGCTCAAAGTGGCGCTTTGGGGGGGAGGCCTATGTTCAGCAGTGAACGTCTGCAGGCTATTGATGATGATGATGATTATGAAGGTTTAAACTATCTAAATTACTCAATTCCAATATTAGTTTTATTTAACTGTTTAGTCGTGAAACGGTAACACACATACAAACTGATTGATGTCAGAGGCAAGCAGCACTCAAAGTGATGGTGCCCTATGGGGGTGCCCTATGGGGGTGGCCTATGATCAGCGTCGGACGTCTTCAGGCATGTAGATTCTATATCAATACAGCTACGAGAGTACTGGCGGATAATTTAAAACCTAAAACAATACACCGTTCGACTCTAGTAGCACGACCTGTTTTGTCAAGCTCCGTATTGTATAACAGCCCAACAATAGCTCACACAAAAAGACTACGCATTTCACTGGACATAAAAATAATTTCACCGAATGTATGAATGGGGGAGAGGGAGGTAAGTAGGCTTGCCATCTGTCCCCTTTTTGTGGTGCCATTTTTAGGACGCGACGGCGACTCTGTGTCCGGGAAAGTTCAACTATCCCCTTTTAGGCCGGCTGGCAAAGTTCGCTCGGCTCTTTAAAAGCGCCTGATGTTTCTAAAATGGGGACACAAATTGAAAAAAATGTAAAGAATGTTTCTTTTGCGTTAATTTATTTTTTGTCGTTGCCTGAGACGGTAATTTGGTGTTTTAGATGTTTTATATTGCCAACATTTGTCACTGGACTCGATTTCGGGGACTTAGGTCTTTTGTCTTGAATTCCAATTTCCACATAACGGGAATGACGCCCATAAAACACAAATTCCACGAAATACTAAATTACTTTTACTAACTATTATAATAAGCGAACCTGTCTTGAACGAAATAACAACGCACAGAGCCAAAATCACAGAAAGTAATATATTCGTACATATAATTATGCCCAGGGGCAAAATAACTCTTTTAATTTACTTGTAATAGAAAAGCATAAACATAAAACATTTATTCAATACTCGCTTTTATAATCAAGTAAAATAAAAATAAAAATATGTTCCATGTGATACTGATCCATCAACACAATTTTTCACACTTTTTTTGTTTATTTATAACAACTTTAACAACACTATTATAAGTACTTATGCTAAACTAAGCTAGACCTAAAAACTATACTATACCTATAAACTTAAAATACCTGTATAAAACTAAAATACAGAGCTTAAAATAACCCGTTGGTGGAGGAAAAAAAGCCCAGAATGCTGGCAGCATTTTTTTTTTTAATAATATGAGTGGGACATGTCACGCAGCGCCATCTAGCCCCAAACTAAGCATAGCTTGTACTATGGGAACCAGATAACTGATACAATACATAGATGCTTTTTTGTTTGTAAATACATACATAGAATACAATATACCACGTAGAATGGTAATGCTGTTTTAGTGCACATAAAAGCCAGCATTCTGTTCACCTGATGCCTCCACCAAGCCAAGTCCCTGTAAGTGTCCACAGCAGCCGGCCCCACGGATCCATTGTATCCATTATTACACTCATATTTGTTTACAAGTCCCGTACATCTCCAAAAACTAAAGTTACTGGATCTTAAATACCTACACAAAAGGAACAAAGTGAATTAATTTCAAATATCACACTCAAACGAGTTGTAGGTACAATCGCGGCTTCACGGCGACACAGAAAGTATCAAAGATGCCACCGCCAAAGAAACTGAAAACCACCGATTTGTTAACCTCGTTCAAGGAGAAATGAGGTCAGAGACAAGTGCGAGTGACCCCTTTAATGTAAACTCACTGGCAGATGTACACTTCAGCATGTATATATTATGTATGTATGCCAGTATTCTTGGACGCGACGGCGACGGAATAAATAGTACCCTCGGCTGGCTGACAATAGAATTTTATTATATTTCTAGCTCGAGACTTCTTAAGATGCATTTATTTCTGGGTAGAAAGCAGGAGTAAATATTATATCAATGAGTTCAGACCTTTGGACTATAATTAAAGTTACTATTTACAGGCTATAATTTATACAAACGAATGACAGTCAAAGTTTCACTGTAATAATAACGCCTACTTACAATAAATAAACATTAAATATTTGCATTTCACACAACGCCATCTAGCCCCAAACTAAGCAAAGCTTACTATGGGAACTAGATAACTGATACAATACTTATATACTTTTTGGTTGTAAATACATACATAAAATACATTATAGCACCCAGACACAGAACAAACACTTATGTACATCACACAAATATTTGTCCTGGGTAGGAATCGAACCCACAACCTACGGTTCAGAAGGCAGGGATACTACCAACTGAGCTATGAGGCCAGTCAAAATAAAGCTCTATTGTTACACAAATCATCATCATCATCATCATCATCATCATCATCAGCCTGTTGTGTCCACTGTGGGGTTGCCATAATCACCACGTTTGGCAGGCGTCTTAGTGATTGCAATAGATAATAATACAAACCGAGGTGAATGCTGCTGCCCATTCCCTGGATATTCCCTTAGCAGGATCTTACCGCACCCGCAGGAAGAGATGGGTGGTCCTGTCCTAACGCCGGGATCATGTCTTATCACAAAATAAAAATAAAATAATACGTTAAGTCATATTATCAATTTACCGCTCACGCATCGTCGGCCTATAAATAAAAATTCAAAATTCCAACACCATGGCAAAGTGCGGATGGATGACAAATATCCTTGATTTAGTGATTGTTAAAGCAGTTGTTCCTGCGATGTTTTTATTCACCGTTGTAAAAGCGATTGCAAACTCTTAACTTAAAAAGTCATTGGGCCCAGCGCGGGATTCGAACCAGGATGCGTCGCGTCAGCTGGGATGTCGCACTGAGACATTCGCTCTAATCAAATTTCAGTCTATTGCCATTTGTTGCTAAACCAATGATATCTAGGTGATACTTTTAATCGTAATTTGTTGAGACACTCTATTTATATGCGCAGAATCAGTTTTCACGTAATCACATTGAGTAATTAAGCTATGATTAGCAAAAAACGAAAGAAAACATAAATTCGCCGCACTAAGTGAAACGTTCCACCTTATTGGTCTAATTATAATGTAATGTTCTTTAATAGAGATCGTTGGCCGACACAGATAACCCCCAATAGATACCGCATGTAAGACGACGACCGCGCACCACGCATTGGCGTAAATGGGTCTATATAAATCGCCGCTTCGCAGCACGGCCTTAGTTTCGACCAATTATTAGAGTTCATTATTAAGGCGTCACTCGAAACAGCTAATAATAGCGCATTGGCTCCAGTCCCCGCAACCCGCGCCTTCCTCCAGTTTTGGTGAGCTAGGATCCGAACAAAAATCCCGTAATGCGGTATCTATTGGGGGTTATCTGTGTTGGCCGATATTTGTGTCAAACATCAATAATAAATGATATCTGATTTAGAGAATTTTCCATATCAAGTATTTTGTCGAATGTAAGTCATGCATGCGGGTAGTTCACTATTTGTTTTAGGGTTAACGACAGGAAGTGACGTAATTAGCAGAGAGGCCAATCTCGAGCTTTCAATCCCTTTTATGTCGTCGTAAACCACGGTATTGATGAAATACGAAGTAAGTAGGTATTTGTAGCAGTGTTGCCTAGGGAGGATCAAGAGAATAATTTTATTTTAATAATAATTTTTTTCTTCATTGGAAGCTATACGGGCATTTTCTTTTACATTTTTTTTTCAATAGCCTGAAGACGTCCACTGCTGAACATAGGCCTGCCCACAGAGTGCCACTTTGAGCAGCTGCTTGCCTCCTGCATCCATCAGCTGCCCGCGGTTTTCACCTGGTTGTCGGTCCACCTAGTGCCTCACACATTTGCCATACACTTAGTAAATACGATCAATACGCCCAGAGGACCCATGCAACTTGCTAATTCTAAGAGCTATATCGGTCACTTTAGTTCTCCTGCGGATCTCCCCGTTCCGGAGCTTATCTCACAGGGAAACACCGAGCATAACTCTCCTTCCATAGCTCGTTGCGTGACTTTGAGCTTACTAATGACGCCAACAGCAAATGGCAATGGGCAGGCCACACGAACTGTAAGACGCAGCGTATATAGGGCAACCCCCCACTCGGACTGACGATCTGGTGAAAGCCACGGGGAGTCGATGGATGCAGGAAGCGAGCAGCCGCTCAAAATGGCGCTCTCTGGGGGAGGCTTATGTTCAGCAGTGGACGTCTTCAGGCTGTTGATATGACCCAAGCAAATACATAAACCTAGAGTTTTCAACAGAAATCAGAACACAATTTCAAATATCAAATATAAAAGCCGAACAAAATAAATACCCTCATCTCCTAAATATATCGCACTATTATCCTAACAAATGAAAAATCTAACCCTCATATATATCTCGGGTCGATTCGAGGACTAATCTGTACACCGCATGCTCCTTACGGCTGGAATGAGGGATGCTGCGAGCGTGTCTCTCCGTCTCCGCCTACACGGCTATGTAAGGTATGTAGCAGCGAATAAGGTTAGCGTATACGCAACATTTCTAAATCACACAGTTTATAGCGCTATGTAAGCAATGTAAAATATACTATTGAAATAATATGACTATTGTAAGCTTATTCAAGCTGAATGTGATGAAACTAAAAATTGTATATTAAGACCGAATTGTACCACATTTACTGCAATAAAGATATTTGTATTTGTTTTTGAAATTAACAGTGATTAGTTTATCTGTAACTTTATTTTCGACTAGAGGCGGCTTTACTCGCGTTTTTAATGCCCTAGCTGTCCCTCTTAGAGTGGATTTGACCAAACTTAGAGTTATGCGCGAGTAACTATACCAGAATAAATCTATTACTAGAATAACTCATTAGTCGTTTTACCATGCAATACAAAGTATAGAATACTTATACGCGAATAGCGGAGTGAACGATGAACGAAACTATTACCCAGGTAACAATTATTGTTCTACAACGCCAAGGTATTCAAGTTTATGTCATAGCAACTCAATTTTGTCGTATTATAATGCAGGAAAGTAAATGTTGGAATTATATGGCGCGCTGCCGCCATTAAAATATTCTCGGAATAGTTTATTATTCCACCAAAAACGGTAGTATAAGTTGTTATTCTCGAATAGGCTTGAGTGTAGATGGTAAAATGTGAAATTGATTTACTCTCGGATAACTGGCGATTTATTCTAAGTATAACCCTTATTCTCGTTTGGTCGAATCCACCCTTAGAGGTTGAATTTTCAAATATATTTTCTTAGTGAGGAAGACATTTTCCAAATATACTCATCATCATCATCATCATCATTATCAACAGCCTGAAGACGTCCGCTGCTGAACATAGGCCTCCCCCAGAGAGTCCCCATCGATTGTCAGTTCTACGAGCGGCCTGCCCATTGCCATTTCAACTTGCTAATAAAAAAAACTAAAGCCCTCCTCCTCCAGTTCCTAGCTTCCAAATATCAAGGGCAAGGAAAATGTACAGTATTTTCTATACTAACGAATATACCATGCAACTTACTTGATCAAGCCTCTACGTTCAGTGCTTTGGCTGTACGTTATCAGTCAGTCAATCACTCAGTCCGAGTGTTTTTATGCAGAAGAAGATAGATGGACGAATGCCATACATTTTACGTCTTAGAATATTAGGCATTTACCGGTCTATTACGTTTTACTCAGGAATGATCCCCTAGTGATTGGTTAATGTCAATGACTAAATTGAAGCAAGTTAGGGTGGGTTTTTTGATCCGCAGTTAAGGTAACCAATGGTTAAAAACTCTAACAAATTTTGACTATTGGTTGTCACAAACTCTAACAAATTCTAATAAATGGTCAAATTTTATTAGTGATTTTAACCATTGCCTACTTTGACTACGAATCAAAAAAGCCACCTTAAGTGTAGTGTGTAGTGTATGTACGTGTGTGTGTGTGTGTGTGTGTGTGTGTGTGTGTGTGTGTGTGTGTGTGTGTGTGTGTGTGTGTGTGTTGTGGGTGTGTGAGTGTGTGTGTGTGTGGGGGGGGGTGTGTGTGTGTGTGGATGTGTGTGTGTGTGTGTAGTTAAGGTAGCCAATGGTCAAAAATTCTAACAAATTCTAAACTAAAAACCCCACCCTTAGTAGCAGCATAGCTTCTAACGTCTAGGTTATAAGTACAGTTTTCTAGAGTTTAGCCCTTTTAGTTTCAACGTTGAGCAATCGAAGGAAAACGATTAAATATCTCTGATAGCGTTATAAACCCTAAACCGTACACCAAAAGAGCCATTTTGGTTGGGCAAAGAACTAAAAGCCGAATGGCATCGTTTAAGGAATCCGTAAGCATTATTGGTCGTATCTTTAAAGAAATAAGAGCTCTTTTAGTGTAGCAGGCAGGATCTTAAGTTCAGGTTTATTCCGATCGCGAACACGACACGCGGTGTTTTCTCCGCTAGAGAGATTAATAGCTATATTAATATACGGATAAGGAGAGATCTCTTTGTTGGTGAAGATAATGTATCTTTACCGTACTCCGTAACCTCTTTTCTGGTTTAGTTAACAAACTAGTGTCACTAATCATCATCAGCAGCCTGAAGACGTCCACTGCTGAACATAGGCCTCCCCCAAGGAGCGCCACTCTCAGCGGCTGCTTGCCTCCTGGATCCATTGGCTCCCCGCGGCTCTGACCAGGTCATCGGTCCACCTAGTGGGGGGCCGGCTTACGTTGCGTCTTCCGGTTCGTGGTCGCCACTCGAGAACCTTTCTTCCCCATCGTTTGTCAGTTCTACGAGCGATGTGGCCTCCCCACTGCCACTTCAACTTTCTAAGTCTAAAAGCTATATCGGTGACTTTAGTTCCCTTGCGGATCTCCTCATTTCGGATCTTGTCTCGCAAGGAAACTCCGAGCATAGCTCTCTCCATAGCTTGCTGCGAGACATTCACTTTGCGTTACTAGTACCTACCATTAATTATAAATATACCATTATTAACCATTTGCGGCCAGCATGTAGGGTACGCTACCTACCGGTAGTGGGCTGGAGCACTTGGACTGTCTATAGGCCATCGCAGCTATTATACAGTCCATAAGTGTTCTTTGTAGTAGGTAGTGTAGCTAGTTTAGTTTAGTTTAGTTTAGTTTTTATTATTATAGTAGTTAGCTTGAGTAATAAAGGCAATTTGCCCGTTAAAAAAAATAACCATTAATGGTACTACCCAATGTACTAATCATATCAAGTCGCCCTTGCCGCGTCGCCGTCGAGGTCATTCCTGTACTAAATAGGTACCAACTAAAACGAAGCCTTTCAGAAAAGTCCTACCACCCAGTGGGACTTGAAAACATTCTTATTTTTAGATTTTTTGTATTATCACTTTCATGCCAAAAACGATTACAATAAAGTTTTTGACATTCACTCAAATTGCTAACACTAAAAAGACCCAACAGAAAACTGCGGGGCGCCTTGAGTATGCCATAAAGAATAGGTTTTTTTTACTATAACGCTCTCACCCGATGGGAAGTGACGATGCGATTGAAGAAAAGAAGAGCATTTCGATAATCTTACAGTAATTTCAGTGGTCACAAATTAAACTCGTAATCATGACTCGACATTTCGCTCAGAACCTCAGGGCATCTGTTTCCAATTAGAAACTTATTAACCCTGAGTTTACAATAAGCAGGGCAATAACAACAAGAGACAAAACAGTGGAATTAGTTTAGTTCCCAACGGGTTGGCTCTGTGTTTACTTCATGGTGTATAATGCTGCATTGGTTGAGGAGTTCCATGGAGTATTTACATTCAGACGATTAATGTTTGCGACGCCATATATTAATGAATTTGATGCTGCTATCTATAAAATAATAGATTTCATACCACGATGCCTACAATTGAAAATTGACTTTTAATATTTTCAAGTAATTGGTAGTACCGTCCTATTGGCCAAGTGCGGGTAATAGAATGACTAGTATGCTGTCCAGCATTCTAGCATGCGCCTCGCGACAAAATTTATTCGACACTTTTTCTCCGTGAGAAGACTATGGTAGAAAACGGAGATCCAATTTTAACTTATTATTATTACGTTTTCATAAAGATTTCGATGAGATTATGCTCAAAAGAGCACCGATGAAAAGAGTAGGTTATGTAGGGAGCTTTTGTAGTACCTTCTAAAACAATATTTATTTATTAGGTTGTTTAGTGCTACATTTGACTAGTACTTACGAAATCTTTACAGTGATTGGTATTTTGTTTTGGTTTTATTTTTTCTCCTAAAACATTTCAAAACACCGCACCAAACCAGATCCAGGTTTACAACCAGCTCCTGAACCATAAAATAAATGGAAGATGGAATCACGTTCAAGGTACAAAAACTTGTACACCGCCTTCACCTATTTCTTTTACGTCGAGCTCAATAAAAAGCCCGCCCAAGCGGTGTCCCAGATAGACAATAACATATTACTCGTATGCCCAACGTTTGATCAATTGTTTGGACAAAACCAGCTATGGTATCAGTTATTGATGCCTATTCCTGCTTTCTGTTGAATATTTTATGAACTATTACTAGATTAAGTACTTGAAGTCTGTTATTATTGTATTATGTGTTGGTTGTCTTGTAACCTAAGCCAATCATCATTATCAGCCCAAAAGACGTCCACTGCTGAACATGGCCTCCCCATAGAGCGCCACTTTATGTGACCGCTTGCCTCCTGCATTCATCGGCTCCCCGCGGTTCTGATTAGGACACCGGTCCACGGTAGTGGTGGCCTACGCCGCGTCTTCCGGTTCGTGGTCGCCACTCGAGAACCATTCTTCCCCATCGGTTGTCAGTTCTACGAGCAATGTGGCCTGCTTACTGCCGCTTCAACTTGCTTGCGCAAGAGAACTAAAGTCACCGATATAGCTCAGAAGAGCTATATCGGTGACTTTAGTTCTCTTGCGATATAGCTCAGAAGAGCTATATCGGTGGCTTTGGTTCTCTTGCGGATCTTGTCATTTCAGATCTTATCTCGCAAGCAAACACCGAGCATAGCTCTTTCCAAACCAATATTGATGTAATATAAAAACATAGAGACAGCAAACAATTAAAAGTGGTTTACCAAGAAAAGAAAAGAAAAGAAGACAGACAACAGACAGACAGGCGCTGGTTTGTAACGCATTGTCTGTCTTCTTTTCTTTCGTCAACAGCCCGTTCCTGCTGGTACACGAGTCTTCTCTCACAAGGAGAAAGTGTAAGCCATAATCCACTACGCTGGCCAAGAGCAGATGACACATGTTCTCAAATTTTGTAATTCTTGAACTTGCCGGTTTCCTCACGATATTTTTCTTTATCTTTGTAAGAGTGGGTGCGAATTCCGCACATGATTGGTGCAGGGCTGAGCAGGATTCAAACCAGTGTGCGTCGGTTTAAAAGTTAATACTGGCTCTTAAAGTGGAACGTTTTACTAGCGCGGCAAATCAAATCTTCTTGCATTCTTCTGCCAATAATAGTTTAATTACTCAACGTGATTACATGAAAACTAATTTTGCGCAAATAAATAGAAAGTATCAATAAATTACAATTAAAAGTATCACCTATATATCATTGGTTTAGCGACAAATGGCAATAGACTGAAAAAGTAAGACAAAAATTTGTTTATTGCCATTTGTCGGTAAACCAATGATATCTAGGAGATACTTTTAATTGTAATTTGTTGATATATTCTATTTCTTCACGTTAAATTAGTCTTAATGTAATCACGTTTAGTAATTAAGCTATTATTGGCAAAAGAACACAAGAAAATTTGAATTTGCCGCGCTAGTGAAACGTTCCACCTTAAAAAAATATTATGGAATATTTCATAGAGATATGAGCACAGTGTCTGTATGGAATCGACAAATACAAATTGACAACAACTCTGCATGACAGTACAAGTTTATTGCCAACGTTGGCTCCAATAACTACAAACCCTTTTACCTCATCAAAACCCTACAAGTGCCGGGCAGAAATTGGGCTACATTGTTACACCATGATTTGTAGCTCTTATGATTTGCCGGACGGCTCATTCATATAACGAGGCCTAATCTCAGCCGGTTGTCCATTTTATGGTTTCCTGGCGCTTCCTCCAAATTGGTCCGATAAAATTGTTGGACAACTAAAATTATTTGGATTGTCCGAACGAACGGCCGTTTGCGCAGTTTGCGGTACGAGCAAAACGTGTTAGTTGAAATGTTGAAACTTTTCAAGTTTGATTCGGGCATTGTTCTAGGTACTGTGGCGGAGTTAGAAAATGATAGTTATGGAAGTTGGTACATAATTAGAATCAATAATATTTCGTAGCGGATCAGATTTGTAGGAAAGGAACGTAGGTAGAGAATTAAGCAGAGTTATTTTCTATTGATTGATAGGGTTGCGTTTGACCACTGTTTCACCTGATGGGAAGTGATGATGCGGTCTAGGGTGTAACACGCTTGCCTAGAAGAGTCGTTTTAAAATATCTTTGGAACTGAGACCGCATAGCACTAGCATAATAAAATAAACGCTGATTTCATCATCAACAGCCTGAAGACGTCCACTGCTGAACATAGGCCTCCCCCAGAGCACGCCACCTTGAGCGGCTGCTCGCCTCCTGCATCCATCGGCTCCCCGCGGCTTTCACCAGGTCGTCGGTCCACCGAGTGGGGGGCCGGCCTACGCTGCGTCTTCCGGTTCGTGGTCGCCACTCGAGAACCTTTCTTCCCCATCGGTTGTCAGTTCTACGAGCGATGTGGCCTGCCCATTGCCACTTCAACTTACTAACTCTAAGAGCTATATCGGTCACTTTAGTTCTCCTGCGGATCTCCTCGTTCCGGAGCTTATCTCGCAGGGAAACACCGAGCATAGCTCGCTCCATAGCTCGCTGCGCGACTTTGAGCTTACTAATGAGGCCAACAGTAAGAGACCATGTCTCAGTTCCATAAGTCATCACTGGCAACACACACTGATTGAAAACTTTCGTTTTCAGGCTCTGCGGTATTTTGGACGAAAAGATAGGACGAAGCTTCCCGAACGCTGCCCAGCCGAGTTGGATTCTTCGCGCCACCTCTTTGTCGAAGTTGGACCTACCTAATTGGACAATCTGTCCTAGGTAGACATACTTGTCGACAACTTCGAGAGTATCGTTCCCAACAATTACCGGTATAGGTGGAACATGAGCATTAGACATGATCTTTGTCTTGTCCATATTCATCTTAAGACCAACCTGCTGGGAGACTCTACTGAGGTCGTTGAGCATGGTGCTAAGGTCCTCGAGCGATTCCGCCATTATGACTATATCATCGGCAAAACGAAGGTTAGTGATGTACTCGCCATTTATGTTGATGCCAGATCTTTTCCACTCCAAGAGCTTGAAAACATCCTCCAATGCGTTTGTGAACAGTTTCGGAGAAATAACGTCTCCCTGTCTCACGCCTCTTTGCAATGGAATTTGTTCCGTACTCTGGTCCTGTAGTCGGACTGACATAGTGGCCTTACTGTACAAACACTTCAAAACTTCGATATACCTATAGTCAATTTGGCATCGCTGCAAGGACTGCAGCACCGCCCAAGTCTCGATTGAATCGAAGGCTTTCTCATAGTCCACAAACGCTAGGCATAACGGCCGATTATACTCTTCGGTCTTCTGTATAATCTGGCGCAGCGTATGAATGTGGTCTATGGTGCTAAAGCCTTTTCGGAAACCGGCTTGTTCGGGAGGCTGGAATTCATCAAACCTGCGTGCGAGACGATTCGTAATGACTCTCGAAAACAGCTTATACACATGACTCAAGAGCGAGATGGGCCTATAGTTCTTCAATAAGGTGTTATCGCCTTTTTTGAAGAAGAGCACCACCACGCTCTTGTGCCATGCCTCTGGCGTTATACCTTCAAGGATGACAGAATTAAATAACTTCTGGAGGACTAAAAGTACCGGTCTACCACCCGCTCTCAGAAGTTCGGTCGTAATTCCATCTTCACCTGGTGCCTTGTTGTTTTTAAGCTGTTTGAGGGCCATTCTAATCTCGTACAGGCTGACGTCCGGGATATCTTCGGTATAGTGTCGGACTAACTTGGCTCTGATGTCCTGAGCTGTGTTAGTAGCGGGCTTACGTGTCGAGGTGTATAACTGTCCATAGAAGTTCTCGATCTCTCTCAGAATCTCAGGCTTGGATGAAATGACGCTACCATTTTCGGTCTTCAGTTTTGTCATTTGGTGTTGCCCAATAGACGAATCCTTTGCGAACACTTTAGAGCCTTGGTTCCGCTCAATTGCGGCCTCAATACGTGAAGTACTAAGAGCACGCAAGTCGTGTCGCAAGGAACTCCAGATTCGTCTATTGAGTTCACCGTAGGCTGACATATCAACTGAAGACTGCAGCTTCATTTCGCTCCGGTCGGCCATTAGCTCAAGAGTTTTTTCTGAGAGCTTTTGAGTCTTCTTTCGGCGTTGGGTCTTAAAGAATTTCGATCCAACAGCTTGGACAGTTTCCACCAACCCGTCGTTTAGCTCGTCCACTGTGTTACAGTCGGCTAGGCACTGGAAGCGATTTTGGAGTTCCAGCTGAAAGCCTTCGGGGTTTTGGATTTGGACAGGATTTGGACGGAGCGTAGACTTCACCAGACGTGACCTTTCGAGCTTAACATTGATATTCAATGTGCCTCTAACAATACGGTGATCGCTACCGGTTTTCACCTTGCTGATCACAGAGACATCATCGAATATGTGCTTCTTGGTCGTCATGATGAAGTCTATCTCATTTTTAGTGGAACCGTCGGGACTTATCCACGTCCACTTCCTGGATGGCCGCTTCTCGTAGAAGGAGTTCATCATAAAGAGTCCCTCCTTCTCCATGAAGTCAGCCAGCCTCTGTCCTCGAGGGTTCCGCTGCCCGTATCCAAATGGCCCCACTCTCAGCTCATCGCTATTCCTTGTGCCCAACTTCGCATTGAAGTCTCCCATCACAACGGTGAAGTATGTTTCGGAAGTATGCATGGCTTCGGATATGTCCTCATACATAGCTTCTACTTCATCGTCTGAGTGTGCCGATGTCGGCGCGTATACCTGTATAACCTTCAACGAATACCGTTTGGTTATTCGGAGTACCAGGTACGCTACCCTGGCCGACACACTGTCGACTTTGACCACGTTGTTGACGAGAGACTTGCGGACGAGAAACCCGACACCCCCTTGGGAGAGTTGGTCTCCCTCCCGGTAGAAGAATAAGTTACCGGAATTTAGGATTATCGTGTCCTGTCCCTGTCTTCGGACTTCTGACAATCCCATTACATCCCAGCGTAACTTACCCATCTCCGCCTCTAGCTCGACCATCCTTTCGTCAGCCTTCAGTGTGCGCACGTTATGTGTTGCCAGGGCCAGGGGTCGTCGTTGGGGTTGGTAGCCGGGCGTCTGCCGGGGATTCTTCGCACCCCTTGCCCTGCCGTTACCGTGGCCGCTACCGTAGCCACGGGATAGCAGAGCTGCCGGGGACTGGGGGCCGTTTTTATTTGTGCTTGTCATTAGGGGGGGGGGTTTGCCATAATCACCACGCTTGGCAGGCGGCTTGGTGATCGCAGTAGGTGAAGATTGATTGCCACCAAGACCGAGGGGAACGCTGCGACCCATTCCCTGGATATTCCCTTAGCCGCCTTCTACGGCACCCACACGGCAAACGCTGATTTATATAAGGGTAATCTTCATCATCAACAGCCTGAAGATGTCCACTGCTGAACATAGGCCTCCCCCAGAGAGCGTCACTTTAAGCGGCTTCTCGCCTCCTGCATCCATCGGCTCCTGCGGTTTTCACAAAATCGTCGGTCCACGTCCCTGACCTGGAGGATCATATATCTACGGACCCAAGAACTAAGAGGACCACGGTCACCCAGATTTGCGCTTTTTTCTGTGTATTTACTTGTCCCATCGTGGGAATCGAACCCGCAGCTTTCGTGTTATAAGCCGACCTACTCAACCATTGTGGTGTGCCACAGAGGCAGCTAAGTACTAACTAACTCTCATTACACTTTCTTTACTCCAATGGTAACCTTATCTAGTAGGACTATAAAGAATACAATATTATTAAATATTGACAAATAAGTATAAGTACATTAATTAGTCCAAAATACCGCAGAGCCTGAAAACGAAAGTTTTCAATCAGTGTGTGTTGCCAGTGATGACTTATGGAACTGAGACATGGTCTCTTACTGTTGGCCTCATTAGTAAGCTCAAAGTCGCGCAGCGAGCTATGGAGCGAGCTATGCTCGGTGTTTCCCTGCGAGATAAGCTCCGGAACGAGGAGATCCGCAGGAGAACTAAAGTGACCGATATAGCTCTTAGAGTTAGTAAGTTGAAGTGACAATGGGCAGGCCACATCGCTCGTAGAAAACTGACAACCGATGGGGAAGAAAGGTTCTCGAGTGGCGACCACGAACCGGAAGACGTAGCGTAGGCCGGCCCCCCACTCGGTGGACCGACGACCTGGTGAAAGCCGCGGGGAGCCGATGGATGCAGGAGGCGAGCAGTCGCTCAAGGTGGCGTGCTCTGGGGGAGGCCTATGTTCAGCAGTGGACGTCTTCAGGCTGTTGATGATGATGATGACATTAATTAGGTAAGGTTAATAAGTTATAGGTAGTAGGTACTATATAATGTAAAGTAATAATAAGTATATCCTTTTTGGCAATTCAACTGTTAAGTTTTTATTTTTATCTTAAATATTGTTAATAATTCTGTTTTTACCACAGTCATTACAATAAATTGTTAGCACTCATGCCGCCTGTGATACAGGTATATCCTAGTGCCGGCACCTAGCAATGTAAGATTTCTATAATATTTATAAGGCCTGTTGTATTGCACTTACTGCAATTTTTGAATAAATTTTTATTTTTTATTTTATTTATTTAATATTCGCACTATTTTTTTTTATTGTTAATAGGCCAGCTTTTGACCACATCTCACCTGACGGTAAGTGTAGATGAAACCTAAGGTGGGACACGCTTACCCAGAAGATACCTATTCACTCTGCTCCTGAATACGACTAGATTTAATATAATTTCCAAGGTTAACAAGACATGGGTCGGCAAATATTACATTCCGGTTCCCTATAGAGTTCCGGACACCACATAACTTGGTAGTTTATTATAAACTAAGTTTATTATAAACGAAGTTTATACATATATGCGGCGCACATTCTTTTGAACTGTGGGGCAACAATTTTACCTGCTGTAACACTGATGTGGGTGTGAAGCTTAAGTGACGTATGGTACGCCATAGTTTTGTTACAATTAGCTTCCACATCACATTACACACATATCATCAGCTGGAAGATGTCCACTGCTGACAGGCTTCCCACATAAAATGCCACTATGGGCCCTTATCATAGGGAGAGTTTTCCATAATCACCACTCTTGGCAGGCGGTTTGGTGCTCGCAGAAGATATTAATGAACCAAGGAGAATGCTGCTGCCCCTTCCCTGAATATACACAATACAGTTAGCTTTTAATAAGTTGGTATTATTGCGGAGTTCACAGGATAACAGCAGCAACTAGCAGCAGGGAGTTTTAGCGGGAACGCGGAAAAGTTCACGTCGCTGCATTGTATAAAATAGGTGGCGTTTTACGCATTAAGTGCTGAATTACGAGCATGAGCGTGGGCAAGTGATATAATGTGGTGAAACGTGGTTTTTCGTGTTCCTTCCAAAATTCCATAGAACCTTCTAGTAAAGTTGCCACCACTTTACTAGGGCTTTAGGCCATGGCTTTAACTGGACTATGACTAAAATATTTGACCCAGACTGTGACTAAGACTTGACTTTACGATATTCTTCTATAACATGATGAAAATTACAACACTTGACACTGGCTAAATACACTATGTGCGGAGACAAATATAAAAAAACAAGCAGCAGCGTTCTCTTCGATCTGTATTATTATCTACTGTGATCATCAAGACGCCTGTCAAGCGTGGTGATTATGGTAAACCTAACCTAATAGAGGCCTATGTTCAACTTTTCTTATTTCCTATTATATTCTTTGCTTTGGTAAAGACCAACAATATTAGCCCGTTTAAATAGCAAAAACCCTAACAAATGAATAACGCTTACTCTGAGTTCCAAGACGCGGTCGATAGTCGCTAACTTATATCGGTCACCTTGGCCCCGATTCCTTACAATCTCCAGCATTGGATGCATCCCACGTTCCCTGCTTTTATTTCAATGCAAGAACTAACAATGGAAACTAGAAATGGAAGTAATTTTGAAAGTTTTGAGTCTCATTAAGTAAGAAACCGATTGAATGGTAATTATGTTTTAAGAAGCATCATTTACTAGCAAGTTGAAATGGCAATGGGCAGGTCACATCGCTCGTAGATTTGACAACCGATGAAGATGAAAGGTTCTCGAGTGGCGACCACGAACCGGAAGACGTAGCGTAGGCGGCCCTCCACTCGGTGGACCGACGACCTGGTGAAAACCGCGGGAGCCGATGGATGCAGGAGGCAAGCAGCCGCTCAAAGTGACGCTCTGTGGGGGGCCTATGTTCAGCAGTGGACGTCTTCAGGCTGATGATGATGATGATGATGATCATGTACTAATGGCAGCCTCATCTAATGACATCTAATGACATCTTGTCTTCAGTTTATGGCGACATAAACTGAAGACAAGATGTCATTAGATGCATTAATGGTATTTGCTCTCGATTCAACTAAAATTAATTAAACAAATAAAAACGCCCAACGATCACATGCATAGATCCTAGACCCTAACTAGGATTATCTGTATCTAGGGACCCAGGAACTACGAGGACCATGGTCCCACAGTACCCAAACATAACAATAGTATATTAGGTTTTTGAAATGTCGCGGGAATTGAACCCGCTGCCTTTGGGTTATGAGCTGACCTGCCTCAACCACTACCCCACAGAACCGTGTGTGGAAATATTATACTATTTGTTCTAACCGGTGTGAAGTTGGCAGCCAAAAGTTATTAGCCTATAATCCGACCAAATTAAGATGGTAATTTTGTCACGGAACCTAAGTACCTAAGTAGGTACAATAAACATGAGACAACTGCTCCCGCGTAGTGATCTTTAGATATTTTTAAAAACGGCTTTGTATTTAGAATTAAACAAAATTGCTCAAAAAACTCCAAATGTTTTGATGCCTTTGACTTTTCATCCAAGTCGTCGTCATCATCGCACTCCCGTACGCTCTCTGTTCCCTATCATCTTATAGAAAACAAATTAAGCGATGGGGATATTAGAGGTGCTGCGCGTCTTATGTTTTCCAGTGATACAGTTGCTAGTCTATAGATAGTTCAAGATTCCTTTAGATTGTTATTTTTAGTTTTATATCTTAGTTTTAAAGTTTTTAGGTTTAGTTTAGTTTTTAGGTCTAGTTTAGTTTAGTATACTTATTATTATATGTTACTTAAGTTTTGAAATAAAGTATCATATGTTAAAAAAAAAAAAAAAAAAAAAAGCTTTGTATTTTAAATTAATAAAATTCTTATTGCTATTGTTTTTGCAGAAGAATTTATGCTTTTGTATACGTTGTGTAAATGACGTTGTTCTTTCATTGTTGATAAACGAGTGTTTTTAATACAAGACTGGGTTTTTTTAATTAATCGCAGAGTAATCAGACTCCAAGTCTTTGTTGCGGGGGAACTAATTAAAGAAAAGAAAAAATGCGAATAATAGGATCCTTGAAGAAAACAAAAGTCTGTTTAACAAAATGCGTAGGTTCTGATTCTAGATTTTGAGGTGTTCTCAGAATAGAACCAATTTCAATAACACTTAACGAAAACATAAATATAATCGCTATTCATTGAAAAATAACACAGAAAAATGATCAGTGCTATTTTGCAAATTTGCAAGTCAAGATGATTTTAGGTACTTAAAATGTTAAATTATTGTTAATTGTAAGCACGAAACTGTGGGTAACATTACAAGTGTTTAATGTCAAATATTTTGACTTTTCTTTTGACAAGTGGTCTGACATTGTTGCTGCAGTATTGACATATTGTGAAAGCATGAGTGACCAATGGAGCAATACGGGTAATCCCGATAGTAGTGACAGTGAATTACTTTTCTTATCTTATTAACTCTGACATTAGGGAGTTTTGGCGGGAATGCGGAAAAGTTCACGTCGTTGCATTGTATTATTTTTCAAAACTCGTGCTTTTTCCAGTGTTAATGTTTAAAGTCGGTGGCGTTTTACGCATTAAGTGCTGAATTACGAGCATGAGTGTGGGCAAGTGATATAATGTGGTGAAACGTGGTTTTTCGTGTTGCTGCCAAAATTCTATAGAAGCTTCTAGTAAAGTTGCCACCACTTTACTAGGGCATGACTTAGACTGGACTGAGACTACCTGACTTAGACTGGACTATGACTACGCAGACTGTGACTAGGACTTGACTTTACGTGAAATATTCTATCATTGTAAAAAATTACAATACTTGACACTGGCTAAATACACTATGTGTGGAGCCAAAATATAAGAGAAAAATAAACTCTGACATTATTTTATTTATATTATTGTAATAACCCATTGTATCTATTTTTTATTATACCTTGACATGTTTATTCTGTATGAAATATTTTGTGGTAATTGTAATTACTTTTGTCGTTTTTATCACAATAAATAAATAAATAATAATAATAGCAAGCCTAAAACAATGTGAGTTTAAAAAAAGTTCTCTTTCCCATTACAGGTGCAAGCAATCCGGCACAAGGCACAATGTTGACTGGCCTGTTAGCTCAGTTGTTAGTAGCTCTGCCTTCTGAACTATAGGTTGTGGGTTCGATTCCCACCCGGGACAAAGATTTGTGTGATGAACATAGGTGTTTGTTCTGTGTCTGGGTGTCATATTGTATTCTATGTATGTATTTACAAACAAAAAGTATATAAGTATTGTATCAGTTATCTGGTTTCCATAGTACAAGCTATAATGCTTAGTTTGGGGCTAGATGGCGCTGTCTGAAATGTCCACACATATTTATATTTATATTATATTTATATGCTTAGTTCGGGGCTAGATGGCGCTGTGTGAAATGTCCACACATATAAAAAAAAATGCAGAATAGAAAACTCCGATCCGTAGCTTGTATTACATACCAAGTATATAACGGAAGCATATACGTAGTAATGGAATAATTTGTTTCTGGAGTATCAGGCTAGCATCAACTATAATAAGGTCTTTATTAAAATGCCATTTAGTGTGAGTGGCGACCCAACGTTTGTTTTTAGTATTATAGGTACAGTGGAATAAACATAATAAATATTATATTCCAAAACGTTAAGCTCTAAATTACGCGTAACAATATTATTTACGTTAAATTTACAATAGAGACTGTAGCTATTAATTATTTTACAAAAGACAATTCGGAAGCAATAATACTATTACCACGCTACGGTCTACGAGCTCTACGACGTAGCTAAATTTCTACGTGTCGTAGTCGAGCTACGCAAAGTGGATTTTCGTAGATATGACAACAATTTTAATATACGTACCCATAGAGATACTGCTGATTAAATTAAAATAATATATTAAATTTAGTCTCTAGATATTGGTCTCGAACAAAGTGGATCATAATGTTTTAATTAAACTCATTTTACGCGTATGTGTGTGTAAGAGGTTCAAGTAAGGGCGACATAGTCTCTTTGTTATGGTTCTAGCTGTATTTAGAAATATAAATCGACTTAGTACAAGTCATAGGCTTTGTTAAAAACCTTCGAAGTTCTCTTCATTAACTAGAAAAGTTAGTTTGAGGAAAAAAGGCATAATGCCCATGAAAAAAAACCTAGAACAGAGCTGATTATATTCAAAAGGCAGAACAGGTTTTTTAATCATAGCTAAGAACATTCTCGATAAAGTAACCTTACCACCGTACCTTGCAAATAAAAAAGAAATATCAAAGTCGGTTTATTAAAAAATGAAAACCATAACGCAGTTAGCACTCATGATGTACGGTTATTTAGAAAATCACATATTCAAAAAACTCAGAATGAATTGTATGTTTCCGATTACTTAAAAAAGAGAAAAAGCATTTAGAATGAGAAAATTGAAGAAAAAATTACACTTTTTTGTCAACAAGGATCGTGGAGTGATTTTCTCTCTACGATTTTCTCATACATTGTTAGTCTGTGCAAAAACCAGGGAATTTAATGTATGGTGAAATGTTCAGCCGTCTTCACGAAGTAACATATTCAGTAATTTGTGACCGTGGCGCGTCCATTGAGCGATTTCGCTTACGAGCCGAAGCGTTACGAAGCATTGACTAGACATACAATATTAATGCAACATTTGTAACATTAAAAAAACTTGTAAAGCATACTTTTCAAAACAAGTTTTAATAATGAAAAGGAGGCCAAGTTTAGATGGAAATCAGACCCGCGTCAACACCCACGACCTAAATCAGGAGTGCAAAATTCCTTTGCAATGTTGGAATGCTAATAAAACACGAGAATAAACATAAACTAGATGTTAAAAACACAGCTATATATGTATGGTCTTGATCCTGAGCATTGAAGGAACCATGAAGAAGATAAAACTAATACTAATAGACTAAAGAAGTAAGAACTAAGAAGAAAGAATAAGAGAAGAAGAATAAGAAGAAGAAGAAGTAAGAAGAAAGAACTAGTAAGAACCGTTGACAACTACCCATCCGATTTTTTTATTTTTTATAACATGGACGGACAAACAAGCTGACGGCCCGCCTGATGGTAAGCAGTTACCTTCACTTATAGACACCTGAAACACCAGGGGCGATGCCGATGCGTCTTTACGCGTCTTTCGACTAATTGGCAGATGGCTTAGCCATCAGTACTTCTGTACCATACTCATCATCATCATCCTCATCATCATCAATAGCCTAAAGGCGTCCACTGCTGAACATAGGCATCCTTCAGAGAGCGCTACTCTGAGCGCTCGCCTCCTGCATCCATCGGCTCCCCGCGCCTTTCACCAGATCATCGGTCCACCGAGTGGGGAGCCGGCCTACGCTGCGTCTTCCGGTTCGTGATCGCCACCCGAGAACCTTTCTTCCCGTCGGCTGTCAGTTCTACGAGCAATGTGGCCTGCCCATTGCCATTTTAATTCATTTTTTTATGCTATACTGTGACGATGAAAAATACGCTATCGATTATCGACTCCCACATGTGTTTCGACTATGCCGATAGTTTACTCATCGGTATCCTTACATTGTTGTGAAGGACACGGCGTATATGTGGTTAGCTAAGGTGTCTCATATCAGGAGAAAGCTTTCTAACAGATAAACGTTAATAATACTTGTTTTATGTATCAAATGGTGATGTCGTATCGATGGTTCAGTAGAAAACGCAATCATGCTTTCGGAGCAGGAAAAACTTATTGTAGGTATCCATGATGGAGTTTTGACTGGAACGCAGAAAAGTTCACGGTGTTAGATTGTATCATTTTCAAAAAATTGTGGTTTAATGTTTAAAATTGGTGGCATTTTACGCAATATGTGCTGAATTACGAGCATGAGTGTGGGACAATGATATTATAATGTGGTGAAACGTGGTTCCTCACGTTGCGTGAGAAGCTTCTAGTTGCCACCACTTTACTAGTGCATGAGGACTATGACTACCTGACTTAGACTGGGCCATGACTACCCAGACTGTGACGGACTTGAATTTAGGTGAAATATTCTATAACACTGAAAAATTAGAATACTTGACACTGGCTAAATACACTACCCTTGTGGAGCCAAAATATACGAAAAAAAGTATCCATGTTTGCATATTTGCGAGAGAACTAGTAGCTCAGCGGTAATCTGTGCGACTTTCAAAACTCACTTCACAT
The DNA here is from genome assembly GCA_910589525.2 of Ennomos quercinarius. Classification (NCBI taxonomy): domain Eukaryota; kingdom Metazoa; phylum Arthropoda; class Insecta; order Lepidoptera; family Geometridae; genus Ennomos; species Ennomos quercinarius. The sequence continues at coordinate 13,737,409 of OU342508.1, read as the reverse complement.
CTCGTTTAGCCTTGCACCAATGATTTTCAAGTACATAATAAGGTTTTGCACTCTTTCTTACAACAGTAAAGAATACATCGCGAGGAAGGAAACCGGTGTCGTTCACTGTTTCTAATTTTAACACACTTCAAGAAAGCTTTTAACTCGGTCTGTGCTATTTCAATAGATATAAAATGCTCCATAAATGCAAATTCTCAAACCTCTCAAACTCAATAAACGTCAAATATTTTAAATCAAATATTTGGACCGGCCAGCTAATGGTTTCCGACACACCAATTAACAAGATAACGGGAACATGCATTCGCTTTAAAAATCTGTGTTTTAACCCATTGGAATTCCGACCGTATCCTAAATTGGATAAAGTCGGATTTGCATATAAATGTGCGTTTAGGCGGTAAAAAAAGATTGTATCGAACGAAAATACGGTTTTTTCCCCCTAAATAGGTTAATCTGTATGTTGGTCTAGGGGCTATATCAGGATACGGTCTAATGATGTCTTTGTTAGTGGGGAGGGGACGCCATGAAATTAAACGGTAAATATTTAACACGTATTTTCTTATTTCAGAGGTAGCGTTAAGTAAATAGCTAGTTTTATGATGCACGTAGAATGTGTCTCAGATCTGGGTCACTTTTGGATTATGGAGCTTCGATTATAAGCAGAATTTGGATCTTAGCTCAGCCAGCCATTTTTAACACATCGCGTCACACATGAAACGCCACTTTGGACACGCTTAGCAGGCAGCTTGGTGATAGCAGAAGATTTTAATGTACCAAAGAAAATGCTACTGCCCATTTCCTGGATATTCTCTTAGCCGGCTGTTACGGCATCCATGGAAAGAGATGGGGCAGTCCTACTCGCAAACTGGGAAAACCCGGAACTAAGATCTTTTCTGGCATCAGCACAGAGCATCAAAAAAAACTACGGCTCTGTGGGAATCTTATAGCTTCCTATACTTAGTTTACTCATTTATCAAGAGGCTAGAGCCCTGGTATCAGAATTTTGAACGACTGTCGTCCTACATCATTACAACAACAACCGGGGTTGACAGCTGGTACCCTCCGAGGCGCGGTATACAGTATGCAATTTAATTCATATTTTTAATTGAAAATTATGAATATTGCCGCGGTGCCTAACGTAGTTGACACGAATGGTTTTGATATTGTTAAAAGTTTTTTTTACCTTGTATGCAATAATGGAAAACAGTACTTAATTATTTTAATTTAATTTTGTACTGTAGCAGTTGATTGAGTAAGTTATCCCGATTTTGGAGTTATTATCAATACTAAATCGATGCGTTACATTTCAAAAATTTTGGTTCAACACGTGACCGGTGTCAGGAGTAGGTACCTAGTGTCAAAGGATGCTAATGAATTCAATTACACCAGTATAAGTTATAATAACTACTTTTTGCTAGTGGTCAACCAGCTAAGTAATGACCGCACAGAACGTAGCGTAACTTTACCAAACGGTTAAGAACGGCTAGCGCGCTCCGCTACGTGCATTACGCCTGTATGTGAAAACTAATAGAAGCTATAGGCCAAGGTACCTATACGCTTAATGTTAAGCTGCGTACGGTCCACCACAAACCAATTCTGGACCAACATGGCTGGCCACATTCTAACAGTAAGAAGCAAGACGAAAGGATAACTTAATCCCGGATTTGTAAGCCAACTGACCAAGTTCCCTCGGGATCAGCCATTCATTCCGTACTTACCTAATTAAGGCAACGATTTAAACCCTAGCTTAATGATGAACCTTGTTAAGAATGAACTCTATGGGTTGCTACAGTTTCGTAATTAAAACGTCTGGATCTCTTTGTATAGGGGATTTAGTTTCTTGTGATCCTAACTTGAGTAGTATAAGCAGTATGGGTTCTATTGGCACTCTTCAGACAAAAGAGGAAAATATATTTGTCTGCACGTAGAACTGACAACCGATGGGGAAGAAAGGTTCTCGAGTGGCGACCACGAGCCCGAAGCCGCAGCGTAGGCTAACCCGCCCACTCGGTGGACCAACTATCTGGTAAAAACTGCGAGGAGCCGATGGATTCACGAGGCGAGCAGCCGCTCAAAGTGGCGCTCTCTAGGAGATGCATATGTTCAGCTGTGGACGTCTTTTGCGTCAGCTGTTGATGATGATGAGACATACAACCTAAGGCCGCCAGTCATCATGTTTTTATAGCAACAGAGATATGACCTCGGGAATAATAGAATTATGATTAAAATGCACGGCTAACTACTAGATCATCATTGTTATCATCAGCTAAAAGACTTCACTGCTGAACCTATGTTTACGTCTATACGACGCATCCTCAGGTAAATGCTGAGGATGCCTTTGATAGAGGCATCAGGCAACGTGCACGTGAGGTGTAGAGGCAAAACACGTGTTGGTGAGAACTGGGTTGATGTAGATTGTCATCATCATCTCCATCATCATCAACAGCCTGAAGACGTCCACTGCTGAACATAGGCCTCACCCACAGAGTGCCACTTTGAGCGACTGCTCGTCTCCTGCATCCATTGGAGAGTAATTTCACAAGCTACAATGCCCTTCATACCGGAACACAATAGTGCTTGCACTACTACTTGGCGGCAGAATAACTGGCAAAACGGTGGTACCTACCTAGACGAACTTTGCAGAAAAGTCCTACCACCTAGTAAAATATTACAAGTGCCCATACTCACAATACGTTATCCTGAACCAAGCCAGCATTGATTGCTGGTTCTTGTCTTCAGGTTCGTTAGTAGTGTTAGATTAATGTTGGTAACTTGTTTACTTAGCATAGTTCGACTTATTAGTTTGAGGGTTAGGGTCGACATTTGCATAGCATCTCGTTAGTCCTGACCGGGGATTCCGGATCTCGTTAGATTTTGTAACAATTTGTTACCACGCCGAGAGCACTGTTCTGTTGTGCGAATTAAGTGATCTTATCTAGCCTTAACTACTAGCCTGTACTACAAGTCCAAGTTTGAATGAGACTGTGGTTCGAGTGGCTACGATAAGAGCCACAGAGCATTGAAAAATATGATGCGTTGCATCGGGGGGTAAAGCGTATTTTTTTTTTCGTGCTCTGTGATAAGAACCGATAGACCCACCTAACTTACGAGTACTACAGAAAGCTATGAGACTATGAGACATGGTCATCGTGATTGTGGAGGATTGATGAGAAAGAGAGATACAGAAAGAGACTGAGTCAAAGACATTTACTGGCCCGAGTGATTGAGTGTTAGAGTGCGAAAATAAGTGAGAGTGAGTGAATGAGTAAGTGAGTGAGTGTGAGAGTGAGTAAAAGAGTAAGTAAGTAAGCGAGTGAGTAAGTGTTTGAGTGAATGAATGAGTAAGTGAGTGAGTAAGTGAGTAAATTCCCTAAGTTCTAAAGGAATGCGAGATGGAGTAATAATGAAAGATGGAGGAAAAGAACAAACAACAATGGCACGTAGTAGCCACGTTTAAACTCATGCATTCTTCAGGCCTCATATTTATTATTTATGGCATAGATAATATTATTATTGTTTGATAGATTTGGCATAGAATCTGTGTCAAGGCTATCAAACAATATAAAAATGCTGCATCGCGTATTAAAAACATTTCATTACTCCATACTCGTTTTACGGATGTGATAAAGGCGAGTAACAAAACTTTCGTCCGAGTATTTCAGTAACTTTACTAATGGTTAGGTTAAATCTAGAAGCTAACTGCACCACTCATAACTGCACCCTATAAACTTCCAAAATAAGCAACTTCGCATCTTTGGAAAATGCAGTTTCAGTAGAAAAACAGCTTACTGCACATGTACAGTAATATATGTGTACAAAACCCTTCTTGACCTTATCGCAATATAATTTGGAAGGAGAAAATGCTGATGTAGCAAAAGGTTTACAAAGAGTATGTTTCATTCTTTTATTTATAAAGATACTTTCCCTGTAGCGATGAAACTTAAAGAATGCATCTGTGTAAATAAGTTTATTATGATGAAGCAGCCATAGTAGGAGTCAAGCTTTCAAAGTTGATACGTACTCACTTCTAACTACGCGATAAAATTCAAACTCATTACGCCAAACACCTGCACTTTGAATAACAAAGTACGTAGACGAGGCTATTGCCCTTGGCATCTTCTTGTTTGAAATAAGAATCATGATGACGTCACAAATAATATTTGGACGCCCCCCAATAATAATGACAAGGTTTAAGCATTTTAAAATTGATTGTTCTACCGTGTGATGAGCAAAATACAGGTTAAAGTTAAATACCTACAGGCGATAATCGCCTCCTTCGGTGTCTTCAAAGCCTTACAGATGTTCCGTCGCTGCTATACCTCCAACAAGCGTAGGTACATACATTCCAACTATTCTAGTTCAGTAATAATTAGGTAGGCGAGGGTCTTGGAGTGAAGACCGTAGGCGAACACCAGACCACGAGACCGCCTACTGAACGAAGAGTGGACGATATATAAGTACACGTAGGTCATGACTAGATAGCGGAGGCACAAGGCCGAATAGAATGGCAGGAAATGAGAGAATCCTATGTCCAGAAATTAACCAAAAAGTGCTTATGAAGAAGAGAAGAAGACGCGTTTGGTGCATATCAGCAACCGCCGTACACACGCTATGACGCGGCTGTCATCGTAGTTGAAGCCGCGTTAATAAAAAATATGGTGTAATTCAGAACGGTTTCATCTGTTAAAGTCGCGTTAAAAACTAATATGTAAGTACTCACGAAGGCGGGATCCCCCCGACGAAGACGTCGGAGTTGGTGTTGAACTTGCCGAAGACATACTCCTTGCCGCGTGAGGTCTTGCTCTGTGTGGCACCGTCCACTGTCAGAGACGTGTGCTCGTCGCGACGTGCGACCTGCATACAGGAAACAATTAACTATAGGTAGGTGCAGGTGGTGTCGATGAACCGCAGGGAGCCGATGGATGCAGAAGGCAAGCAGCGGCTCAAATTGGCTCTCTTTGGGGGAGGCCTATGTTCAACAGTGGACGTCTTCTGGCTGTTGTTGATGATAATGACTGTAAATAATACCATAAAGTGCTAAAATGAGTGATAATCAGCTTGTGTCGGCTTTGTAGAGTGTCGTCTTTGTCACACGGAGTACTAGAGCGACAATAAAAACGTCTGGTTGTTTCATTGATGGCGCAAGATATAAAAAGGTGTTAGTACCAAATGAAATATAGGTACCACCATTTCGTACTTTTTATGTACAGAAAAAACCCAGTTAGTGATTTACACGTTAACTTTTTCTCTCCTCTGTTTCTAAAGGGCCAAGTTTCACAAAGGCATAATAATTTTTTACAACTTTCAACTCACCTGAACTTTGTGCCAATGTCCATCGTTCAGATTATTCCCCACCGTTATAATCTGAGCTCCACCTCCCAAATTGTACCTCAGCCTTAGCTGCCCGTTCACAAGTTTCAACTCAAAAAAGTCGTAAGTGCCTCCGTCATCTGTGTACAACAATAAACCGTTCGGCTGATCAGTTTTGAATTCTAACTCTAGCGTGCCGTTGAGGCCTGCGTTCCACTTCTTGAACTGCGAGTACGGGTTTTGTTTGTCGAGGACGAATGCGAAGTTCTTGTTGAAGGTTAGAGAGAGTAGGCAGAACAGGATGTAGCGCATCGTGGTCACGTGGGACGGCATGGCGAGGTCAACTCGTCACCATGCGGTGGCCGGTGAGGGGCACCGTCTGCGTTTCATGTCTCGGTATCCTGGAACAAAGAAGAACGGATTTAGGTTAGAAGATGGCAGAGGTTGAAAAACTAGAAATATTGAAGCACAATTTATTCAGGCAGAAATTAAAAAGCTTAATGAAATTATTTCTTCAAAATTATTCATTAAATACTTAAATTTTTATTCAAAGACTTTTAATTGAGTTTTACTAATATATTATTGCAGTCCGTTACATTATATTTATTAATGACTCGGCCCGGCTTCGCACGGGTATAATAGTTTTCGCAGCGCACGCGATGTAAAGAACATTTCGTCGCTCGTATCACTAAAGGTCCTATCTCATTTCTGTCCATTGTTCAGAAAACGCGTTTTAAGGTTTTAACATTTCTAACTTTCAAATAGTTTCGTTCCTCGCAAGTCCAGCATAATATTTATTTTTATATGCTTTTGTAGATAATTTCAAGTACTTTAATTACACGTTGAAACTTTTAACCTGTTTGCATTCTAAATACCGGTTTTGATTAATCAAGATAGATAGGTCACTTAGTGAAAACTTTGTTTTATTTAAAATAAGCTGTCTGTTTTTAGTTACGACTTTTTTTAGACCATGTATGGAAATAAATATACAAAATTTATGTTGTTAATGCTTTATTAGTGTGTTTGTTTTATTTTTTAACAAGTTTTAGTAAGTTTAATGCTACAATACTGTATTTAATTCAACACAACACCATAACTTTACCAAGTACCTAACAATAAAAAACTACTTAATCAGCCTCATTTTGAGGTTGCAATAGGTAATTGAATATTATGAAGTTTAATAGTAATAATAATTAATTAATTAATAATTAATTATCTTGTGATCCAAAATGTTAAGAGGTACAACGATTAGTCAGATGGATAGAGAATTTTGCGTTGACTAACATAGCGGTCCTAACTCAAAACAGCCAAAAGGTGAGATAGGACTTTTAGTCATACGAGCGACGATTTTAGGTAACTTTTTTACACCTTGGGTCACATTATTGGAGTTTTAGTAGGGATCTCCTATTTTTTTGAATATATAATATAGCCTATGTCACCCGAAGATAGTGTAGCTTTCCAACAGTGAAAGCATTTTTCAAATCAGTTCAGTAGTTTCTGAGCCTATTCAATGCAAACAAACAATCAAATCTTTCCTCTTTATAATATTGGTATAGATATCATTACCTATACTACTTTTTTAAATGCTAAAATGGGCATTCGTATGGGTTTGACAACATCTCACCCATCTCATCTCATCTTTTAGATTTTATGCTGTCATAATTATATACCAACCTGTTTAATTTCACATTAGCTTTATCATTATCAATTTGTGCTTATTGAATAGCTGCTGGACGTAAGCTATTTTTTTAATTGACGAGCTAATTGTTCATCTGGTATTACGCGTCATGGCGACCCATAATAGTTGCAGTGCTACTCGGAACTCTAAAGTTTCACGTGACTAAAGCTGGTACTATTAGTTATTCTGTGTCATAAGGCACTCTCAAAGCACGCCACTAAGCCTAGTCTTCAGCTCTACTCATCCAGTCACTGCCAGGTACTTTGCGTATGTCATCGTTCTATCTAGTAGGTATTATAGGTCCTCCTACACTACGTCTGCTGATTCGTGACCCTCTCCATAACACAATTAAGTAACCCAATGGTTATTGGTTCCTCGGCAGATTTCACATTAACTTAACTAGCTGATTACAAAAAGGTAATTTAAACCCGTCGTCGGGTTAAAATTATTCAGATCCATCCGTTTTTATCTCCGCATCGGGTTGATGACCCCTTAGCAAGCAGATACTTATCAGAATGGAAACTCAGTGACCCTCCTTTAAACAGACGCTGAGCCCTTCCAGATACCTTGCCTAATTTTATCTTTTATAAATGAACGAATGCTCAACGACTATAAAAGGCTTTTGCAAGCACACAGCCGCAAAAGGAAATGAATATCTATGAATGCGAAGTATAGTATTAGTATAGTTAGTAAGTAGTAGTAGTAAGTATAAAGATTTTGTATAAATAAAATAGTAAAATGGACAATACTAGAACTTGTAAAAAACGACATCAAAGTCACTCATTATTTCCATGAATATACAACAGAAATAATACCCCATGAAAATTTCAAAGTAGCGTAGCTCGTAGCTTTACTACGGCAACGCGGGGTCCACGGGTGAAACCTCGTATTTTTTAATACATCTGGTTTCCTAAATATTGTAACAACAGCTGGGTTAGCATGGACGGTAGACAAAATTGTCTTTCCCCGTTTTACGTCACTTTCTTCATACTTGCTTGGAGTAAAACAGGGGAAAGACAGTTTTGTCTACCGGCCGTGCTAACCCTACAGCTAGACAGTTGTCTGTCTGTCTGTCCGTCTGTCACCAGACTGTATCTCATGAACCGTGATAGTTAGACAGTTGAAATTATCACAGATGTTGTATTTATGTGGCCGCTATAACAACAAATACTAAAAAAGAGAATAAAATAAATATTAAAGGGGGCTCCCATACAACAAACGTTCTCTCGTTTACCGTTTGCTCGTTTACCAGATGAGTCATAGATGGCGCTGCTTTAAATAGTACTGCTGCTACACTAGATGGCAGGGATAGATAATGGTACGGAACCCTTCGTGCGCGAGTCCAACTCGCACTTGGCCGGGTATTTAATTAACCGTGAATTTAGTTGAATTGCAATTATTTAACGTAACTGCAGCCACGGGAAATAAGCTATACGGCCAGGAGGCGACAAGTGGATTAAAGATATCGCCGAGGCAGGATTACCGCTAAATGCCCGGCGGTTCGGGCGAGGTCGTGGAATAAATCTGGAAGTAATAGCAAATGAAATAAATATGAACAAGTACCAATATCTTATTCAAGTATCTATTTCGACGCGTGTAAAGTAAATTTATTTATTATCGTTTAGTATGTCGCTGTACTCTCTACAATTCATCATCATTATCATCATCATCAAAAGCCTGAAGACGTCCACTGCTGAACTTAGGTCTCCCCCCAGAGCGCCACTTTGAGCAGCTTGCCGCTGTTTTCACCAGATCGTTGATGCACCTGTAGGGGGCCGGACTACGCTGCACCTTCGGGTTCGTGGTCGCCACTCGAGAGCGCCACTTTGAACGGCGAGTAGCCGCTCAAACTGGCGCTGTCTGGGGGAGGCCTATGTTCAGCAGTGGACGACTTCAGGCTGTTGATGATGATGAACCCCGTAAGTTGGTTGTAAAAGCTGATTTGGACATAAGATCGCTTTAAATCATGTCCCGGCTTTAGAGATGGATGGACGCGGGTTCAAATCCAGTTCATATTTCTATTTCAACACAATCATCGAATCAAATTTTAAGTTATGTGCGATGCGAACTTTGCCATGCAACATCTGACCATGTATTTTGATAGTTACAAATGTAGAGCAAACGCAAATGCAGGAAACAAACGTATCTGCTCAGAGCCGGCTATCCGGCGCAGGTAAAAGCTACTCGAATAGCACAAAAGGCTGCATCTGTCTAAGGAAGGGGAAGTAGGCCGCCTGCAAACTACGAGCGGTACGAGATGCGTGCGCGTGGATGTGGCATGCTCAGTTTCATGCACAAATTAGTAAAAAATACAATAGACGGTTTCATAGTATTTTTATTCTGTGATTTATGAGAACTTAAAAAAAACTGCTTTCAAATTCAAATATTTTATTTCAGTCTGTGGTATTGATGAATTTTCAGTGGACACTGGCAATATCAAGAAGGTTTAATTCGGGCAGATCTGTGGTTAAATCCTCAATTCTTGACGAGAAAATTATTGAATAGAAGGGTTCGAATTTTAAAAACACTTTCCACGCTAGCGATTAAAATGCGTTTTTGCACCCAGATTTCGAATGACAAAGAGAATCTTTCCGAGCTAGTGAGGTGAAAACGATTTTTGCCACTGATGCCTATTTAACCAAGTGTGAGACTTTACCATAGAAGGAGTAAAAATAACTAGAAAAAAATTAATTCTCATCTTTTTGTGTTACCATAATTTTTACCAAACAGGTGGCACTAAAAAAAACAACATTGTTATAAATTACAATGAACCGACTTACCATAAATAGAGGACCATACCCACATGAGCCAATTGGAAAGTCGATCGTTATTTACGTAATCCAATGAACGGGGCATAAATTCGAAGGCTCATCCAAAGCTTACGTGCTTAGAGGGTTCATTGCGCTCAGTCACCCCCTAACAGCTTGGGTACCGGAAACTTGGCTCGACCCCAAACCGGTTTTTACCGGTACCCGCCGGTTTTTGCCTACTACCGGGTTTTAGGTAGATTTCGATGACGTATACAATATAGAAATTATATAAGTTGTGTTGTTCAGGTTAGATTACTTTCATACGCTTCAGTTACTGTTACTGTACTGTACTGTGTTACTGTTTTTAAACCTACTTGGGTACTTTAAAAGAAACAAGATCATAATTACAACTGATTACAGTTATTTGATTAAAACGGCAAATATATAAAATTTAAATTTCGTCGTTAAATCCGAAAGAGGAAAAGATGGCCGGAGAAGGAAGCGGTTCTTCATCTATCCCAGTGGAAAAACTGAAGGGCATCCAGGATTATCACAACTGGAAGTTTGCGATGAGGATGGTGGTAGGACTTTTCTGCAAAGTTCGTCTAGGTAGGTACCACCGCTTTGCCAGTTATTCTACCGCCAAGCAGTAGTGTGCAAGCACTACTGTGTTCCGGTTTGAAGGGCATTGTAGCTAGTGAAATTACTGGGCAAATGAGACTTTATGATCTGATCACTCAGTCTAGTAATCTGATTACTAGACTGTGTGATGTCTCAGGATGACGTGCGCAGTGCAGTGCCACGCGAAACTTTATTGTTTTAAAGTTCCGAGTGACACTGCAACTGTTATGGGCGGCCGTGTTGCTTAACATCAGGTGAACGACTAGCTCGTCACGTCATTCATTCGCATAAAAAAAAAAAAAAAAAAAAAAAAACCAAATTATTTCTATTTCTATGAATAAAATTTATTACAAAATCATAGAAATAATACACATTTTATTAATACTTACCTAACAAGGATGTCCACTTGACAATTCCACCTTTTCTCGCAGAGTTATAGAATAGAATATAATATAATATGTAATATTAATATCCACCTGCTAATTATAACGAGATCTACCTCACCGCATACCGTCTGGAGTTTTTCAAGCAAGATTTGACGAAGCCTCCCCCCTCTTAGCACAAAGTTTTGATTTGTTGAATCTTCGGAGCTTAATTTCGAGAGTTTCAGGAGTTGAGGGGTGAGGGGTGGAATTGTTTGCGTTTCACACCCGGGTCATTAGTTAGGGTTGTTTTAAAGTATTTTGAAGGGGAAGGTACGGTGCAATGAAAGCGTCAAAGTATTTGCGGGCCGACAGTTATGGCTCGACGGTATTATTAGGATTCTTTTTTACTCTATAGCGTAGATGATCCACTTAACTTACTTTGGTACGATAAACCAAAACTAATGAATAAGCACAATTATGAATAGACATACAAAATAGAAGTAACGTACGTGATACGAACTGAGGCAACGAAAACTACTATACAAGAGAGTTTCTTTTGGTCGGTACCTTCTAAACTGCATTGCAGAATTTTTAAGGTTCCGTACCCAAAGGATAAAACGGACCCTATCACTAGGCTCCACTGTCTGTCTGTCTGTCTGTCCGTCTGTCACCAGGCTGTATCTCATGAACCATGTAGTTAGACAGTTGAAATTTTCACAGATGATGTATTTCTGTTGCCGCTATAACAACAAATAAAATAAATATTTAAGGGGGCTCCCATACAACAAAGGTTATTTTTTGCTCATTTTTATAGATAATGGTACGGAACCCTACGCGCACGAATCCAACTCGACGACGATTTTTTTATTTCTATAAACATTAACACATAAAAGCTTTTGGGATAAAAAGCTTTTTTGTCTGGTTACCTTAAGAAAAATTCCTTAGAATTTTCTTTTTAGGATTTAGATTAACACTTAAAAGTCTAGACCTACGTGTTCTAATGGAATAGGTAAAAAGAAACCCTAAATCTTCCCAGCCCAGACTGATTACTGTCAGTAAAGTAAAAATGTATCAGAGCGTGGAAACTTGTCAATTACAAGCACCTGTGTGGCCTGAATAGCCTACTTGCTGAGGTGGCCATACGTTATGGATTTCTTGAACAGGCCTTATTTAAAAACTCCCACATAACACACTCGTACTCAGACTTTTGATGTTACGTAAGGAAAATGTAAGGAAAACGTTTTATACTTTCTTTCCGATACCAAATAAGTATTGAAAGAATGATTCGATACTAAAAAGTACTTGGTATCGAAAGAAAAGTATCGAGTACTTACTCGTATTTACTAGTATCGGAACATCCCTACGCTCGCTGCTTGTTATTTGGTAACTACCGCCGGAAGGCTTATTTTTCTACTTACTAATACTTCTTAAAATGTAATGCTTTTCTAAAGCTTACATAAATAACCAGTACACCTATTATTTAAAATATAAAGACTTTTTTTTAATGTACACGTCTATGAATCTTAATTTTCTGTCATTAGTTGCAACAAGTTAGTTGTGCTTGTTGCACATAATTTGTTATTGCATTATTTATATCAGTAGTATAAAATGTACACTAGTGCGTATATGATGTGTATTTAAAAGTATAATAAAGATCTTTGAAAAATGAAATTGGATTGAATCATCAAAAAAAGTTATGTGCTATTCATGCACTCAATTTATGCTAATGAATTAAACTGCATCCTGTAGATAGAGGTTATCAACCTTTAAGAGTCACTCTGACTTGATAGGTACCTATATAAAATAGGTAAAAAAGATTCATTATTTTAACCTTTGCACGTTCTGCAAATACTTTTTGAATAAATACTTGTAGACAATTTATGTTAAAGGTGTAAGAGGCTTTAGCGTGATAGTGATTGGCGCCAGGTGTGGTTTTACCAAAATCTGTCATTGTCACTGTTTCAAGCATAGACCACAGGTGTGTCACGATACTGATTAACGACGATTAACGTTAATCTATCTTGCAGTTCTACTGTACTTCAATTTACTTAAGAAGAATGCACCACAGACTACTTAGGAGACACTACAGACAATGTAGTCGTGGTCAACTCAACTGAATTTGACATTTCTTTGTAAGTAGTTTAAGCATTTTCTTATGTTTAAACTACTCTGTGGTTTGAAAGGTTTAAATGATGTACTTACTGCGCTATCTAGTAAAAGAAGCGGAACTAGTTTTTTTTTAATAAAACGCCTCATTGTATATACAATTGTGACTGCCAGTATGTAATAATTACTGCACCATGTAAAAAGGAAAGAACCTGTAATCCCAGTTTTACAGACGAAATGATGGTGACCCTGTATTTACGGCCCGACCATTGGACTGAAAGTAATGGGCAACCACGGATGATTAATTTGTACAGATGGATTTCTACACATCGCGGGCCATATTACTCATCATGTGATCTAAGCGCTCTATTGTGCTGTTTTCACCAATATTAGAATGTTCAAAAATATCTCTACACAAACCTCTACTATGCTCGCGAGAAAGAAAGGTTACGTCCACAGACCAAGTAGGTTCTCTGTGGCTTCATTCTGAATGATGTACATGTACAATATGAAAACGGAGTTTTAGCGGGAACGCGGAAAATTTCACGTCGATGCATTGTATTTTTTTCAAAACTTGTGCTTTTTGAGTTTTAATGTATTAAATTGGTGGCGCTTTACGCATTAAGTGCTGAATTACGATCATAAGTGTGGGCAAGTGATATAATGTGGTAAAACTTGGTTTTTCGCGTTGCTTCCAAAATTCTTTATAGGCTTCTAGTAAAGTTGCCACCACTTTACTAGGGCATGACTTAGACTGGACTATGACTACCCAGACTGTGACTAAGACGTGACTTTACCTGAAATATTCTATAACACGATGAAAAATTACATTACTGGGCACTGGCTAAATACACTATGTGTGGAGCCAAAATATAAGATAAAAAAAAATCAAAGCTTGTTTCTTTATATCTTTCTGTTTTTCTCTAAAACTAAAACTCCACACATCATTGATGTAGTTTGTTACAAAAGGAATAAAAGAATATAAGTGAACTGAAAATCGACGCTATCAAGAGAGTAGTGCACATTGACAAAAATTCAATCATAATGAGCAAACTTCGAAAGTACGTCGTTAAAAATGCATTCCATGGCTATCTTCCGGCAAGATCCGACTTCGAAATACTTGAAGAGCCAATACCTAATTTGGAAACTGGAGAATTCCTCGTCAAATCTGCGTACATTAGCGTCGATTGTTACCAAAGATCCTTCGCCAGAAATTATCAAGTTCCTTACGAACAATTTGGGTTTCAAGTGGGGAAGGTTCAACAGAGCAAGAATTCCGAATACCCGATCGGTACGTACGTGGTTTCACATTCAGGGTGGAGAAATTACACTGTCCTTAACGGCCATCCCGATAATATATTTAACATGAAACCCTACTGCCCCGACATAGGCGATTTACCTGTATCATTGTGCGTGGGAGCGCTGGGAATGCCCGGCATTGCGGCGTATTTAGGGCTTTTAGAGATCTGCAAGCCTAAAGCAGGAGATGTCGTGTGCGTAACGAGCGCGGCCGGCACCGTAGGCTCGTTAGTCGGACAAATAGCCAAATAAAAGGCTGCACAGTCATCGGATTCGCAGGCAGCGACGAAAAAGTGCAAATTTTAAAATCTGAGCTAGGCTTTCATTACGCTTTTAATTACAAAACTGTGACGAGCATTCGGGACGCCTTAACTGAAACCACTGGTGGCGTTGATTGTTATTTCGACAACGTCGGAGGACAATTGGCGGCTTGTATATTGGAATGTATGAATGAGAACGGTCGTGTTGCGGTGTGCGGCTCTATAAGCACTTACGGCGACGAGGTGAAGGGCCAGACGCGGGCACGAACACGCGTTTCAGTCAAAATCGAGACGTTCAGCTTCACACAATGGGATTTGTTAAAGCAGCGCGACGCATTACGACAACTGAAAGAATGGCTGCAGAATGGAACTATCAAAGCGAAACAAACCGTTACAAATGGCTTTGAAAAACTTCCAGATACCCTCATCGCGATGTTAAAAGGTGAGAGCGTTGGAAAAGCGCTCGTCAAGCTTTGAACCTTAACGTGGTCATATTAAAGTTTAATTATATTTTGTGATGATAATACAGGCTGGAGTTGAAAGGGTTTCCTTTTGCCCCAGTATTTTAAGTCCCTTGTTATTTGAGGCGATTGAAATTCATGTTCCAGTTAATTTAGGCATTTTCCTTTAAGTTTTAGCAGTTTCGTAAATTATATTAGTAAAATTATTATAGCTCTTGGTTCGATCAACGAATGTCTCAAAAAGAAGTGCAGCGTGCGTGAGCAGTTCCTGAAGAAACCGTTTAGGCTGCGCTTCCATCGAAGATGTGCGAGGCTGCTGGGCGGTGCGAGGATGCGTAGCGAGGCTGTGAAACGGTGTAAGTGTTTCCACCGGAGATGTGCTAGGCCACTGAGCGGTGCGAGGATTCGTAGCAACACTGTGAAACGGTGCGAGGATGTGTAGTGGGCTCGTTTCTGATGCGTGCGGGTGTGGTGAGAGTGTAGCGCGCACCCCTCTGCCCGCACACATCCCTCGCACACATCCCTTGCAACACATCCTTCGCACACAACCCTCGCACCACATCCGTAGCACACATTTTTCGCTTGTTTTGGATGTACAAAAACCTCGCTCTGTTGAGCCGTTTCCACTAGACCTGCGCTAAGCGAGGCTAGGTAAATTAAGTGATTCTATTGGTTCTCCACAAACACATCCCTCGCTACCCATACTCGCACATCTCTAGTGGAAACGCAGCCTCTTAAGCAATTTCTTCTTCGTTCAGATGTTTCCCAGGTGTATATAGTGTAAACGATATGAAGAAATGCTTAATGAAAAATTTGGGGAAAACATTTTTTCGGGAACGAAAAATCAAAAACGGTTGGGAATTAAAAAAATACGCCAATTCTGGTTTTTTACAACTCCTCATTCCATGTGATTCTTTTTTTGTACAAGGAAAACATTTTTTATATGTGGGACGTTCGTACTTTGTGATATTGGAGTTGACTGGCCTGTTAGCTCAGTTGGTAGTAGCTCTGCCTTCTGAACTATAGGTTGTAGGTTCGATTCCTACCCAGGACGAACAATTTGTGTGATGAACATCGATGTTTGTTCTGTGTCTGGGTGTTATATTGTATTCTATGTATGTGTTTACAAACAAAAAAGTATCTAAGTATTGTATCAGTTATCTGGTTCCCATAGTACAAGCTATGCTTAGTTTGGGGCTAGATGGCGCTGCGTGACATGTCCCACACATATTATATGTGTTATACTAAGAAATATATATTTGATATTCTTGGTTCCTACCGCTCTTTCCCGAAACACCCCTTCCTGTTAGCTTTCAAGATGTAGTACATAAATAAATAAGTCAAGCATATCTGGAGCCATTTCCTTGTGACAGCAGCGACCTCTATACCACAGATTCGCAGCACCACTGATTATATCAGGAGATATGTGGCGACTCGGCCGTAGCATGTATTAGAGTACATTGTTGTACTTAGCATTTATATTATTGTTGTACCTGTGTTGTGTGTAAGCTGTTTGGTAGACTTTGTAAATGGTAAAGAGGTATCATGTTTCGAGATCTCTATTCGATCATTCGAGATCTCACTTCATGATCCATTGATTGTTTTTTTTTTTAACATAAACTAATTTTTCATACAAAATTAAACTAGAAAAGTCTCGGTTTATATATATATATATTCTTGCGTTTAATTAGCATGTTTAACACGAGGGTTAAGAGGGAAGCCAGCAATCATTGTCGTCGGAACTGCAAAACCGACTGACCCTGTTTACCGGCCGGCCTTCCACAAAAACTGGCTCAATTTACTTAATTGATGTGAACGGTAAATCAGAGATGAGTTGCTATGGATACGACGTGTAGTATGTATGAAAAATACCTACTATAGGTAGGTATAAGAGGATCTGTTCGCCGCTTCGCCCTGTGAAATATGAAATGTACACAAATATTTATTTTATTTCTTTAATAGCTGACCCGCCCCGGCTTTGCGCGGGTTGATTATTTTTACGCCTTATCTCAGTCTAAAGGATTCTTCCTTTAGACTGAGATAAGGCATCCCTCTTCCTTCTCTCTAGAAGGAAGAGGGAAAAAGATAAGGGAAAATGAAGAATGGATGAACGTGCGGGCAGGTGCGGGAGTGGCTTGGGACCTAACACTGAAGGTTGGATGTCTGTCATTTCTGAAATATAAAAATAGTTGACCCGCCCCTACTTCACAAGGGTTTATTAGTTTTAAGCCTTATCTCAGTCTAAAGGAAGAGGGAAGGAAGAAGGAAGGGAAGGAGGAGAGGAGGGGAGGCGGAAGGGCTTTTTCCTTATCTTTTTACCCTCCCTTCTTTCTTTCCCATAGTACAGGATTGGACCTAATACTGAAGGTTAGATTTTTGTAATTTCTGAACCACAAAACCAATGACGTTGAAATATTTACGCAACAATATTTAAAGTACCCCCTTTCTAACAAAAAAAGAATAAATAAAATCGGGCCATGCGTTGATGAATTAAAAATAAGTACACATTTTAACTTTCATCCCTTCCCCCGCGGGAACCGTGCTGAATTTCGGGATAAAAAGTATCCTATAGCCTACCTTGAAGTATGAAATCAAATCATGCCAAGTTTCATTTAAATCCATTCAGTAGTTTCGGCGTGATGCGCAGCCAAGATACAGACAGACAGACAAAAATTTAAAAAAATTTTTTGGCTTCAGCATCGATAATAGGGAGCCCTCCAAAAAAATCTTTCAAAATATCTTCAATGTACAGAATTGGACCTGTTTCAGTTTTATTATAAGTATAGATATCTGATTTTGTCTGTTATTTTTAATCATTTCAACAGCAGATTGTAGATTTTTGCCCTATATTTGATATTACCTTAGTAATGAATATCAATATTTGCTGTCTTATTTATCGATTATCGATAAAAGTTGTTGATAATAAATTGTACCATTACAAACATTATTTAGGGCTTAACTACGAATAAGTTATGTATTTGTAGCAGCTTGAGTACATGTAAGTCTGTAACAACCTGGGGTATACCTAAGTCTGTAACAACCTGGGGTATACCTAAGTCTGTAACAACCTGGGGTATACCTAACAATATCGATTGGGACCAGACATTATGCTTCTTTATAATCGATCGATGTGCTCAGACCACATGGCCACATCCAAATTTAAAACCCATTTTACATAATGAAAAGAAAATATTTACCTGAAGATCTATGATCTAAAGCAATAGGTATTTACTGTTTAGGTAGGTAATCGACTGATTTGTAGCGCTCATAGCAAAGCACGACTAGCCGTTGCCAAGCGATCGGTAAAGTTAAGCAACGTTCGCTGCAGTCACTACTCTGATGGGTGACCGCTACAGCAAAAAGTGGTATTTACAACTGAGCGCTACCGTGCTTCAGAGGGCACGTCAAGTCGTCGGTCCCGGTTGTTGTCGAAAGACAATAGCCGTTAAGCCAAGTCAGAAGCCTTTGGGCGGCCTAAAAATTATAACACCAGGGCTGACCACTTGCCTACACGAGAAAAAGAAGAAGATCGACAGATTAATGTTATTGCAAATTCAGTAATTAATAAAAGAAAAGCAAAAGAGAAACCACGAGCAAGGTTCAAATGTTAACCTCGTAGAATAAATGGTTAACCTATTTAATGAATTTTTTATGTTTATGTTTTCAGTATTTATCCACCAGTAAACTTATTCAAATAAAGAGTGAACTCTTGCGAAACCTTTCTGCAAAAAGCGGCAGGTCAATTTATTTAATTGACGTGAACGGTAAATCAAGGGATGAGCAATGTACGACCCGCGTCCCGACAGTCGGAAGCGGAATGTAGGAATACACGCAAATCGTAGTTGTCGATAAACATATCGATATTTGGCTAGTACATCACAAAATAATATTAAAATTTTAATGTCAATATTGTACTGTTTTACATTATTAATTTATTAAAAAATAGATCAATGTTTTTGTTAATACCTACTACTAAGACTGCTAAACATAATCAAACGGTTTAACAACTTGCTAGATGAACATTCTAATTCCATTCTAATGAATGACAGTACGAGCTCTTAGTTGTTCTGGTATTAAACGTTACAGAGGCAGGCACTCGGAACTCTAATAATCGATCGAATCGATAGATTATAATTGAATCTTTAGCGGAACTTCATACAAAATACCCGGGCGGAATCCCGCGCGGGATACCGCTACCCACAGCGGTACAAATACCGGGCCGGTTTGAATAGGGCTTTATTGTCGATACAATTACTTTCCTAGGGACACATCCCTATTCCAGCGGAAAAAATCCCGAGCAAGCCAGAGTAATGCCCACCGCAACACTGTACGTTATAATCTCGTAAGGTCGGACGCACGCGACGCGGAATTATGGACCCAATTTAGTTTACGATATAAGCCCACTGCGGTGTGTTTTCCGGGATTATTTTTCTGCGACATTATTTCTAATTCATATTCATTTGTTTCCCGTTTCGTGTAAGATACGGAGCAACGGTATTGTTTTACCAGGGATTAAATAATAAATAAAATATGACCAAGTTTACAAAGGTGTGGTAGGTAGGTACTGTTTAAAAGCAATTAAATAGTCCTAAACCATTTCCTAAATCAAACCACCTTAATTCATCCCTTATCTTGTAGTCGACCTTGAAAGTACCCACCCCAAGATATGCGGAAGGACATCAAAGGTATAGGTACCTACAACATTATTGCCAGTATGGCAATTGAGCAGAAATCATACGCTGTTCTTAGCGGAACAGATTATACTTGAACTTGATGTGTGTGAACTTTGAACATGACCTATGTTTACGATGTAGATATTTTTCATTTCGGAAAATTGTGTCTATAGACAAGTGCAAATATGGGTGACTGCTACAGCAAAAGTGGTATTTAAAACAGAGCGCTACCGTGCTTCGTAGGGCACGTTAAGCCGTCGGTCCCGGCTGTTGTCATAAGACAATAGTCGTTAAGCCAAGTCTGAAGCCTTTAGGCGGTCTAAAAGTTCTGACATCAGGGCTGACCACGGGCCTATACGAGAAGAAGAAGAAGTGCAACTGCGAGGCATGACTGTTTTTGGCTTGACTGGCTCTCAACACGTCTGGCAATAAACTGGCTTTTGGTTGTTATGCATATTGCATAAGATGCAATTTAATAGATAGATCAACATTTACAAAAACACTGACAAGGTTAATAGTAGGTACGATGGAGAACTCAGAAATTCCAATCGCTGCTAATATCCCGCAATTACAAAGTTAAAGTCAAAAACGTTATTGCAAATGGGCTATTTCTATAACAAATTTAAAATATCAAACCCTAAATTTAGTATTGTAGATTCTATGCATAAATTTATAGGTTACATTACAAAATATTATAATTATAGCAAGCCTATTCCCCCCACAAGGTGGACCGACGACCTGTTCAGAACCGCGGGGAGCCGAAGGATGCAGGAGGCAAGCAGCCGATCAAAGTGGACGTCTTCAGACTAATGATGATGACGAAGCCTATTAGAATGTGAGTTTGAAAAAAGAAAGTTCTCTTTTCCACTACAGGTGCAAGCAATCCGGCGCAATGCAGAATAGAAAACTCCGATCCGTAGCTTCGATTACTAAAGAAGCAAACAAACAAACAAACAAACAACAACACACAACAAACAAACTTTACTACATACTAATACTGTACTATTATAAAATGCACCATGACCAACAAACCAACTAAGTAGGTAGACAACCATGACAGTTTAAAACAGTACTGCCTAATATTTATCTTTCTTTTTCACGATCACCCCTCCATACTGCAACCTCACTATATTTCACTGCAACAAAAAGACCGAATAATATTTGTAAAATTTGCTACAAATCTAATTAGTCACGTACAATAAAAATTGAGTTTTCTTTGTTTGCCAGTCAGGAGGATCACTTTGACCACAATGGAGACCTCGATTTGAAAAGATCGACATTTGTGGAAGGATATTTTAATTTGTGTCAGCGAGTAGGTCATTGTCAATCCCAGGTTATCTTGACTCGTATATTGTTTTCTATGCCATTATTTACAGATACGTCTACTGCTGGCAAGCATACGACAACCCAGATGGGAGGAGGTCACCGTAGCCTATGCACCCGTAGCCTAATGCACATCTGTATCTGTGCCACTAATGCTATGCTTACCCTGAATAACTCTGAAAACCGAGTAAAATGCTCATCATCATCATCATCAACAGCCTGAAGACGTCCACTGCTGAACATAGGCCTCCTAGGCTGCTTGCCTCCTACATCTATCAGCTCCCCACGGTTTTCACCGGGTCTTCGGTCCACCGGGCTGGCCTACACTGCGTCTTCCGGTTCGTGGTCGCCACTCGCGAACCTTTCTTCCAGCATCGGTTGTCAGTTCTACAAGCGATGTGGCCTGCACTTTGCCATGAGTAAAATGCTAAAAACACAGGCTAAAAACTTCTTAATCTTTAAGTATCTGTAATAGTAGTAATTTCTTTAGAGCTGCCTCCTCACAATATAAAAATTGACTTCTGTTAATCCACAATTTGAGAATACATTGATTTTTTTTGTTAATACACAATTGACAACCGATGGGGAAGAAAGATTCTCGAGTGGCGACCACGAACCGGAAGACGCAGCGTAGGCCGACCTCCCACTCGGTGGACCGACGATCTGGTGAGAGCCGCGGGGAGCCGATGGATGCAGGAGGTGAGCAGCCGCTCAAGGTGGCGTGCTCTGGGCCTATGTTCAGTAGTGGACGTCTTCAGGCTGTTTATGATGATGATGATGATGAATCCACAATTGACTTCGTATAGGTAGGTATATATATTTTCATACCCCATATTTCGTGTTGAAGGCCACCTTATTTCCAACAATGAACCTTCTACCCCTTAAAATAAAATAAAAACAGACTACCTACGCCTTAGCTATCTCGCTCAGTGTACCTACCAAGAGAAAAATGGTAAACAAACTGCAAAAATGGCAATGAGATGCAGAATGCGGATGCTCTAGAAAATGCAGAATCTTGGGAAATGTTGGGAACAATGCAAGAATGTTTCCCTGCACTGTCCCAGCGGACCACTGCCATAGCTAAGTAGTGGCCGTTATAGTGTGGGAGATAGCTTGCAGTTTTATTACGGAGCTTTTAATTCTAATTTTATTTTTCACATCATTTTAGCAGACAATCCCTATATCCATTTGCTAAATAACTAATACAGCAAGTCCGATAAGTACGATTTTAAATAATGATTATTTAAATTCATCAGTTTAGAAAAGTGTTTACCATTTTTTCGCTGATTTAGTGTGTCTATTCATATTTATTGAAAGCATTTTAAATATAATAAAAAAGGGTGTGGATTTAATGCCTGCAGTGACTAAAAATAGGGAGGGAGGTTTAGTCCGTAGGTCGCCATGGCGGAATAGGCTAGTTGCCTAATATTAAAAATTAACAAGTAAATATTATTTTCATAAAGCAGGTTAATAATTAATGCAATAATTGAAAAAAAAATAGGTAAAATCGATAAATAAATTAAGGAATAATAAGCTTTTAATGTTTCTGGAGGGGGCATCGCCTGTCCCTTTCTCACAAAACAGGAGATTCCGCACATACGTTACCATGAAAACGTACGTTCTGAAGTAACATGCCAAAGAGACTGTATGTAAAGCTACCACAGCTTAGTAATGAGGTACTATGGAAGGAGCAATAGTAACATCGCTGCATGTTTGAGCTGTCTTTTTCTATTCCTGTATTTTAAAATGCTTGTAACTTTGTCATTTTATGAAATATATAATTTTTGTTTTGGCGACTGTTTATTTTTGAGGAATATTAATAACTTTTGTCATAAAAAATAGAAGTCACAAGCTTATTGCAGAGTCGGATATACCCGCGGGGCCCATATGCCCTGCGAGATCCATGAGGAGTACGTATTCTCCACCCTCGGTAGAGAAAAAAAGTGTCGTATCCTTTATCAGCATCAGCCTGTGTTTGGCAAGTGCCATAAATAAGCCTTTCTTCAGACCGGACTGTGGAATAGACGAGGTCAGCGGGTCATGAGCACTGAACTCTTCCATTTTCCAGTTTGAAGCTCTTCTACGCGGCTATCTGTAAATTTTCCTTAATATTTATTTATTGAAAGAGTTCTGATTTTATTAAGATTTTTCCACCTCTACGAACAACAACGATTTACCTCATAACCAGTGAGTAGTAAGTGCAACGGTTTCCGTCCTTCGGAAAACTTGAGATTGCGGTATCGCTTTCTCTCGCATCCCGAGTGTAAAGACTTCATGAACTGATGAAAGTTTCATGGATAAGGAATGAGCTTAGAGCTATTTTAGTTTAGGTACACTTTAGATGTAATGGTTTGTATGGTAAAGTACCTACATAATATAAGATGACAAAAATAACACAGATGGTGCATTTAATACTAGAAATTAACGCTAAAAAATTAAATATAAATATGTGTCGACATTTCACACTGCACCATCTAGCCCCAAACTAAGCATAGCTTGTACTATGGGATCCAAATATAACTGATACAATACTTAGATACTTTTTTGTTTATAAATATATACATAGAATACCTATAATATAACACCCAGGCACAGAACAAACATCGATATTCATCAACAAATGTTTGTCCGAGATTGGAATCGAACCCACAACCTATATAGTTCAGAAGGCAGAGCTACTACCAACTGAGCTAACATGCCAGTCGAATCGCAATACTACTTATACCATTCCACTTAAAACTTTTGGGTTAATGTTTTTCAGGTTTGACAGTAAGTAACCAGCTTAAAAATTCAGCATTGCCTGTCATAACATCCAAACAAACTAGACACTTGTTCACGAGCGCTAACGTTTTACGACGCACTTTCAACTAACTGCCTACCGCATTTGCAGCATTGGTGC
Organism: Ennomos quercinarius; assembly: GCA_910589525.2. Lineage (NCBI taxonomy): Eukaryota > Metazoa > Arthropoda > Insecta > Lepidoptera > Geometridae > Ennomos > Ennomos quercinarius. The sequence goes on along the minus strand of OU342508.1, from coordinate 13,713,667 downwards.
GGCGCCGGCGTTTGGAATAGTAAATGTCGCTTAATCTGCGGCAGCTGCTGCGGTCCGACGATTTTCAGATGCGATGCAAACTGAATCCTGTCTGAACTTACAAATAACTTATCATCAACAGCCTGAAGACATCCACTGCTTAACATATAGCCCTCCCTCAAAGAGCGCCACTTTGAACGGCTGCTCGCCTCCTGCATCATCGGTTGTTAGTTCTACAAGTGATGTAGCCTGCCCGTTGCCATTTCAACTTGCTAATTCTAAGAGCGATACCGGTCACTTTAGTTCTCCTGCGGATCTCCTCATTCCGGAGCTTGTCTCGCAGGAAAACACCGAGCATAGCTCTCTCCATATATCGTTGCGCGACTTTGAGCTTACTAATGAGGCTAACAGTAAGAGACCATGTCATCACTGGCAACACACATTGATTGAAAACCTTCGTTTTCTGGTTCTGCGGTATTTTGGACGAAGAGATAGGTCGAAGGGTCGAAGCTTCTCGAACGCTGCCCAGCCGAGTTGGATTCTTCGTGCGACCTCTGTGTCGAAGTTGGACCTACCTATTTTGACAGTCTGTCCTTCGTAGACATAATTATCGACAACTATGCAAACAATTAACTTATTTTTGTGTTATTGAATGACGTGGCGAGCTAGCTAGTCGTTCACCTGATGTTAAGCATCACGGCTGCCCGTAACAGATGCAGTGCCACTCGGAACTATACAATATAAAGTTTTGCGAAACACTGCACTGCGCATATATACGTTATCCTGAGACATTACACAGTCTAGTAATAAGATTATAGAATCTGGGTGAGCTACCTAAGATCCGAATAAAAATCCCGTAATGCGGTATCTATTGAGGGTAATGTGTGAGTGATATGGTGATACTAACAACTATACTATTTCCGATTGATAGAATAAACATATTCCACATAGCGTTTAGGAATTATTCGCTATAACTAATACTCGCAAGAGCCGGCATGCGAAGCCTGCCGGTTGCCAGATGCTACGCAGGCGTGTACACGTATATAATATGAAATGCAATCCCACATTGTAAAAGCCATCTACAGATAGCAAACTATTTGGCTATTATAACCTTATTTATAGTAATACTAACATCAGATAAAAATTGTGCAACAAATTCAACACCTCTAAACAAATCAACTGCATTTTAGAGAGTGTGCGATGGAATTCTACAACTAAATCCCCCATCTTAATTATTAATAAGGGGTTCTTAATACCCCCACCCCTTTTTGCCATTGACGCACGGCATTCTAGATATGGTAGACATTCCTCGAATCTGCACAGAGCGGTTTGATTCCTCATTTATAACTCGGCCAACAAAGAAATGGAATAAGTTACCAGCGTCATTGTTCAACGGTATCTTCTTCTATATCAAGCATGATCCATATTTGAGCGTGTCGTCACTTACCATCAGTTGAGACAGCTGTCAAATGTTAACTAATCTAAAATAAAAATGCAGGTTACTCTCAAAAACAACTCATAATCATGTTATTCCAAACCACTACAAACTAACACCACCGTTACAGAAAACTCTTTTTTCTTTACATCAGACTTATCTAGCATGTGACGATGCGATCGAAGGTGTAGCATGCTAGCTAAGTATGTACTTATTCACTCTTCTCTTGAACACGCCCGGGTCATCATTATCTATCATCAATTTTGCCGTCATGCTTCTTTGATTCCCAAAATAGATTTTGTCCTTCAAATACAACAGTCATACAAAGAAAAAAAAATTGACTATTAATAAATAACTATTAAGGGTGGGTTTATTGATCCGTAGTTAAAGTAATTAATGGTTAAAACTTCTAACAATTTTTGACCATCGGTTACCTTAACTATTGACCCTAAGTATTAATTTACCTAATTATTTGTGGTCAAAATCCAGATAAGTCGGATATAAAAAAACCAAATGTGACGTAACACAGTAATAAAAATAAATATTTTCTCGGACTGTGCTGGTACTGGTGTTCGTGTTCTCTTTCCAATAATTTTCAAATCAAATCAAATCAAATCAAAACGTTTATTCGCTAAAATACATGTATAGTAGATGTTACAGTAAGTTTTGTTCATGTATTTAGTCTGCAAGCAGACGTGCAAATGTTATTTAATAACTAATTACAATTTTATATTTATAATTTATAAGTAAACATTGGTACAGAATTCATTATAATCCTTAACACTATAAAAACAGTTGCATTGAAGCCAGTCAGTCAAACATTTCTTAAACTTGTTACCCTCTAATATCTTTATGTCATTCGGAATATTATTGTAAATGGTTTTGCACATATTATATACATTTCTCTTATACAAGTCTTTTCGAGCAGGAGGTTGATATAATAAGTTAGTAAACTTAGTCCTTTTTTGTTCTAATTCCAATCAATTTATTTACTGAACAATTCAACATAGCATGTTATACATGGCGCATGGCATGGTGTTGTTTTAGCGGTATCACATCTATCAGGCAAGATATTATTGGGTTATTTGGATACCTAAAAAATGTTGCCTAACTTGACCGACGTGACTGCAAATAACACATAAGTTATCCATCGGTACAAAATAATACACCTGCCTGGTACCACGTAAAACACGTCCCTTTGGTGTCAAACATTTATTATGTATCCTGCTCATTTTCCTTATGTCATCCCTATTCCTACGATGGCCATGAGAGACGTAAAAGGTATACCTAGAGAATATTATTTAATTGAATGTTACCAGAAAACTTGGACCCTTTCATCTGACAATCGCAGCATAAAAACGACTGACAGAACAGAACGAGTAAATATAGAAAGCAATTTCTTTTCCTATCTGAATCGTTTTATAAAACGCGGTCTTTGCATAACCCAGTTTGGTAGAGGTAAAATTGATGAATTGATATTCTAATCGGTAGGTAAATGTGACTTGTTTGGGAATGCAACTAATAATGAAATGAAGTTATTTGAATTTTGAAATGCGTATGCTTTTTATGCCGTTACGTTTTTCGAAAAGGTCATTCATCATCATCTAGCAGCCAGATGATGTCAATTTTTAACATGCCGGTTTTTTCATAACTAAATAGGCTTCGTATAATGCGCGTCATAAAAACTATAGGACCTATACTTCCCGTTCACCTAGAACCTTATAGTCTGTCCCTTTTTCGCAAAACGGAGCTTCCCAACAGTTACTATAAAAACGCACTTTAGTGACGTAACATGCCAAAGAGATTGTATGTAAAGCTACCACAGCTTAGTAATGAGGTACTATGAAGGAGCAAGAACTGACGTATTCTTATAACTTTGTATTTTTTAGATTATTTAATTTTTGTTTTCCCGACTGTTTATTTTTTGAGGAAGGTACTGTTAATATATGCAATTTAAAAAAGTAGTCATCTAGCCTGTTTGGCATAAATAAAGGTTATGTAGAGCAAGTGTGCTCAGAGACTAACTCCCAGTTTCCCAGTACGTTTGTTAGTTAAACTCATGTCAAATTCAAAATATGGAACGCTCATTGGTTGCCTGTTGACCATCGGCTGTCTTCAACCAATGAGCGTTCAGTATTTTGAATTTGTCATAATACTGGAAACCGGCGGTGAGTGTGGCTTGGCTCAGCCACAGATCTGTCTGTGGGCTCAGAGCGGTATAGCCCGTGCGACTCTCAAAACGACGCATCCTGGTTCAAGTCCTGCTCAGTTTATGACTTTTCAAGTTATTTTCTGAATTTGCACTGTTTCTATTACTCCACTCTATGAATATTTTCCATGAAAGGCGAGATGTTTAGGATGTCCAAGAACCCTTCGCGAGATTCATTCGCTACTTTTCCACTTATTGTTATTAAAAAGCAAGTGCTTCAGCGTGCTTTCATTGATATAACAAAATAGAACTTTAATCCTACGTCATAAAGCTCAATTACGTTTACTGCACGTTGAACAATAACTGTCCACGATAATTCATTGCAAATTACAGAGGCAGCGCTGCACTGTCGCGAGGCGAGCGCGAAGGCCTTGGCCTCTGTTCGGCCTTCAATCCAAAGGTATAATATGGAGTATGGATAGATTGATAGATAAATAAACTCTTTATTGAAAACACCATATTATAGGAACAATCGGTAATCAGAATCTTACAAACAAGTATCACAATGAGTGGTATTTAAGGGATAGCATCACAGAGCACGAAAAAGAAACGCTTTGCCCCTTGATGCGAAGCGTGATATTTTTTAATGCTCTGTGGATAGCATATATATACGTAGCATAGGTTGCATGCCAGTGACTGTTACACCTGGCTATGCCAAGCTACAGTACACGTATTTGACTTGGCTTAACGACTGTTCTATTACGACAGCAACCTGGCGGCTTAACATGCCCTCTGAAGTACGTAGTAATATGACTTAATCTCAAGTTCCTAGAGAAATATAACTAAAAACGATTGTTGAAATCACTTGACTATTCCTGGTTTTCAGTTCAATTACTGGACTGGAACTCGTCTGACTTTCTACTTAAATTTCAAATTACAATGCAATCAAGAAACAATCGAATACGTCAGTATATAATGAGCACATGCCGCCGTCTGCTTTCAAAGAAACTTTACGTTTCAAAGAGGAAGTTGGGACAAAGAAAGACATACCTAATATATGTATAGTTATACTCATATAGAGGACTGTCCTGGTATTTGAAAATGTTATTGCCATCACTGTGCTGTCTATATATATGTCTGATCTCATCATCTTAATAAAACCTGTTGATTTAGGTGTCAATCGGTTGGTTAGATTATAACCTCCGCCTGTATTTTTTGCTATTTTTAAATATATGTTTTGTATTCCAATTACAACTACTTTTCTTCGCCATAATTTTGATGCAATAAATTCGTCACTTTAGGTTGCTTTATCTACGAAAATATTGCACAGAGTATTGTTTTTTTCTGTAATCTGTGAGATATTGCGAACTCAAAAAAGAAAGACGTATACGAGCATAGTCTTTTTTTGTATGTTGTCTACACAGTAGTAGTAAAAAAATCGTCGAAATTGGATAACTGGGGAATAACGTTGCCACTTTTTGTATGGTTAAAAGGAGTATAGGTATTCTCTTCTTAAGTGCCTATTCTAAGTTATAATGTACTGTTCCAGTTTCATTCAACTTGACATAGATATATGTTGTCATCCAATATGTACATATATCGGTGTGAGCGACGGAGAACTTTGGCCCGCCCCACGTGCCTAAAGTATTTAACAAAGTGCCTATTCAATAGGGAACGGCTGGAGATCGGCTAGACTGAAATATAGGCTCGGTCTAGCTTTATTATTAGATTTACTGTTAAGGAGAAACTATAATTGAGTATTTAACTTTGGATAGCTGATAGTTTAGGTTATACCTAGTGAATATTTTTATAGCGAGGCCTTTCTAGTATAATCTGTGAGTTCTTTTGGTTTTAGACCTGCCCAAATTAGCAGTGGAATGAGGGGATCAAATTAAATATATTTGTTTTATGTTGCTTTGTGAAGTAGGTACACGTCAATTTATACTACCTTTTAGCTCGTTTAAAAAATCTTGTTCTGCGATTATTTAATTTTTTTAATCTCATAATTATTGATTGTGGGGACTCTTGATGATAATCATACAATCGAGTGTGCCAGTAAGTACCTGCCACACTCAAGTTAATGCCTAACTACCTATACATTTGCATAACTGTGTAAGTACTGCAAACACATTTTTTTTTATCAACGACTAGCGGCTCGCCCTAGCTTTGCACGTGTAGTGGTGTAGCCTATATATGTCACTCAGGGTGAATGTAGCTTTCAAATGGTGAAAGAATTTTTGAAATCGGCACAGTAGTTTTTGAGTTTATTCATTACAAACATACACACAAAAATACAAATCTTTCCTCTTTATAATAGTGGTGTAGATGGTGTAGATAGGCCAACATTTGACTACGGTCTCACCTGAGAGTAAGTGACGACGCGGTCGACGATGGAGCATGCTTGCCTAGAAGATACCGGTTCACTCTAGCCTTAAAGACTCCCAGATTATATTTGTCAGAAAACAATGACGCTGGTAAGGTGTTCCATTCCTTTGCTGTCCGAATTATAAACGAGGAATCAAAACGCTTTATACGAATTCGAGGAATTTCTACCATATACGGATGCCATGTTTCCATGCGTCTAGTTGTGCTATGGTAAAAAAGGGATGGGGGAATTAGTTTGTGTACACGACTTGGCGTGTTTTTAATGGTAGATCAATATTCGATCTAATAGATTAATATAAAACTGAGACCATAGTTTTACCTGTTATATTTTTGTAGGTCTCCATTGCTGATCCACCTCGATGTTCCACACTGTATAAGTGTATATAGAAATATTATTAAGACGCTGACAACACCCAATGCAAGCATGTTTATTGCAGCAGTTGAACATAGAACGTTTTAAGCATTGTAGAGAGTCGTTTAGGCGTAGCAAAAATATGACGATTACGATGCGTTGCGCGTCGACTTTTCCATTTTGCGGTACAAATAATGAATTATAAAAGAAATACATTATTATTATAAAAAAAAAATCATTAGTTGGATGCCTTGAAACATAACTTATCGCTATGATTTATTTCAATGGGGTGTCTTATTATAATGTAACTTTTTTTTGCATTTGAATTTTTTGTAGTGACCACTTCACGATTTTTCTATCAAGAAAACTTTTCGTAAACGTGTTTTGATTTCATTATTTGGAAAGAAGGTATGACCAGTATTACCATACATTTCTTTTAATTCTGTAAGAGATCATTATATATACACATTTATACATTTTGAGAAAATTACATTCAAGTTAGCTTGATTGGGAGCGTTCAGCACCTTAAATAACGAATTCATGACAACTTCTAGACAGCTCTATCCCGTCAGTGTAGTTTGTATAGTTTCCAAGTCAAGGCTCTACGAATTTTATCTTATAAATCAAGCAATTAGCGGCAAAATATACAAATAATCGTCTGCCAACCTCACGCGAGCTTTACTGCAAAAGGCTGGTAATGCGGGTTTAACAAAGGTCATTGAAGCTTCTATTGACTGAATAAAAAACACGCTTTTGATGTTGGCTACGAACTACGGTCATCCTATCACTTAAATCAAGACTCACAAGCTAAAGACTCTGCGTGGTGCTTGACAAATAAATAAGAGTTCTATAGCAACGTTGCTACCACACAAATGTTTGAAGCGTTCTAACCGCGTGAAACAAATACAACCTTTCAGGATCGATATCCTCTACGATTCTATCCTAATATTTCCACAACAAAACTCTACCGGGCTATATCACACCGAATTCTACTAGTTTTATGACTAAAACATATTAAATAACATTGGAAATATCATCTACGATGTGTTTTCAGCGTTTAAAATATATAATAGCAACGTGCAATGTAGGAATATAGCTGAAATGTGCAGTTACCTATCAGCAATCCATCGGTGGCTTGAAATTCACTCTCACTAAAGATCAGTCACTCACTTTTGTTTTTATAGTTTTTTTATAATGTCACCGTGCACTGTAGTGTAGTGTAGTATGGTTATAGTTGGGTTATGTAAGATTAATTTATGTTGTAGGTTGCATGGCGCGGGCTAGGCGCGCGGGTACCGACTGCAGATGGAAATGGCGGTCGGTTGCGCGCGCCGCCCGCCCTACGGTTAAGCCGCGGTCTTGATAACGCAACGGATTCGTGGCGGCGTGCGACAGGGAATAGAAAGTTGAAGTGGTGTGCTTTGGTCGCGTTGATTTTTGTTTCGTATGATTTTTGTTTCATTCGGTTTTTGTTTGCACTTTCACAGTTTTTAATTTTACAAGGAGATCCACAAAGTTACTAAATACATTTAATTATAATTCTTAGCCTTATTATTCTTAATTTAATTTTGCATTGAGTGGCCTTATAGGTTTTTATTGCTATTGTGGAGTTATACTACTTGACTGAACAGTTCAGAATAAGTTATCAAACATTAGTAAAACGTATAGGTATTGGAATTTACAACACTAATATTTTGGCGTGATAATTTTGGTATTTTTTAATACGCTAGACAGGATAAGTTCATGATTTATAATGAATAATCTCTGAAGGATTTGTATGACCACTGACTGCGGTTCTTCACAGTTTGTTAGTTCGGAAAGTAACTTTTTCTTACCATTGTGGGTTGCTATCAATTTCAAAATACACCCTGCAAAATGGTGTAGTATAGATCGGCCCCCTTATTACCTAACTCGCAACAGGTTTGCGACAGGCGTAAATCTCGCGGTGATTGCTGTCATAAATCATTAGTGGTGTCGAGCATGTATGCTACGCTACTGCTGTTGCTTTACTACTGCTGTCGCATTGCTGTTGCAAATTTTACGTAATTACCCCGCGGACCTCATATCAGTATAAGTAAAGTTTTTTTTTCTGATGTTTTTTTCCTTTGGGATTAAATAAGTTACTTAGATCAAAATTTCCAAACCACCCCCTGTACGAAAGATTGTGCACAAATTAGCTTGGACCTTATATTCGAACTGTTTCATTTCATAAGAATTTCTATCCAGACCATCGCAAACTCTCTCTTGAATGTACTTACATATCCAAAAAAAACTGTTAATTAATAAAACAAAAAACGCAAGTATGAAAACTGTCCTTAATCTAGACAAAAGGCTCACACTTTGTAACGTTCAGCGTAGCCTTCCACTAACGACCACACACATCAAAAACTGTTAATTTGGCCCGCATACATTGCTTCTTCCTCTCCATAAAGAGCGACTAGCTGTAAACGAAGCCGGTAACGTATTGTGATCGCAATTTAGTATTCGCGTAGTATTTCAATTTTACGTAAGAGATGGCAAGACGGCGTAAAAAATGTTGATTTTCGTGAGTAAAATCTCCCGGTGAGGAGTGCAGTAAGATATTGAGCTTGGTAAAGACAACTATAAAAGCATAACTGAGCTTGTGGCAACATGGGGTGGTTTCCGGAGAAAAGTAATTGGAAAGAAAGGCAATCTATTACTTAGGTTAATGTTGTTGGTATAGTATACCATGGGACAAGAAGGAGAGAAGTGCCAATACACCAAGAAAAAAGCGTAGATCAGAAATATGCCAAAAACCGTTATAAACCTAGATGGCACTGCAAAATGAGCGGGCTATAAGTCGAGCGCTGATCAGAAATATGCCAAAAAAACGTTTTAAACCTAGCCTAGCCCGCCCGTATAGCCCGCTCATTTTGCAGTGCCATCTAGGTTTAAAACGGTTTTTGGTATTTTCTGATCTACGCTGTTTTCTTGGTGTATCGGCATTCCTCTCCTTCTTGTTCCATGATTATAGGTACCTACATACATCTGAGTGCTAATTCTGGTAATTTTAACTCGATACAATAATATTCTAATCTCATACACAGACAGGGTACCTACTTACATATGTAAGTAGCATTTTTCAATTTCAACTGTAAAAAATCATAATTGACCGATGTATGTGTGTTGTTGTGTGTTGTGTGTTGTACAGTATTAATTTTTTTTTCTTTTATAAATTAATAACGGCCATGGATCACATATGTACATAGACTCTGGACCCTAACTAGGATTCCCTGTATCTAGGGACCCAGGAACTACGAAGACCATGGTCCCACAACACCCAGACACAGACGAGTATTAGCGCATTTTTTCATGTGCACAAATACTTGTCCTGTCGTGGGAGTCAAACCCGTCGCCTCCGGGTTATGAGCCGACCTGCTCAACCACTACACCACAGAGGCTGTCAATGAAACAATCTTGACAACCGATGGGGAAGAAAGCTTTACAAGTGGCGATCACAAACCGGAAGACGTGGCATATTAGGCCGGCCCCCCCACTAGGTGCACCGACGATCTGGTTACAACCGCGGCGAGCCAATATGGATGCAAGAGGCGAGCAGCCGCTCAAAGTGGCGCTCTGTGGTGGAAGACGTGGACGCGGACATCTTCAGACTGGTGATGATGATGATGATAATGAAGATGTAGGATATGCTATTCACTTTATTGATTAAAGTGTTGGTAAGGTCTATATTTAAGTTGAATATATCTAGGTATATAGGTAAGTAGGTAGTTTGTTTCTCCTAAACATTTGATTCAAATTCCTATCGTAGATCAAAAAAAATACGTAATAAGGTAGGTAACTGTAGATAATAATATAATGTTCTCTATTTCTAAAAACCAACTCTGAAGATAAAGGATTACCTCGAAGCTGGTTCCTGACAATAGGGATTAATATAATTATCTTCGGCATCTACAAATATTTAGGTGGTTTATAGACTTAAAAAGTTATTTTCGGCTGCTAGCTGTTCTGGGAGTTGAAAAATTATCGCGCAACCAAGTTGATAAAATATTACAAAAATAATAAATGTGGGTAAGTACATAAATACCTTAATCTATCCTGTATATAGAGGTATAACTACCTCCCTACCTAGGCAGAGTGTGATTCAAATTTAATGGCGGCTGTGAAGTCGGTGCAAAACGACACGCAGTCACATTATAGAAGCAGGGGGTGTACCGTGAGCTCTTAGCGCGATTCAAAACAGAGCCTATACTGGATCGCTTGTCAAAATCCCTATACAAAAAACAAAGCGATCCAATATAGGCTCTGTTTTGGAACGCGCTAATAGCTCACAGTACGCCCCCTGTGCACGCAGGCGATAAGTGCAGCGTGCGGGGGGCTTGCAGCGCACTTCACAGCCGCCATTGACAGGACACTCGATATTTGAAGAAACTATTGCCGTCGCACTGCGCCACGTCTCCCCCGTAGTGTGATATGGAAAGCTACAAAAATCTTGGCAAAATCGATGTTTCGTATTGCCCTGTAACCCTGTTTCCTTTTCCAAAACTTAACCGATTCAATTATTTTGCATTATAAAGAATGAGTACATATGACTATAAGTTCCTCTTATTTTCTTAATTGTTAAAAACTTTGTAATTTTGCCTTTGATCGGCGCCGCGCCGCCGCGCCGCCGCACCGCCGCGCGGCGTTATAACGGGGCATTTTCTGGAATTTTTGGGAGGGTCGTATTATTTCCTTATGTAATTAGTTTCTGAATAAAATCAAGTGGCAGGGACATGCCTACAGGTTGGTTTTAATATAGCCAATGCCTACAGTAGACCTAGATTTTACGAAGAAAATAAGGGACTACGTTCAGACAATATTTTATGGAGAATCGCAGCCCGTCTTTCCTCTTAAGTTTGAATTGCTTATTGCAACACAGAATCGTACACCTACGTATTTCAGAGTTTTACTTATGATTAAAATGAGGCTAAATATTATAGACGCGTGAAGCCAACAAAATCGTTACATTATGTCCGATGTCTAATAGATCTTGTTGTCAATGTCAGATGTTACCGTCAATTTTCATTTGACATTCATATATTTTTCATGCAGTCACTGTCAGTCAGGGTTATTTGAGGTTATACTAGGGCAGACAAAACTATTATTTTAATTTTTAGTTATGTAAAATATGAGCAGCAACGTTAGATTATCGATTAAAATATGACTTCACAATATAAAAAATTCACTAAACTAATAGCTAAGTGGCCTGTGGATAGCAATAAAGGTGAAAGGTAATAAAAAGTTTACGAAATATTTTGACGTACGATATTTTATAAATTAAACTACATTCAAAGAGTGTACCGCTACGCTAAACCACATTATTACTTCACAGAGATCTCGGAAGATTTATAAGAGCGAAAGTTAAGGAGGCTTTTGAGTCATCGGGAAAGCAGAAACTGGATTCAGAACTGTGCAACCGGCAATATAATTCTCTCAACAAACTAGCTGACAATCATTACAAAAATAAGTATAAAAGGACTCTGAATAGCACTGCAACAGGTTTGAGCACAGAAGAGTGCAACCTGGTCCTCTCCAACGAAGTTCTAGAGTACTTGAAGGAGGAAAACAAAGGATTTTTCAGTAAAATATTAGGCAAAGATAAGAAATGATTCTGAGGCAGTGCCGACGTCTTAACCGGGCTGTCATCTTCCGCGGTTTATCAACAGAGCATGTGGAGTTTGTAAAATACAAAGATCATACACCGGTAATGCTAAATGAGGTAATAAAACATATCAAACCTAAAGATGGAGAGTTGTATGTTGATATGACATTTGGTGCAGGTGGCCATTCAAGAAAATTACTAGAGGCTGCTGATTGTAAACTCATTACCTTAGACAGAGATCCTACAGCCTATGAAAAATCACAGAGTTTAGCAGAAGAATACCCAAATAGAGTGACACCATTTTTAGGTAGGTTTAGTGAGTTGCCATCACTTTTAAAAGGTGAAGGTATTAGTCAATCTTCAATTGATGGCATCCTTTTTGATTTTGGGTGTTCTTCAATGCAGATGGACAAGGGAGAAAGAGGATTTTCAGTCAGCAAAAATGGATTATTGGACATGCGAATGGATGCAGGAAGAGACCCAGATCAAATAACCGCAAGAGAAGTACTAGCTACTGCAAATGAAAGTGAACTGTACAAAATATTCAAAATTTATGGTGAAGAAAAGAAAGCAGCAAAAATAGCTCAAACTATAATACAAGCTAGATATATGATCAAAAATATTGACACAACTCATGAACTGGTAGATGTTGTCAACTCATGTTGCCCTGATGAAATTCGATTAGACAAGTTACAGAGGCCACAATCAAACGCCACAAAGATATTCCAAGCACTGCGAATCTTTGTCAACAATGAACTAAATGAGTTAAATTATGGAATGTTACTGTCTAAGTATTATTTAAAAATTAATGGAAGACTTGTCACTATCTGCTTCCATTCTTTAGAAGACACAATTGTAAAACGGCACATTGCAGGCAATATAATAAATGAAGTAGCCAACCCAGTTCCATTAAAGTATCTAAATCCGGTTTTAGTACAGAATCAAGACACTATAGATCAGTTCTTGGATACTCCGTGGCAAGCTATAAATAAGCATGTAGATGTGCCAACAGAAGAAGAAGTGGAGAGAAATCCTCGGAGTAGAAGCGCTAGGTTGAGAGCTGCAATCAAAATAAAATAGAATGATACAATAATTTGTAGACCATAGCTCAATGAAATTAAATTATGAAGAAAAATCGTTAGATAAAATCACGTTTTCTTATATTGTTTTATTTAGAGTAGGTACTTGTACTATTATTTATTGTGTTGGAGTTGGAAGCTAGAGTATCTACTAACCACAGAGCTGCAACTAAGGTAGATAGCATATTTTCTACTGCACTGTGCTGCTACATAATAATTACATTTGTGAATGAAAACAATATCCCTGACAGTGTGAGGACTGCGTATTGTACATTTTACTTCAAAGTGGATTAACAGTGGGTTTATATTCCCAATTTTATTATCAGTTATCACCTCTGCATACAGCTTCCATACGCAACACTTTCAATTTCCTTGGTGTCCTAAGACTAACTTCTGCAATACATTATACTTAAAAGACCTTTGATAAGTAGGTATTATGGTTTACCGTTTAATAAGCTTGAACCAAAGAGTATATTGTTATAATAATTACGTTGGCTTGAACGAAAGGTTGTTCTTTTCTTACCTACTTATTTAAAACTAGAAGCACCCTGCGAGTGAAACTTGTTGATCCTGGCTGGAAATCATAGCATCTGCACGCAAATCAGTAGTATATAGTTATCTGTGGTTCAGCCATCTCAATAAGTCTCACTAAGTCAGAACAAACAGAAAATGCTTCACTTTTACATATTAGTGGGGACTTGGATTACAATAAATAACACACAATTTTTTTCAGACTCCTTTAATCAATTCTCTTATTGATTGTGGTAACTAATACCATCATTCCATGCGAATACTAATTTAACATATTAATCCTTCGCGACATGTGTGGTCTGATTTTATTTTTGCATTCTAATTTGATTTAATATTTATTATTAAAATCCTTTTTCTAATTACAATTTTGAACATGTGTTCACATAGGTACATCTCATTGTCCACTAACTACTAAATAACCTAAAACATTAGGTAATAGGTAGGTACTATAATAAAATAGACCTAAAATGCAATGCAATTATCTTGATGTATTGATTGTTGACTAAAAGATAAAAAAAAGCATAGTAAATAATTTAAATCTCTATTTATTTTTGCTCTTTTTAATTCTTGACTATTCCTCTAGTGCCACACCCATTTCTTAATAGGGGGGGAGGGGGTGATCTAACAGGAAAAATATCATTATCACAGTTGCAAGTAACAGTGTGACCCGAGAGGAAATTGTAATCCTTTAGTGTCACATGTCACACCACTGTTGATTACACCAAACATGGTACCTGGGGGTCTAGCAAAGATCCCTTTCCATTAGCAAACGCCAAACGATATTTCCAAATGTATGGGAATGACATTAAACATAAACATTACCTGCCCGGTTACCATGGATGGTAGACAAAATTGACTTTCCCCAGTTTTACTCCACTAATGCGTGATGCTGATGGAAAGGGATCTATGCTAGACCCCCCTGGCCACCTATTTGATAAATAACGTTTAATCCTGGCAATATCAATAACAGCCAATACCAGCTTGGTCAAGACATTCACAATAAGACATTTTTATTACATAAAATAGAGTATGTAGACATTTATTTTACAGTACAGATGTAATCTGAAATGGTCAAAAAGCCAAAATCATTAACGGCGATGATAATAATGAAATATTTGATAAATTATTAAATATTCTTCACCAATATGTAATTATTACATATTATATTCTATTGATGAAGGATATTTCATAAAATACGTATTACCAATAATACACATACACTATGCATATACAATAATATACATACATTATGCATTTATACGCCCAATTAATAAAAATTCAGCCAAGCATTTGAAGTCTTATTATAACACATTGACTGCTTTGTTTTTCAAATATTATTTTCATGCGTAGGACCTGCAGACTTCAAATGCAATAAAAATAATAAATAAATCGACAACAATATAACTCCACAAGTTGGAATGCGGTAAAAAGGTACTTGTAGCATTTTCAAGTGATGCTAGGAATTAAATGGCAGTGCAACATATAAA
This sequence comes from Ennomos quercinarius, assembly GCA_910589525.2. NCBI lineage: Eukaryota > Metazoa > Arthropoda > Insecta > Lepidoptera > Geometridae > Ennomos > Ennomos quercinarius. The sequence goes on along the minus strand of OU342508.1, from coordinate 13,698,647 downwards.
CTTGATAATATATAAAAGATAACAAGCATACATATAAGAAAATTTAAATGAATAATAAAGTAAATTTAGAAAATACATTAAAAATTATAGGCAGTAAAAGTAGAGTACGGCGCAAGAAACTAACATTATGAAATTACAACTAAAATATATTAAACATTGAAATATTTTCAATTTATTTTTTTATGCACTAAAAATGAAATATACATATATTGCTTTCGATCTTTACTTAACGTCCGTCTGGACTAAAGTTTAACAACTCCAAAGTTTGCACCTACCCCTCTATGACGTACCTACTGCAACGCATTTAGGCACGTACACAGACCAGTGCGAACTTAAGAGCTGGCAAACTTTAGTGCAGACGGACATTGACCTAGTAAAATTATCTTATATGTATAAAACAACAAAAGGTCTACTCTACCTTTAAAATTATGTCTGAAACAGTAAACATTAATAATTACTATAATATCTATAAAAGTCCGGAAGCCAGTATGTTCATGTACTGATTTATCTCACATTTCTTTGCACTTTAAATCAAACTAAACTAGAAGCTAACAATAATGTTTTGATTATGCTCTGATATTACACTCTTGCATTACTTTCTACCATTTTGCCAAAGGTTTCTCTGCAAACTCTATCCAAAATTAGAGCATATTAAGAATATTAACACCATCTAAAGTCTAGACTATTCTAGACGAACTTCATTATAAAAATAATCATTTTAGTATAATTATTTTTATAGAAAACCTTTTTCGGTAGTACCCTTTCTCCCCACTAGTGGGACAAATCTAGTCGGGAGAAACACAATACCCCAAGTTTATGGCAACACAGAGGTTTTGGCATTTCAGCCCCAATCATGTTAAACAATTGGATGGAGTAATTGTTTTACAAGCGTGATAGATTTCGCTTACAACTTGGCACGTTATTATATTGACTTAACAATGAGACTTTATGCCGAAAATAGTCAATAGTTTGAATCGAAATGTTTTTATTTTCCTACACTTTTGCGTGGCCACAAACACATAAAAATAAATCATTATTACACAGCAACATTAACATTACAAAAAAAACAATTTTAGTTCCCACCAAACACTTCAATAAACTTAGAATTAGCAACTGCTCATAACTAACTAATAGTTAACACAAAATTGCAAATTCATTTTAATCATCTGGCAAGTGGTCACTTTTACTTTATAGACAAGTTGCAACTTTTGTTAAAGAGGGCTGATTGGATGATCTGTATTTTTAAATGAGTTTGTACCTAACTACTGTGTCATAATCTTGTTTAACACTTCGATCTTGATTTTGCTATCGCCACTCATTATCATTACAAATCAAAAATCTACATCGATTCAGTAGAACGAGGGCGTTGGGAATGCTGCTTACGTTGCTTACCCACCAACCGTGTCTATCAACATGCTACAGAAAACAAGTCATTTGTATGGCGCAGTCGGTAGGATCTATGCCTACTACTCGCGCCAATAGAGAAAGAGCTAGCAATCTGTTGTTTTCTCAATCCAGCTATACTTTAGGCATGTGATGTGCAAGTAAAAAAGGTACTGGAGCAGTCGGTAGAATCGTCTTTCAGGGCAGTTTGCTTAATCTACCGGGGAGTGTAGTAAGACTATTCAGTATGACTTTCATATATAGTTCTAATTATAGCTGAAAAATACAGTTTTCTTTATCTGTTAAATGTACAGTGGAAGTAAGGAGACTATAGAAATCTCCACTCTTTTTAATAACATTAGAATACTACAGAGAATGAACAAGTTGTATAGCAGTCAAAAAGATCATGATCCTACGGACTGCCCTGTACAACTTCTAGTCATGACCAGATTCGCTGATCTACAGAAAGATCAGTGAGTCTATGTAGCTGTAGGTATGACCATGACCATGCTTGCTCAGTCTACTGGCCATTCAATATCAACATGACATAGATAAACGAGAGTATAGAGTAGGCCGTACAACATATGCTTCTACAGACTGCAACAATAGGCTTGTGTCGTGCTAGTTTTTTATTGCATAAATTAATAATATTCCTCAAAAAATAAACAGTCGTGAAAACAAAAATTAAATATCTCAAAAAATGATAAAGTTACAAGCATTTTAAAATACAGGAATAGAAAGAGACATTTCAAACGTGCAGTGACGTCAGATTGTGGTCCTTCATAGTACCTCATTACTATGCTGTGGTAGCTTTACATACAATCTCTTTGGCATGCTACGTCACTAACGTGCGTTTTCATAGTAACTGTTGGGAAGCTCTGTTTTGCGAGAAAGGGACAGCCGATGCCCCCTCCAGAAACTTTAAAAGCTTATTGCTCCGTGATTTATTTACCGATTTTACTAATTTTTTTCAAGTGTTGCATTCATTTTTTACCTACTTTATGAAAATATCATTAAGTTGTTAATTTTGAATAGCAGGACACTAGCCTATTGTTGTGGACAAGATCAGGCTCGTTTGATCTACACAGAGTATGGAGAAGTCGGTAGGATCACAAGCAGGCTCACTCATTGTGGTGTGGTGTACTCGTTGTCGGTAGGATCACAAGCAGACTTAAATATAGCACAGAGTGTGGAGCAGTCGGTAGGATCGGTATAAAGCAGCCTACCGGCGCGTGTCGTCTGGTTACGTCCGGTTGACGGAAGAGAGGACGTTATGTTTGGCGCGGTCGGTGGCCGCGGCGGCTGCCTCGCGCATCTCCTTCAGCGTGTGCTGCATGTGGGTAGCATGGGGAGTCGGACGGGGAAACATCGCGTGGAGGACGTGGTTGAAACCGTTTACCTACACATTACACCATTCATAAAAATAAATAATACCCAACGATCACACTCATAGATCCTAGACCCTCACTAAAATTCCGCGTCTAAAGACCCAAGGAACTACGAGGACCAACATCCCATAACATTTTACTAGATGGGTAGGACTTTTCTGCAAAGTTCGTATAGGTAAGTTGGTCCGTTTTGCCAGTTATTCTGCCTCCAAGCAGTAGTGGACCAGCACTACTGTGTTCCAGTTTGAAGGGCGCTGTAGCTAGTGAAATTACTGGGCAAGACTTTATGACCTAACCTCGCAGTCTAGTAATCTTACTACTAGAGTGCGCAGTGCAGTATCACGCAAACCTTTATATTTTAAGAGTTTCGAATGACACTGCAGCTGCTATGGGCAGCCATGACACTTAACATCAGGTGAACGACTAGCTCATAACGTCGGTCATTATCATTTAAAAAAGTAATATTTAATTCATCTACAGCCTGAAGCCACTGCTAAGCATAGGCATCTTCATAGCGACTACAAAGCGGCTGCTCGCCTCCTGCATCCATCGGCTCCCCACAGTTTTGACCAGATCGTCGGTCCACCTTGTGCGGGGGCCGACCTACGCTGCGTCTTCCGGTTCCGGGTCGCCACTCGAGAACCTTTCTTCCCCATCAGTTGTCGGTTCTGCGAACGATGTGGCCCATTACCATTTCAACTTGCTTTCATTTGCTTGGTTGCACAATATGCATCATTATAGCCTATTCCAATGCTGGTGGGCCCCACTCTCTCTTTTATAAACAAAATAATGTCAGCCCTTACCATGGATGTGCAATTCTTCCTGAATCGGTCGACGCCGAACGCGCGGATGGCTCGCGAGAATCCAAACACTTGCGAGTCGATCCACGCCGACCGACACGCTATGGTCTGTCCCGGACCAGCTGATTTGTACTCCACTCGTTCTACTACACTCTGGAAATAGATGTAGCAGGTGTTCATCATTATCATCATCATCATCATCATCTTAAGAAGTAGTTAAATGCAAAAGGCTAGTAAGAAGTATTTAAAGTTAATTTTTGTATGACAGAAAAGTTCGAACCATGAAAAAGTTAGCTAGGCCAAGATGGTCGATCCTTATATTGGAAGATATAAGAGGTATGCCTTGGAAAAAAGTATATATTTTTGTATGTTATAGATAGTAAACAAGCACACAGCGTCCGTCATCCTTGTTTCCAGCTAACTATGACCTGGGAGTCTTCAAGTCGAGAGTGAACAGGTATCCGGTAGGTGGCCTACCGGATAGGGTAGGTAGGCCGCGTCATCACTTACCATCAGGTGAGACAGTGGTCAAATGCTTTGCCTATAAAGAATTAAAAAAACAGCCTGAACCACAGATAATATAATAGCTCACAGACAACATATAGGTCACCTCTCTTTCTTACGTATATATCTCTTCTGTTCTAGCGGCCTATTCGGCCAGGTTCGCCACCGCCGGGTCCGCCGGTGTACTTTTAGTCGGTCTGATATACCTAAACTGCGGACTGCGTCAAGTTAAAGTTCAGTTGAGAAAATATTTACCATAACTTTCGTGTAACCCAAGTTCCTCGTGTATGTGACAAGTGTTTTGTTCTTCGGATCGCAAATGCTTTCTTCGATAATTTTCACTGATTTAGCGCTGAAAAACCTGGAAAAACAAAAATATTTCATCTTAATTTTTTTTAATTTAATTTTGTGATCAAAACCTTCATTAGTACTGACAATAGGACGTATCACGTGACGCTCATGCAATGTCGCGCATTAGCGTAGCGCTGAAATGTACGGCGTAGCGACGTCGATTCCAGTTGTTGTCTTAAGACAACAGTCGTGAAGCTTTGGTGTAACTTAGAGCAGCTTCAAAATTCTGACACCAGGGCGTACAAGAAAATCTCGGAAAGAGGGAGGGTCCGAGTTAATACCTTTCCAAAAGTTGATAAGAGAATAGAATGTGATTTTAATTTATCACTGACGTCATATTCACCTATCGTTATCGCTTCTGATACAAGTGCTGGCTGATTTTATACATTGATAACAACTTGATAAATAACACCATTGTTCAAATAGAATTTAATTGGGCTGATGACAATACTCATGTATTACTTAGCCATTAGCCATGAACTTATGTAAAACTAGTAGCACCCCGCGGTTTCACCCGCTTTCCTACAGGAACCATTCCCGTTGCCGTTGTTCCGTTTGGGGATAAAAAGTAGCCTATGTTTTCACCGAGGGTATAAACCTCCATACCAAAATTCATCCAAATCCGTCCAGCTGTTAGAGCGTGAAAGAGTAACAAACATGCACACATACAAACTTTCGCATTTATAATATTAGTGTGATAGCCAGAGCCAAGTATATTGATATAAGTAATAAATGAAATTTTGTATTTTCCCATATCTAGAAGTCAAAACTATAATGTGTGATTGAATCTACGCCAACGACGCGACGACGAGGTTATCCAATTATTATTACAATACAAAACGGAGACCCAAAACAACCATTTCACTCTGCCTTGTTTTTGGTCAGCAGATGGTTAGTGATTGTTCTTAACAGCTCATAAAGTCGGTTATCCCCTGGCAGTCGCTCGTTGTGGCAGTCACAACCATTTAGCCTATTGAGTTCAATCAAATAGCAATAACGACATTTATGTACACGACAATAAAATGAATCTGAATCGATCAAAGACCTTTATGTAGTCATGCAATATAACTTGTAGGTACCTTTATCAATAGCCCTTGAACAACTGTTTACAGTTGAGGAACAGTTTATATTAAGTCTTAAGTATAAGAAAATAAAGTTCATATTGAAAGTGTAATGTGATTGCCCCTAGAGTACCTGTACTTTTAAGCATTCTGTGCTTATAGGCAATCTGCCCTTGAATGTACTTGACTTGCAGAAGCTATTTATTGAGTTTAATTGTACATTATTTCTTCACACATTTTAAAAATAGCATTCAAAATCGAAAGTACTTTTCAAATCGGTTCCTACACAGGGTTTTCCTAATACATTTAAACGCTTAAGTACTTCATCATCATCATCATCATCATATCAAATCAAATAATTTATTGCAAACAGGCTAAAGTCAAAATCTGAATATTTAAAATACTTAATTGAATCGGCCTGCATTAGCTGGACATAGGCTTATCCTAATGCCACTTAGCCTGATCCTGTACATTAATTTAATACTTACCAAAATCATATTTTTGAATTTCTTATTCAATTTATATCCGCTGACAAGTAAATTGTAATTATCATTCTCATTATCAATTGTTTTTGTGAATGCAGTTACATCGTAAAATTATCTTGAATGAATTCTGGATTTATATGTAAGAGATTGTTACTTTAGTTTTTTCGACAGTAAATATGGTCTTATCAATCCGATAACATTATGATATATTCTTACATATTATTTTAAATAACGCCCCACGACCACGTACGTAGATCCTGCACCCTAACTAGGATTCCCTGTATCTAGGGACCCAGGAACTACGAGGACCATGGTCCCACAACACCCAGACAGAGCAAGTATTTGCGCTTTTTTCATGTGCTCAAATACTTGTCCTGTCGCGGGTATCGAACCCGCCGCCTCCGGGTTATGAGCCAACCTGCTCAACCACTACACCACAAAGGCTGCCAATATTATAAGTATTCTTGAGTTATATAAATAAACACTTGCCTAACTTGCATTTAATAAGACCACCTCACTCTAGCATACTATAAAAGTCGGTAGAGACCAAAAACATTGGACCATACAAATCAGAGGTGGCACTATTGTCCCGGTTTAAGGTGGAACGTTTCACTAGCGCGGCAAATTCAAATTTTCTTGCGTTCTTTTGCCAATAATAGCTTAATTACTCTACGTGATTACATGAAAACTAATTCTGAACAAGTAAAAAGAATGTATCAATTAATTACAATTAAAAGTATCACCTACATATAGGTTTAGCGACAAATGGCAATAGAATGAAAAACTAAGACGAAATTTGTTTGACTAGGAGATACTTGTAATCGTAATTTGTTAATACATTCTATTTCTTTACGTTAAATCAGTTTTAATGTAATCACGTTTAGTAATTGAGCTAGTATTAGCAACGGAACGCAAGAAAATTTGAATTTGCCGCGCTAGTGAAACGTTCCATCTTAAAGGGCACTAATAGCTAGTGAAATTAGAGCAAATGAGACTTTATGTCCTGATCTCACAGTCTAGTAATCTTATACCATGCTATGTCTCAGGATGACGTGCTTGACTGTGCACTTGCAGTGCAATGTCACGCGAAACTTCATATTTTAGAGTTCCGAGTGGCACTGCAACCGCCGGTGCCCGTTAATATTGAACGAACAACCAGCTCGTCTCGTTTTCGTTTACAAAAAAGCGGTAATAAAATGAACGTAGGTACCTACATCGGCTTGATAAGGTGTGAAGTGTGATATCATTTCAATAACATTTAAGATAAACACTGTTAACACTATTATCAATCATGCATGACCGTTTGTTTACAATTTTGGTGAAGCATGGTGCATTCTCAAATACTTTCCACATGTTGTGAGTCATTAATCATTAAAATAATAGCTTATCATTATGACTTGAGCAATAAATACTATCAGAAACCGATCAAGAAGAGCCAAGGTTAAGTTAAAAATACTGTGCCATCTGCCATTGCTTCATCAAAAATATTGAAATAACTTAAAATACATGATTTTAGTCATAAATCTTTTTGTAGTCTCGCTTCTAGTATGAATTTTGCACACGATTATGAAGCTGTCAACCTTTGTATTTTTGATTAATATCAACTTAATATGTTCAGGCATTCCTGAGAAAAAGTGTTTTAACAAACAGTCAGATGATGAACAATCCTTTATCTCGAAAAATAAGGTTTTTCTCATATGCTGTACTTGGATTTGATCCTAGTGTTTACTATAGTATAGAGTACGAACGCTGAACGGTTGCACACGTAATTATCTCTTAATTTTAATGTTTGTTCTCAATAGTGTAAACAACCTGTGTGCAAAATTTCATCCACTTTTGTTCAGGTTGTGATATGAAAGTTAAAACTCACAGACGGACATGATTTCACTTTTATTTTATAAGCTGAGATGGGGACAGCATCATAGTGATAGTGGATAAGAATCTTATACTGCAAAATCATCAATTATGTGCATCTAATTAGGGTCCAGGATCTATGTATGTGATTGTGGGGCAGAAAAAGAATCTATTATACCTGGTAAAATCTATAAAATAATAGAGTACACATACCTTTCACCCCATTTGGGCACTCGGTTGGTCTTGGTAAGCACTCGCTTTGTGTGCAGACATCCATCTTTCACTTGTCTGCTCCATGTATCTTCTGATAGTACATGTGTGCTGAAATAAATAGTTATTCGAGTACACAATAGGAATGCTTAATGGTTTGTCTCATTGTATACTTGATCGAAGGTTGTCTCTATTTAAAGCACCACATTACCTACATAACATCAAAAAGGCCAAAAAAAATTGTGATTTACTTTCAGAAAAGAATTAGTTTTATTAAAATATAACATTAAGTTTTGTTCAATATTATGTTAATTACTTTTGGATATTGAACTGAATGCTTCCCAAAAACCAATACAATGTTTAGGTTAGGATAAAACAGGTGTTTATGCAAGTTATTTTCTATAATATTTTGGGTAGTTTCTGTGAACATGTAATATCAATCATACATGTTTACTGTGTACATTATGTTTGGTAAACATAGCTTGTTTTTAAGTAAAAGTAAATAAAGTTTTTATTGTATCCCTTCATTTTTTGCTAACATCATAAACATAAATCATCTTAAAATCATCTTATATCTTATGTCTTAAATCATCTTATGAAAATGTAAACATTGAGAGAGCACTGAGAAATGAGCAAGGTGATCATGTAAATTGATTGCAACCAATAGAAACACAAAAATGTATGGATTTGAGTTTCAATATGCAGTTTATGTGCATAGTTACTGTAGAAATTTTCAAATTTGGAAAGAGTTTTTTCCAGTTGCATTGCAATCAAAGTTCCGTGATACACTGTCAAAACCAAAGGGAGGCCTGCAGCAGTGGGAAATAACAGGCATGGTGTTTATCAAACTTGTGAAGGTAACCCTAAAAATTTTAATCCTCTATCACTCAACAGCTTAGTAGTTTAATTAGTAAACTGTACTTAACCTTGTGAAGACCATAACTATAAACCTCGGCAGTAGGACAATAATCAACCTTAATTATATGTCTTAGACCTTGATAGGTTCATTCATACTCAATTTAAATGATAATTAAGAGTTAAGTCTGTCTGTTTTGTCCGGAAGACGCAGTGTAGGCCAACCCTCGGTGGACCGACGATCTGGTGAAGCCGCTCAAAGTGGCGCTCTCTGGGGAAGCCTATGTTCAGCAGTGGATGCCTTCAGGCTGATGATGATGATGAAGTCTGTTTACACATATAGTAAACTTCAGATGTCATGTTTTCAGTGTTTGTCATTGCCATATGTTGCTACTATTCTAATCAGCTGCTGTTGGTGCTATCAGATAGATGGGGTATGAAGGAACATGTGCCATAATGTAAATATCTTTAATAACCTTAATTACTCATAAACTTTGCTTAAAATAGCAAATGTTTACTCAGTTCTGTACAATAATAAAAAAATATAGATTGCAATTACCTACAAGTAATTAAATAATTCATTGTGTTTATAAATAAGGCTGTAGGTGTTTTATGTTATGTCCAATTTTATTATTAAGTTAGATGGACCAGCTTCAATTTTGTACACAATAGAATTTATTACTATTTCTACCAAAATTAATGATACTTATGATTTTACTTATTGCTTAAATTTAAACTCTTACCTTTGAGGATTAGGGTATCTTTTCCAATATCCACATGCAACTTGATCCCAGCTAAAGTTGAATGTAGAAGTATTCTCAAAATATCTTGCCATTTTTTAACTTTTTTTTAAATTTTTCTATGGAATGTTTGTAAAAACAATCTTCAAAACACCATAACGCTAGAACAACATAGATGACAACTGTAGGTACATAGATAATAGTGGATTACATAAACAATATCTATGTCCCGTGTGGTCCCGGTTACGAGTCCCGTGTGGTCCCGGTTACGAATAGGACCACCCCATCTCTTCCCGTGGGTGCCGTAGAAGGCGGCTAAGGGAATATCCAGGGAATGGGTCGCAGCGTTCCCCTCGGTCTTGGTGGCAATCAATCTTCACCTACTGCGATCACCAAGCCGCCTGCCAAGCGTGGTGATTATGGCAAACCCCCCCCCCCTAATGACAAGCACAAATAAAAACGGCCCCCAGTCCCCGGCAGCTCTGCTATCCCGTGGCTACGGTAGCGGCCACGGTAACGGCAGGGCAAGGGGTGCGAAGAATCCCCGGCAGACGCCCGGCTACCAACCCCAACGACGACCCCTGGCCCTGGCAACACATAACGTGCGCACACTGAAGGCTGACGAAAGGATGGTCGAGCTAGAGGCGGAGATGGGTAAGTTACGCTGGGATGTAATGGGATTGTCAGAAGTCCGAAGACAGGGACAGGACACGATAATCCTAAATTCCGGTAACTTATTCTTCTACCGGGAGGGAGACCAACTCTCCCAAGGGGGTGTCGGGTTTCTCGTCCGCAAGTCTCTCGTCAACAACGTGGTCAAAGTCGACAGTGTGTCGGCCAGGGTAGCGTACCTGGTACTCCGAATAACCAAACGGTATTCGTTGAAGGTTATACAGGTATACGCGCCGACGTCGGCACACTCAGACGATGAAGTAGAAGCTATGTATGAGGACATATCCGAAGCCATGCATACTTCCGAAACATACTTCACCGTTGTGATGGGAGACTTCAATGCGAAGTTGGGCACAAGGAATAGCGATGAGCTGAGAGTGGGGCCATTTGGATACGGGCAGCGGAACCCTCGAGGACAGAGGCTGGCTGACTTCATGGAGAAGGAGGAACTCTTTATGATGAACTCCTTCTACGAGAAGCGGCCATCCAGGAAGTGGACGTGGATAAGTCCCGACGGTTCCACTAAAAATGAGATAGACTTCATCATGACGACCAAGAAGCACATATTCGATGATGTCTCTGTGATCAGCAAGGTGAAAACCGGTAGCGATCACCGTATTGTTAGAGGCACATTGAATATCAATGTTAAGCTCGAAAGGTCACGTCTGGTGAAGTCTACGCTCCGTCCAAATCCTGTCCAAATCCAAAACCCCGAAGGCTTTCAGCTGGAACTCCAAAATCGCTTCCAGTGCCTAGCCGACTGTAACACAGTGGACGAGCTAAACGACGGGTTGGTGGAAACTGTCCAAGCTGTTGGATCGAAATTCTTTAAGACCCAACGCCGAAAGAAGACTCAAAAGCTCTCAGAAAAAACTCTTGAGCTAATGGCCGACCGGAGCGAAATGAAGCTGCAGTCTTCAGTTGATATGTCAGCCTACGGTGAACTCAATAGACGAATCTGGAGTTCCTTGCGACACGACTTGCGTGCTCTTAGTACTTCACGTATTGAGGCCGCAATTGAGCGGAACCAAGGCTCTAAAGTGTTCGCAAAGGATTCGTCTATTGGGCAACACCAAATGACAAAACTGAAGACCGAAAATGGTAGCGTCATTTCATCCAAGCCTGAGATTCTGAGAGAGATCGAGAACTTCTATGGACAGTTATACACCTCGACACGTAAGCCCGCTACTAACACAGCTCAGGACATCAGAGCCAAGTTAGTCCGACACTATACCGAAGATATCCCGGACGTCAGCCTGTACGAGATTAGAATGGCCCTCAAACAGCTTAAAAACAACAAGGCACCAGGTGAAGATGGAATTACGACCGAACTTCTGAGAGCGGGTGGTAGACCGGTACTTTTAGTCCTCCAGAAGTTATTTAATTCTGTCATCCTTGAAGGTATAACGCCAGAGGCATGGCACAAGAGCGTGGTGGTGCTCTTCTTCAAAAAAGGCGATAACACCTTATTGAAGAACTATAGGCCCATCTCGCTCTTGAGTCATGTGTATAAGCTGTTTTCGAGAGTCATTACGAATCGTCTCGCACGCAGGTTTGATGAATTCCAGCCTCCCGAACAAGCCGGTTTCCGAAAAGGCTTTAGCACCATAGACCACATCCATACGCTGCGCCAGATTATACAGAAGACCGAAGAGTATAATCGGCCGTTATGCCTAGCGTTTGTGGACTATGAGAAAGCCTTCGATTCAATCGAGACTTGGGCGGTGCTGCAGTCCTTGCAGCGATGCCAAATTGACTATAGGTATATCGAAGTTTTGAAGTGTTTGTACAGTAAGGCCACTATGTCAGTCCGACTACAGGACCAGAGTACGGAACAAATTCCATTGCAAAGAGGCGTGAGACAGGGAGACGTTATTTCTCCGAAACTGTTCACAAACGCATTGGAGGATGTTTTCAAGCTCTTGGAGTGGAAAAGATCTGGCATCAACATAAATGGCGAGTACATCACTAACCTTCGTTTTGCCGATGATATAGTCATAATGGCGGAATCGCTCGAGGACCTTAGCACCATGCTCAACGACCTCAGTAGAGTCTCCCAGCAGGTTGGTCTTAAGATGAATATGGACAAGACAAAGATCATGTCTAATGCTCATGTTCCACCTATACCGGTAATTGTTGGGAACGATACTCTCGAAGTTGTCGACAAGTATGTCTACCTAGGACAGATTGTCCAATTAGGTAGGTCCAACTTCGACAAAGAGGTGGCGCGAAGAATCCAACTCGGCTGGGCAGCGTTCGGGAAGCTTCGTCCTATCTTTTCGTCCAAAATACCGCAGAGCCTGAAAACGAAAGTTTTCAATCAGTGTGTGTTGCCAGTGATGACTTATGGAACTGAGACATGGTCTCTTACTGTTGGCCTCATTAGTAAGCTCAAAGTCGCGCAGCGAGCTATGGAGCGAGCTATGCTCGGTGTTTCCCTGCGAGATAAGCTCCGGAACAAGGAGATCCGCAGGAGAACTAAAGTGACCGATATAGCTCTTAGAGTTAGTAAGTTGAAGTGGCAATGGGCAGGCCACATCGCTCGTAGAACTGACAACCGATGGGGAAGAAAGGTTCTCGAGTGGCGACCACGAACCGGAAGACGCAGCGTAGGCCGGCCCCCCACTCGGTGGACCGACGACCTGGTGAAAGCCGCGGGGAGCCGATGGATGCAGGAGGCGAGCAGCCGCTCAAGGTGGCGTGCTCTGGGGGAGGCCTATGTTCAGCAGTGGACGTCTTCAGGCTGTTGATGATGATCTATGTAGGTCACACACAATACATGAAAATATATTAATTTTGACAACAAATACCTCATGACCGTGAGCCGTGAATGAGGCACAAAGGCTTTGTGATTGTTGTCACGTAGATTCGAAAGTGCGGCATCAAAGCTTCGTTCGTTCAACTTATTCCAAAAGGGCAAATTCCGAACACATGTTTTGCATGTAATCACATGATAACCTAATACTGAAGCTGCGCACCCAAGTTAAAGGTTTAGATGGACAAAGAATAAATACACGTTTTGGGACATGAAAAGGTGAGATAACCAGAAAAAAAATAACTTACCACTTCGCCGGAGCGTCTTTCCGTAACAATTTTTCTCGGTTGTAATCCACCACGGCACTTGATTGCGTACACTAGCCTCAAAAATCTTTTGATTATTTTATTATTCCGATATTCAATAAATACATAATACTATGCATATTTTTCCGATTTTTAATAAAAATTTCGATACACAAGTACACAACAGTCTGACAGACAACTCAACTGACACTGACAGATACGAATGTCCGATACTAGTAAATACGAGTAACTACTCGATACTTTTCTATCGATACCTACTTGGTATCGGAAAGAAAGTACCTAGTATCAAATCGAATCAGCACTGCCAAGTAAAACAGCATAGAGTCGCCAAAAGTTCAATGCCGAGGAGCCTTATATATTTTTTCTTTCAAGAAGCCTATTATCGCTTAATTTTGTGGCCAAAAAACTGATTTTCTAATTTATACTTCAGCCTAAAACAACCCCATTTTTAATTTTAGCAGTATTAAATTAACACTTTAATTATTGTAAATTTTCTTCTAAGCGTTAAATATAGTTAAAATTTAAATAAAATCAAATAAAAGTGAATCATTCTCACGATACATAATCGGTATCGGAAAGAAAGTACTTGTATCGTATAATGTCAAATAATATAATTACTGAACGCATCTTAGTGCTCAAATGTATGATTAATCGCGCCAAACCACTTGGAAATGTAGTTGAGTCAAAGAAACAACAAAACTGCTATAATGAGGTATTTGATGATTTCACCGTTTTATATAAATAAATAAAAATGTACCGATATGAGTAGGTATCGATACCTTGATGGTGATGTTGATGATGATGACTACAAGGCTTGGTGATTCTCCACAGCCTTACGTCGTTAGTGTACCACAAGTCCGCCCTAAGCGTTTTCCAGAGTCATTCATAGTCCGAACGGCCAAGGAATGGAATGCTCTTCCAGCAACAGTGTTTCCTCCTGAGTATAACCTGGGCCTTTTCAAGTCAAGAGTGAATGGGCATCTCATGGGCAAACGTCCTCCACCTTAGACAACTTCGTCACTTACCATCAGGTGAGTTGTTGTCAAACGTATGCTCATTTTAGCGTAAAAAATGATGATGACCATGTACGATCACGTATTCGAAATCGCACGCAAAACATACGACCTTTTCAAGGCTTATAATCTTCGTAAAAAAATAAAACATATATTAAATTAAGTTCATTTTGTCGAAAAGTCAATAACAAGACTTGAAAGAGCCATAAACTTCTTTGTATAGGTTTATGACCAATTACCAATAATTTGTTTTTATCCCACTCGCACTTTATAATACCGCAGCGTCCTACCTCGTCGCTGATCTTGATTCGGAGTTGTATAATTTAAATTCGTACTGTTATAGTTACCTCCTGTATAGGTTATTGCCCAAGGGGTGCCAATGCTCACTACGTCAGCACTTTGATAGATAAGTAGGATTACTTCTTTTGGACACTAGCCAGTCTCTCTCCACCCTCTGACGCGTAAAGGCTGCCTAAGGACCGACCCTTATAAATTTGTAGATTTCGTAAAATCTCACTAAATAGATTTCTTAGCATTCAGAAATATTTTTTAAAACGCGATTTCTATCGTTTCGCGTAACAGTACGGGTTTCGTTTTTAATTCATGTAGATTTAATTATAAAATGGGTCCAGTTTCTGGTAACCAAGAGAAAACCACTCCTTGTTTGTGTCTAAAATTACCTACTTTGCCCGTTATAAAAAACAACAACAAAAAACAAAAAGTAATATACATAAGTAATGCTAAATATTAATTATTGTGTAAGTATCCTAAATGTAGTGTATTCTTAAATATTGGTTCGAACTTATTACATAACGTTACGTATTTAACTAACTACGCATAGTTTCATTGAAATGTCTATACATTATAGCTCTTAGAGTTAGTAAGTTGAAGTGGCAATGGGCAGGCCACATATCGCTTGTAGAACTGACAACCGATGGGGAAGAAAGGTTCTCGAGTGGCGACCACGAACCGGAAGACGCAGCGTAGGCCGGCCCCCCCTTGGTGGACCGACGACCTGGTGAAAGCCGCAGGGAGCCGATGGATGCAGGAGGCGAGCAGCCGCTCAAGGTGGCGTGCTCTGGGGGAGGCCTATGTTCAGCAGTGGACGTCTTCAGGCTGTTAATGATGTCTATACATTTTCTAGACAAAGGTACGAGCCCCTAAAAAATAAAGTTGGCAACACAAAACAGAATCATCAGACAGAACCACTGACCTCTATAATACAAGTGTATTATAGAGGTCAGTGGACAGAACAGAAATCGACAGACCACAGAGTATTGTTTTTTTCTCTAATCTGTGCGACAGAGTAGAAGAATTAGATAGAAGTAGAAGATATTGGGGTTTTGGCGGGAACGTGAAAAAGTTCACGTCGTTGCATTGTATTATTTTTCAAAACTCGTGCTTTTTCTAGTGTTAATATTTAAAATTGGTGGCGTTTTACGTATTAAGTGCTGAATTACGAGCATGAGTGTGGGCAAGTGATATAATGTGGTGAAACGGGGTTTTTCGTGTTGCTTCCAAAATTCCATAGAAGCCTCTAGTAAAGTTGCCACCACTTTACTAGGGCATGCCTTAGACTGGATTATGACTTAGACTAGACTATGACTACTCTGACTGTGACTATGACTTGACTTTAAGTGAAAATTTCCATAATACGATGAAATATTACAAAACTTGACACTGGCTAAATACACTATGTGTGGAGCCAAAAAGAAAGAAAAAAAAAGTAGAAGATACTATTTGACTTATGTTGTCAAGTCTTGTCAAATGAATGTGTGTTAAGTTTTTTTCTCTAATCTGTGCTATTAGTTTTTTCTGTAATCTGTGGCTTAGCCCAAACTGAATGAACTTATTAAAAACGGAAGTACATCATAGACATAGAGATAGAGAGGACCTAAATAATTATGTTACTTGATTACGTACCTAACGTTTTTATATGGAATGTAAATTACCATGGAGCAAGGAGGATGCTGTTTTTCTAATGAGAGACAGCAACAGATGAAAGTGTAGAATAAAATATAGATTATGACTTTTCAAGAACCTCAATTTAAAAAGTAATTACTATTTAGCTTGAGATGTAAACTGACATTGAATAATTGATTAGGTATTATAAACAAACACAGATCTTAAAGCAAATTTACTACAGCATATACTACATCCATTGTTTGATCATTCACTAAAACTATATCAAAATTATTTAAATAAGTTTGCAGATTATTCCGTTGTTTACCACTTAAAAACCCAATTTTAATAACGGTGTTAGAGTTATTAATTCCATCAGCCATATTCGCATCTCCTAGGCTATCGCCCATTAATATCACATTCGTTCTGTCCTTTAGTGTTCTGTAGTATTCAGTATTCATTAGCGAGGCTTCATTTTTGTTGTAGATGTGAATTGGTTCACCTTTCATGCCGGTTATAATATCATCATTATCTAATTTCAAGAAATTTGATATAACCTGAAATTACAAAAAAAACATTCAGTCAACAAGTCACCACAGTCAGTGTAACGCCATATTATAAGGTGAATAATGAATCTATGATGAATCTATTATAATAATTATGAGAGGTTATAACTATGCAATAATTTAATTTGACTATCAATAGAAAAAATATTAGATTCAAAATCAATATATATGCGAACTCAGTATGAAAAATTAAAGAACCTAGTGCTATTACTACGTACCTAATCTACATAACTATTTTATTTATTATTATAAGTAAGTCATATTTTACCTTCATCAATTTTATTCTGAAATAACTCTATCTGGTTGGTATACTTAATATATCACGATTAAATGCCTGAACCGATCTTGATAAAACTATGCATGATATCATTATTTCTGTAGAATCTACCTATATACAATATTGATCTTAACACCTTATATTTTTATGTATATTATTGGGAATAACTAACGTGAATATCTACGTCCTTATGTAATAGTTTAATGTTGGATCTACCATACCTTTACATTTGGCGTTAGTAAATGAGCAGCTTTAAGAGAAGCCACGACAGCATCTCCTAAGCCGGAAGATAACACTATTAAAGGAACATCGTTTGCTTGAGTCCACTCGACAAGCTTGTGAACTGTTTCTCTGAAAAATGCACAATATGATTAGTTACATTAATATGCAGATTCTTTTTACTGAAGAAACCTGACCTCTTGTTGGTGGAGGAATCACTATCGTTCTCTATCTTCACCCAATCCTTCCTCATAATTATGACATGACATTTAATATATGAAAAGATCAAACTCGATGTGATTCAATAAATACAAAATAATTGTTCATAATTAGTCTTATAATCTGTCAGGCCTTCCAAGAAAAAATATTTATTTAATTATTTACTCAATCATAACACCGTTACAGTTTCCCAATACGATATGTTATACCTAATATTACCTGACACAATTTTGTTTATACTGGGTGTAATTAAATTCATTGGCATCCTTTACACTAGGTGGTAGGACTTTTCTGCAAAGTTTGTCTAGGTAGGTACCACCGCTTTGCCAGTTATTCTGCCGCCAAGCAGTAGTGTGTAAGTACTACTGTGTTCCTATTTGAAGGGCATTGTAGCTAGGGAAATTACTGGGCAAATGAGACTTTGTGATCTGATCACGCAGTCTAGTAATATTATCGCTATACTGTGTGAAGTCTCAGGATGACGTGCGCAGTGCAGTGTCACGTGGAGCTATATTAATAAGTTCCGAGTGATACTGCAATCTGTTATGGGCAGCCGTGACGCTTAACATTAAGGCGAACGACTCGCCATTCACGCACATAATTTTCAGACATTCTCATTCAATTACATCAAAAAAAATACCTTTGAAACTAGGTACCTACACCTGACATCAGTCACGTGTGGAACAAAATTTATGAAATTCATTGGCACTCTTTACTCTTTAATAATCATCAATAAATGATGTACTATCAATGCACTCAATTTGTGCTAATAAATTAAATGGCATCCTCTATAATGTTAATTAATAAATTATATCACATCGGAAACTCACCTAAATCCACTTGAAGCATTTCGGGCTATATCCTCAAGCTCATCTCTAGGAAACTTCAAGCCCCTTAAAACACAGTGAGGGTATTTTTTTATTATTTTCTTTTCATTTGCCATAGAGGCGCCAAAGCCACTCCAACTTATACTTGACGTAGTACGTCAAGTATAAGTTGGCGTGGCTATGGCGCCACTGGTCACATACTTATCATTAATTTGTGCTGAGTTCAGTTCTAATTTAAGTAAAACTATTGTTTCAAATCTCCAATTTATGTATGTCAAAGATATCGATTATTGACTTTATTTTTTTGTAGTACTTCAATTAGCCACCGCCAATTTATACTTGTCAAACTGTAGTTAGGTGCTATGATTGTCAGTGCGATTCAAATTCAATGGCGGCTGTGAAGTTGGCGCGAAACGCAGCGCGGTAAAAAAGATCAGATGTGCGCGGGCAGAGGTAAGCGGTGAGCACAGCGTGCGGGGGGGCTTGCGGCGCACTCTTAGCACACTTCACAGCCACCATTGAGTTTAAATCTCACATACTATGGTACAAAAAGTTAGCGATAGAACAAAATAAAATACTATTTACCTCAGCAAATTATGAGATGCCCTATACCACTCAACCATGAGCTTAGACTTTTCATCTACACTTAAGTTAGGATTACTTTCTATTGGTTTAAATGTATCCAATAATTTTAAGTCCTCTTCTCTATATGTTTGTGGTATCGACGGACACAGTCTTAGCATTTCTGAAACAATTTAAACACAAAAATAATAGTGGACAAAAAATCTAAACATGTATAGCAATTAGGGATTACAATCCGGAAAACCGGATCCGGTTATCAGGTGGATCCGACATCATTAAACGTTAACCGGATCCGGAATGGCCAATTTTGGTAAAATAATCGCGCTGTTGCATGACTATAGGTACTTTAAATGCGTAACAGTGAGTTAGTTCATTAAACATGATTTTACTTGTGTTGTTTAAGTTATAAAAGTTATAAGCATTTTTGTGATGATTGTGCCATTCATTAGACAAACTCATCATGATGTATGTCTTCTCATAAGTATAATAATGAAACTTGCAGCATAGACTTAAGTAATGTTGTAATATTAAAAAAAAAGAAAACACGTTTGTTCAAGAACACATTACATTTTTGAAACATAAAAATTAGATAGATATTACAAAAAACGACAAAAAGATAAATAGGAATATAATGTTGCGTGGCGCCATGATGTAGTTGTAGGGTAGGTCCCGGTCCCGACCCGACTCAGCATGAAATTAATATCATAATCATGAGCTTAAAACTAATAGATTTGACTGATAGTCTTAATAATGTTAAATACTAAAATTGATGTGACTGTGAAAACGTTAGCGGTTAGGTATATTCTCTTTGGTGAAAACTGGAAGTCTGAAACACCCATTATGTTAAAATTTGTCTACAACTACAATGTAGTACAACAAAGTTAATTACACATAATTATGTGTAAATAATAAATATGTATATAGCTAGAAATGATATATTATACAATTGTTTGCTATGTATATCTAATTATGTATAAACACTCACTTAATTATCTCATAAACTGTCTTTTTTGGAACGAAAAGGGAAAATTATCCTGATTTTATCAATCTGGCCGGATACGGCCTGGTCCGGTCGGATCGATAGGAATTTGACCGGATCCGGCTGAATAAAAAATTACACCGGATTGCAATCCCTAATAGCAACTAGGTGGTAAGTACTAAAATAATACATGAATTTATTATAAAAGTAATAAGCATAGCCAAGCCAATACTTACCATAACTGTTATAAACAATTTTACCACTGTCTTTAGGATCAGTTGTTAGAGTTTTATCAAAATCGGTAATTATTTGTAAATTACCGCTTCCTCCTTGTATCATTTTATTTAACTTCTCTAGAAGTTCTTGTTCATTTCTAATGTATGTTCTATTGTTTTGCAGGGCCGTAATTTCAAGTAAACTTTTTACTTGTGTAGTATAATATGTTAACGCTATAAACAAAACTAGAACAAATTGGATTAAGTTTAGTTATCATTATATTCAATCAAAAAGAGTTTATTTAAATATTAAATGTGTGCGATAATTACCAACTACATTTACAAATAAAAGACAAACACAGCAAATTATACTCATTTTATATTTTTTTATTAACATTTTTTTTTAAGTAGGTAGTATTAAAATTAATGATACGAATTAATGATATTCTTTCCTTTGTGTTTAAGTTGTAGTGTAGGTTAGATAGCATGTACCTATCACTCAACCTTTGCTCACATTAAAATTTAAAACTGCGTCATAAACTTTTGAGGATATTTAGGCATGTAACTGTTTAACTATTATTATGTTTTAGTTGCGAACTTTTTGAAAACATAGGTAGTTTAATAAACAAATTCTGAAATGATAAACTGAACACTATGAAATTAGTAAAATATATTTGTTATGCAAAATGAAAACAAACAAAACACATGAATACTCGCCTAACATGACCAATGACTTACATGACCAATTGACCATTGACTTTAAAATAAATAACATTGTGACTAATGCGAATTGTGTGTTGTCGACTAGACATTGATCGTAAATGTCATGTCACGTGACATTGACATTTCATTTACGATTAATGCCTAGGTTAAATGGTACATGGTACAGTCCGCCTGGCAAGTATGAGTGATTATGAGTTTTGAGTATTTCACAGAACACTACTATCCTTACGAGTTGCCGCAGCTATGGCGCCACTGTCACCTACTTATTAATTTTTGTTGAGCTCATGTAAAATATAGGTTAACTATTGCTCCAAACCTCTAATTTATTTGTCTCAGATTTTTCAAGTAAATTAAGTCAATCGGTATAATATAAATTAAATTTTGTGTGATTCTTCAATTCGCTACTGCCAACTTATAAGTAGGTACTTCTTGGATGACTAGGTACTTAGTCTAAATTATACGTAGTAATTAACTAGTACCTACCATCTACAAGAAGTTAATACCATTGTTGTCTGGTAGGCCTATGTCTTATTTATCTTAAATAGGTGTAAGGAAATTTACAGCACACAGTATTTACAATTTTCAGCGAAATTAACGCATTCAGATTAAAACCAAAAATCGTTACCCTATTTGTTTGACCATTGCATTTATAACGTCCATAGTTTGATCATTGACTAAAACTACGTCATAATTATCAAGAAATTTTTGCAAGTTAATTTCTGAATGAATAAATCCAATTTTTATTCTATGATCAAATTCAATTGTGTCTGTCATATTGGCGTCCGACAACTGATCACCCATCAATATTACGTTGTTTCGTCCTTGCACCAATTCGGCATATTCATTATTTTTGATAACTTTATTTTTATTATGGTGATGAACGAACACTGCCCTCTTCCAACCGGTTATAAAATCATTATGATCTAAAGCAAAAAAATTTGAGATCACCTGAAAAAAAGATTTAGAACAATGACATATTTGACTTTGCGTTATCGGCGTAAATATTTTTTGTTTCAATAGGTTACAGTACATATCTGGCCATTACGCAACGCACGATCCAATTAACTAAGCAATTGTTAAAAATAGTTGCTCAATACCTTTACGTTCGATAGTAGTGCACTGTGGGCTTCAAGAGCAGCTTCCACCGCATCTCCCAGCCCAGCAGACAAAACAATCACTGGTACATTATTCATTTGACTCCAAGATATCAACTTTGGCACTCCGCCTCTAAAAAAATACTCAAAGTAATTTCCATGACATGTAGATTCAGTAGTAGTAGTTAGACAGTTTTTGATTCTTTTAATTATTATTTTGATCTAACCCGGGACACGCGTTTCTAAATAAAATGAGTGATAAACAAGCAAGCGGCCCACATAATGGTATGTGGTCGCGCTATTATGGACTTTTGCAACACCGAGGGCATTGCCGATGCCAGGGCGTTGCGTTGTCTAAGTGTCTTAGGCCCGTATAACAGAACTATGCTCAGTCGTCGATTGATGGTCAAGTAGAGATTTCATTCTTCATTTGATGATTTTGTGAATGAAGATTCGTCTTCAACATCAATCGACGACTGAACATAGTTCTGTATCTATATGGGCCTAAGACACATGGGCAATGCACTCGCATCGGCAATGCCCTTGGTGTTGCAAATGTCCATAGGCGGTGACCACTTACCATCAGGTGGGCTGCTTGCTTGTTTATCACTCATTTCACTTAAAAAAGCGCGTCCCGGAGATTCACGACTCAACGTAGTTATGTAATAATACGGGTCTTAGAGAAGGAGGACTCTTGTGTAACACCTACCTAAACGTAGCATTGCCAGCTGCAGCTTTAAGCTCGTTTCTGGGTAATTTAAGGCCCCTGAAAAATGGTGAACGTCGGGCATTTGAAATCATAAATAATTATGTTTTATTATTATAAATAAACAGGTAAATATTAGTAGGTAGGTAGTTAATATTTTAAAGATACCTATTTTGCTTTGTGTATGTATTTTTTTATGTATTTTAGGAATATGATGTACTTATTAGCCTTACCTAAATAAATTGCCACGAGAGATATACCATTCGGTCATATGGTTAGACTGCTCTTCAATATTTAGTTTAGGATCGGTGACTATTTTCCAAGATGTTTGAAATAACTTTTCATCTTCATCTTTGATTGACTGAGGAATTGACGGACACAACTTTAGTATAGCTGAAAATATATATTCATTTAACAATGATACCAGACTGTTAGATTTTAAAGTCGAAATACATAGATCTAGTATTGTCATTAAATTATGAGAAATGTGGGATTAGGTAAAGAAGTCTGCAAGCAAATATATATACGAGATCAAATTAAGATAGTAATTAATTTTAAGAAAATACTTATTAAGTTTACCATGTAGGTAAATGTGCCTAGTCCCCAAATTAGGACAAAGTTGGCAAATTAAAATGGGATTCCTTGAAAAAGCTATTGTACG
This sequence comes from Ennomos quercinarius, assembly GCA_910589525.2. Taxonomy (NCBI): domain Eukaryota; kingdom Metazoa; phylum Arthropoda; class Insecta; order Lepidoptera; family Geometridae; genus Ennomos; species Ennomos quercinarius. The sequence goes on along the minus strand of OU342508.1, from coordinate 13,675,280 downwards.
AGTAGGTAGGTATACACTATGTATTACTTACTTTGATTCAAGATCTTTGAGCAATAATTATACGTATAAATAATATTGTATAAAAACTTTGGCGTAATGTAAAGAAATGTGTACTTAACCACTTACAAAAACTATTAAGTACTTTTTTACTAGTATCTCCAGGATCAAATGTAGTCAGTGTTTCATCGAAGTCAGTAATAATTAGTAAATGGTTTGGTCCCATTTGTATCATCTTGTTTAATTTTTCCAATAGCTCAGTTGCGTTCCTTACGTATGTACCAGGTTTTTTCAAAACAAACATTGCTTCCGTATCTGTCAGTTGTTTTGTATACGCAAATGCTATAAAATATAATTAAAATATATAAAAATTAATTATCTATACAAAACAAAGAAAGGATTCAAAAGAAATCCTTTAATACTTATTTTAAATTAAATAATAATTTGGATAAGTATATTACCTATTATTTGAATATAAAACAGACAAACGCAATGTCTGACCTTCATTTTGTTAGTAACAATGAGTACACTTGATAATTAAAAAAAATGTGCAATTACTGTCCTTAAAATAATGAATAAAACAAACTACGCGTCAAGACGTAACGAGCAAATTTTCGCAACTAAATTTTTTGAGGAAGTATCTCGTCTATATCTCTTCGTTCTTAAACGATAAAGATAATAATATAAAATAAGTTGGTTTTACAATGTTAAAATTATTTTTTTTAAATATTCTATTTAAAAAATTAGGTAAAGAAACTTTTAATTTGATGCGAAACGATAATTATTTTTATACCTAACTTGTTTTAAAATGAGAAGGTATTAAACCATTAAATAATAATTATTAATCATATCTCTCGGGTATAGGAAATGCTAGGTTTTTATGACAAGGAAAAACTTTACGTGTGTCTTGGATATTTTATTTTATTGTATGTAAGTATGTACTTAATAATTAATGTTCATTAGTTTTTTCAGGACACCTCGCCTAGTGAAACTATTGAGCTTTGGCACCATCATGGAAGTGTTTTTTTAGCATTATTTACTTTGGCTGAACGAAGTTCTCCACTTCCATGATTTTAAAAAGTAAATACCAAAATATACGTGAGCACAATCTATTGATGATGAGAGAACTAAACCAAAGAGTATATAATTTACAACTAAACTGACAATGCCTAAAAACCGGAACCGGAAATGTTTAGTTTATAGTTCCGGAAGTTCAAGTGTAGGTAGTTCAAGTTCATAAGGTTCATTCAATTTTCTAGAGTTTTTTCTTATTGGTGTCATTTTATTATCTGTGTTTTACTCTTCTATACTTTGCTTCTATAGAAAGTTTCATTTGTCTATGGTTTTAATGGCGTCAAATTTTGAAGTTATCTATTGTGAAATTTCCATTCTGAATTCTAAACTTACATAAATAATACTATAATATATAGCACTCTTTTATTTACCTGATAGAACTATTTGTATTCTCTTTGAATAACACAAAAGAAATGGACGTTTACAAGGATTTTTTACAGCGTATAAGAAGACATGAATTTAGTGATGTTTACCTTTTACTTTCTGAGGATCTGACCAAAAAATTGAAAGAGTACGTGAAATTTATAAAAAATGCAAAATTCGAAGATGGCCAGTACCACACATACTACGGAGAAGTAAAAAGAATCATTGCAAGCTTTATAGTTTTCTACAGTTCTACGGTAGATGATGTGATAACAGTGGCCGACCATTACTTGAATCAGATTGAGAGAGATGATTTGATCTGGCTGTGGGATAGAACATTTTCGATCCATACGGCGAATCAAGTGGCATTTAGCAATGAGTTTCTCCCGGTAACCACCGTCTTAGAAAAAGAGAGTTACGAACAAATAAAAAAAGAGTATGACGCGTTCATAGAGAAAGTGCATGATTTGAGAGAGAGGATAAATAGATTAGACAAACGCAGCAAAGTGGAAGAATTTGCTCGTGAACAGTTCGCGTTATCTCTTCAGAAGTGCAGCGAATTGTTTGATTTCGTACATGTCTACCTGGGGATGATGTTGAGTGATTCTGTTAGTATAATATTGAAAGTGTGACAAAATTATAGTAGGTGTAGGTATTTAGTAAATTGTAATTAATTAGCCAAATACGTTCTCACTGCTGGGACACGGGCCTTCTCTAGTGTCATCATCATCATCAACAGCCTGAAGCATGGCCCTCATGGCCCTAGGGTAAATACGCCCCTGAGTAACAACCAGCTAGGGAATATCAGGGCATCAGCAATCTCCTGGGTACCTTATAAAAATCTGCGATCACTAAGGCACCTGCCAATCGTAATGAAGATCGCAGCCCTCTCCCCCTAGGGAAGCCTATCATCAACAGCCTGAAGACGTCCACTGCTGAACATAGGCCTCCCCCACAGAACGCCACTATGAGCAGCTGCTCGCCTCCTGCATCCACCCCCCGCGGGTTTTATCAGATCGTCGGTCTACCTAGCCAGCCTACGCTGCGATTTCCGGTTTCGTGGTCGCCACCCCGGGGCCATTACAGTATTATATAACCTGTCTTTATATTTATATATGCCTATATGTGTTTAATAGTGGACGCAAAAAGGGATGATGACTAGTCCAGTCCTCCAATTTGACTTTTGGGAAACGCATAAGTACAAGATGAATGACGCTTTGTTATAAGTTTCTCTTTAATAACCCGCCCCACAGGCAAACAAAACCCGTATCAGTATCGAAGAGATTCTCCTCCGAATGACAAAGAACCTTGGCAAGATTCGAGAAGAATGCGACGAAGGCGTCAACCAGCTCCTCATGAATCTGTACGACAAGAATAAAGAGTATCTGACTATCAGTAGGCGGGCTACAAAAAACTCTGTGGAGCTGGCTGAAGTGAGTGTTATTGATACCGAAGCATGATCGTGCCATAATTTCTTTAGGGATTTCGTCATAATATGATATCGTCAACACGTTGCTGTAAAATCTATGATTAGGTATATAAGGTTTCTTTTTTTAAATTTTTGCAATATCCTTTTAATTAAAACTCGGCCAAGGGAAGTGTATGTACCTATGTGTATAATACGTAGGTACTTGCCTGTTAGGTATTATTTAAGTATAGGGTATTTCTATTTGTAGGTAGGTTTATTACGATTTTAGATGGCTAGTACGAAGTTATAGCAAAAATTCAAAGAAGGAGAGCCTATTCATAAGTTTTACCGTGTAAGCGACGACATATAAAAAATCATCGAAATCGGATAACATTTGATATTATATCTAACCAGCCGCGTCCCGCAGATTCACGCGTGGACAATAATTAGGTAAGTAGGTGTATCTTCCACAGGAACCACACAATTTTCCGGGATAACGGTATCCTATACGTAACTCCAGGTCTCAAAGTATCAACACTTATAATAACTACACATTACATGCAATGCACACACAATTTTTCGTAGGTATTCTAGAATAGTAGGAAGAAGTTTAAAAGCTAAATAGCTACATTTTGTGTTTTTTTTAGATTCACAGAATATAATAATACCTATAAGTTTATTCACTGTCATCACCACCCGTTCCTAACTTCCTACTTGTAACAAATGGGAAAAAAGTTTGCATACATTGCCAAAGTAACTTTTCATCTAAAAGTGGTCCTTCGAGCGGGAAATGGACCTACGAGTTTTTGGATTAATTATGATTATAGGTTACGTAAACTGAATTACCCGTAAGCTACTCTCATATATCATGTATATAGGTGTATGTATATATGTATAAGTACTGTATGTATAATCGTATAGACCTACTACCGTACCTACGTGTTGATATTTTCAATATATACGAGAACATCAAAGCCGAATACAGTGTCATAATACGACTCTATAATCTTTATATAATTAATGATGCTTATTTGTTTATCTTATATATTTGCTTATCTAATGATAGGTAGGTATATATAATCCACTGCCGATGAGATTATTGCTTCCAACTTTGACCGGCCCTCTGACTTAACTTTGAGATAAGCGACCGTACGAGATAAATAAACCCGGCGAAAAAACCAGCGGCAAACATAACAATTTTACGGTAAATATTTAACTAATTATTAGATACACTGAGTAACAAAATAAGGTTTATTTCAAGGTAAATTACGGGTTAGAAGTTTTAAAAACCAAGATAGAGACTGTCCAAGCAAAGGACTCTACGCGACGTGTAGAAAAAGAAGTGGCATACTGGACGAAAAGGTTGCAGGACTTTATGGAAATAGCTGATAATCTTAATAAACTCAAAGATCACATGGAGAACTTTGTTCAATCGGAGAAGAAGTTTAGTTCTTTAAAGTATGTATCTATTTTCCAATACCTACCTACCGTCCCTTAATTGTGTTGAGTGTGGGGTCATTGTGGATGTCCAACACCTGTTGATGGAGCGTGTGCGGAATGAGACGTGTAGAACATCGTGGGCTAGCTATATAATTCTATATCTGAAATTATAGTGCAATTAATGTGATTTCTCCCAATTGGGCGGTGTGGTCGCTCAGCGACAAAAGCCCATTAAATAAATAAAAAAAGACCTACCTTTAGTCTTCCAATGGGTAGGTAAAGTATACCTAATTTTTTTTGTCTAAGCTGCGATAGATCCTGGGCCCTAATTAGGATATTCCCTGTATCTAGGAATTACTACACTATAACTACTATCCCATTAACTACGAGGAGCATGGTTCCACAACAACCAGACAAAACAAGTAGGTACCTATAGTGCGCTTTTTTCTTGTGCACAAATAGCTACTTGTCCTGTTGCGGGAATCGAACCGCCTGGGTTATGAGCCGACCTGCTCAAGCACTACACCACATAGCTTTCGAAGTACCTATTTAGTAAATAGGTACTTCTGTAATAGGGGGCTTATATTTCATATATATGCTTTGATAATGATTACCTTATACTCGGTACATTTAGGTGCCTGGAACTGCCTGGATGCAGGCTCGTGTGTTGGAAAAGTGTTGGCGATAACTTGGCCGAGAGGAAGGAGTATCTCACAGACTTGTTTATCAAAGAGACGAAGGCATTGATCACCTTTTTCGCTGTCAGAGGTAATTCAGGCGTTCTTTGTGTGATGGTCATCTTTTAGAACGGTGAAGGAATCGTGGGGAAACTGGCATGTCCAAGAATCACATAGCCTACCTACTTATATTTTTGAGGGCGGGAAATGCCCTCGTACTTTCCTGCCACCACGGGGGTGATAGCAGACGGTATGTGGGAGTCGAACCCACTACAACCCGTCCGGGGTCCGTCCGCCGCTGGGATGGGGCGAGATATGGTCGCGCTAGTATTCACCATCCTATAATACACATGCATAGACCTATAATAGTTATATCATCCAACCCAAACCAACCTTTTAGCCTCTGGACCATAGCTAGATCAGTATTTTATTTAGGTCTTTATTAGAATCTTGTGTCGCAGCAGTATGGGAACTGCAAGGGACGTATGGACTATAATTATGATGATTTCATTTCTTTTTCTGTGACGAGGTGGTATGTGGTAGGTATTTATAGACCCAGATTAGTTTTCATGTTTAAAGTAATTTTATTTCCAGGTACTGATCGCATCATATATACGAACAATATTGGACCTTATTACGTTGACGAGTTCAACCATCAGGTTTACGTTTTTGATTACGGCTTGGGGATATATCATGTGAACTGTGAAGGAGAATTTGTGGAGGTGAGTACCTATAGGTAGATACCATAGGTATGTTGTGTTGTAGGTACGTACCTACCTATAGATTAAGTATGGTAGGTACTTAAGGGATGTCTTACTTATGTACCCAACCTATACCTACCTACCTATATCTACTATTAATATGGTATGTACCTACCTACCTAATAGTAGTATAGTAGGTACCCTAGGTAGTAAGTAGTTACTAGTTACCTACATCAATTTAATCGGCAATTTTCCCTTGATTTATTTACTTAATTAGGTAGGTACCTTAGAGAATTCCCTCTATCCTTAGCTTAGGATTATTTTGAACTCAAAGGTCATTTCTTTCAATATTGGGCTCGCGCCACCTAATCAGATTGTTCAGATTATCTTTCGAATAGTTATAGACAAATCTAAAGACAATTTTATATAAGTAGATGTAAGTTTTTAGTTTATAAATGCATAAAGCACTACAATAGTAGGTACCATCCGATCAACCTTCAGTTTCCAGTAGAAGCCTACTACTTCGATAGCAACGGTCGGTACATCACGAAAGATGGCGACAAGTTGTACCAGAGCGCACCTTGCACCAGCCAGTACAACTTGCGGGACGACGACCTCCTGACAAAGGTCACCAAAGACTGCGGTCACTCCGAGAGGTTGAATAAAAAGTGCAAGATGGAGATCATTGACCCTACAAATGTAGAGATACTGCCGGATTTCGATCCCATCGATATCAGCCGTAAGTTTACAAAACAGAGTAGACCAGGAAATACTGAGGCGGTGAAGTTATGATTTTGTGAAAATGGTATTGCCGTGCGATTCCGGAGGTGAGAATAGAGTATCCCATCTCTTCCCACGGATGCCGTAAGACCCGACTACAGGAACATTCAGAGAATAGGCAGCAGCATTCTCCTCGGTAGGTATATTAAAATCTTCTGCGATCACCAAGCCGCCTTCCAAGCGTGGTGATTATGGCAAACCCCCTATGAAAAGCGTCCTTAGTGACGTTTTATGGGAGAGGCCTGTTCAGCAGTGGACGTCTTCCGACTGATGATGTTAGTAGTGATATATGATCTAGTAATGAATTACACCAAACGGTTATACTTGCAATCACAAAATTGTGAAGTATTATTTGTTGATGTCAGCGTATCTTTCCGAATTATTAATTTTCCACATTCTAGTATTATCCACATTATTATTTTTCCAAAATCTGCTTTTTTCATATTCTGAATTTTCCACATTACTAAATTTACACATTCTTAATTTTACAAATTCGTAAAATTCCATATTCTGAATTTTCCATATGGAAGTACAATCGTGATAAAAATGTTATCAATATTTTTTTCTCGAACATGCTTGGAAATGTGAGTATTATTTTGACAACCCTCTTTGGGATAAATCGAAATTGCTGTACTGGCGAGCAGCGGCCGGCAAAAGTTGTATGAAAATCCATATCTGTCGTGGTTTAGTGGCCAAATAAATTACATACAAAACTCATATCAGTCATGTAATTTAAAAATTGAAAAAAAATCTTTCGAGCTGCCTTGCAAATAGAATAGATGAGAATTGAGGATAATAGATGAGAATTGATGATAATAGATGAGAATTGATGATAATAGATGAAAACTGATGAGAATTGACGAGAGTTAATGAGAAATGGTGATAAATAACGATAAATGATGAGAAACGAAGAAAATTGATGGGAATTGATGTGAACTGATGAGAATCAATGATAATTGATAAGTATTGATGGCAATTGATGAGAATAGATAAGAATTGGTGAGAATAGATGATAATAGATGAGAATAGATGGAAATAGGTGATAGTTTTAATTTCCACGCATTATTTAAGAAAAGTATTATACAAGCCTTGGCCACAACTAGCCATGGATGGACTTACGTATGTGTGCGCCCACATTTACACGTTCGTCCATCAATGCCTCTGTTGCCGGCCGCTGCACTAATGTACTATTGACTGCGGCTGGTATGGCCTACCTTAAAAGTGCTCGTGGTTTAACCAGGTGACCTGAGCAGGTGGAGCACGGGCAATGCTCATAGTAGGTAGGTATGCCTACTGTAGGTGTAATATACATGCCCTCATGCTCATACTGGGGCATTATATTTTACGAAAGAGGTTTTCCATCTGTAGATATACATACTTTTCTGCATGTTGACTTATGTACTACAGGTTCATTATAATTATGTAAATAGTAGGTGAAAATAGGTAGGTTAAGTACATATAATCATAGACTTCCTGTGCAAATAGGGCGAATTCTGTGCCTATAATAGATTATTACAGGAATATATGTTTATGTGTAATTTTGCTTTGTGTATGAAACTGTACTTGTTAGGAAAATTAAGAATTTGTCCAATTTCTAATTAGGAAAACAAAGAATGCGGAAAATTCAGAATTTGTAAATTTAAGAATTTGGACTAATAAGATTGCGTATTATTAAGAAATCGGAAAATATAGAATGTGAAAAAACCCGAATATGGAATTTATCGCTGACACCTATTTGTTATATCACATCAGACGACCTTTATGAAACTTGATCTTGTAAGCTTAAGTTTTAACAATATCAGAGTAAAACAGGTTTTTTTTGGTGATTTAAATATTATAGGTACTTACCGTAATATCAGCCATTCCAATGGTTACTATTTTTCCATTTTATTTCCTAGGGATACTTATCTACCTAGGTACTTTAAAACGAATACTAAATGGCTACCTAAGTTACATTTCATAAGACATCCAGATACGATAGCAATACGTTTTGGTTGACCAAATGTAGGTGCACCTTGCTAAGTCCCCTCACCGCTGCTCCTACGAAGAAATGGTGGACCGGGTTCGGCTCGGACACCAACTGTCCTGCATAAGAAGTTACAAGACGCATACCACGGCACGATATCTTTCAACGATATCCGTTTTTGTTGTCAATGTGCCATACCCGCTACAGTGTTAGTGTCAATGTCCCATACAGTCCAAAACCCCAATGGACTGATGCAAAACGACCGCAAAAATGACGTAACGAGATGGCCCTCATCACATGGATGACAGCCTCTAGTGCGGGATGGCTTACTGCATTTCCCAGTTGCCTAAATGGCTAGCCCAAGCAGCTCAAAGGCTTTTGACGTCTGTGAAAATTTTTCATACTTTCATCACCTCACTCACCAGTTGTATCCCAGGCGTTTCCTGATGTTGACGTCTAGATGATATCAAGTTGTTTTGCAGGTACCCTGAATACGGAAACTGTAAGATACCTTTGGGACAGCCTCGGATTTATATTGCCCGAGGCTTTATACGACGTCGGAACAGCGCGCCCGAAAAACCCCATACACTTCCTTGCCCATAAACTGCTTTATCACAAGTTAGTATCAATATGTTTTATTGCGTTGAAAATAAGGGTCATGCATGTTGGAATGGTAAGAAGAAAACTAAGCGCTGAGTTTCCATGACACTAAACTATTGGTATTATTATAAAGGTACAGAAGGACTACAGGCGAGCTTCTTAAGAAAAAGAAAGAAGCGGAGCAATACCGAGCCAATATATTCAAGGATCGTAAAGAGGTATGGCTAATGAACTGAATTTGACAGCCTCTGTGGTGTGGTGGTTGAGCAGGTCGGCTCATAGCCCGGAAGCGGCGGGTTCGATTCCCACGACAGTATTTGCCTATTTGTGAACATGAAAAAAAGCGCAAATACTTGTTGTGTCTGGATGTTGTGGGACCATGGTCCTTATAGTTCCTGGGTCCCTAGTACAGGGAATGCTGATATGCGTAATACCGTGGTTCTTGAGTGGCGCCCCATGAACCGAAAGACGCAGCGTAGGTGGACCGACGATCTGGTCAGAGCCGATGGATGCAGGATGCAAGCCGCCACTCAAAGTGCCACTCTATGGGGGAGGCCTATGTTCAGCAGTGGACGTTGTTTAGGCTGATGATGAATACCGTATTTGTAAATGGTAATACTAATGCGAGTGAATGTTCCAGAAAGCGGTCGCCGCCAGCAAAGCATGGTCCTCCAAGCAGATGAAGCGCAGTAAGCCGGAACAATCTGACGAAGCTCCGGAGAAGATCGTCTGCGCAGCACAACTCGCAGAGGAGATGTTCTTATTTAGCTCTTTGAACTACCATCACTTGTAGATTTTAGTACCAAAGCAGGAATCAGCATACAGTTTTATTGCTGTCCTTCTCTTTCGACATGGTGGGAAAACACGAAACTAGTTTTCGTGAGAACCAATGATGAGTTCCAACAAATCCTAACCAACGGTTAGAACACACAACAAATGTGCGACGTTGGTCGCACATTATAATTTAACGTTATTTTATAATTATAAAACAGTGCATTATTTTACTAATTCATTGATATACAGTGATTCTGCCAATAAAATGTTACGCCTATGGGTTTATAAATATAATAGTACTTACGGGATGTTGACAGAGATAGGAATCAGTTCCAAGTTCCCGACCCATAGGTTTGTTATTAAGACTTTTTAGTTTTGAGACTTGGTGCTCGCATTAATATACATTAATTTCCAATTTTAGGTGCATTGTTCTCTTATTTAATGTTTTAATTTATTCCAATATTTCCAAAGGCACAGAAGGCGGACTTTCGATTTATTGAAACAAGGTTCCATTATATTCTAAAATGTCCCACTATTACCTAAATACTCGTAAACACAAAATCACATATTATAAATATTTATTTCAAGTATAACTATACATTTCTACCGCTACTTGAATTTGTGGATAGGTGTAGATAATTCTGAATATTTAAAATATCTTTCTTTTAGACTATATGTAACTTTGATATTATACAAATCTCGACATTCTGTGAGTTACTGTTGCAGGTACAAGGATAATATTGTCTATGAATTAGCTTTACCAATGGTTCAAAATGAATACAAACATTTGTGTTATAAATAGTATACCGTCTACACTAGGCATGGAAATGATTGCTAGTTTAAAATCATCGTCATTTAATCATATGATTTACTTTTGTCACTGTGATTTACCTGCGATTTTTCAGACTGTGATTTTACATATGCCTAATTAATTTATGATCAATGGCAATTGCCGGTGCTCTAAGAAATGGAACAGATGTGATTCAGGAGCAACCTAGCAAAGTTGCGACCTGCTACAAATGATTATTAAGAAATGTAACTCTACTCTCTAGATCAAAGTTCAACGCGCACACACAGGCACAGTGTTTATAAAATTATCAGATCTCAGTTTATTGAAGCATAAACAAAACTATATGTTTTGATATTCACCGCTGATATGCTACTCTCCTATTATGAAATCCGAAGCCACGGTGCATTAAGTGTGATTATCACACAGTGATTTGTAGCAGAGTGTGTGACAAAAAGTAACAGAGTGATTTATGAAAAATAAAATCATATGATTTTTCACCTGCTCCTTATGAAATGATCCATGCCGAGTCTACACAAAATTCAAGTCCAAATAGGCGAAAGGAACGCAAGATAAAACAATAAAAATAAACTTTTTATAAAGGTACAGGATTTATTGTTCAAGCTTCTACTAGATAGCAACGAGACACACTTTCCAAGACGTACTCCGCTCGAAAGCAATATCGTTATTGCTAAACAGAAAAAAATACAACCAGACAGAACTGCATACTTTCAGATTGAACATAAATGAAAACCCACTGCCGGTATATTTGGTCTAATTACTTTCAAACAAAAACTAAATTAAACATTAACCTATATATAGCACTATGTAAAACAACAACCAAAAAAAAAATATTGTACTGTGTTGCCAGGAGAAAGGAAATATAATATGATAATGGGCGGTTAGTGTAATGCCACCAATCTCATCGACGCAACAGTAAGAAGCGACAATACGCACGGCACACTTTGTCAAAGTGTATGCAGATAATAAAAACAAAATAAATGTGTGGACATTTCACACAGCGCCATCTAGCCCCAAACTAAGCATAGCTTGTACTATGGGAACCAGATAACTGATAGAATACATAGATACTTTTTGTTTGTAAATACACACATAGATACACACCCAGACACAGAACATATATCGATGTTCATCGCACAAATGTTTGTCCCGGCTGGGAATCGAACCCACAACCTATATTTCCCAAGGCAGAGCTACTACCAAGTGAGCCATCGGGCCAGTCCAATGCATGGATTCACTTTAAAAATACTTGCAAGCTGACTTGATACACGTATCAAAGTACATACGCAATACATACGTTATGTAAACATGAATGTTTACGTTACGTAAATTTTATATTGCCATTACCGCCCAAAGTATAGCTTTTACGAGTGTAGCTACAACCTTAGCGAAAACGTGGATAAGTTTGGTGCGATTTAATGAGTGGGTGTAATCTAAAATAATGAATTTATGAAAATACGTAATGTGTCACAAACGCCAAATAGCAAGATATTTCTTTTTCTTACAGAGAAAATGTAGTACAAAACAACTTTAGAAAAGTCGTTTCGACTTCAAACCATCTTGCTATCTTAGCTATGCCCTAGTTCTGTATGACCACTGTACGATTCCTTACTTCGAAACTACGCGAATTCCTTGTCTTACATAAAAAATCTGCAAAAATCTATTTTCTATGAAATGAAAACGAAAACGAGCGAAATGAATGTGGATTTGGCGCGATTTGAATTCACAAAAATCATAATGTTCTACTGAGACGTGTTCCGAAACATCAACACGTCAATAGTTACCACAACTTATGTCAATATTTATTCAAAGTAAAAATTAATGTAAAGTAAGGATATTTGTAATGCTGTGACACGATTTGAATGAGACACGATAATGACGTGGTTTCGTATCGTGTGGAATCTGTGTTTTCATACAGAACTAGGGCCCAGGACAATAGATTTTACAGTTTGTGGATGGATTTAGAAATACTAATAAAAATCAGGGTCGTGTCAAAGCACTTGATTTTGATAATAATAATATACTACCGTATAGGCCGAAGATTTATTAAAAATGACGAGTTATTAAAAATGGGTTACATGAAATAGTTTTTGAAAAACTTGAAATTCTCTTGTTATTTATTTACTATTAGTAATGATAAAGGTGAACCTCAGTTACAGGTACAAAAGTATTCTCGCTCTTTCTATCCTTTTTATTTACAAGTATATGAAACGATATTTTCAAACTCATAGGCAACAATATAGAATGATATACAAAACTCAACATAAGATCATGTTAAACTACGCCAGAGAAATTCATATTTTATTAGTGTTTTTTCTAAGTACGAAGCAATCAAAAGCATGCCAAAATTAACTAATTTCGATAACTATTTTTAAGCGTTTATTAAATCTAATGATAATGCAGTGATTTTTAACACTAAAAACGCAAATTTTAAAAAAAAGTACAATAACGCTAAACAAAATGTTAATCCCACAGGTGCCAAGTTCCCGGTTAATTATATATATCTAGTTTATTTTAAAATCAATCTGTTAATATACTTGGCTATTTTGGATAATGACTATGTAATTGTAATATATAGAAAATATGTACAAAACGAAACTAACCATTACTATATTACTGAGAACTATTATTTACCAATACATATTCTTAGGTTTTCAAATGAGATGAAGTAAAAGGTACTTAGGATTATAAAATAAATCGAAACACGAAACTATCCACTACTGGCCATCTTGAACCATACGACTACAGAGTTCGGACGTCACAAAACAAAGATATGCAGTTATAGATAAATAAATAAATAAATATAAATATAAATATGTGTGGACATTTCACACAGCGCCATCTAGCCCCAAACTAAGCATTATAGCTTGTACTATGGAAACCAGATAACTGATACAATACTTAGATACTTTTTGGTTGTAAATACATACATAGAATACAATATGACACCCAGACACAGAACAAACACCTATGTTCATCACACAGATCTTTGTCCCGGGTGGGAATCGAACCCACAGCCTACAGTTCAGAAGGCAGAGCTACTACCAACTGAGCTATCAGGCCAGTCAAAAGAAAGAAGAAGAAGATTTTATATATTTTTAATTTTATATTTAGTTGAACCTCTATATTACACATCTAATACATTATGACATTCATGAATGGCCAATGTTAACACAGAACTAAAAACTACTAAAAAAGATAGAAACGTTAAAATGATCAAAATTAAAAAACACGTGTACACTATACAGTTTTAAAAATCAATGGGATTTGTGCCACGTTAACATTTTAATTATGACATTATTTCTTGTAGAAAAACATCGCGAGGAAATAAGTGTTACAGAAAAAAAATAACCTATGCTACAGGAAGCTTTGTCAACCATCGTATCGAGAGCAATCTTCTCCCTCCAAATAGTATTTTTTTCATTTTACCGGCCTGATTTCCGACCTTTGTACAGACAACAAAGACGTAGCTTCCAAGTGACGTTTACCAAAGAGGTAAGGTCCCATTTAAAAACGGTCACACTTTAGCCGTACTTTTTACAAAGCTCTCCAAACGTACACCGGGTGCTGTTAGCGTTAGGAATCAAACAAAATTACGTTTACATTACAAGTCCTTGTGACTGTATGTACAAAAATTATAAAGCACAATATTGCCAAGTTTCACAATTTAATTTAATTTACACCGTAATGTAACTGCAATTCCATTCGATTTGTACTAATTATTCTGTTATTAACAGAGACTGGCGCGGCTGCGGTTGGACACAATATGGCAACACTGAATTTGAGAAATTTAACGTGAGCGGCACTATAACGAGTGTTCCATTTCATTGTAACATCTTTGGTGTTTAGGGTTGCCATTTATTTAAAATTTATCCCCGATACTTCATTACCTGGCGAAAATATTACCTAAGCCTATTGAGCGGCGTGCGGTCGATGTCGCCATAACACCATTACATTCTTGGATATCTACGACTCGGCCGCACTGTAGTTTAAGTTAGTACCTACCTCACAGTGTAGATGTGCGTAAAAGAACTGAAATAAAGAATGGCGAGATTAGTTCAAGACATGTCGGACGCCCATGCGTTCCACTTTCTTGATATGCAAACGTCATCATTCCACTGGTTAAGTGAAGAGACAAACAAGCCGCTCAATTGTAAGCGAAGCCTTCATACTCTTCAAGAAAACTTATCAGATTTCTTTTTTGATTAAATGCTTTTTGGCGATCGTTTCATTTTTTTTAAGACAACCAGTGATCTATAGTTTACACGGTTCTTAAAACAATCCGCACACATAATTTATACACGACCCGACCCGATCCGACAACACGTCGACAATACATTTTATTGAAAACCCGTGATATAGTTTAGGTCTCAAACTAAAAAAAAAAAGGATGGGGCGCTCAAAACTACAAAGCAAAACAAAAAGGAATACCAAATAGCAAAATACCGGTCCTCCCGCCTTACTCTTGAACAACGATTGACAGCGTAAGTACTACGACAATCAACATGCATAGGTTGATTCTAACATGTTTAATTTAACAGACTTAATAGCCAACTAAAGGCCTGCCGGTTCACCCACATACTACCGCCATTCAATTTGATATTTTTTGATTACAAAACCTTTTCTTAGTACATCCCTACGCCAGAAAAGGAAGAAACCCTCCAAATATCAAGACTACGTTCACCAGTTTGAGCTTTACATTGTCTGTCAGTCAGTCAGTCACTTTTTTTTCTGTATAAATGAATGACGTGACGAGCTAGTCTTTCGCCTGGTGTTAAGCGTCACGGCCGGCCATAACATATTGCAGTATCACTCGGAACTCTAAATTAAAGTTTCGCGTGACACTGCGCAACTCATCCTGAGACAACACGGTCTAAAAAAGATTTCTAGACTGTGAGATCAGTTCATAAGTCTCATTTGCCCAGTAATTTCACCAGCTACAATGCCCTACAACTTTGGACAAATCCTTTTATAATATACAAAGATCGGTCAAAATTCAAATCCGACAGTTAGCAAATCGTTGTACACGATAAAGCGGATGATACAGTATATTTTTTTGCGATTTCGCATTCATTTCTTTAGCTTTACTTTTCAGTTCTAACCGCATCTACACTGTTCTAATTTGAGTCTTGAAGTATAGGTGTTTAAGGTTGTAATTACGTCAGCAGTGCCAATCTCTGTCAGAAGTGGTATACGCTCAGTTGCTGTGAGCCTCAGCCATCTCCGCCTGACAGTCGAACGTGTCGGAACTGTCGGCGTGCTCTGGATAGTACTCCCTGTATATTTTGTCCAGCAACGCTTGCCTGGAAATGAGAAAATAGCTTTTTATAACTTAAATGAAGCTTGGTACCATCTCACGCATTGACATTATACAGGGTTCATTTTTCAAGATAATTAAAGACATTACTTTTCCTATTTATTGGAATCCAACACTTTCCTTAAGTTTGCCGTAATAGTATGTCATTACTTCAGAATTCAATCTTTATTAGCAACACTACTGAATGGTGTAATAATACAGGACCCTAATTCTGTATGACCAATTTACGATTCCTTGCTTCGAAACCACGCGAATTCCTTGTCTTACATAAGAAATCTGCAAAAATCTATTCTCTATGAAATGAGAACGAAACTGCGCGAAATGAATGTGGAATTAACTGGGACGCGCGATTGATTGGCGCGATTTGAACTGTCAAAAATCATATGTTCCACTCAGGCGCGTTCCGAAACACCAAACCGACCAAAGTTACCAACACTTATGTCAATATTAATTATCCAAAATAAAACTAATTTTAATGTAAAGTGAAGGTATTTCTAAAGTTTTTCTGTCAATTTTTAATAATTACCCATGGCTTCGTTATATCACATAAATATAAGCCATTCCTTTATTTTATTTTTTTAGTGGTTTTGGGATGAGAAATCCTTTAGTTCTAATTCGGAACGCACTCGAGGTATCCAAAACCTGTCATAGATAATTTGTCTTAGATTATACAGAATACAAAAATTGTCGATTCCTTGCTGTGACACGATTTGAACAAGACACGATAACGACGTGGTTTCTATATCGTGTGGAATCTGTGTTTTCATACAGAATTATGGCCCAGGTGTGTATATTTTATCAAAATCAGCGGTTTCGATTCCTCGCTAGAACTATTGATTTTGGTTTTCAAGAAAATCAGGCCCGAGACTCCTTTGAGTAGTTTTCGCTATTCCATAGTTTCAGATTTGGCCTACCACACCCACTTGAAACTCAGCCTGTATATCTCACACCTAAAAAATATGTGGAAAGAGTGATTTTGGTGCTTCGATTTTTTTATTGATCGATTTCTAACTTACATACAACATCATCATCATCATCTGCCTGAAGACGTCCTCTGCTGAACATAGGCCTCCCCAAAGAGCGCCACTTTGAGCGGCTGCTTGCCTTCTGCATCCAAATAACCAAGTCCAAGATGCAAGTCACAGATATAGCTTTTAGAATTAGCAAGTTGTTCAGGCAATGGCAAGCCACATCGCTCGTAGAAATGACAACCGATGGAGAAGAATGGTTTTCGAGTCTCAAGCACATACAACATGTTCTAAAATAAACATTTTGGGAAGTCAACAAAGGTCCTAAACGATAAAAAGCTTGTCAAGAGCCAACGATGGAAGGTAGATTTATTGATGGCGGCTGGTCACCACTAGCGGGTGATGCTTGTAAAGAAATAAAGAACATTCTACTATACATGCAATTGGCATCTTCCAGATATGAACGTCTACACATCATCATCATCATTAACAGCCTGAAGACGTCCACAGCTGAACATAGGCCTCCTCCAGGGAAACAAATTAGAGCGGCTGCTTGTTTGTTTTTTATAATGATGAAAAACTAACAGGGGGGTTTAGTTTGGTTTTAATGCTGAACGTAGCCCTCGGCCCTCCAATGAAAGCCACTTTGAATGACTCCTCGCGGATTTAATAAGGTCGTCGGTCCAATGGGGCTCGCACGCCAAAGATAAAAAGCGTAGAGTACCAGTACATCTTAATGAGGGTTATAAGCAGTGGACGTCTTCAGGCTGTTGATGATGATGATGATGATAAGGGTTATATGAAATGCAAAGAGGTTGATAAGTGAAAGATGATGATATACCGAACCCTACAACCGGTACCACACATAAAATATATGTAAGCATGCTGCCCTCATAGTGAAGAACGCAGTAACTAACGTTTTTACCAAAATTGAGTTGGGTACATATTCGGAATCGCCGAACAAAAATCTATATTCTGTTCTTTGTCACGTAGCAAAATTCCATCTGGAACCCAAAAACTCGGGAAGTAAGAATGCAGCAACTCGACTACTCTCGACTATTCGCAACTTTGGTGGTAATACAAAAATTCTTTTTGTACACCAAATGTGAAAACATACAGAAAGTTAGAAACTTAAAGCTATAGTACAATAAATAATTTAAAAACAATATGTGTGGACCTTTCACACAGCGCCATCTACTGGTACTATGGGAACCAGATAACTGATACAGTACTTAGATACTTTTTGTTTGTAAATACATACATAGAATACAATACACCCAGACACAGAACAAACATCTATGTATAACATAAATATTTGTTCCGGGAGGGAGTCCAGTTCAGAAGGCAGAGCTATTACCAACTGAGCTATCAGGCCAGTCAATGGGCGGACTTCTTCCTGTCAACCGTTCAGATATGTAAGGTCCCTGAAAGTTGAGAATAGAATGGATGCAAGGTACTAACTTGGCAGCGAGTCCCCCGCCGGGCGGCAGGCCGGGGATGTCCTCGTGCAGCAGCTCCCGCAGCACGCGCGAGAAGTGGCACGACTCCTCGCGCTCCTCGCACGCGCCGCCCCCCGCGCCCTCCGCGCTCTTCTCGATCAGCGCTGCCGGGGGAGGTCGCGTTACCACATCGTACTTAATAATACAACATTTTATGGTATAGGTAGCAAACAAGCATACGGCCCTTCTGATGGTAAGAGATCACCGTAGCCTATGGACATCTGTAATACTAGACGTGCCACTGATCGTCATCATCTTCATCATCAGCCGGAAGACGTCCACTGCTGAACATGGGCCTCCCCATAGAGCGCCACTTTGGATACTTATCATAGGGAGGGATATGCCATAATCCCCACGCTTGGCAGGCGGCTTGGTGATTGCATAAGATTTTAATGTACCGAGGAGAATGCTGCTGCCCATTCCCTGGATATCTCTTACGACATCCACGGGAAACGATGGGCTGGGGTGGGGAGCCAATCGTCGATAAAAAAAAGAATACAAGTAAATAAATGAATTTTGTACTTTTGGGACTTTTTAGACTCAGTAAAAGAGAACTAATATAGAGACGCTGTGTTAGCGTGGACTGGAAATGTTGACTGAAAGGGGGTGTTGTTTCCTTGACCATTACAGCAAGCTCTCCTCAGAGTTGAGAGGGCGTGCCACAAGGTACTACAAGGTAAGGTAGGTAATAAGCATCGATATCAGCTTCGCTTGACCATGTAAATGATACCTAAAGATCTACTATAGATACAAGTCAGACTGTTTCAAAATTAGGCTTCCATTCTAAGAGCGTTTACTTATAAAAGTGTTCGCGATCACGCGCGAAATTATCTTTATTGTTAAGAGGTCATCGGTGTAAGCAAAACTTCCTGCGACACTATTTAAATATTCACCACAATTTGTCGCCAAAATAAAGAAAAAAGAACCCGTGTGGAATATATCCAACATTCTTTCCAACTTAAAGTATCACATAAATATATCAGAGCACGAGTGGATAAAGAAACACGCCATTTTCATATAACTTTATGCAGAAATATCGTCTACATTTTATTTTCCTCAGTACGGCGGCGGGCGGGACGGTGATAGGTGCCACTCACGCAACTTAACCGTGCAGCATTTGACATTGACACACGCCCTTGACCTAGGAAGGCGAACTTAGAGCAGTCAAGTCAAACATACGGCCCGCGGGCCGCTTGCGACCCTCAGACCGTAATGATACGGCCGGCGACATAACCCAAGATTTTAACACTAGGAAACGCCGCGCTACGTACGCTAGTATAAATTTACGCGCATCCTTCGAAGTGACTGATTTATACAACCCGTTACTTGCGAGTGCGTTGATGGGTACGAACTACAAATGGCAGATATAGATGCGATCTGCTGCACAATAGGGATGTGCTATTATATTAATTACTAATTCAGTGTAATTATGTTTGTTAATTTTGACTACAGCCCTCGTTCATACACGCACAATTTGGTATTATGGCCCTATAAAAAGTCCAGTTTGACATCCCTGACTTGATGGTTTTGAAAGAAAAACGATTACCGATTCCTGTCCAGAGGTTTTGGCAAAATACTGCGAACTGACCAAAGGAATGGCTCTCCAATGCATGCCAAAATTATATTAAGCCTTTCAGCAGAGTCGTAAACAGCTTTACTCGACTTCTAAAGATTCTGAAGGAAATTACGTAGCCATTTACTTCACAGTATGCAGTACGTTCTTTTACATCCCGAGGCGATGATATGCCATTATAGCTTCACTGTTGTTAGATGTCATACTGTGATTAGAAGCTTATTCAATGTCACGTATTATTAGGACACAAGCGTACGTTATTGTGAGACTGTATTAGAACTCAACGCGATATAATCTATGCGCCAACAAGATTACGAGAGTTGTATGGCTTCACTTCTATACTGCGTTTGCCAGGAATTACTTGCCACAAGCTGGTCGCTAACAGAGCTGTATGCACGCTTTCATTGCTTTAACCCTTCTCTCATTAAAAAAATATCTTTAAATTAATGGTTTTAAATTAAAGGTCCAGGACTAAAGCAATGAAACGAATTCATACAGTTCAAAAATACTTTAATGCAAGCAAACAGTAACAAGTTATGGTAAGACTTTTTTGGATTATTATAGAAATAGAAAAATTTGATATTTAGAAAGAATAAAATATTGAACGTCTTTAAAAGTTAATATCACAAAGTTACGATAACAATGATATAACATTGATTTGTATAATATCTACGATTCGTAGCTTAAATCATTTTTGTCTTAGTTTTAATATTACTACACACCACAAAAATATACAGCTATTTAAATCAGAACTACCGAATATGCAAAGTCTTCCATAAGACACGCAACAACATTTTGTACATACTCTACAATAAATATATTACTATTTAATAATTTAGATTATATACCATAATCATTTTAAACTTAAAAATATGCAACAAAACACTACTTAGTGTAAATAAAAATACATTTAACAATTTGAATACATACCATCCGGTATTGTCTCTATACGAAAATACTTCTTTGTTATTGTACTAAACTAAATATAATAAATATTTATGACTTGTACTAAATAATTTAACTATTATTGAGGGAAATAACTGCGAGATAGAATGACGTAACTATATGACTCGCGGGCTTAGATCTGTTAGTAATAGAAGGTCGAATAGAATACAATAATAATTATATCATAAGAAGACATGTTAACCTAGATTACCTCTAGAAACACTAGAACACATAGCGATATAATTCGGCTAAGACTAGAAAATACCTAGAAAGAGGATATCAAATTTTAAAACTGCCATTGTCTTGGTTCTAGTGGCCTAGAAAGAGGGATAAAAAATCTACATCGTATATACTTTAATTTCTAAAGGTCAGTCAACTACGAACTTGTTGCAGTTCATTGCAAGTCAAAAAGCACGATAATAAATACGCTGACTTCCAAATCTCCCCCTATACATCTAATGAAAAACCACCAAGTTTTTGTCTACTTTTGTAACGGAATACCGAATGCCTTTTGCATCTAGCATGTTTAAATCTCATATAACAATAAATTAAGATTTGAGAAAATATAGGTTGAGATGTTTATCTAAGTCTTTTGCATTTTTATATTTCAAGCTTCAGACCAAGACAGATCCCATCAAAGGTTTTACTTTAAAATCCATGCATAATCTCATAGATCGCATGCACATGCACAATCGGCACTATTGGGGAATCTCTCTCTTTTATTTTCCGGGATAAAATGTATCTTATGTTGTTTTACACATAAAGAAACAGCCAACGTTTTACTTTTATTTCCGTGCAGTTCCGTGCTTTAATAAAATGTTAAGCATATGTTAGGAATGGAGAGAGCGATGTTGTCCGAGCGGTAGCATGACTGCGCTTCGCAATATTACGGCACCGTTCGATCCTCGGCCCTGCACCAATGATTTGTTAGTAAGTTATGTGCAGCTTTCGATGCCATCGCTCCGTGCCTCGGAGAGCACGTTGAGCCCTCGGTCCCGGTTGTCGTAAGAATATCTATAGCAATCGTTACGGGTAGTCAGAAGCCTGATAGAATCTGACGCCTGATCTAACCATCCCTGTTACTGAACCCTTATGGGTTGCGAGGTCATATGGAAGTCGCTCGTGTAATTCTGGTAGCTCGCCGCTACAGGTTAGATTGGGAGCCGACCCCAATAACAAATGGGAAAAGGCAAAGAGGATGATAATGATGTTAGGAATTATGTGTCTACAGACAGATACTATATCATATAAATTGAACGCGACATATTAAGCAAAAAAGCACAAAGTCTATAAAAATGATAAATTACAAACAGAAATGTATTATAACTAGAATATTAATCCGTTTTGACGATTAACATGCCAATGGGCGGGATATGGCATGGAGTATTTAGCATTCGTCATGGTGCCTAGACACGTGCAAACATTGCTACCTACAGCCTCACGTTATGTAACTATAACTGTATATTACATACAAGGCAATACTCATTATGGTAATGCAATGGAGTCCATATATGTTATTGGGTAAATTATATTAGGAGTTAGTTCCGTTAAGTATTATTAGTTTTATTTTACCTTAATCGGTTTATTAGCTACGTCTCGCGGTTTTACCGTATTTTTTTTTATTTGTAAATAATATAAATTTCATACGACAGAAATGCGCATGCTACGCTGTTCAGCGGGTGTCACACTACTAGACAAGATTAAAAACCAGTATATTAGAGGTAGCTTTAAAGTAGCGCCAATAAAAGATAAAATGCAAGAAAAACGCCTCCGATGGTATGGATGGACATGTCCAGAGACGCCGGACGATCACATAGTGAAGCTTGCCCTAAACATGCCAGTCACGAAACGTTCGCGTGGAAGACCACCCTCTACTTGGTTGACGACGATCGTAATAGTTATTTTCAACACATTTGCTCAAAAAATGCGTTTACAAAGCCTGTATACATTGTTCGAAAGTTAAACATTACACACCATACAACGAAGCGTGCGTTAAAATAGGTAGTCTCACCTAAGTACCTATTTTACCGCATCGTTCCTTGTATAGCGCCGTGCGTAACCTTTACGGTTTTATTTAATTTCAATAAAACATATAAAAGAATTTCACCAAGGAGTTTCACAATACGAGAATAATTAAGCTGAATGATCGAAACTCCTTGGAAGCGATTTTGCTCAATACGTTTGTCTCACTTTACTAAAGAGAAAATGAAACTAAAGATGTAGTTCTAATTTTCACTACACGCACGTGGCGCCATTTGCATTGTAAATGCGCGCCATTTTAGGCTATTTTCATATTAGTTAGATAAGGAACGTCAAAGGTTGTTTGTTGCGACTTTCCCACTAATAAACAAAAGTTTGTTTCATTCCCTGTTGTACTGTTTTCTCGCAAATGTGTTGAAAAACGTTGTATGATACACGTGCGGAAATTGGTTTTTACCAATACCAAAGTTCGTTGGTTTCCCTAATATCATAATAGTTATTTATGATATTAGGGCGGTAAGTTGGTTTTTACAAACGAGTAGACAAATGTAAGCCCGAGACGAAGTCGAGGGCTTACCATAGTCACGAGTTTGTAGAAACCAATTTCCGCACGTGTATTATACAACGTTTTTCAACACATTTGCGAGAAAACAGTACAATAGGTAATGAAACAAACTTATGTTTATTAGTGGAAAAGTCGCAACAAACAATGTGTGATGTTCCTAATCTATTATGAAAATGAGCTAAAATGGCGCGCATTTACAATGCAAATGGCGCCACGTGCGTGTGGTGAAAATTAGAACTACATCTTTAGTTTCATTTTCTCTTTAGTATTAAAGTGAGACAAACGTGTTGAGCAAAAACGCTTCCAAGGAGTTTCGATCATTCAGCTTATTTATTCTCGTAATGTGAAACTCCTTGGTGAAATTCTTATATATGTTTTATTGAAATTAAAAATAAACCGTAAAGGTTACGCACGGCGCTATACAACGCAGGATGCGGTAAAATAGGTACTTAGGTGAGAGTACCTATTTTACCGCACGCTCCTGTTGTATGGTGCGTAATGTTTAACTTTCGAACAATATATACAGGCTTAGTAAATGCATTTTTTTGATCAAGTGTGTTGAAAAAGATCATAATGAATCCAAGCTCGACGCAGACGCGGCACGAAAACCGTGCGAACTGGAAACAAGGGACAAGGAAGGCCGACCCCAAGTAATTTAGACCCCAAGATTTGTTTGTTAGTGACCATGAAATTTTAAAATCATGTAATAATAATTAATGTTGTCATTTTGAGAAGTGCACATTGCGAGTGTAAAGGGTAACTTTTGTTATTTCACTCAATCCGTGGGGTAATTACGTAAAATTTGCAACAGCAATGCGACAGCAGTAGCAAAGCAACAGCAGTGGCAAAGCATACATGCTCGACACCACTAATGATATATGAGAGCAATCATCGCGCAATTTACGCCTGTTGCAAACCTGTTGCGAGTTAGGTAATACGCCCGCCGATCTCTTGACCAAGCATGGCTGTTGCCAAGTGCAAATAATACCAACATACATTGACCATGTACCGTTTTCCATGGACCAAACATGATGCAATTGTTTGCATCTTCAAGGAAACGTCTGTTTACGAGATACCTCTCGGTCCAGTTACATTAAATCTGGCCTGAATTATTTATTAAACTTGGATATGTTTATAGTTTATACCTGTTTCGAAATATGCTGCTGGAACGAGCATGGCTCATCGGTAGTCCGTGAGTTAGAAACCGACACGCCCTGGTTCGAATCCTACTCGTCCCGGACCAATGACTTCAGTGCGGAATTTGGAACCGCTCTTACACCGGTGAACGAAAACATCGTGAGGAAACCGGCATGTTCAAGAATCACAAAATTCGAGGACATCTGTCAGCCACCCGCACTTAGCCAGCGTGGAGTATGACCTACACTGTGAGAGATACCACCAGCGGGAACGTATGGCCTGATGATATTTTGAATTTTAAAGGCTTTATTTGACAGTCGTTAACTTACTAAAAATATATCCATCTCTTACATTACCGTCTGTTTGACAGGAACAGCAACAGTTTTAGGAGTTTTAGATCTGTCAACTAAAGTGCAAATTGGCACTATTATTACATTTTACATTAATATAATTTCGTACGTAGTAATGGTGGTTCGCTGTCTGTTTATGAAAAATAAACAGACAGCGAACCACCATTATTACGTATGATAGGTTTTGCGCTTCTTTGATATTATTGTA
Organism: Ennomos quercinarius; assembly: GCA_910589525.2. NCBI lineage: Eukaryota > Metazoa > Arthropoda > Insecta > Lepidoptera > Geometridae > Ennomos > Ennomos quercinarius. Next base: position 13,650,150 of record OU342508.1, on the reverse strand, counting down.
TGAGACTATTACATTACTATAATTTTGTACGGAATATGATTCGCTGCTAGCGGTTTATTTTTTTGATAGGCTTTGCGCTTAACTTCTATCTCACCTGATGGTAAGTGACAATGCTTTCTAGGACGTAACGCGCTTGCCTAAAAGCCTCCCCCACACCGCGCCCCACCTCCCTCTCGCGCTTGCCTCACTCTCGATTTGAAGACCCAATGATTGTAGTTTTTGAAACTGAGTTTTGAAACAAATCTAGTTTTCAAGAGACAAAGTAATTATGTAACGGTAGCTACCGTGCCGATGATATAAGTGTACAGTGTACTGTGTAATGTTTGCATTGTTTATCGACATTACTATTCTATTCGTGACTTTAAACATAATAACGTGGAAGTGATTGTTGAAGAAATATTGATGAATGGAGTATTATTTACGAACAAACTGTAGTACAACGGGTCACTATTATTTATTCAAGGTAGTAGAATACATTTGTACTATAATTAATTGTACTTACAACGCCCTCGATTTAGCAGCGGGAAACTTAATTTTCCGGGATAAAAGTATCTTATGTAAATCTCGGTAGTACCATCATCATCAGCCTGAACACGTCCACTACTGAACATAGGCCTCCCCCAGAGAGCGCCACTTTGAGCGGCTGTTCGCCTCCCCCGCGGTTTTCCCAGATCGTCGGTCCATCTAATGGAGGGCCGACCTACGCTGCGTCTTCCGGTTCGTGATCGCGACTCGAGAACCTTTCTTCCCCATCGGTTGTCAGTTCTACGAGCGATGTGGCCTGCCCAATGCCTTTACAACTCGGCAGTACAAGCAACCCGTTTACAAAATTTTATCTGAATCCGTTCGTACGGGCGTGAACGCTAAATTTTTCTCTTTTATTTATATTAATAGAGATAGGTAAAATGGACTGGTCATATCTTCAGGTTGTTAAACAACTGTGGACCAAAATAACGAAGAGATGACGAATCAGCTGCTAATTATGTAACACGCAACAAGTTTGCAACAGGCGTGAATTTCGCAATCATGTCAAACATCACATTGGCAGAGCAGAAAGCGATTGAGCGCTAGATCACCGTCTGTCGGACAATCGATGAACTACAAAGTGCATTATTTTGTTTCCATCCTTGCTGTTCTGTTGCTATTGGCACTAGTATCAAGGCCAAAGTGCATTTAGCGACAGGCGAGCAACAGTCGGGCGACTGCGACCGATTGCTAAGTGTTCGCTGTTGCTTTGCTACTGCTGTTGTAACTTATACATAATACGGCTGACCTCGCAATACATGGTGGGATCTTGGAAGTATATATTTCTATGGGTGGGGAGATTTCCGACGCCATTAGCAACTAATTAACGATGCCCAGAATCACATTGCTTACAAGCACAAGCCCGGTTAGCATGAGCTATTCAAATCGACAAAATTATATCACTTCTCTCGAGAAAGCATTTGCACAATGAAAACGCAAGAAAAGCTTATGACGTGATACGAGCTAGTCGTTCACCTGATGTTAAGCGACACGGCGACCCAGAACAATTGCAGTGTCACTCGAAACTTTAAAACAATAAAGTTTCGCGTGACACTGCACTGCACACGTCATCCTGAGACATCACACAGTCTAGTAATCAGATTACTAGACCGAGTGATCACACTATATATATAATATTATAAAGCTGAAAGTTTGTATGTGTGTATGTTTGTTACTCCTTCACGCTCAAACGGCTGGACGGATTTGGATGAAACTTGGAATATAGATAGCTTATGTACTGGATTAACACATAGGCTACTTTTTATCCGCGGGTGAAACCGCGGGGCGCAGCTAGTCAGATCATAAAGTCTCATTTGCCCAGTAATTTCACTAGCTACAATGCCCTTAAAACCAGAATACAATAGTGCTTGCACACTACTGCTTGGCGGCAGAATAACTGGCAAAGCGGTGGTACCTACCTAGACGAACTTTACAGAAAAGTCCTACCACCTAGTAAAACGAGAAGGGATAAACGTATCGATTTTTTTTTCTACCACATGCTAGCCCTGCTGGAGGCATACCTGTGCCCAACTGACGCTGCCCAAAAGGTTTAAAGTAATACTGTTATCATTAATAACGATGCAATGGAAATATCCATCACATCAAGTAATTTCCCTTACTAATTTACTTTTTTCGTTATATTTTTATCTTTAAGTTCGATAATTTTAGGAATTTAGCCTTGATTAATGTTCACGGGTTTACACAAGTGTCAACCTGTGAACATTAATGTTTATCGAATGATCGAATGTAACATTTTTACGCTATTGTAAAACGTGTAGGAAAGTTTGCATGAATGAATGTTCATATTCATACAGCACTTTCTTTCCGCACGGTAATAGAATTACTGTTTGATTGCAGATACTGTTGTTACCTTTATTGTGGGCTCAAATAATATTTGTTCAATTCACTGCGAATGCGGCAATAATAATAACGCCCAACAATCACATACATAGGTCCTGGACCCTGGATAGGATTCTCTGTATCTGGGACCTATGTACAACAAGGACTATTGGCTCACCCAGGCACAGATCAAGTATTTGCACTTTTTTTACTGTACAGAAATACCTGTCTGGTCGAGCGAATCGAACCTGCACTTCGAAAGACGCGACTATCTAGTCGTTCACGAGTTGTTATAGCGTCATGGCTGACTATAACAGTTGCAGTGTCACTTAGAAGCCTTATATTATAGTCTTGAGTGATACTGCACTGCACATGTCATTCCGAGACATCACAATCTAATAATATGATTTCTAGACTGCAAGATTTATCACAGTCTCAGAATATGCCGAGGAACACAATTTGATTTGCTACTAAATAAATAACATTTAAATGAATAATTTTTAAAGTTCTAATGAGAAAATTTAAAATAAACAAGAATATCTTTGAAACAGATGTGTCAATTTTTTTTTAAATTTGTGTAAAAGTGTACAGTGTACATTACTAATAAATATTAAATTGACTAATAAGCTAGATTTAGCTGTCTCAAATTAATTGAAACTAATTTTCTACCTGCTTGTCTTATTGAAGACAAACTCTCAGAATGTCTTATGTATGCTTATAATATGACACCATTAAAATAAAGCTAATGTAAGGCTAAAAATCATAGATCTACTTTATATGTAGTAGATCACAATTTTAACATTAAAGTTGAAAATGTTAAAAATGGTGTGTTGTTTATAATGTGGTATAGCGGTTGGAAGATTTTGATTAAATATTTGGCAAGAATTGTTGTATACCCTTAAGATTCCTTTTAGAAATTAGATGAGAAGTGATACCTGCAATTTTCAATCTACGCAACACCATCTGGTTGACTATGAGTAGAGATTGTAGATAAGCTCTGGTTTTCAGTGCTGTATGCAACTTCTGTCTGTCTGTCCCTAGATTTATGTGAGCATGCATGCAGTAGAGAATGATAGCAACCTGTGAGCCTCTGTCGCAAGGTGTCGTCCAGTTCTCGGTCGGCCTTCTGAGCCTCGGGGCTCGGCTTGGGAGCTGCTGGGAATGTCACCAGGACAATGCTCATGTTGTCTTTGCTTCCCTGTAAAATATATGGAGATATGAAATACACACAGTTTAATATGTAACTTTTAATTAAGTATTAAAAAATTATAACTAAATTGAAACAAAATATATCAGCCAGAGCTAGGTATTAGATGGGGCACCTACAAATGTGAATGGATGCTACATAAAGCTAAGTTCATCAGTACACATAATAGGTTGGTTGCCTGCTATTTATTTATTGCATAAATTAATAATACCCCCAAAAAATAAACACCCACGAAAACAAAAATTAAATATCTCCAAAAATTACAAAGTTACAAGCATTTTAAAATACAGGAATAGAAAGAGACAGTTCAAACATGCAGTGACATCACTCTTGCTTCTTCATAATACCTCATTACTAAGCTGTGGTAGCTTTACATACATAGTCTCTTTGGTATGTTTTTTTTTTATGTAATCGTATGACGTGACGAGATAGTCGATCGCCTGGTGTTAAGCGTCAGGGCCGCCCATTACAGATTGCAGTGTCACTCGGAAATCAAAATTAAAGTTTCGCGTGACACGCACTGCGCACGTCATCCTGAGACATCACACAGTCTAAAAAGATTTCTAGACTGTGAGATCAGTTCTTAAGTCAAATTTGCCCAGTAATTTCACTAGCTACAATGCCCTTCAAACCGGAACACAGTAGTGCTTGCACACTACTGCTTGGCAGCAGAATAACTGGCAAAGCGGTGGTACCTACCTAGACAAACTTTGCAGAAAAGTCCTACCACCTAGTAAACTACACAATGTTCGTTTTCATAGTAACTGTGGGGAATCTCCTGTTTTGCGAGAAAGGGACAGGCGAGGCCCCCTCTAGAAACTTTAAAAGCTTATTACTCCTTGATTTATTTACAGATTTTACTATTTTTTTTCAATTATTGCATTCAGTTTTAACCTACTTTATGAAAATAATATTTATTTGTTAATTTTTAATAGCAGGCAACTAGCCTATTATGATTGTGTTATGTTGTATTTCTTCATCAACACTCATTATTTCTTCTAAATTCATTTCAAATGTAAAGTTAATGATTTTGTATATACATTTACTATGAACTTCAACTTGAACTTTTTATTATATTGCAATGTATTAAATAACTGACAATAAATCAGTCCATCTAACAATATCTTTGAGATAGTTATTTACTCAATTTTAAATCATAATTCAGCCTCCTTATAATTGGAGCACACACCCCATGATTAATCTGATAGGTTAACCAAAAGCATCAATACATTAAACATATCTAAATACCAATATCACTTGTTGATTGTCAAATTGACAAATTGGTCTATTTGCAAGCATGGCATGGCAATTTATTCAGCATAATGTTGCCTGATGAATAATCAACAAGTGTGCAACCAAATTAGGTTATTTTCTCTCCGTTTATGTTGTACATTTTGTTGGTTATGTAAACAAATTCATGTATTGCATTAAAAATTATGACTGTGCGTTTTGTATTACAACTCATTACCTCATTACTGGAACTTGATAAAACATATTATATTTATTACTGTTTGATTATATCTCAAGAGCACGCAGGAAATACTTCCCTATCACCTCTAATAAGAACAAAATATTGGATAAATTACGAAGCTCCATAGCACGGATGGTAGACCAAATTGTCTTTCCCATTTTACTCTACTTGACAAGTAAGCAAGTATGAAGAAAGTGACATAAAATAGGGTAAGACAATTTTTCTCTAGCACCTATAGTAGGAAGGCTGGAGTGTGAATATAATATGTAGCTAGAAACCATAGGTTTGGAATGTGGTAAAATTAGAAATACATGAGTTTTCTAGGAAAGCTATAAATGTACAAAGTTTTTTGGTATATTTGTTTTTAATAATTTACTATGGTTTTTCCTATGTTGGCCTTAGTAATGCATAGTGCAAGTAATATGTGTAAAAATGATGTTATACTAATCTGTTTAGCCATTTTCATGTAAGAGCCACACAAGCAAAGTAACATTTCCTATTGGTAGGATAAAACCCTAATACTCTACTATGGATGGAATACTCCATTGAACATGGTAATTATAATTTTGTTTACAAGCATTGTGGTTACAATGATTGGCTTTGTTTGACTGCCCTGATAGCTCAGTTGGTAGTAACCATGGCTTCTGAATTGCAGGTTGTGGGTTTGATTCTCACCCAGGACAAACATTTGTATGATGAATATAGGTGTTTGTCCTGTTTGTGTGTTATATTGTATTCTATGTATGTATCTACAAACAAAAAGTATCTAAGTATTGTATAAGTTATCTGGTTTCCATAGTACAAGCTATGCTTAGTTTGGGGCTAGATGGTGCTGTGTGAAATGTCCACAGATATTTATTTATTTATGTTTCTACTAATCTGCAATTTATCATTTCTCCAAGCTATCCATTATTGTTGATCGGTCTATTAAAGCACATAAATTTGACAGTAGAATAAGAATAAGTACTCACTTTGTACAAACAGGTGTCAATGACCTGGTTGGTGATAGCCACAAGGTCATCTGTGAGTAGAAGCAGTGAGTGGATATATGCACACAAGGCCTCATTGCTCATGACATCCCACACTCCATCACAAGCCAGCACCAAGAATTCATCCTCTCCATCGGATCTCTCATGGACAGATACTTCTGGTTCCGGGGATACCAACTGCTCACAAGGACCACGGTCTTGCACCTTCTTGTACTCATAGTCTCCCAGTGCCCTAGACACAGCCAAGCTTCCGTTCACACGCTGAATCATAACAGAACCACCGGCTTGGACTATACGGGACTTCTCTGATGGTAGCTCCGGCTTGTGGTCTCTCGTCGCGAAGATCGGCGCGCCATGGCGGGCGAGCACCGCACGCGAGTCACCACAGTTCGCGATGTATATTTGTTTCGGAGACACAAACGCGCACACCGCCGTGGAGCCTGACTTCTCCTCCCCATTGGACAGCTCAGGCAGCTCGCGCATCTTCTTGTCCAGATCCAAAAAGCCGACTCGGATCGCCTCAGCTATGTCCTCTCGCCGAAATTCTTCCGTTTGAAGGATGCAGTCAAGTAAGTTCTTCGCGCAGTGCGCTGACACCCGCGCTCCAGCGTGCCCGTCGAACACTGCGAAATACGACCAGTCCGACAGGGTCCCGTTCAAAGTCGACTGCGCGCGATGGGCATCCTCCATCTCCACGCGCCAACCCTGCATCGACGCCACGCCATAGCGAAGACCGTTTCCTTCTCCGGTCTCGTTGTATTTCCTAGTTTCAGGTTTGTTCAAAAACGCCCCCATGCTGAGTCCTCTCTTTTTATAACGTTAATCGCACATAGTTTCCACACCATCAGGCACTTGAACTCAGGTCGCAGCCGATAACGTAAAAGGCGACCAAAAGCATCACTGGAAGATACGATCTCACGGGTGCGATCACGTCAGATGTCAGTTACAAGGAGCTGGAAACGGTGAGGTTTCGATGCTTGGACTTCACTGTTTCAGAATCTTCGACGTAGGTTAATTAATTACGCGATGGTGTTGCGTAGATCTCGATGACAAATCGTGCTCTTGGGAATAAAACGAAAAAGCAACTCAAAAAGAATGAATGGCGGACATAAATAGTATTTTGTCTATGATGTGGTCTATGATATAGTGATGTGATGCCCGAAGCGAGCAGACACACACCCAACATCGAAATCGATAAGTTCGAGAAAGAAGCCACACGATAACGAGAAATTCACATAAACAGTATGTTAAACACTAGTTAAAGTTCTAAATGTAGATGTATTAATCAGTGTTCCCACTGTCACGCAACTTGCACAAATAAACGTTTGATATTTAATTTCATGTATTTATGAAAAATCCGTGTTCTATATCCGTGTTCTGCATCCACACGTGGTTTTTTGATAACTTATAAATCATAATCGTAATAAGATTTATGATTATGATTTGAAATTAATCGTTTGATATTTTATATAGACAAGATAAAGGAGTTTTTTGCTGTTTATCTATACGTATAATAAAACTGTAACAGGTCCAATTCTATACATTGAAGATATCTTGAAAATTTTTTGGTGGGCTCGCTCGATACTGAAGCCAAAACTGTAACTTTTTAAATTCTGAAACTTGGCACGATTTGAGTTCATATTACGAGAAAGGCTATAAGATACTTTTAATCCTGAAACTCAGCACGGTTTTCTTTGCAAAGGGGATGAAATTTAAAATATGTACTTAGTTGTCATTCACTAACGCGTGGTCTGATTTCATTCATTCATTTTTTTATTAAAAAGAGGGTACTTTAAACATTGTCCCGTAAATATTTGTTTTGTGGTTCAGAAATTACAGACATCCAACCTTCAGTAGTAGGTCCAAAGCCACTCCTATCCTGTACTATAGGAAAGAGGGAAATGAGGGGGAAAGATAAGGGTGTAGGGGCACAGAATGCTAACGCGGCAGAAATTATGGCACGTGGCGACTGCGCCGCGCCGCTCTGGCCTCCTCAGTCGTCTGACCATTACCACGTAATCTCATAGTTTATATTATTTAGTTATATCAGTATATTCACTTGTTCCTGAAAATCGTAGTTTCCTTGGAGTCCCCGTACCATAGATAGGAACACGCGCATGACAACAGAACATATTACTAAACAAAGGGAAAAGGATGAATGGATGAAGGTGAGAGAAGGCAGGTGCGCCAGCACCTACCTCCATTCGCCGTTTCATAACGCATAAAACTAATTAACCCATGCGAATTCGGGGCGGCTCAGCTAGTATAAACATAAAGAAGCACTATATACTGTTAGGTTAATAAGGGGGCTATGTTGGTTAATTTGAATATGTCTTACTAATTTGTTATCAATTTAATGTATTTTCATATAAACGATTGAACGAAAGGTATAATTTACTTTTATTAGATGTTGATTTGACTTTCGACTCCTAAAGCAAGAAGTGTCGACATTACTTGTTTAAACCACACCCACTAGCTATGGGTGGGGGAAATGGAGTGCGGCCACCTCGTGCAAACGAACGGGCACTCCGGGCTTAGCGCTCAAAGGGTGAACAGATTGTAAAGAGTAGCTTATGCAAAATTCATTACTTAAACATTTTTATTATTGCTTAAATTGATTATAATATTATTCAATGACGCTTGTGCAAAGTTGCCAAATAAATAGTGATTCGTGTTGTGTAATACACTGTGTGGAGTATTATTTCCTGCCTGACCCCTTTAGGTCAGAAGTGGGATCGCTGAGATACAAAAAACTTGTATCCTATACCACTCCCGCCGCTCTGGAATAAAGTGTAAGTACCGTTCTGTCGCGTAATTTTATTATTTTTATTGCGTAAAATCTGGAATGATATGATGAGTTTGTTTTTGTTATTTTCTAAAAATTAGGTAGTACAGCGTGTCCCATGAATAAATAAAAAAATATATAATGATGGACTGAGCAAGTGCGAAGTGCGGGCGAAGAGTCTTTTCATGAAATTTTGTGAGCAAGTTCGATAATTGTATTTAGGTTTTTTTTTGTCCATTGAGTTTGTAGAACTATTTTTTTTTCTTTTTCAATACAGTGGATCCATGAGGATTAAACTTTAGAAAAAAAAATGTTTTTCGGTTTTTTAGCTATGCAAAGATCGATGCCTACCGCTAACGAAGCCATTAATAAAGGTTTGTGGACTTTTTTCAGTTTTATCACACTGCCATCTAGCCCCGAAATAAATAAAGCAAAAAAATAAGGCCACCAGATAACTGCTAGAATGCTCTAGATACTTTTTTGTTTGTAAATACATACATAGAATACAATGTAACGCACAGACACAGAATAAACACTTAAGTGTGATACAATCGTTTTGTCCTGGGTAGGAACTGAACCCCACAACCTACAGTTCAGAAGGCTATTAAGCTATCACTACCTGAGCTATCATATCAGTAAAAAAAAATTTAATAATTTTTGTAACTTCTAGAATTATCTGGGATAGCCTAGCGGCTAAGGAAATCTGGTTCTTCTTTAAATATGATAATATCTAATTAGCGTGTGGTATTCATATAATACAGAGTTGTAAAATGAGGTTCTTTGACGTCATAAACTACATAATATATTTCATTTATTGAACATACATAACATGAATTTGGATTTAATGATGAATGTGGGAGAACATAATGTTTTTATACTACAATAAATAATTAAAATTGTGTTCATGATGGAGAGTTGGTGAGCTGATGGGTGGTTAAAAGCAGATGTTACGTTAAAATGACGCATTGTTATGAAAGTCTAGAGAATAGTGTAAAATTGTATAATGATCATACATTACAATTACTTATGGCCAATTCTAAACTTTTGTATTTGTAAGTTTCAGAGCGTATGCAATGGAGCCCGAGTAAAGAGCTGAGTCACAGGATAACCCAAGGTGAAGGGTTGAGTGACGTGAGAGATAATTTCTATGTGATCGATCGAGGTGAAGGATCGACACATATTACCCACCCAGGAGTACCCAGGTCAGACGGTCAGGGTGCTGGTCTAAAAGATTGACTAATGTAGACGACCCAGGAGTACCCAGGTCAGACGGTCAGGGTCGTCTACGAAAGTCAGCGGACATTGACCCAGGATGACCCAGGTCAGACGGTCAGGGTCTAGGGCTAAGACAGTTTACAGATAGGTAAGATCCAGGATGACCCAGGTCAGACGGTCAGGGTCTAGGGCTATGATAGTTTACAGATAGGAAAGACCCAGGATGACCCAGGTCAGACGGTCAGGGTCTAGGGCTAAGATAGTTTACAGATAGGAAAGACCCAGGATGACCCATGTCAGACGGTCAGGGTCTAGGGCTAAGATAGTTTACAGATAGGAAAGACCCAGGATGACCCAGGTCAGACGGTCAGGGTCTAGGGCTAAGATAGTTTACAGATAGGAAAGACCCAGGATGACCCAGGTCAGACGGTCAGGGTCTAGGGCTAAGATAGTTTACAGATAGGAAAGACCCAGGATGACCCAGGTCAGACGGTCAGGGTCTAGAGCTGTGATAGTTTACAGATAGGAATGACCCAGGTCAGACGGTCACGGTCTTGAGCTAAGAGAGTTTACAGATAGGAAAGACCTAGGATGGCCCAGGTCAGACGGTCAAAGTCTTGGGCTAAGAGTTTACGGTTAGAAATGAACCAGGAGTACCTAGGTCAGATGGTCAGGGTTCAGGGTCTCTGACGTAGTTAGATCTTTCAGAATCACTCAGGTGTACCTAGGTTTGATGGTCAGGTTCTCGGATGTAGTCCGATTTTTCAGGTGCTAAGTATACCACCCCGAACCAAGCGGAAATGGAATCTAAATTAGCAGCCGTTATTTTCGAGTGAATCCAATGATGAGGACGAGCAAAGGACGAGGAGTGAGAAAGATACTGGAAATGCAGAGAAAAGAACGGTCGAAGGTTGTAAGAGCAAACGGCGTTGACATGAATAACAAAGACAGAAGAGTGCGCCGAAAGAAGGACGGCAGATCCGTCACATTTAGCCTAAAAGAATGGAACCACATGCAACATGCGAAACTTGCGAAACTTGCATTTATTTGAATAAAAATAGAAGTATATTAGATCCTGAAATAGTTATTTGGCTCCAAAACCCTGACGAGGAAGAAGGTGATGTAGACTCTTGTAGTAGTGAGGATGAAGAGGACCACTGTAAGGAAGAGTTACATGACTCACAGTCGGAACGGAAAAATGATAGAGGACCAGCTTGAAAAACCTCAACATCATGTTTTGAACTATTTAGGAATGAAGCTGCGATCAAGGGATGAAGTAATGATAGAATTATTATTACAAATTGCACAAACATTATGCATTGGCAAGATAAAGGCGAGACATCAACAACTGAGCCAAAGATTGATCTACAAGAACAGCATGTCAGAAATACCATATGTAACGAACATAAATATAGCATTATATATCCCATGCTACAGCCAAAGCGTAAATAATGCTGATAGATAAGTTAACTTAGAATGACTGGCTGTTGGCTCCTGTAACACAGGGTCTACCCTAGTATAGGAGCTAGTTGTTAGTTTTAATCTTGTTGTTAACCTTTACCTTTAAGATAATATTTATTTAACTATAATTATATATATAGACTTATCTCTGTTTTGTGCAACTTTAGGTTAAGTTTTTAAATGGCAAATAAATTATTATTATATTTATTATTAGAATGACTAAAATTTCCGAATTGACTTGTTCATTCTGAAAAAAAGTGTCTCAGAATTCTTGTAAACATAAAACAGCGGGAAAAGTTGTAAACCACATTTTATACAACGAGATATCCTTACCCTGCCATGTATATATATTTTACAAATGGCCTTGTTTGTCCGAAAATATAGAAACTTATTCAAATCTAACATGGAAATCAACTCGCAATATAACCGACAAAACAAAGGTAAGCTAGTCTTACCTATAACGAGATTAAAGGCTGTAGGGCCCTTATCATAGATTAATAATAATTTATAACAAGCTTCCAGAATCAATGAACTTAGAGACTAAAGATCATATATTTTGTAATAAGTTGAAATCATTCTTAATAACAAAAGCCTATTATAGGTACTGTACAAGAGTTTAAAAACGATAAAATAGATGAGTAGGTAATGTATTTCGGATAATTTAATTTAATTTTTACTTATTTAAATGGAGAATATAATATAAGTAAATCGAATAAACCAATTAGCAAAATATAAATTAAATAATCTTGTGGATTGACTGTGGTATGTAGGTAGATATGATACTAGGTATAATGGTGGTGTATAATCATGCGCATGAAGGAATAGGAAGTGGACAGTACATAATTAATAATAAATAAATTAAATTAACTAATAAGTAATCATTTGAAATGCTTTGTAATCTCCTGACTAATAAGAATTTAATAATAATAATAGTAGTAGTTAGAGTTGACGTAAACAATAAAATTAGATTTAAATAATAATAGCATTGACATGTACCAACAAACATATATAATTGTAGAAACCACTCGAAATATAAATGTGCAGCGCCCTTACAAGGCACATATATTGATCCTTAAGACAACTTGATATGTACGTCTATAGTCTGTATTATATGTGAGCACAATAAATGAATATGAATATGAATTATAAATTTTCTCATATTGATTTTTGTTAGAAAATTATTTGGTTGTTGTTTCTTTTATTGGCGTAAATAAAGAATCATTACATTTATTCATTGGGTTCAATAAATATCAGTTTGCTAGATTTCATCTATTTGAGGTTAATATATGCTTACAGATTATTAATTTTCTGAAGTATAACTATTTTATTTATTAAAATATTTTTATTACATGCAGTTACCTTTAGAATTGAGCGAAGGGACTCGCTTTGAGTAGGATGGCCGAGCTGTTAGGTTAATAAGGGGGCTATGTTGGTTAATTTGAATATGTCTTACTAATTTGTTATCAATTTAATGTATTTTCATATAAACGATTGAACGAAAGGTATAATTTACTTTTATTAGATGTTGATTTGACTTTCGACTCCTAAAGCAAGAAGTGTCGACATTACTTGTTTAAACCACACCCACTAGCTATGGGTGGGGGAAATGGAGTGCGGCCACCTCGTGCAAACGAACGGGCACTCCGGGCTTAGCGCTCAAAGGGTGAACAGATTGTAAAGAGTAGCTTATGCAAAATTCATTACTTAAACATTTTTATTATTGCTTAAATTGATTATAATATTATTCAATGACGCTTGTGCAAAGTTGCCAAATAAATAGTGATTCGTGTTGTGTAATACACTGTGTGGAGTATTATTTCCTGCCTGACCCCTTTAATACGCTAATGACGCTCATTAGTGTATTTGCCATTTTTATGTTTTTTCTTATGTCTATTCCCAGTTGTTGTGTCATCAATTTAGGTATATGACAAGATATATATAATGTAAAGATGATCATATTGAGGTGGCACGTTTCACTAGCGTGGCAAATTGAAATTTTCTTGCCTTCTTTTGCCAATAATAGCCGTTACATTTTCTAGACTGTGTGATGTCTCAGGATGACGTATGCAGTGCGGAGTATCACGCGAATCTTTAATTTTGAGTTCCGAGTGATACTGCAATCTGTTATGGGCGGCCGTGTCGCTTAACACCAGGTGAACGACTAGCTCATCTCGCCATTCGGTCACATAAAAAAATAGCTTAATTACTCAACGTGATTACATGAAAACTAATTTTACGCAAATAAATAAAATGTATCAATAAATTACAATTAAAAGAATCACCTACATATCATTGGTTTAGCGACAAATGCCAATATACTGAAAAACTAAGACGAAATTTGTTTATTGCCATTTGTCGCTAAACCAATGATGTCTAGGACATACTTTTAATCGTAATTTGTTGATACGTTCTTTCTTTACGTTAAATCACTTTACTAGGTGGTAGGACTTTTCTGCAAAGTTCGTCTAGGTAGGTACCACCGCTTTGCCAGTTATTCTGCCGCCAAGCAGTAGTGTGCAAGCACTACTGTGTTCCGGTTTGAAGAGCATTGTAGCTAGTGAAATTACTGGGCAAATGAGACTTTATGATCTGATCACTCAGTCTAGTAATCTGATTACTAGACTGTGTGATGTCTCAGGATGACGTGCGCAGTGCAGTGTCACGCGAAACTTTATTGTTTTAAAGTTTCGAGTGACACTGCAACTGTTATGGGCGGCCGTGTCGCTTAACATCAGTTGAACGACTAGCTCGTCACGACATTCAATCGCATAAAAAAAAACAGTTTTAATGTAATCACGTTTAGTAATTAAGCTATTATTGGCTAATTTGAATTTGCTGCGCTAGTGAAACGTTCCACCTTAACAGGTTCTTTTTTCTAATAGATTGCAGTATCACTCAGAACTCAAAATTAAAGTTTCATGTGACACCGCGCACTGCGTACGTCATCCAGAGACATCACAGTCTAAAAAAGGCAACGGCTATTATTGGCAAAGAACGCAAGAATATTTGAATCTGCCGCGCTAGTGAAACGTTCCACCTTAACGAACTTCTATAATCAACTAAAATCGATTATAAGACGTATAAGAACATGAACAATCGAAATGACTCCCAGCGCAACGCTAGGAACGTAATTTTTTCATAACCTGCGTTCGGATAGCCTACTGGTGGCAAAATTAACAGTTAAAAACGACAAAAATGGTCACATGCACCGTTCGTTTTGGGAATGTGTGAGCAAAAGTTGCATTTTTAACTGTTTTCGTTCACCGTTCGGATAGCTCAAAAATAGTTAAAAATGCCATCGTGAATTGCCAATTTTGACCACCTGCGGAGGTGGGTTAAAAGGTATCGTTTTGAACATTAGAGATTGACGTATAATAGGGGACTTTCTGACAGCTGGACGGCACGTAGTTCTACATCCAAAGTTAGATGGCGCTGGCGAGATATGGCTTGTTTTTTTGTGAGGTGGCTTTGCCCTCTGTCATAGCTGTCACTTTCACTCACCAGTGTGACCATTTGTTGCAGATTTCTGCCATTTTGGCAGATTTACGATGCACAGGGTAGTGGCTACTTAAAATTGTGACAGATTTAGGAGTATTTATTATTTTGAAGCAAAATTCAGAAATGTAGCTACGAAATCTTAATTCATTGACTTTGATATTTGGTGGAAATCGTTGTTACCACCCAGATCCGCAGGAGAACTTAAGTGACCGATATAGCTCTTATAATTAGCAAGTTGAAATGGCAATGAGCAAGCCACATTGCTCGTAGAACTGACAACCGATGGGGTAGAAAGGTTCTCGAGTGGCGACCACGAACCTGAAAACGCAGCGAAGGCGAGCCTCTTGTAGGTAGGTATTACCTACTTACCTTAGTCCTTATTCTGGGATTCGTTGAACTCTATGATTAAAGGGTTTATTATATTTACTAGCAAATCACAAGCTGGTTTCACTCTTACGCCAAGTAAAGACATAATTAGAAAAGATATGAATGTAAAATCCATGTATGATGAAAAAAAGAGGAATAAAAATCTAATGTTATATTAAAGTTTTTATGTATAGTTTAGTTATTAGGTCTAGTATAGTTTAGTGTATTATTATATGATATTTAAGTTTGTGTTTTTGAAAATATAAAACTATAAATCTAATGTTGATTTGGTAAATAATGATAATTTTCCTCCATTTTTTGATCATTTTTACCTTAATTTTGGGTTCCTATTTAATAATTGCTTGATATTTTAAAATAAATATAAGTAAACACTAATGAAAAATATTTCTATTATTTCCCTTATATTATTAGTATTATAAAAGACGAGGCATATTTCTGAAAGATTTCAATGTGTGGGCAGATTTTTAGCCTATTTAGGGCAGACTCTGCAATATACAGATGGTCACACTGTCACCTGTTTATGGTCCATGCATAAATCACAGAATTGTTTTTTTCTCTAATCTGTGGCATAAATCTTCTGAACACAGATATGGTAGGTCTGTGATTCTTAACCATATCTCGTCAACGCCATCTAACGGATTTTTTGGAACTAATTTTTTTTTATTTGGCTGCCTGAAAACCTCCTATTAATCACGCCACGGAAAAAGTCTAGGTCTGTGATTCACGGCCATGTGTCGTCAACGCCATCTTACGGATTATAAAAAGAACTAATTTTTTTTTAGTATGGTTGTCTGAAAACCTCCTAATATTGGCGCGGTTATGTAAAAATTATTGCTTTTTATTGTGAAAATTGTAGTTATCGTAATGATATAGCACGGAGAAGTGAGAAGAAAGACTTAAGTTTACGTGTTAATAAATTAATTTGTTTTTGACATTTGAGATAATAACAAATCGCATTTGGTTATTTCGCGTTCGTTTTGGGTAGTGAGTAAAAGTGGTGGAAGTGGCATTATTGGCGAAATTCTCAAACCGAACGGTTTACAACAACAAACAATAGAAATTAATTACACAGATTATAGTTTCTCTCAGATGGTGCTGTTCATGGTAGAAAACTTTTAGACTATAGATAGACCCGCCCCCTAATTACCTAACTCGCAACAGGTTTGCGACAGGCGTAAATCTCGCGGTGATTGCTGTCATACATCATTAGTGGTGTCGAGAATGTATGCTTCGCTACTGCTGTCGCATTGCTACTGCTGTCGCATTGCTGTTGCAAATTTTACGTAATTACCCCGCCGACCCTCCCCCTAATTACCTAACTCGCAACAGGTTTGCGACAGGCGTAAATCTCGCGGTGATTGCTGTCATACATCATTAGTGGTGTCGAGAATGTATGCTTCGCTACTGCTGTTGCAAATTTTACGTAATTACTCCGCCGAGTATCCGATTTTTTTCCTTTTTTCTCTTACCTGTGTGGAAAATACAACGTGGTGGAAAATTATCTTGTACTCTGTGGTCCAACCATGGCTGATTTTGGGATTCATTCATTCATACATTTTGTCGATTATCGAGTAGTCTGCGTGAATCGACTGAGATTTTGTTCATCGTTTATTTATCAATGCCATTTACGAGTTGAAATTGTAACGTCAATGTCAACAAAACCGACCATAGATCTACCAGCATCAGCATCAGCAGTTACTATACTCTTTGGCTGTTTCCACTTTGCAAATTCTCTCTTTGATTTGAATCAATTTTCCTGTTTTTGTGATAGGATTTTGTTGATTTAAATAAAATCACCGATGAGACACCGACATTAGAATTAACATCTATCTACATTTTATACGGATTGTATTCTAAATACCTTGGTCTGTGTCATAATAGGTACATTTTCAAAGTTATAAAACATAACCTCTCCTCATAAACATAAAGCAATTTTTAACAGAATCCTTTTCAGATGTGCTGTTAATAAGTTGTAGAATATGTACAGGAGCGTTTTATTACGACGGTAAGCTGATTTTCATACAATAAAGGTTGTCGCATACGTCAACTCTAAAACGGATTATCAATATCATCGTCTCGCCTTTTCGCCTCGTCAAGCGTTAACTGAAGAACTGACTGGAGTCTTTAGAGGCGTAATGGGGGTGGCTTAGCACCTGTGAGGTAATCTCGGCGACGACTCAACCTTAGCGCCGGGGCTTTGAGTTGACCACGCACTTCATGTACAAGCTAGTACCGAGACAAAGCGATGCCGTTACGACGGTGACAAGTGTGTGATGCAGTAGGGGGTATCATAGAAAGAATACTAAATGAGTTGAGTTGAGACAGACAACCCATCTCCAAGTTGATATGTATGTATGCAACAACCTTAGCGTTATGTGCTCTTTGGCAACAACCTAACAAACAATGAAATCCTTGTCATGTTTTATTTCAATAAAAACATTTTATTAACTCATTTGTACCTGTGCAGGTTACCATTACGTTTAATAAAGAAAACAGAATGTCCATCACAACTTTCAAGCAATAGTATACTTACACATGACAGTCTTCAATTTGCAAGACAACTTTCTGTATCAATATTGTGCTGTAAAAAAAGAAGATCAGATGAGGAGAAGGTTTGTATTTTATTGTTCTTTTGTAGTTCATTCTGGTGTTTATTTCTCCTTCATAATTTCGGACGACACATGTGAGCGCTTGAGGTCTATATGCTTGGTGCGAATATTATTATTACTTTCGTCTCTATCTAGCCATATTTTTTATCCTGCTTTGTGTTCACAACTGAGTGTTGTTCTGTAATACAGATAGACTTCAGGGCCTTTACATTCTTTCAATAACAATAAGTTATGTAGATATGACATGTTTTATGGATCTTCCAGGCAGCAGAGAATCAAGGCAGACCGGCAATCAGATACTCACCGAAGGCAACATCGCAGGTGGTCGGCATATGGAGGAATATGACTGTTAAGGATGTTGCTGAAGTGCTTGGGAAAGATGTGGGTGTGTATATTAATCTATTATACTTATATTATTATACTATTATTGATTTTTTGTCAACAGATGTTAGATATATAGAGATAGATACATAACTATTGCTTCACTAACATAATATTCAATATGCAGGAAGAAAATAAATCTTACATACTAGTCTTATGTACCTACTTAAGCTAAGTTATAATTATGTATTCTTTCCATCATCATCTTTTGTCCGTACCCAATATAAAAAACATAGCAACAAGTCATTGTGATAGTCAAATCAATTTATGTATTTTATTCATCTTTTTTTCAGATCACATATTCAAAACATTAGAATTTGCGGATAAAACATCTGACACGGTATACAAAGAGAATACTGTGATACACAACCCCCAAGTAATAAGGGATATAGTCAAAATATGTGGACTTCGGTTCAAGCTTGTTCCAAGACCTGACCAGGAGGTTGTGGAAGAAGTTGTAAGTAAATTATGACTATTTGAATTAGTAGGATTATAGCAAATACCCAGCCAGTGTTCTGTATCAGTCTAATTAAAGTTTGTTCATCGGCTTTTGGGTACCCATCACTGCCTGGGCTTTTCGGTACCCATCGCTGCTTGCGGTGATAGCGCACAGCGATGGGTGCCGAAAAGCCGACGCTCCCGCTTCGCTGACGCGCAGGTATGGTTGAAGCTTGCTTTAAATGTAAACTAATGATGGCTGCATTTCAAGGTACCAGGTATATGGAATGTATCATGCAGCCTTAATCACTCGTGAATTTCATATGACAAACACAAACATCAAGAGTTTTTATTTATTGATTTATTTATACTTTAGCACAAAGATAAATGTACAAGGCGGATTTATCATATCTTATTATGTCTTAGTTGTGTTGTGTTTTTGTTTTTTACAGTCTCATGAGGCCATGGACAGTATTGTGTTGTCAATTTTGGCTTGACAGCAAAGTATTATTTATCTGCGCTGTCAATGCACTTTTTCTTAGAAACAGCTAAAGCGCTGTTACTAAGAATAAGGGCAGACCAGATAAATGAAAGAATATAGTGATCCGGGTTCTGGAGTTTTTATGGACCCTAAAAATGTAGTGTTTCATTAAAGTCATTGTTACAAACTGGTATCCAGAGTAAAGATGCAGTGCCGGCGCCGCCTGCGCCGCCCGAAGATCTGCGGCCGCGGCCGGCCGTCGTGTGCGTGATGGGACACGTCGACCATGGGAAGACAACCTTACTGGACGCTCTGAGGGACACCGCAGTGGTCGACCAGGAGTTTGGGGGGATCACGCAACACATCGGCGCTTTTGAGGGTAGGATTAAATAAACGACATTCTTTTCTATATATCACCCAAATTCAAGATGCAATATTTACTATCATTGTACTCACAGTAGATCAGCTGATAGCAGGGATTACAAACATTTTTGGCTGTGGCATACCCATGTAATAGTTTTCATACCAGCTTCATACAGAACCTCTTGGTTGCTAGCGGCGATGGATCATAGTCAAAAAGTAACAAATTGTTTTCTACCCAGGATGTCAAAACTGTGATATACTATGGTTGGCACTGATAAATCTCTGGTGATTTTAATCTCCGTTTTTGATCACCTAATGAAGATTTCTAAATTCAAGTTGTTAGTTTTTTCATAGCATTGACGTAACTATTGAAATTGTGGTTGCTGAACCATTTCGTGACGACAGCCCTAAAAATCAGCTGATTCAACTGTCAGTGCAATTTTTGTAAATATTGCATGTTGAATATGGCTGGTATAGTGGCTGGTAAACGTGCATGTGTGTCAAATTTTATCTTGTGTTTGTTTCTCATCATTCTGTCAAACAAATTTAGTTTCGACTCAAACTGATAGATCATGAGCAATAGTGACAAGCACAGCCATGTTTTTATACCACCCAAAAGCTTCTAACTTGGCGTGACAGCTAGGGTCTTACGATTTCCACCGTGGTTTCCAGTGAAGCTGGCATCAGGCGAGCGGGTGACGTTCCTGGACACGCCGGGTCACGCGGCATTCTCCGCCATGCGGTCGCGCGGGGCGCACGCTACCGACATTGTGGTGCTCGTGGTCGCGGCTGATGATGGAGTCATGGAGCAGACGGTCGAGTCTGTCAGGATGGCGAGGGAGGCTGATGGTTGGTATATACATGTTGTAGGTGAAGCGCCTCCTTCGCATATATTGTTAAATAGAAAGCGTTTTTTAGTCTAATATGATTTTACTTCTGTCAATGATTTTTCACGAAAATACACCTATTTGCTGCGTAAAATAACATATATCAGTTATATCGTAATATTATGAATTAATATATAATATGTGATGTTTGTGTACTGAGTTCGTGATGTTGATATACTTGGCTGTTAGTGTACACGTGATGTTAGCGATGCGGTCGTCTGGCTCACTCGTTACCGTCATAGTAATCCATACAGGAAACACAAAAATATCCTCTAAAAAATGATTGCCATTAAAAACAACATCTGAGTACCGACAGATTTTGCCAAAAATAAAAAATACCTGCAAATAGGCATTGGTGTTGTTTACAAATCAAACTAGATGGCGCCACAGGCAAAGTTAGCTCGCGCAAGCGTTTCTTTCACGAGTATAGTTACCGCGTCGTGAAGCGAAGTTTCTATTTTTATTAAAATACAAAAAATACAATAGATTTTGACAGATAATTTCCCTGGAAACCGAGGCGAAATTCTGTGATAAAACCTTGAAGTATGTACTAAACATAATCAATGGTACTACTAAAGCAAAGAGATAACTTGGATCTATTGCATGCGTACTTAGCGCACCTTTTTTCGTGGTTTATCCTACCAATTTAAATTGTTCTATGTCAGGCGGGATGGGTAGGCCAAAACCTGGTTGTTGCATGCTCCATGGAATTTCGGCGGGTTATAATGTGTCTCACAATTTGTAAGCAATTTGTAAGCAATTTGTGTGAAAAAACAATTGACTTGAGTCCAATAAATGGTACGGTGCCTTTTCGCAAGCCTAGCTAATCACTATAATTATGTTTGTTTCTTTCCTTCGCCACTGACGTAGCGTAGGTATACGTGTGAACAGTACAAATATAATATCGTTTTGACTGGTTTAAATAATCTCTCTTTGCTTTAGTACATACTCTAAGGATTAAACCAATAATTAAAAATAACACATCCACATTATTGACTCACATTTTTTTGAGCATTAATTTCATAATTTGTAATCTTCGTGTAATCTTCACACTTTTGCTATACATTATGACCATTTTTATTTTCAGTGCCAATTCTGGTGGCGATCAACAAAATCGACAAGCCAGGTGTGAACATTGTAGGTATGCCGCAATTTTTTAATCACTATTTACATTCATGCTGAGTTTCTAGATTCTCAGTTTTTAATATTAGATATAAAATTTTATTTCATACACGGACAAAACCACTAAACGTGAGACATTATTTTTACCAACAATATGAAATATCGTGCATGTATTAGGCCATAATAAGCAAGTGTGAAACTGTGACCCTAAAATACCACATTGATCGATCATCTCCATTTCTAACGTTGGCAGCAAGGCTTACCGCTACAATGCGTGCATCGGTCCAACATGTAATAGCGTAGTCTGCGATTTAATAATAAGGCCGGCCATTTGATGCAGTCATGAGATCACAAACCGCACCCACGAATAATCCTTTTTTGGTTCAGGAGAAAAGGCCTGCTATTTGCTCTTGGCACGAACGTGCAAACTGGCTGCAAAAGTCAATACAAACAATCCTTTCAATCCATCTCCATTTCACCATCGGACAACAAGCCGTACAGCTCAGGATGACGTGCGCAGTGCAGTGTCACGCGAAAATTTATTATTTTAAAGTTTAGTGATACTGCAACTGTTATGGGCGGCCGTGTCGCTTAACATCAGGTGAACGACTAGCTCGTCACGTCATTCATTCGCATTAAAAAAAAGCTACAGGTCATCCATTTATGGTTGATATTCCTTCGCACAAAGCGGTTTGACTCGACATTTATGACCCGAGCAGCGAAGGAATGGAACACTTTACCAGCGTCTTTGTTTCCCGATAAGTACAATCTGGAGCTCTTCAAGTCGCGAGTGAATAGGTATCTTCTAGGCAAGCATGTACCATGGTAGACCGCGTCGTCACTTTCCATCAGGTGAGATTGCAGTCAACTGCGGGCCGGGCTATAAATAAAAAGAAAACAATCTATGTATTTTGGTTCATTAAAAACTTTGCGCTCATTGGCCCAGCATGGCATAGTTTGCGATGTACTAATAAGGCCGGCCATCACAAACCGCTCCTACCATCACGAACACTCCTTTCTGGTTCAGGAGAAGACGATGCGTTCACTGGCCCAGCATGGCATAGTGTGCGAGGCTTTAGGCGGAGATGTCCAGGCGATCCCGGTGTCGGCCCTGAAGAGACAGAACCTGGACACGCTGGTGGAAGCCCTCGTCCTCCAGGCACAACTGCTGGAGCTGGCGGCAACCCCCGGGGGGTATGTTGAAGGGGTCGTTATTGAAGCACGCTTGGATCCTTATACAGGGTGAGTTTACATAGATAGATAAACTCGAGGTTAACTAAAATACGGCGAGCTTCAAGATAAGCGTTAAAAGAGTCCTCTTTAAGGGGTTTGCCGTGTGAGCCCGGTTTTGCGAATAGGACCACCCCATCTCTTGCCGTAAGAGCCGACTGAGGGAATATCCAGGGAATGGGCAGCAGCATTCCGGCACCGGCAATGCCCTCTGTTGTAGAAACTTTAATTGATCTTACCATAGAAATATATAAGCTAAGATTTTACATATGAAGCTTCTTTTGACTACCTACTGGTAAAACAACAATTCCACAGCAATTTCTATTTATCCCGAAGAAGGTTGTCAAAATAATACTCACATTTCCAAGCATGTTTGAGAAATGTACTATTATATGAAATTGTTAACAGTAAACAAGCTACAGTTTTGGTGCAAAGGGGCACTTTAAGGCGCGGCTGCGTCGTCGTCGCCGGCAATGGATGGGGAAAGGTAAACACCTTCTTCTGAACTTCTTTGTTTTTTCATCATATTATATGAGATGATTTTAGATGATTTTACTAGGTGGTAGGACTTTTTTGCAAAGTTCGTCTAGGTAGGTACCACCGCTTTGCCAGTTATTCTGCTGCTAAGCTGTAGTGTGCAAGCACTACTGTGTTCCGGTTTGAAGGGCATTGTAGTTATTGAAATTACTGGGCAAATGAGACTATGACTTGATTTCACAGTCTAGTAATCTGATTACTCATGATGTCTCAGGATGACGTGCGCAGTGCAGTGTCACGCGAAACTTTATTATTTTATAGTTCCAAGTGATATTGCAACTGTTATGGGCGGCCGTGTCGCTTAACATCAGGTGAACGACTAGCTCGTCACGTCATTCATTCTCATAAAAAAAAGTATTTGGAGTGATTGGTATACATTGCTAGGGCAGGCCACATCACTCGCGGAACTGACAACCGATGGGGAAGAGAGGTTTTCGAGTGGCGACGACGAAGCGGAAGACGCAGCGTAGGCCTCGCAGATCCAGGAGGCAAGCAGCCGCTCAAAGTGGTGCTCTGTGGGGGAGGCCTATGTTTAGCAGTGGGATTCTGCAGGCTGTTGATGACGATGGCGACTATTTTTTACCTAGAAAAGTGGCAACATTCGTAGCCATGTCACTACGTCTGATTGCCAAATAGAGTATGGTCCTTCTACTTTCTAGCCTATTCTGCTAATATTAGAAATCTGAAAGCTTGCATGTGCTAATGTTTGTTATCATTTAGCTCCGTAACGACTAAACCGATTTTTATGAAATTCGGAATGCAGATAGCTTATACGCTGGATTATCACATAGGTTTTTTTTTTATAACGGACAGACAAACAAGCTGACGGCCCGCCTGATGGTAAGCAGTTACCGTCGCCTATAGACACCTGCAACACCAGGGGCGCTGCCGATGCGTTGCCTACCTTTTAAGACTCTGTTTACCCGACGTTTGAAGTGCCCATGTTGTAGCTCAACGGAGACACCTCAGAGGGTAGCTCATTCCACATCTTGCAAGTATGTGGCAGAAATGATCTCGTGAAACGGACTGTGCGAGACTTCCATGGGTCCACGAAGTGTGGATGAGCTTTTTGACGGTGACGAGCTGTGCGGTTATAAAACCGCGATGCTGGGATTAGGTTGAACAGCTCTTCAGAGCATTCC
This sequence comes from Ennomos quercinarius, assembly GCA_910589525.2. NCBI lineage: Eukaryota > Metazoa > Arthropoda > Insecta > Lepidoptera > Geometridae > Ennomos > Ennomos quercinarius. The sequence goes on along the minus strand of OU342508.1, from coordinate 13,625,583 downwards.
CCATTGAAGATTTTGTAGAACACACAGAGGGAACCGATGTCTCGGCGTAAACTCAGTGGTTCTAAATCTTTGGTGAGCTCAGGATCATCGGTGAGTCTAACGGCTCGTCGCTGTAAGGAGTCAAGAGGCTGAAGCTGGTACTTTGGCGCACCGTTCCAGAGGTGAGAGCAGTACTCCATATGCGGCCTAACTTGTGCTTTATAAAGCATAAGCCGTTGGCCCGGCGTGAAGTACCGCTTGGCTTTGTTGAGTACACCTAGCTTCTTAGAAGCAAGACCAGCTTTACTCTCGAGGTGACTCCTAAACTGGACCTCGCTAGAAATGTCGACACCTAAGATCTCAAGTTTCACCGAGGTGGTAAGAGGAATGCCCTGAAACTGTGGAGCTATAGAAAATGGGGTTTTTTTGGCAGTAAATGCGCAGACTTGTGTCTTTGTGGGGTTAAACTCGACTAAGTTTAGTCGTCCGAGACTCGCTCCAAGGAGCTCTCGATTTCGACACAAGTTCTTTTCTGCTTTCCTCCACTTCGTGATGAGGGGCATTTATGCGGCCTGTGTATTGTGCATCACCTGTACTGTCATCAGCATAACAATGAATATTGCTGACTAGCAACAAATCATTGATATGCAAAAGAACAATGTCGGTGATACAACAGAGCCTTGTGGTACGCCAGCGTTAATTGTCATAGTCTCGGAGCTGGAACCATCAACGACGGCTTTGATGCTCCGACCAGACAAAAAATCGGCAATCCACTAACTTCGCGGAGGGATACTGCTCAAGAACTTTGTCCGATACTTCAGAGATGTGCTGAAAGAGGCGGGTGGTCTACTCATCGCCGCTGTGAGACCTGTAGAGACACGTGTAGATCCGAGTTTTACCTCCAAAGTCTACGCGTACCCACAGATTTGACAGGTCTCTCACTTCAAAACTGTTGAGACGACGACAGCAAATATCCTCACGAACATATAAGCATACCCCAGCGCGACGTACAAAGCTGGTTCAAGTTTGTATCCTGGGTAATGCAAGTAAGATCTATCGTCCGGGCTAGATATCTGCGTCTCTGTCAAAAAGATCAGGGCAGGCTTTGCTGTCTCAAGATGATAATGAACGGCATTTAGATTAGTATGCAGGCCCCGGATATTGCAGAGGTCAACGTGAAAAGTGGATTGCTGAACCACTGAATAAACGTTTCTCTTTTTCTTATGTGACATCATAAGGGTAAAATAGAGGGGTGGCAAAACACTACATTGCTTGCCCCAATCAACAAAAAAGGCAGCTATAGAACAAAGTGAAGAAAGCAGAACTGTGGTTGTCTGGCATGGGGCACGGAAGGGCTCCCGATCGCCCTGGTAATGACTGCCGGGATCCACTCCGGTCTCCTACTCCGGCACGACAACCATTACACAGGATTATACACGGATGGCGGGACAGCCTCCCAGGGCGGAGGTTAATAGCAATCCCTAGGTTCGGGTCCCCTACTGTCACGCGGGCGGCCAGCGGTTAGCCGTTTCACCGGATCTCCCTGGACCCCACGCCAAACCACCACGTCAACCCTCCTAATCATTATTTTTTAATTGCCATGGTCGCCAAGATACAAACAATGAACATTTCACCATTGGGATAGTGATCACATAGGCTAGTAGAGTAGCGTTGTGTGCGGGTAGTATAGAGCAGTACCGTGGCGCAGGTGCGCGCGCTGCAGACGGCGGAGGGCGCGGCGCTGCGCGAGGCGGCGCCCGCCGCGCCGGCCGCCGTGCTCGGCTGGCGGGACCTGCCCGCCGCCGGCGACCTGCTGCTGGAGGTGCCCTCGGAGGTATGACGACTCGTTCCTTCAGCCTTCGATCAGGTATACAACTAGATCCCGGGTCACATACAAAATCAAAGCTGTTTTCCGTCCGCGTAAACATATGTATACTTATACAGCTGCACTCGTTTACGAACGACTGAGACAAAAGTTTAAACTTCAACCTAATCACAACCGCAGCACCTGGTAATAAGGTAACAAATCCTTAAACTATTACTATCATTCACCTTCAAATTCAAACACGAGCAACGCAATAAATTACACCTGTCACTTTAAAATGAAACGACGTAGGAACGTTTATTGTGAAATCAACCTTAAGCAGTTACAAATAAAGTACTTTTTTCAGTTATTGCCTTACGTTTAACAAATTTTGGCCAAACATACGCATTGGTGCGTGTTGGGCCTTGTTCAAACATTCTTAGCGGTGGTTTGAAATCGGTAATTTTGTTAAAATTTCATATAATTCGTTAATAACTAGCCTAGTAGCTTTAAATATAACTTATTCCACATGCATTTACCAAAAGTAAGACACTCCGGCCAATATATTGTTTTTACGGGCACTATTCTTGCAACTTTTAATTTTTTTTTTTTTTTTATGTAGAATGAGCCTGCGTTTGACTACATCTCACCCGATGGTAAGCGACGATGCAGCCCATGGTGTAGCACGCAGGTTCATGAGGTACCTATTCACTCTTGTCTTAAAAAGTCCCAGGTTATATTTGTATACGTATATAAATAATAATAATAATAATAATATTTATTTCTCTCATACACAAGCAGTCAACAATAATGCTATTTGATAATATTTTAGGTACAATAAATTAACATTGTTACCTGCTTTGTGAGAGACTGGTGCCTGATGTAGGTTTTAAAACCTGTATTACAAGTCACCAGGACCCCACTCCGCGGAGACACACTTGTTAACATAAGTCTTAAAAACAGAGGGTAGAACATAGTTGGACTGAGATTTAAGTGCAAATTGTAATGACTGACGGTAGGTGCTTAAACAATGGTTTGAAGCTAAGAATATATTATACTATGTCGTGGGGGTTATTTATCTTGAGTTACTTGTAAATCTCAGTCACAGGAGAACAGTACAGGTTAAGGGAACCATTCCAGTTGAGGCGAAGTTGTATATGAGTAGAAAACAAGGAAATAAACAAAAGAAATTTAAACTTAGGTACTAAAGGATAAGCATAATTCATGTAACACATTAGGTATAGGAGTGCAGGTATTCACCGTTCGCCGGCGTACTTCAGAGGTAGATTCCCATTGTCTAGATGAGAGTGTGCTAACTGTATATGGTGTGATGATTTGTGTGTGAATGAGCTGAGTGCTACAGTGTGTGTGTGTGTGTGTGTGTGTGTGTGTGTGTGTGTGTTTTGTAGGTCCTAAACATGTTCAAGTTTACGATGCTGCACCGTGCACGATCATAAAGAAAGAAAGGATCCCATAATCTTACCCACTCGAATTTAAAATCATTACTTATTTTTAGCAGGTAATAGCTTGCTACAGTTTACCGCTTTGAAGTTTAATACACTTAACAAATAATTCTTAAATTACGTATTCTTATTAATCGTGTTTTGACTTGCATAATAGATAAGAAGAGCCTATTGGGATCCAAATATTTTGAAATTGACACATTAAGTTATTTAATACGAGACTGACTATGTCGATGTACGTAAAATACATGTAAAAGTTTACTTAACCACAATTAAAAGAAATATTATAACCTTGACTTTTAAAGTTATGTTCATAGTTTTGTTCAAATACATATTACCTATTTATTTATACTAGAATCCAAGGGGACCGAGACGGTTAGGAATTAGAAGTAGGTATATACAGGAAAGACGTAGCGTAAGCCGGCCCACCACCAAGTGGACGGACAATCTGGTGATAAATACGTATATAAATACGCAATGTGATGTGAATAACGTGTTTACGTTGACTGGGTTTCAACCGAACTAATTCGAAATAAGAGCTCACGCCGCAAGTGAGCTGTTATTTGTCGTGACGGCCTTTTTGCGCCGATCTGATTTCTCGGGTAAACCGGTATACCTGATCGAAGCCTTCAACACTATAATGATGATGATGAATTTACTTAATAAAATATATAAATGGCTGTCAATCTGTGTGCTAGAAGTCAGCATAAAATAAATAAAAGTTTTTGAGGTAAGTACTCACTAATTATACTAGTTTCGGAATGAATTCCTCAGCAATAGTGTCCAGGAATTCCCAACGTTTCAAAATGTTTGTTTTATTAAAAGTTACTTAAAAACTAAAAGACACGTATTTTTTTATTTTGATTTTAATGTAATATTAAAATTTCTAGAGTCTTTGCCTATGCTGAATTTAAATGAAGATTTTAGCTAGAAACCAGAAGGGAACAAAATTTAACGCCTTTCCAATTTTTTTATATAACTTTTTTTGTACAATCTCTTCATAATTTAGTTATTTTAAATAATCATTTGAAAAAAAAAAACTGAATATAAAAATGTGATATTTTTATATGAGCTCTTCGGAGGATGATCTCGAAATATTATTGTTTTCGAATTTCGTTATCTTACAAAAAACTAAACATAGTCAAAAAATAAAATAATATGTTGGCTGCCTCGCTTTCGCGCACCACACTTCTTTTTCTGTGACGTGACAAGTTTGATAAGCGTCCAAAGTGGCTTTCTATGGAAGAAGCCTGCCTTGCCGGCTGATAATGTGATATGATTTATTACGGTTTCCAGAAACGCGCAAACGAAGTGATGAAGTGGCGCCACAGCCAGCGCATGAAAGAGAAGCAAGCATCGGACCTCGCGCACATCACGGCGCGCTCGGCCGAGCACCGCGCGCACTACCGCGCACAGCTCGCGCGCAAGCGGGCGCTCGGACGGTACAAGATGCGCCCGGATGGGCCCAGGGAGAAGATGGTGCAGGAGGACTCGCATCCATCGCTCAACGTTGTTGTCAAAGGTACAGTCTATCCACAGGTGATCCATCGATGATTGGATGATATCCCGATACAAGAGGAAAGATGGTCCAACAATGATTGGTTAATATCCCGATATAAGAGAAAATATGGTCCAACAATGATTAGATAATATCCCGATACAAGAGGAAAGGTGGTTCAATAATGATTGGTTAATATCCCGATACCACAGGAAAGATGGTCCAACAATGATTAGATAATATCCCGATACAAGAGGAAAGGTGGTTCAATAATGATTGGTTAATATCCCGATACAACAGGAAAGATGGTCCAACAATGATTGGTTAATATCCCGATATAAGAGAAAATATGGTCCAACAATGATTAGATAATATCCCGATACAAGAGGAAAGGTGGTTCAATAATGATTGGTTAATATCCCGATACAACAGGAAAGATGGTCCAACAATGATTGGTTAATATCCCGATATAAGAGAAAATATGGTCCAACAATGATAAGATAATATCCCGATACAAGAGGAAAGGTGGTTCAATAATGATTGGTTAATATCCCGATACAAGAGGAAAGGTGGTTCAATAATGATTGGTTAATATCCCGATACAACAGGAAAGATGGTCCAACAATGATTGGTTAATATCCCGATATAAGAGAAAATATGGTCCAACAATGATTAGATAATATCCGGATACAACAGGAAAGGTGGTTCAATAATGATTGGTTAATATCCCGATACAAGAGAAAATATGGTCCAACAATGATTGAATGATATCCCGATAAAAGAGGAAAGATGGTCCAACAATGATTGGATGATATCCCGATACAAGAGGAAAGATGGTCCTACATGACTCGCAACGTTGTTGTCAAAGGTAGTGCCAAGCGTGGTGATTATTGTTAATTCCCTATGATAAGTGTTTAAAGTGGCGTTTTATGGGGGAGGCCTGTGTTCAGCAGTGGGCGTCTTCCGGCGGATGCGTGTGTGGTATTTACAGTATTTTATTATCTTTCAATGTGTGCCCTAGCTGGTAGGACTTATCTGCAATGTTCGTCTAGGTAGGTATGGTACCGCTTTGCCAGTTATTCTCCCGGCAAGCAGTATAAGGGTGGATTTGACCAAACATAGATTTATGCGCGAGTAACTATACGAGAATAACTCTATTCTACGATCTTAAACTGGAATAATTCAATAGTCGTTTTACCATGCAATACAAAGTATAGCTATGCTTATACGCGAATAGCGGAATGAACGATGAACGAAACTATTACCCAGCTAACAATTACTGTTCTACAACGCCAAAGTATCCAAGCTTATGTCATATCAACTCAACTTTGTCGTATTATAGTGCAGGTAAGTAAAAGTTGGAATTATATGGCGCGCTGCCGCCATTAAAATATTCTCGGAATAGTTTATTATTCCACCAAAAACGGTAGTATAAGTTGTTATTCTCGAATAGGCTTGAGTGTAGATGGTAAAATGTGAAATTGGTTTACTCTCGGATAGCTGGCGATTTGTTCTAAGTATAACCCTTACTCTCGTTTGGTCGAATCCACCCTAAGTGTGTAAACACTATACTGTGTTCCCGTTTAAAGGGCACTAGTTGCGTAGCTAGTGAAATTTGGGAAAATGATACTTTACTCACAGTCTGTCGTACTGATGTCTCAGAGTTCCGAGTGACACTGCAACTGTTACGGGCGGCCGTATCGCTTAACGTCAGGCCCACGACTAGCTCGTCACGTAGTTAATTAACATAAAGAAATATCCTTATGTCCAGGAGATGTAGACGGGTCCGTGGAGGCGATCCTGGATATCCTGGAGACGTACGATGAGCACGCGCGCGTGAGGCTGGATCTGGTACATTACGGGGTGGGACCCGTCACTCCTAACGACTTGGAGGTTAGTCTACACATTGGATTTTATTTACTCTACAATATCATCATCATCAGCCTCTTTAGGCTAATGATGATCAGCAGTGGACGTCTTTACGTCCACTGCTGAACATAGGCCTTCCCCAAAGAGCGTCACTTTGACCGGCTGCTTGCCTCCCGCATCCATCGGCTCGTGGTTCTGACCCGTTGGTCCACCTAGAGGTAGTGTGTAGTAGTACTCTACAATATAGCCATTAACTATAGGCCAGGTAGTCCCGGCGGTATGGGAATAGGACCACCCCATCTCTTACCGTGGGTGCCGTAAAAGCCCGCTAAGGAAATATCCAGGGAATGGGCAGCAACACTCTTTAAATTGGTACATTATACATTAAAATCAATGAACGTCTTCCGGCTTTAGATAGATAGATAGATAGATAAACTCTTTATTGTACACCAACTAAACGAAAATATACAACGAAACTTAATAGACTTATAATTGCTAGTGCAATGGGTGGTCTTATCGCTTAAAGCGATCTCTTCCAGACAACCTTGGGATGGAGAGAAAATGAAAAAATTAAATTGGGACTACGGTGTACAGCTAAACTTAGTAGTGATATTACACTCATAATTGGCTTTAGTGTCCTGCTATTAAAAATTAATAAGTAATTATATTATTTTCATAAATTAAGTTAAAAATGAATACAATAATTGAAAAAAATAAGTAAATTCGGTCAATAAATCGAGGAGTAATAAGCTTTTAAAGTTTCTGAAGCCATCGTCGCCTATCTCTTACTCGCAAAACAGGAAATTCCCCACAGTTACTATGAAAACGCACGTTGTGACGTCTCATGCTAGAAAGACTGTATAAAGTTACCACAGCTTAGTAATGAGGTACTATGAAGGAGCAAAAGTGACGTCACTGCATGTTTGAGCTGTCTCTTTCTATACCTGTACTTTAAAATGCTTGTAACTTTGTCATTTTTTGAGATATTTGATTTTTGTTTTCACGACTGTTTATTTTTTGAGGAATATTACGAATTTATGTTATAAAAAATTGCATTAAAATAAGTCGGTCATAAACCCAATTATAATTGTCCAGATAGCGGAAGCGTTTGACGCAGTGATATATGCATTCAACGTGGATTGCCCGCCGCCTCTAGCCGTCGAGGCGAGGAAGAAAGAAATACCCGTGAAGCAACACAACGTCATCTATCGACTAGTGGACGATGTTAAGGATGAACTCAGCGCTAGGATACCTAAGAGGCAGGAGGAAGAAGTTATTGGTAACTTATTCAATCAACTTCTAAAGGCGAAGGTTTTGTATTTGGTTATATTTGGACAGCCTCTGTGGTGTGGATGAGCAGGTCGGCTTATAATCCGGAGGCGGCGGGTTCGACTCCCGTGACAGGACAAGTATTTGTGCACATGGAATAAAGCTCATATACTTATTCTGTGTCTGGGTGTTGTAGGAGCATGGTGCTTGTAGTTCCTGGGTCTTTGGATACAGGGAATCCTAGTTAGAGTCCAGGATCTGTGTGTGTGATCGTTGGACGTTATTTATTTTTAAATGTTTGTTATCTCAGAAACAGCGGAACCCTCGAGGACAGAGGCTGGCTGACTTCATGGAGAAGGAGGAACTTTTTATGATGAACTCCTTCTACGAGAAGCGGCCATCCAGGAAGTGGACGTGGATAAGTCCCGACGGTTCCACTAAAAATGAGATAGACTTCATCATGACGACCAAGAAGCACATATTCGATGATGTCTCTGTGATCAGCAAGGTGAAGACCGGTAGCGATCACCGTATTGTTAGAGGCACATTGAATATCAATGTGAAGCTCGAAAGGTCACGTCTGGTGAAGTCTACGCTCCGTCCAAATCCAAAACCCCGAAGGTTTTCAGCTGGAACTCCAAAATCGCTTCCAGTGCCTAGCCGACTGTAACACAGTGGACGAGCTAAACGACGGGTTGGTGGAAACTGTCCAAGCTGTTGGATCGAAATTTTTAAGACCCAACGCCGAAAGAGGACTCAAAAGCTCTCAGAAAAAACTGTTGAGCTAATGGCCGACCGGAACGAAATGAAGCTGCAGTCTTCAGTTGATATGTCAGCCTACGGTGAACTCAATAGACGAACCTGGAGTTCCTTGCGACACGACTTGCGTGCTCTTAGTACTTCACGTATTGAGGCCGCAATTGAGCGGAACCAAGGCTCTAAAGTTCCGCAAAGGATTCGTCTATTGGGCAACACCAAATGACAAAACTGAAGACCGAAAATGGTAGCATCATTTCATCCAAGCCTGAGACTCTGAGAGAGATCGAGAACTTCTATGGACAGTTATACACCTCGACACGTAAGCCCGCTACTAACATAGCTCAGGACATCAGAGCCAAGTTAGTCCGACACTATACCGAAGATATCCCGGACGTCAGCCTGTACGAGATTAGAATGGCCCTCAAACAGCTTAAAAACAACAAGGCACCAGGTGAAGATGGAATTACGACCGAACTTCTGAGAGCGGGTGGTAGGCCGGTACTTTTAGTCCTCCAGAAGTTATTTAATTATGTCATCCTTGAAGGTACAACGCCAGAGGCATGGCACAAGAGCGTGGTGGTGCTCTTCTTCAAAAAAGGCGATAACATCTTATTGAAGAACTATAGGCCCATCTCGCTCTTGAGTCATGTGTATAAGCTGTTTTCGAGAGTCATTACGAATCGTCTCGCACGCAGGTTTGATGAATTCCAGCCTCCCGAACAAGCCGGTTTCCGAAAAGGCTTTAGCACCATAGACCACATCCATACGCTGCGCCAGATTATACAGAAGACCGAAGAGTATAATCGGCCGTTATGCCTAGCGTTTGTGGACTATGAGAAAGCCTTCGATTCAATCGAGACTTGGGCGGTGCTGCAGTCCTTGCAGCGATGCCAAATTGACTATAGGTATATCGAAGTTTTGAAGTGTTTGTACAGTAAGGCCACTATGTCAGTCCGACTACAGGACCAGAGTACGGAACAAATTCCATTGCAAAGAGGCGTGAGACAGGGAGACGTTATTTCTCCGAAACTGTTCACAAACGCATTGGAGGATGTTTTCAAGCTCTTGGAGTGGAAAAGATCTGGCATCAACATAAATGGCGAGTACATCACTAACCTTCGTTTTGCCGAAGATATAGTCATAATGGCGGAATTGCTCGAGGACTTTAGCACCATGCTCAACGACCTCAGTAGAGTCTCCCAGCAGGTTGGTCTTAAGATGAATATGGACAAGACAAAGATCATGTCTAATGCTCATGTTCCACCTATGCCGGTAATTGTTGGGAACGATACTCTCGAAGTTGTTGACAAGTATGTCTACCTAGGACAGATTGTCCAATTAGGTAGGTCCAACTTCGACAAAGAGGTGGCGTGAAGAATCCAACTCGGCTGGGCAGCGTTCGGGAAGCTTCGTCCTATCTTTTCGTCCAAAATACCGCAGAGCCTGAAAACGAAAGTTTTGAAGTGGCAATGGGCATGCCACATCGCTCGTAGAACTGACAACCGATGGGGCAGAAAGGTTCTCGAGTGGTGACCACGAACCGGAAGACGCAGCGTAGGCCGGCCCCCCACTCGGTGGACCGACGACCTGGTGAAAGCCGCGGGGAGCCGATGGATGCAGGAGGGGAGCAGCCGCTCAAGGTGGCGTGCTCTGGGGGAGGCCTATGTTCAGCAGTGGACGTTTTCAGGCTATTAATGATGATGCATGTATTTACAAACAAAAAGTATCTAAGTATTGTGTCAGTTATCTGGTTCCTACAGTACAAGCTATGCTTAGTTAGGGGTTAGATGGCGCGGTGTGACGTGTCCGCACATATTTATGCACGCCGCCCGCGCAGGCGAGGCGAGCGTGCTGCAGCAGTTCGTGGTGTCGGAGGGCAAGCGGAAGCTGCGCGTGGCCGGCGCGCGCTGCGTGCGCGGCGTGCTGGCGCGGGGCGCCCACTGCCGGCTCGTGCGGGGCAACGATGTCGTTTACGAAGGTTCAACTCTTGTATTATGTCTTCATTGTTCTTGTGGGTTCGATTCCCACCCGGGACAAACGTTTGTGTGATGAACATCGATGTTTGATCTGTGTCTGGGTGTTATATTGTATTCTATGTATGTATTTACAAACAAAAAATATCCCAATATTCTGTTAGTTATCTGGTTCCCATAGTACAAGCTATGCTTAGTTTGGGGCTAGATGGCGCTGTGTGAAATGTCCATATTTATTTATTTATTTATTATTTATTGCATGTGGTCCTAACTGCGGAATCATCTTCATCATCATCATCATCAGCAGCCTGATATCGTCCACTGCTGAACATAGGCCTCCCCCAGAGCGCGCCACCTTGAGCGGCTGCTCGCCTCCTGCATCCATCGGCTTCCCGCGGCTTTTACCAGATCGTCGGTCCACCGAGTGGGGGGCCGGCCTACGCTGCGTCTTCTGGTTCGTGGTCGCCACTCGAGAACCTTTCTTCCCCATCGGTTGTCAGTTCTACGAGCGAACTGCGGAATACTTTATGTATTCTGTGCCCTCACCTAAAACCATTTTCAAATCTACCGTCTTTCCTCAGGTAAACTAGCGTCAATGAAGCACCTAAAAGAGGAAGTGAACACGATAAAGCGCGACATGGAATGTGGGCTCCGACTGGAGGATTCCAACGTGGAGGTGCAGCCGGGTGACACCCTAGTATGCTACAAGATGGTCGACGCCAGCGACCGCACCGCTTGGGACCCCGGATTTTAGATTATGGAAATAAATTATTATGTAGAATATTTTGGTGTGTTTTTAGTTTCTACTTCCCGTATAACAGAACTACGCTCGTAGTGTAGTTTGTATGACTTCGCCCAGTCGTGAATATCTGGTCAAGACACAGACCTGTGTTTTTTTTTAAATGTAAATGAATGACATGACGAGCCTGATGTTAAACGACACGGCTGCCCCTGCCCTACACACGTCCTCCCCATAGTCTCATTTGCCCAGTAATTTCACTAGCTACAATGCCCTTCAAAACCGAACACAGTACTGCTTGCACACTACTGCTTGGCGACAGAATAACTGGATCACGCGGCGTTATCGTTGGTAAGTCGCTCGAGGATCGCTACCGCCCAATGGGGTCAGCTTTAGTCTCCGTAACTACTGAACCAATTTTGATGAAATTTTGAATGCAGATAGCTTATACGCTGGACTAACACAGGATACTTTTTACCCGCGAGTAAAACCGCGGAGCGCAACTAGTGATATTATAACCGGAATAATAGTACGACGCTGCTGTGCGGACGGTATATTCCCAGTTGCCCCCACATGGATCGCCCCCGGGTGGCAATCGGGAATTAAGGACGGGGTGAAAAGTCTAAACTGTTTTTATTTGATTGGTCTGGTCGTTTAATCTCAGTAGATCCGGGGGTCAGATCCGCAATAGGTCGTGATTTTTTTTCTTATTAGACCTATTTTCAAACTAGGTTGTAGGCTCGATTCCTGCCTTGCCGGCTGCCCGCCTATCATGTGTCATCATCATCAGCCTGAAGACGTACTCTACCTACCCACCTATTGCCACTAACATGTGTACCACGAAAAAAAAAATCTCGAGACTTGCTCGTCAGCGAGCATGGCAAGACTATAGTAGCGGCCAAAAATTCTAGGTCTGTGGTAGCGCCTAAGTGTCTCACTCTAACAGCGACGACAAGTTTTCTAGCGGTGCGCGCGGCATACCGCTACCCACAGCGGTACGAATAACGCCTCGGTTTGAAAAGGGCTTTATGATACAGCCATACGAACATAGGGCCACGTTTTGAACTAAACGAAGTCGCTCTAACGGGGCGGGGCCGGTTCTTCTTGTTTGTCTAATTGGTTAGTATTTAATCGAGTGTTTGATAGAAAATAAAAGGCATTAAATTTATAAAGAGAATCCTCTATTTAACTTGATAGGCTTAAAATCGTGTCTCACTAGTTTTAACAAAGAACTCCAATAAATTAATACTAAACATTACTTTGCGTAAATTATTCGGTGTCTTATAAAAAGTTTAACATATTACTTGTATGGAACTAACTTAACTGGCAATACTAGATATAATTCCTGACGGAATCCACTGAAGTGTCGATAAGGTGTATTGAAAATAACGATATATAGTAAATATTTTTTTTAAGATAAATTCTATGTTATAACATCGCATTGGGAAACTGTAATGGTGTTATGATTTAGTTAATAAATAAATAATTAGTTTTTATTCTTCAATGAAGTTATTATTGATGATGAGAGCTTTTACAAATTATTTCAGTAATGGACGAGTTAGGGTGGGTGTTTTGATACGCAGTTAAGGTAACCAATGGTCAAATTTATATTACATTTTTTAACCATTGGTTACCTTAACTACCGATCAAAAAACCCAGCCTAAGTCAGGTTTAGATTATTCGATTATTCTAACGTCCGCGTCGCGTATTTTATTGTACCATCGCCGTCTCTATATGCGGGGAATGTTTTAAATATATGAAAAGGAAAGCATAGTTTTAATTTTGAGCTCTATTCAAAAGGCATTAAAGGCAAAAGTAAAACACTCGGAACTACAACCAAGTTTAAACATAATCTCATTTTGTTTAGTAAGTATGACTGCAAAATACCGTGCCTATCTGAATAATATGCTTTTATATCTATCTACAGGGGGTCTAGCAAAGACGCCTTTCCATTAGCGCCTCAGGCTACTCCAAAATGTGTGGGAATAAATAAATAATAAATAAATAAATACGTGTGGACATTTCACACAGCGCCATCTAGCCCCAAACTAAGCATTATAGCTTGTACTATGGAAACCAGATAACTGATACAATACTTATATACTTTTGTTTTGTAAATACATACATAGAATACAATATGACACCCAGACACAGAACAAACACCTATGTTCATCACACAAATCTTTGTCCCGGGTGGGAATCGAACCCACAGCCTACAGTTCAGAAGGCAGAGCTACTACCGACTGAGCTATCAGGCCAGTCCAGGCCAGGAATGACATTAGCTATGACATTACCTGCGGAAAAGTTTTTTTCCTTGTATTTTGGCTCCACACATAGTGTATTTAGCCAGTGTCGGGTATTGTAATTTTCATCGTGTTATGGAATATTTCACGTAATGTCAAGTCTTAGTCCAGTCTAAGTCAGGTAGTCATAGTCCAGTCCAAATAGAATATAACCGCTTAGTCCAGTCTAAGTCATGCCCCAGTAAAGTGGTGGCAACTTTACTAGAAGCTTCTATGGAATTTTTGAAGCAACACGAAAAACCACGTTACACCACATTATATCACTTGCCCACATGCTCGGAATTCAGCACTTAATGCGTAAAACGCCACCAATTTGCAACATTAACACTAGAAAAAGCACAATTTCCATTACCAATTATTCCCATACATTTCTAGTTATCGTTCGGCGTTAACGCTAATGCATGGAAAGGTACCTTTGCTAGACCCCCAGGTCTACAGAATCAGAACATCTGCAGTTCTTTAATATTTCATGTTTTCGCATTGATGTTAGTATAGACACGGTGTTGGGTACCTACATAACTACGCGAGTATATTTTTCTGTATTATCCTAAACCAAAATTGGATGAACGACAAAGATTAGCAAATACCTGTCATCAAATTACAAAAAAGTTGAGAACACTCGTCGAAAAATACCCCAAGCAATTATATAAAGTGTGAATTATTTGGTCGTCTGGCAATATTTATTTACATGCAGTAAGTATTCCCAGTTATGCCTCGCGGGTCAATCGAAGGCAAAGTATTACACGTTAGGGCACAACCTAATTTTAATTATTAAATTAATTTACAGGCCTTTAGGAAAATTCGATACATTGTATTGGAGCTGCCAATATTACTATATTACAATAGCTGGCCAGAAATATAGCACACTTCGTGGAGCTAACATTACCCAATGATATATTCTGCAAGATAACGTCTATATACAACAGTGAAAAACCAAGAACATGATCGGCTGCTTGAGCAATATTCCTTGCCGGCTACTGTATGAAGAGTGAGGTTCCTTTACAGTTAGTTCATGTACATACTTGGAAAGTATACTTATACATATTTACAAAATGGTCAGTGTGGCCGCTTTACAGAAGTATATTTTACGAGTGGCTAACCCTGGTTTCTCGTACGTTTGTTAAATTTAAACTCATGTCATCGTAAAAATACGGAACGCTGATTGGTTGCCCGTTAATCATCGGTTGTCTTCAACCAATGAGCGTTCAGTGTTTTTAAGTTGACATGAGTTTAAATTTAACAAACGTACCTATACCGTACCTATACCGTGCCGTGTACCGGGCCGTGTACCTATGTATATAGGTACGGAATGAAAACATAACGTTAGTACCTAGATACTTATTTATTCAGCTGATAGGACATTACAGTAGTTTTATAATTATCACCTATTTTACCATTTCATTTCATTTTACTACTGATTTTTCTGTAACACCTTAATATTACATCTTAAATTGAATTCTTACGTTTCAGATTTACGTCTCATATTAGAATGATATAAATACAATGATTGCAGACACAAGATGAACATTTTAAAGAGTAAGTAACATTCATAAGGCCACAAAAACTGAAATAATTTACACGTTACAATTTTACATTAATATGTAAAAACTTGTTCGAAACATTTACATTTTGTCACAAAATACTTGGAAAAGGTTACAGATAACGTGGAGTTTTTCATGATATTCCGAAAAAAATCGGTAGAAACGCGTTTTCATAACTTAGCATCGAAATAAACGTTATACGCTATACACATAAATAATAATGACTACAAAATATTTATTATTAACAAATAATTTAGGCGACTAAATAGGAAATACAGTGGCTTTCACGTTATTATTATTTATATTAAATACGCACTGTATTGCATTGTAACAAATTTTTTATAACAGTTATTTATCTCACGTGCTATTTGCACAGCACAAAATAGCGTTGTTGAAAAAAGGCTCACATATTTAGAGACATTCTAAATCGATTATTTTACACTAGGAAAAAACGTAGAACCGTGTAATATTGATTTATTATACAATAAAAATTCATTAAGCGCTAAACTAACTGCTAAATAACAACTTATACGAAGTCTCACGTTAAATGATCTCTACTCTAAACTCAGGTCTCAGACGCTGTCATCTCAACAATAAAATCATGTTAAGGTGGAACGTTTCACTAGCGCGGCAAAATCAAATTTTCTTGCGTTTTTGCCAATAATAGCTTAATTACTCAACGTGATTACATGAAAACTAATTTTGCGAAAATAAATAGAATGTATCAATAAATTACAATTAAAAGTATCACCTACATATCATTGGTTTAGCGACAAATGGCAATAGACTGAAAAACTAAGACGAAATTTGTTTATTGCTATTTGTCGCTGAACCAATGATATTTAGGTGATACTTTTAATCGTAATTTGTTGATACATTCTATTTATTTACGTTAAATCAGTTTTCATGTAATCACGTTTTGTAATTATGCTATGACTGGCAAAAAAACGCAAGAAAATTGAATTTGCCGCGCTGAGTGACATGTTCCACCCTAAATAAAATTATTAAATAAATACTTTAAATGACGCAATTTCGCGCGATAAAGCGATTAAATCGCTTCTTCCTACGAACTATATTTACAATGTGAGCGAGAGGAAAGGATGTCTTACAATACCTAATCAATGTACAATTGTCTATAATTAACGAATCTCGTACCTATTGCTAACCAAAGTATCGTATATCGTATTACAACACTAGAAATGCTTATCGAAACATCGCCGATCGCTGGAGCTTTACTGTGAAGATATTGCATTTAGGAACAACAGAATAAGTGTTATGGTTCAGATAGTTCAAAAGTTTTTTTAATGTAAATGAATGACGTGACGAGCTAGTCGTTTGCCTGATGTTAAGCGTCACGGCTGCTCATAACAGATTGCAGTATCACTCGGAACTTTAAATTAATATAGTTTTGACTGCCACTGCACTCACGCACGCACGTCATCCTCCGAACAAGATCCGTATCCCATATTAATCTATCTATTTGTTATAAAAATCTCAGCTCTGAGAGCGACGTTGTTATTCCTAAAATAATAAAATTAATGCATCTTGTTTTGATACTAACACATTTTGGTTCTCAAACATTTTTAAAAGATTTATTTCTAAAAATACCTACATTTGATATTACCTACCTAATGTGGGGGCCAGTATTGCTAGTGGCCCCGGCATTCCTTTGGGGTCCTTTGGGCCGTGTTAAAATTACACAAGCTTTCGACTCAACGGCAAAAACTAACAACAAGCTTTGGAAAAGATACAAAATACCAATTCAGCTAACGTTTACGTCTTAGGATCGCTCTCAGAAGTTTGGTAGGTATATAAGTGTTATAGATACGAGCCAACGACTCTGTATTTATATAAAATCAAGAATTGTAAGGGAAAAAAAACAATTTTTTCATCCAACCCCGCGAAGAAAACTAGGTACTTCAGCTTTAGTTCTTATCGTCGTTTTGTCTTTTTTTTATTTGATTCCGGAATGCTAAAGAAATTTGTTTCGTCTTTCTGCGAGATTAAGTCGATCTATGGACTTTTGAATGTATATACAAACATAATACATAATCATATTACTGTAGGAAATAACAATACATTTGATTTAGCACACTTTCATCTATTGATATCTTATCTTAGCTCCACAAATGTTTTACCGACTTTAAAACAAGAAGATTCTGTGTTCACCGGTAACGCATATAATTTCCGACTAGCTAGTGTTCAATTTAGTTATTCAACGCCAAAAGGCGTGAAGTTTTATGTTTATACATTACTATAAATAACATACTACATAAATACATAATCTCTTATTTATCGTGCATTGCTGCATCTGTATAAAGTCGGCGGAAATCGGCAATAAGCACGGTACTTAGTAGAAATTAACTATAAGTAGGTAAGTATTTATATAGGTACTGTGCTATATTTTAGTGATATGAAAAGAAAACATGTTTAATCTTACGATCTTAGGAGCATTTTATTTTCGGAAAAGTGTGACAAAATAGACTGTCTGCGTCAAGGGGGGGCGCCCCCTTCGCCCACCGCCTGTATCCGCGTTTAGGTTGACTTGGAAGTAATGCGGGTGGACCGAGGAATGGTATGAAATTTAATTTTTTTGGCAAATTCAACATATCTCTTCGGTCGAGAAAACGTTTGACCAATGAACGATCGCGCGGATCACGTTATAAACCTTTTGTTGCGCTTTCAGCACAGATATGTCAGTTTTTCTAGCCCTGCTGGAGTCTGTAGTTCTACTAATCAGATGCATTATCACTGCGTATTCATACTCGCTATAGTTTTTAAGACAGGGCCTTAATTCTGTATGACCACTTTACGATTCCTTACTTCGAGACCACGCGAATTCCTTGTCTTACGTAAGAAATCTGCAAAAATTTATTCTCTAAAATGAAATGAAAACGAAACCGCGCGAAATGAATTTGGAATTGGCGCGATTTGAACTGTCAAAAACCACAATATTTCACTGAGACGCGTTCCGAAACATCAACACGTCAAAAGTTACCACCACTTATGTAAAGTGAAGATATTTCTAATGCTGTGACACGATTTGAACAAGACACGATAACGACGTGGTTTCGTATCGTGTGGAATCTGTGTTTTCATATATAATTATGGCCCAGGTCCGTCTTAAATAAAAGTCTTAACACAAACCGACCAAATCTCATAAATATATACTTACACATAATATTTTAACAGTCTTTTAAAATGACTCGTTTCATATTGAATCGAATAAAATTATAATTTCAGATAGAATTTAGAAACACGATTTACAGTATGGACATTTCACAACAATTCAAAAGCAGCGCAGTTCTACGTACGCATTATGCCAATATTGGTTGACCATGTTAGCCATGCATCATGCATCATAATAGTTGGAATAATAAGTCTTTAAATGTTTTGGATCTGATGAAGAAATGGCATTCGTTTTTCTTTTCTACCCTCATAAAAATAAAATAAAATAAAAAAAATATCTGATGCGATTCAACTCCAAAATATTATGTCCATACCATTTTAATAATAATTGAAGTAAGATTTACCGCTTTGAAATTAGGCAGATTATGATTTTAGAGAATAAGAGAATAAGGAAATTTATTTTCCAGAAACATTACAATTAATCATAAGGTATACATTTTGAATAAAAGGTTAAATAATGCTATATTGTAGGCATGACAGCGGGCCCCAAACTAGGCTAAGCCTGTATCTTGGGTACCCCACAACACTAGTTAACAATAAAACAAATTTCGCTGAGTAACGAGATTTTAATTGTATGTTTTTAACAATTTGTATGAAAAATTCTACTGCGCAGCTATTCTCACCGAATTTCAGAGCGGTAAAATTTCATTGTAATCACAGTAAATCGCGTCTCTTGTCGTGCCGTATTTCAAACCCAATCGGAGTGGTTCCAATTCGAAATCTACACTCTGTCTCCTTCGTTAACATTCAGCGTGAAAGAGATAGAGTGAGATAAATGAAGGTCCCTTTCCGATGGCGTATCGGACTGCTGAGTATTATCCTAATAACCCTTACTGTTCACAACATTAATAGTGTACTTACAGATGTTTTAAATAGATATATTTACAAATGTCTAGAAACAATATACCAGGGGTATCGCATAACTGTTCTGGACATAGACTTCGCTTGCCGTCCTGTACGCGCCAATTCACAACCCCGTGAGTGCGAGCAATACAGCACACGATCACCAGACTTGCGCGATAAAGCCCCAGTTTGCAATGTAAAGCTCCAGCCACACACATCACTCGCCTAACATTGGAATAACTTACACAAGTTGTTTAGCCAACTTGCAACAAACGGCGCGACTGCATCACGCAAGTGTTACTATTTTCGGTCATGAAACGTCTTCGGAGGAACGTTTCGATGTCAAGCTAATCTAAGTAACCCTTACTGTTAATACGTTAGCATCAAACAATACAATTTGCTGCAAAATAAAACTGATTTGGAAATGATAGTTTCAAATAGAGCGAGAGATCGCTTACGGTTGACCCAGGTTCAACGCAAATCCGGTCCACTGCCGGGTGGTGCAGTCGAGCCGCACGTTGTGTCGGCACTACCCCGCAGGTGCGACTAGTCGTGCGTGTCGCATGCGACTAGTCGTGCGTGTCGCACCGCCGCACGGCGGCCGGCCGCGCGGGCCGCGCCCACGTGCTGACGCAGCCGTCGGCGCAGGCCGTCACGAAGCTGTCCGACCGGAACAGCAGCGCCGTCAGCCGCTCGTGCGCCAGCTTCTTGCACGCCAGCGGCTCCAGCACCGGACACTCGTCGAAGCGCGGGCAGGCGGCCGTCCCTATCAACCTGACGGGATCGTACGTCGAGCCGGTCGACTTCCCGCGCAGCGCGACGCTGTTCGTCGAACTCTTCGTTTCGGTTTTGGTGAGGCTGAAGTTCCGGCGGTGTTCCGATCGCCGCTCGCCGAAGGAGAACCCCGCGAGCCGCTGCGTGATCGAGTTGACGCCGAGCGACGAGGTCTCCTCCTTCGCTTTCCCGACGCTGATGTTCAGAGTCGAGTTCGGTTTCGTTTTCTGTTTCGTCGAGGAAGGCTCGCCCGCTGCGGTGTTGCCCAGCTCCGCGTGCTTTTGGCTCAGTCGAGGTCTCGCGGGGGGTTTCCCGGGCAGCCCGTTATGGTCCGCCGGCGCGGCGGGGGACAAGTGCGCGGACGCGCGCGCCCGCACCGGCGGCCGCAGAACGTCCTCCGTGAGATCCCACAAGCAAAGCTGCGTGTCCTGCGACACGCTGCCGAGCCGATAGCACTGCTGTTCGCTCTTTTCGCTCGGCTCGTTCTCCCCCTTCTCCTCTCCTTCCTGCGGTTCCGTGAAGCTAACGATGTAGGGATCGAAGGCGACGACGGAAACCCAAGACTTGTGGCCCTCGCCCCGAGCGACGACGCGTCGCTCGCCGAACGACCAGACGGTGACGAGGTCGTCCTCCCCGCCGACGACGACGTATTTGCCGTCGGGCGACCAACAGACGCAGAGGAACCCGCCGAAGTAGGACCTGGCGCGGCCGATCAGCTCCATGGTGTTGTAGTGGAAGACGCGGAGGAAGCCGTCCTGCGAGGCGAGCGCGAGGTTGGCTCCGCACGGGGAGAACGCGAACTCGTTGACGCACGCCGCGTCGCCTAGCAACCATCGGTACAGCGGGTTGCGGGTCGACTTGGTGCGGCACGTGTGGATGGAATACCTGTAATGTTTGTGCTAATAGAAACAATAACATTTTTTAGTTAACGTATGACGTGACGAGCCTGTCGTTCGCCTGATGTTAAGCGACACGGCTCTGCTTTGTAACATTCTATAGCTGACTCGCGTTGACTTCGTATTAACCCTTAGTTACTAGCACCTAAAAAATTACGTAAGTACTCGCGTGGGGTGCTTTGCACCCCGGTTTTCTAATTAGAAAAAATTACAAAATACATGCAAGACTTTTGTTTATGATAATCTTTTGACTTAACGATTAATTAACAGATAAACACTTTTAGAAACAGATTGTGCCATAAACATTTCTTTAATTAACTCACTATAGGAACTAGTTTTTTTCATTGCATTTTTAACATGTCAGATTAACATGGTCACTGCACACATGTTGATGGCATTTATAACATAATGTTTTGGCTTTTCGGACCTTTGTTCTTGGACAAATATGGCTTCACTTATAGGATGGCGCCCGGCCACTTTCAGAAACTTCTCTATGGTTACGTAGTACAAATTTACGTTAAATTTGCCTGGGGTGCGTTACACCCCAACCGCACTCTGCTGCCTCAACCTTACGACACCGAGTGTTTTTGTGATTAAATAACACAGTTCCGCTCGTTTTAGGAAGCTACAACAAAAATTAGCGCTGTAAATTTAAAACTCTAATAACTAGAGACGATCAAACAGTCGCTGGGGTGTAAAACACCCCACCCGAGTAATTAAGGGTTAAATTCGGTATAGCTACGTCATTTTTTAAATATTGATGTATGTTTAATATCATTGTTAATTGCTTTCTACTGTTATATAAATAAAACTTCTTTCATAAAATTTTATTTCTTATTGTGTTGTACAACCCACACTTGGCCATTTTTGAAAACATAAAGTATCCTATATGTTATCCCGAAAAATTAGCTGTAACGATACCAAGTTTCACCGAAGTCCGTGCAGTAGTTTCAGCGTGATGCGCGTTCAAAGAAACAGACAGACAGACAAAATTAAATTGTTTCTACATATATATCGACAGCGTTTCAAAAAATATTCAATGTACAGATTTAGCCCAATTACTTTTATTATATGTAATTTCAACATATTAATCTGTGTTATATTATCTGTGGTTGTAGTTACCCGTCTCCCTGCTTGAACAGTTGGTAGTGTGGCGGCGTGGCGCCGCACGGGAGCTCCTCGTTGTATACGTACAGCTGGCCGGACGCGTGTGACGTCACGAACAGGTTGCTCGAGCCCGGCACCCACTTGATGCACGTCACACGAGTTTTGTCTATCAGTCTCTGGAAAAATTCATTAAAGTAAACTTTAATAAATTCTTGAAACACAGAAGAAAAGTAGCTTGTCTGTCCGTCTTTTACCGTTTGCATTTTGGGGAGCGTTCTCAGGAACTCCATGATCTCATCCCATCATCTCCTTTCCATTATAGAACAACTAGACGTGGTGAAGCCTTCCATCCTTATGTCGTTAACGTGTCCTATGTTCGCACAAATCGTTTCAGAAGTTCATTCATAATCCGTACATCTAAGAAATGAAACTTGCTTCCCGCAACGGTATTTCCTTCCACATACAATCTAGGCGTATTCAAGAGCAGAGTGAACAGGTATCTTATGGGTAAGCGTGTCCCACCTTAGGATCATCTGCACTTACCATCAGGTGAGGTGTGGCCAAATGCTGACCCATTAACAATTAAAAAAAAACTTATTATTGGCCTCCACTCCACTAGGTGGACCGAGCTGCTGGCAGCCGATGAATGTAGGAGGCAAGCATTACAAATACTAAAAACCGGAATAAAATAAATATTTAAGGGGGCTCCCATACAACAAACGTTTTTTTTTCCTTGTTTTTATAGATAATAATATATATGGAACCCTTCGTGCGAGTCCGAGCTCGCACTTGGCCGGTTGTTTTTTAAATTACATATAATCTGTTGTATGTTTATGATATTGTGTTTTTTGAAATAAATACAATAATAAGTATTTTCTTTCTTTCTTTCTAATTATGGCGCGGAAAGGGAAAGGTCGAAGAGCAGTCAAAAGGCACGCAAAAATAATTTGGATTTGTTGAAAAGAATTACAAAAATTGTTTTTGCATCATTTGTGTATGTGTAAAACGAATTTGGCCGCGAGCGCCTAACCAATTAAATACTTTACCTTTTAACCAATCTTTAAACATGTCCAGACTATAACAGATTATATTATTATTAATATCACAAAAAAAACTGGTTAAAAAAGCGTTTGTAAAGCATGGTAAACCTACTTTGGTAAACTGGTAGTGCCGTAGTTGATAACAATGAGGATGTGGATTTGATAATGTACACCTATCTATTTGAGCACACTTGAACTCTTTTAATAGTTTATATGTGATTATATTTTTTTTATGAAAACGAATGCCGTGACGAGCTAGTCGTTCGCCTGATGTTAAGCGTTACAGCCGCCCATAACAGATGCAGTGTCACTTGGAACACTAAAGTTTCGCGTGACACTGCGTTGCACACGTCTTCCTGAGACATCACACAATCTAGTAATAAGGTTCCTAGACTGCGTGATCATAAAGTCTGATTTGCCCAGTAATTTCACTAGCTACAATGCCCTTCAAACCGGAACACAGTAGTGCTTGCACATGCTTGGCGGCAGAATAACTGGCAAAGCGGTGGTACCTACCTAGATGAATGTTGCAGAAAAGTCCTACCACCTATCATATCATTAGAATAGATAATATAATAATAGGTAGACCTATGTTACTTATTAGATTTTATCATCAACATAGATTTCAAATTCAGAAACGGAAGTCACTTAATTTAGTAATTATTTTATGTTACACTTCAGGAACAAAAAGGTTAGTCATCTTAAGTCCACTTTTGCTTGGTACAAGTATTGAAAATTTGTTTTAACATCTCCATGTTAACAGCTGTGTTGAAAAACTTTGTGTTAGTCAATGTTACAAAACTGTAATCCCTTATACAAGATAAACCAAACATACAACTTTGATCTGAATATATTTTGAACTCTGTTGTCTAACAAATAGTCACAATTTTCGACAAACTGTTTGTTCTGAAAAAAAAAATAACATGTGTCCTCAATATGTTAAATAAATCAATTTGAAGACTGAGAACCTTTTTATTATCCGGGTATACAATCAGTTATCATTATATCTGTTACATCATAGGTGACTTTATATTTTTTCTATGCATGTATTAGTAATTTTTTTGTATCATTGAGAGGCTTGCTTGTACATTCCACCACTGTTTCACCTGATCGTAACCAACTGTTATTATCTATTAGTATAATTTCATTTACTGTTAACTGTTACAATTTGTTTCTGTTTTTAAACTTAATCATAATCACTTATCAAGCTTCGATTGCTCATTGTTTTTAATATTATGTAATTTAATTGTACTTTCTTATGCAGTGAAATGCAAATTTCTTTTGAGAAAATAAAGTTTCTTTAACCACATAATTTCATTTCATCATTTTTTTATTGTTTTAAAGTTAATTATGATTGTAGTGTTAGTACCTATGCCTAGTTATATAAACTAATACATATTATTAACTTACCTCTTCATTATATAATTTACTTAATTCCTTCTTAATAGGGTCTATGAGTTGTATTTGGCCGGTAGAAAATCCTATAGCTAATGAGACACTCTCCGACGTCATCGTGACAATGTTGAAGTCATGACAAGTCGGGTTTGTGCCTTTGTACATCTTCTTCTCAACTGGTTTCGTGAGATCCGCCGCCTGGTGATAAATTAATGGAGTTGTGTGAAATGGAAACGCTAAATTCTGCATCCACTAATCAATCTCCATCACATGTTTTCTACATCCACACAACATCCTGTTTCACATAAAAATATCTTCTATTTAGAAAATAATTAAATCAAATGAAAAATAGAAGTTGAAAATGACACTTGCAAAATTGTGGCAATGTGGCAGTAGTCATAAAAAACTTAAGTTGAAAACCTGTGATGTGCGAATACAGTAAACTATTGCAGTCCTTGTCATGTCACTTTAATTATGAAAGGGACAGCAACATTTTTCGAGTATTATTTAAATTATTTTGAGTAGCAGTAATTTCAAATTTTGTTTTGCTGCAACACTAGGTACATCATCATGAGTCTCAGGTAATTAATGACATACACAAATTAAGTCAAGACTTACATCTCCAATAAAAAAAATGCAGTAACAGTGCTCCATAGATCTGTTGCAGTGATGGTTCAGACTGGTATTTTACATGTGATGGCAACTAATTTTTTTCACTGCAAGGAGTGTCTTTCTACAAGGTATTTAAAACTTTGATTCAAGGTAGGTACAATTCTTTGGTTACTTAATATTAAGAAAAAACACAAGATTTAACATAAAATGTTGCTACAAAATGATTTACATAATACAAACAGTAATTCATTGTTAGTTTATTATTATGTATTTCAAGAGATAAGGCCCGGCCAAATGAGTGCCATTTGCTATTGGTACTTTATTCCATTCAATATGAATATCAATCTAATAAATCCACATCTGGCATGCAATGATTATGTCATTGACTTTCTAGATCATAAATAGTAGTAATCATCATTAATATTACAGTTGAAACCATAGTTTCCAATGCCTATAAGTACATCTACCTACTATAAGTTCTTTCATGACATTTTTAGCTAATAGTCTCAACAAAGTGGAGCAAGAATTTATAATTAAGCTGACCGAGCTACTTCCTTGTTTAATTATGTACAAAAGAAAAACGAGAGTTTACCTTTTTAATGCCTCTGTAAACATAAACATAGAGCTCTTTCCCATGATTAAAGCATATCCTGTCCTCGGGTACCAGAGGCTCAGTGCCGGGCTCCAGGGGCCCTGGGGGCGGTGGGAGCGTCACCAGAGACACCCTGACTTGCGAAGAGCCTGGACCACTGGTGTAACCCACTCTATTAGGCCGCGAGTACTCCGACAGAGTCATCAATCGATACGCGCCTTCCCGCGTCGCAAACTGGGTTTTCACCTCATCTTTCCCTCCAGAGTCAGCCTGCCCAGCCATGCTAGCATATTATCCTGCTATTATTCATAGAGACCGCCGCTGGAGGAGCCCCGAATAAACGTGACAGCTCACTCGACTTTGAACACAAATTTCTAAATGTCTTACGCAAATCTCAGTGTTGTATGAAGCACAGATATGAACATAATTAAACCGCTTGTCTTTTGAAAAGCAATAAAGTGCTAGTATTCAATTATAATACGGCAAATTAGATAAAATTTTGTATGCAACTATTAAATCAGGTGTCAGACAACATGACGTCTAGTTGTTTCTGGTAAGGTTTTTTTTTTTTTTTTTTTTTTTTTTTTTTTTTTTTTTAATGGCAGTTGTTTTTCACATTTTTGCCAGCGTCATGTCAAAAGAGAAATGATAAATAAAAACGAAATTTTGAACTTCGGGTACCTGAAACAAAAGAAAAAAATATCCTATAACTACAAACTACGCTACATAATGACAATATGAAGAATATGTTTATTTATTTACAATAATGGGATACAACAGGAGGGTTTTTTTTTTTTAATTACAGTGGCTTTAGCATATTTTTGACTGAAAGCCATAGACAAATAACAATGGTTAACTTAATGGGACCAACTGTGAACCAAAGCGTCAATTGTTTTTTCTTTAATCTGTGACCAAAGCACAAAAGCAGTCGCAAAGTGGGGATATTATTCCCGATTGCCACCTATGTGGGGGCAACTGGGAATATACCCAATATAATACTACAAATATGTACCCAATATTCACACTCACATGATTGTTTTTTCTTTAGTCTGTGATCATCACCAAATCGGGAAAATTAATGGGGCCGTTGGGAATAGGTACTATTATGTATACCAGTTTGTTTTTCATAGCCCTACCCTATTTCTTTTTTTTTGAGGGATGCCCTCGCACTTCCCTGCCACCACGGGGTATGTGGGACTCGAACCCACTAAAACCCCCCGTGATGGGGCGAGATAGGGTCGCGCTAGCATTCACTATCTCGCCCCGAAAAGCCCCTACCTAACCCCCTCAGTAGGTTAAGTAGGTATTGAGTAAAGTAGGTACTTAGGTAGTTCAAATCCAAATGGTGTCCATACTCGCATACTTTAAAATTAATAAAAGCACTTATGTCAGTAGGTTGGTAACTAACTATACATTACTAATTTTTTATACAAAGTTGTCTACAACAACCGGAGGCCATCAGGTATAGCTACCCCCAGTGGGGCCGCTTAGTGGTGAACCACAGAGTACCTTTTTATTGGTGAACATTGCCACTTTTTTATATATACTATAGGCACAGATAATACAATAGCTACCTACCTAGTAAGTACAATGAGCGAGCACCACTTACTGTGTGGTCCCGGTCACTGTTAATTCTTTGCGTTCTTTCTACCATTGCACTGGTAACAAACACAAATTTTTACATAAAATATTCAAGCTTTTCTACTACATGAGATCTATATTAAAACTTATTCAAAACAAAAATTATGTTTGGGTTAACTAATGTAGATAAGGCACAAAAACAAATAATGATTTAATTTATTAGTACCATAGTAGTACACTTATAAACATAATCCCTTTAGTCACTGGTCTCACTTGATGCCTTATTTTCTAAAACTGTAGAAGAATCATCAGTAGAAAGTTCAACTTCATCAGGTGCTTGAGTACCCATAGATTCAGATGCAAGGTGTTCATTAAGAGGCTTATTTTCAGTCGGTACTTCTGTATCCATAGGGTTTGAAACAGAACCTTCAGTATTTGGGTTCTCTGGATCGGTTTCTTTTTTATCAGCATCTTTTTCCTCCAAAAACTTTTCCCACTTATCAATTCTTTTACCAATGTCAGCATCAGTTTCAGCAATCCTGTACTTAGTTCTTCCATCCCATATTTCAGCAGTGATCTGGCGTTTGCCAAACCATCTTCCGTTCATGAGTTCGACTACAGCATCTGCTTGTTCTGGCTCTTTCATAGTAATTTGAGCAACACCTTCAGGATGTCTGTCATAGAGGACTACTTTCCGAACTTCACCACATTTTGTTGCCTCCTCTCTCAAGTCCTGCTGATAATCTAGTATTAACTGAACTTCTTTATCAAAGTCTGAAGATTGGAACAGGTTTTTGAGAATGACCACCCGTTCATGCTTAGAGCGCTCTCCTATAAACTTCTCTGGCCTCCAATCAAACAACTTCTGCTGCATTTTCTTGATCTTTTCTAACTCTTTCTTCTTCTTCTTTTTAGGTTTGAGAGCTGGATTGTATGCACCTTTTAATTCAAAGGATGCCTTTTCTACTTTCACTTTGTTACCTCTAAAATCGCTACCATCAAGTAACTTTAGTGCTAAATCTACTGACTCAATTTTGATGTAAGTACACAATGCATCACCTTTGAAGCAGTTTTGTTCTTTATCCATGTAAAGTTTGATTTTCATTTTCTGCGAATGAGGATCTCGCTCAACAAGTCCGCATTTCTGCATGAAGTTAACAAACTCTTCTTCTGTCAGTTCCAAAGGTAGGTTGGATACATAAACTTTAGTGTTCTTGTCTTCAGATGGCTCAAACCATTGTGGTTCATTTTTACGTTTTACACCAGCTGCAGAAGCATTGTCTAATTTTTTTTGTGCTGCTTTCATTTTATCTTCTTCTTTTTTGTCATCAGGTTTATTATCTACAAAGCCATAAGACATCTGGTAGTAAGCAAGGAAGTCATCATCTACCTTGGGTAACCAAGCCTTTTTCTGTTCGTCCCAAAAGGATTTTGAGCCATCTGCATCTGTGTAAACATGAGTGTCATCTTCATAACTATACACTCTGCTTGTATCACTTGCTTTGACAACCCAGGAGTTGGTTTCTTGGCTCCAGGTATACTTCTGTTTACTTGTAGGGTCTGTGTAGATGGCTTCTTCATCCTCATATGTAATGTAAGGAGCATAATCACCCCATGACTTGTTTATAGATTCAATGCTAGTACTAGTATCTCCAGTTTTTTCAGAGTCTTTACTTGAAGTGGTATCATCAGATTTTATCACATTGTCTTTTAACTCCAAACTAGTTTTTTCCTCAGCTTTACTAGGAGCCCTAACCTCAGTGTTTGTATCTGAGACATCATCTGTAATTGCCAGTTGAGTGTTAATTTTTTCATGTGCTAATTTATCATCCTCTTTACTCTTGGGCTCGTCAATTGGTTTTAGGACTGCTTTTTCTGATTTTTTAGCGTGTTGCTCTTCTTCAGCCAGTTTTTGTGCCGTTTCGGTGGATAGTTTGATCACAAACCCCGACCTTGAACTTTTGTCTTGCTTAGCCATTTTGCGTGTATCTCAATCGGAAATTTTATAAAAATGTAGCGCAACATATATAAAACTGCAACTATATAACGCAATAAGAACAATAACAATGCGCTAAAATTGCGTGAAATATCTAAAATAAAAATTCGACTAACACAAGACACAGTTCATTCACACAACCATAGTGATGTGCCAATCCGATTTTTCGAAGATCGGATCATGGGCATACGATCCAAGCGGTTTTTGGATCGGATTGAAACCATGCGATTCAAACTGTGGATCGATTGAACTATTCAGATATTAGATAGCAATCCAAACATCTGACAACCGATGGGGAAGAAAGGTTCTCGAGTGGCGACCACGAACCGGAAGACGCAGCGTAGGCCGGCCCCCCACTCGGTGGACCGACGACCTGGTGAAAGCCGCGGGGAGCCGATGGATGCAGGAGGCGAGCAGCCGCTCAAGGTGGCGTGCTCTGGGGGAGGCCTATGTTCAGCAGTGGACGTCTTCAGGCTGTTAATGATGATGATGATGATGATCCAAACATTGTGGCTTGCGCAAAAACACAATACAATGTAGGTAGGTATATGTTATTATTAGGCGGTCAAGGTACGACCTAGAACTTAATTTGTTTATGTTATAATATATTATTATAAACGAAATGTCAGTATTTTAAATCTTAATTACTGTTGGCGACGGCGTAGAATATGATTTCTACGAAATAATGTACACAATAGGTACACAAATACTGAGTACGATGTAAAATTAAAAATATTTTATTATCTCATTCAGTGTTTCGTAGCGTTGCTTTAAACAGCAAGTCTAACCCCTAAAATGGCACCGCCTGCAAAAAATCAAGTGTGGTCAAATTTTACAAAAGCATCAGATGGAGGTAAGTATGTAAATGTTGTATTTAATGTAATTTTTTGGTTCAATCGATCTTTTGAAGATGCGATCAAATGGATGCAATCTGAACCACAGATCGGATCGAGACGTTACGATACATATCAATTCACAAAATCGGATCGAGCTTAAAAAAAGCACATCCCTAGACAACCACAAATGAATGACACAATCAGTGTGACCATCTGCAAATTGCAGAATCTGCCCTAAATAGGATTTCAGAGTGCGAGAGCCCACTGCACAAATACCTATGTACGTCATCGGGTAATAGGCTATCTTTAGATCATTAACCAACATCTAAATATGTAAAAAAAAATCAGGTCTGCCAGTTCCGATCCTGCTGGTTCATGGAAATAATTTATATGACGTATTTTTTTTGTAAAAATATACCCGCCTGCGTATTACCTAACTCGCAACAGGCGTAAATTGCATGATGATTGCTGTTATACATCATTAGTGGTGTCAAGCATGTATGCTTTGCTACTGCTGGTGCTTGCTGTTGCAAATTTTACGTAATTACCCCGCCGAATGAAAGTTCTGGCAACAGTTAATCATTGATTCATTATGTAAAAAAAATTGGTCTGCCATTGCGCACCCTGCCGGAAGTACCTGGCAGACCCCTAAGAATGTGCCTTCACACTCTTTACCTACCTCAGCGAATACCACATTGAAACCTACGCCCAATAATAGCCAAGATGCCCCTGATAATAGATTAAGAAGTCTGTCAGGTCTAAACTTGGTGAAAGTTGGTATTCAAGGCATTTGAAGTTGGTGGAGGTGGATTATTTACATGACCCGGCAGGATCGGAACTGGCAGACCTGTTTTTTTTACATGTTTAAGTGTCGGTTAACGATCTAAAGATAGCCTATTGGGATACCCGATGACGTAGGTATTTTTGCAGTGGGCTCTCGCACCATTCCGAAAACTGTCAGAAAATATTCAGTTTTAGGAAATAATAAAAAAATAATAAGCAGAACTTTCCCCATATACAAAAGTACTCTGTGGGTAGAACTACTTAGGAGTTGGGCAACACTGAGTAGATTTTAGATTTCTTTTTTGCCATTTTTCCATTTCATTCGGTTTCTACACAAGAACTAGGGATGTGACCTAAGGGGTGAAAAATCGATTTTTTTAATAATCGATTATTTTTTTGACGAAAAAATCAATTTTATAAAAATAATTTTTTTTTAATAATTGTTTTTTTTTAAATAATCGATTTTTCCCGTAGTAGAATGGGAATGACGTTAGCTGCGGAAAGTTATCTGCAGGCAATGTCATTTCCTATACATTTTGGAGTTAGCGTGAGGCGTTAACGCCTCACGCTGGTATCTTTGCTAGACCCCCAGAAATTTGGTAGCTGTGTTGCATTATTATTTTTAGTGCAAGTAGGAAAAAAATCGAACACAAAAAAAAATTCAATTTATAAATAATCGATTTTTTTATATATAATAATCGATCAATAAAAATCGACTTTTATAAAAAAAACGATTTTTAAATAATCGTTTTTTTAACATCCCTACACAGAACTAGTGGGAATTCTGTGGGTTTCTACTTCTTGTTATTGTTACCATCCATCATTCATATAAGTTACTTTTGACCGAATAAAAAGTGTTCTGTGCTTTTGACGTGTAATCAAGCTCTAATTAAGTCATGGAAGATGTACGAGATGTGTTTTTCTCTCCACTGCCAGATTCTCCGTACGTGAAACCGTTCCGGTTCAACTACACGCAGAATGGGAAAGAGAAGAATTGGGACCTCTTGGAGGTGCATGACAGCGTTGCCATCATCGTCTTCAATATATCGAGAAGAGTTATGGTATTTGTGAAGCAGTTTAGGCCAGGTTAGTTGATGAACTAATTTGTTTTCGGAGCATGCTTATAATATAAAGCATACATTTCACATATGAAAATTGAGGAAATAGAGTTAATTCACCACCCATATTGATTTTGAAATGCACATAATATCTCACAGATTTTAAAATTAATAATAACACCCAACAGTCACATACCCCTACCATAGACCCTACCTAGGATTTCCTGTATCTAGTGACCCAGGAACTATGAGGACCATGGTCCCACAGTACCCAGACACAACAAATATTTATATACTTTTTTCTGTGCACTAATACTTGTCCTGCCATGGGAATTAAATCCACCGCCTCCGAGTTATGAGTCCACCTGTTCAACCACCACACCACAAATGCTGTCACTTTTATTCACACATAAATTAAAGTGTAAATTTATAATGACTTGTTTTCCCATCAGCTGTTTACTACAATTGTATTGCCCTTAATGACCGTACTGATACAATTGATACCAAGAAGTATCCAGCCAAGCTTGGTGTCACACTAGAAATGTGTGCGGGTATCATTGACAAAGAGAAGTCAGTTGATGAAATTGCTAAAGAGGAGGTTTTGGAAGAGTGTGGCTATGATGTCCCAATGCACTGCTTGCAAAGAGTTACATCTTACAGGTTTGTATTACATCACTTATGACATGAACATTTGAATGAGCTACATTATTATAATAAAAGCTAGTAAATAAAGCTGCAGTGCCACATGCATGACTTACTCAGTACAAAAGTGATCATTTTTATTGCCTTCGCTCAGTGCCTATAAGGTTCCCGATTATATGCCAGACACTGACTACTACTAAATATTTTTTGTAAATTTTCTAATCTTGGAATGTGAAGCAGTTGGAACATTTTGGGCCTTACTTATAAACGTTGCTTAAATTGAATCGGTGTTTAAAATGTTCTATCTCGTTTTCGCTCGTGACATTTCAAATCACCCAAAAGTTGACAGAAGGTTTTAAGCATTGACTAATTTTAAGCAGCGTTTATAAGTAAGGCCCTTAAGGTGGAATGTTTCACTAGCATGGCAAATTCAAATTTTCTTGGGCTCTTTTGCCAATAATAGCTTAATTACTCAATGTGATTACATGAAAACTAATTTTGTGCAAATAAATAGAATATATCAATAAATTACAATTAATAGTATCACCTACATATCATTGCCATTTGTCGCTAAACCAATGATATCTAGGAGATACTTTTAATTGTAATTTGTTGATACATTCTATTTCTTTACGTTAATTCAGTTTTAATGTAATCACATTTAGTAATTAAGCTATTATTGGCAAAAGAACACAAGAAAATTTGAATTTGCTGCGCTAGTGAAACATTCGACCTTAAGTGTCAGGCTGCTTGTGCAAGATACTTACCCCCGGTTTCTGGTATGTTAAACACATGTCAACTTAAAAATACTGAACCCTGATTGGTTGCCTGTTGATCATCAGCTGTCTTCAACCAATGAGCGTTCAGTATTTTTAAGCTGAAATGTGTTTAACTTTAGCAAACATATGACAAAATTGCGGGTTAATTGGAGAGTGGTAGCTAGCCAATCCAACCAAGAGTCTTACTGCAAATGTTTTTAAATTCACCATTATTTTTGTTGAATATGATTGTGTTATGTTTTTAGGGCTGGAGTAGGAGTCCAAGGTGCTTTGCAAACATTATACTATTGTGAAGTGACTGATGAAATGAAAAGTGAGCATGGTAAGTTGACATTGCTTGGATAATAAAATTGATAAACTACCCCTACCTACCTAAAATCAATCCCATGTTACAGGACATGGGATTGATTTTTAAAAGTAAATAGAGGTCCTATACCTAGGTCAGAAATGGAAAATTTGATATGTAGTATCTCCTACTTGGTCTGTGATTTGATTACAGTAAATAATAATTATATTGCAGTAGTTTACAAGAAAAATAAAAGAAAAGGGTGAAAAATGGAAATTTAAAAATTTCCATGTTACAGCCAGGTTAACTGGAAGATAATGCTCTCTAGCATTAAGTTTGCCTATTGTACCTACATTTGTTGTTTGTTCAATAAATAATTTTCTTTTAATATCTAAATAAAATTTTAAAATGTGCATCCGGAAATAACCTAATCGCTACAAACATTTATGATCAAGTTATCATTGAAATGAAAAAAAAAAACAGAATCAGTTTATCCAATTATCTATCTGGGAGTTAAAAGATGCCACAAACATTTATACACAAATGTTAAACTTATGCATTGATGGTTAAAAACGTGAGAATAGTAAAAGTAGTATTGATGACAATATTTCAGAATCTCATCAGTTGGAACTGGTTACTGATTGGATACACGTTTTCTGAAGTTATCTGAAATACTAGTACATTATAATTTATGATACAAGTGTTACGTTTTTTAGCACACTTGCGAGGACAAAAACAGACTTGTATCGTCATTAACTTTTGTGAAAAATTTCGCTCTGGTTTTATTTTATTTACTCGCCGTCATACCTAATGAAGGACTTTGGATGAAACAGGGGCCACAAATGATTTTGTCTTTAGTCCAGGCTAGGTAGGGGTGCATGTAAACACTCTCCAATACCCTATTGGTAGAGTGTGATTCAATCTTAATGGCGGCTGTAAAGTGCGCTGCAAGCCCCCTGCACGCTGCGCTCACCGCTTACCTCTGCCCGCGCACATCTCTTTGCTAATGAGCAGCGGTTCGCGTCGATTTCACAGCCGCCATTGAGTTTGAATCGCAATATACATATAATACATTCCAGGTGGCGGTGGTGTCGACGATGAGATCATAGAAGTGGTGGAGATGACGATCCCCGAGATAGAGAAGTTCCTGGTCTCCCCAGGACCAATAGCAAGCCCGCCCAGCTGCCTGTTCGCTCTCATGTGGTTCCTACGAAACAAAGCTGACAAGCACAGAAAGTGAGAGTAGTAGTCTTTGAATTAGTTAATTATTTTGGAAGGAAATATTTTGATTATCAGACTTCATAATAGGTTAGTGTCCTGCTGTTAAAAATTAACAACTTGATATTATTTTCGTAAAGTAGGTTAAAAATAAATGCAATAATTGAAAAAAAAAAAAGTAAAATCGGTAAATAAATAAATCACGAAGTAATAAGCTTTTAAAGTTTCTGTAGGGGGCATCGCCTGTCAAAAGAGACAAAGAGATTGTATGTAAAGCTACCACAGCTTAGTAATGAGGTACTATTAAGGAGAACGTACTGACGTCACTGCAAGTTTGAACTGTCTCTTTCTATTCCTGTATTTTAAAATGCTTGTAACTTTGTCATTTTTTGAGATATTTAATTTTTGTTTTCACGACTGTTTATTTTTTGAGGAATATTACTAATTTGTGCAATAAAAAAATAGCACGACACAAGCCTATTGTGTGGGAGGCTAATAACATTCTCGGAAATAAAATTAAGGCTCTTGAGTGAAAATAATTAATATGTGCGGTAATAGTAACTATGAATGATTGCCTCTTCAATGAAGACTAAGGGTGTTATGGTCCGCAGTTAAGGTAACCAATGGTTAAAACCACAGATAACCCCCAATAGATACCGCATTACGGGATTTTTGTTCGGATCCTAGCTCACCGAAACTGGCGGAAGGCGCGGGTTGCGGGGACTGGAGCCAATGCGCTATTATTGGCTGTTTCCAGTGACGCCCTAATAATGAACTCTAATACTTGGTCGAAACTAAGGCCGTGCTGCGAAGCGGCGATTTGTATAGAACTATTTACGCCAATGCGTGGTGCGCGGTCGTCGTCTTTCATGCGGTATCTATTGGGGGTTATCTGTGGTTAAAAATAATAAAAATTTTTGACCATGGGTACGAATCAAAAAGCCCAGCCTAGGAGTTAGCGTCAAGATCTTCTTCAATCTGAATTTGTAGCTCCAAAAATCTCTTTTAAAGGGGAAATTTAACGGGGTTTTAAAACTTCCGCGTCAGACGTCATAACGTCTATTTTTTCTGAGAATTGGTATATTGACCTCGCAATAAATCCCCAGTGTTTGAAGTCACATTCCAAAATATATCCTTTCAACTTGGGCCCGATTTCACCAAACTAGAATAAATTTTATTCCAGGTATAACTTTCTGAGAACAACCCAGTTACGCGAATATAGCCCTTATATCACCAATTTTGTGAAGGAATAAGACTTATTCCTTGGATACAATCAAAAT
This sequence comes from Ennomos quercinarius, assembly GCA_910589525.2. Lineage (NCBI taxonomy): Eukaryota > Metazoa > Arthropoda > Insecta > Lepidoptera > Geometridae > Ennomos > Ennomos quercinarius. Next base: position 13,589,479 of record OU342508.1, on the reverse strand, counting down.
GGCGTCTTTTTTGTGTCTTCATTTGTCAATTAGCTGTATCTAGGAGTAAGGAATAGCCGTATACTTGGAATAAACGTTGGTGAAATCGGGCCTTAGTAGTATGTAGAAAGGGCTTTGAATATTTTGTACTAGTATCAACTATTGATTACAAAAATATTCAAGGTCCTTTCGTAATTATAAAGTATTTAATGAAAATTATAGAAGCTAAAGCTATGGGCTACATTATAGAACGGTGCAGAGATTGCTCAGCCGTGAATCTGTTTCCATGTAATAAGTTGTAATCTTAGCTCGATCGCTAAGGGTGGGTATTTTGATTAATAGTTAAGGTAACCAATGGTTAAACAAATCAAATGACCATTGGACTAATGGCATTGGTTAGAATTTGTTAATATTTTTAACCATTGGTTACCGTAACCATGGATCAAAAACCTTCGCTAATTCACGATCACGACTGAGCGTGTGATGTTCTTGAATACTGAGCTATTTATAAACCACGTTTTCAGTTTCGTTTAGACATTTGTTGAAAAATCTGAAATGTCTAGACTAGAGTTTACATAAATGTTTCTATACATATGTAATGTATGTACATAAGAGTAAAATACTCAAGCAATCAAGCTTGTAGCAAATATGTAGTGTATTTTATTAAAATATTATTTAATTATTAGTGCAAACGCGTAATACCGGCCATAATGTCGTGTGCGTGATAAAATAGCATGTCGAATGATGCCTCGTTTTCGATGCATTTATCGATCGAGCCCGTGGTCACCGAATGCTTGCATACTCAGCACAGAACACAATAGTACAGCTAGCAAGTATCACGGACTATTCCTTGGGCCCTGATGTCATATAGGTTTTTACGTTCCAATGATGAAAAGTAGAATGTACGAAAATAGGCCGTGTACGTTAGCTACAATGTACTGTACATAGTTCACAAAATGGAAAAAGCCCATTCCGTTTCGTGAAGTTACATTGATTCACCGTCCCGTTACTTATCTATATTCTATTTCTGAATCTTAGATATTTTATGTAAACAAAGTAATGTCACGAAAAGTCACTGTCAAAGTGACATGCCAGTTGCTCAAAACATTTTTTACTTGTGAAAAATATTTTTATTAAATGGAGTTAAGGAGTATCAATCTTACTGATTAACAAGCAAAACTTTGCATACACAATATTAGTAGGATATGAAGTAGGATTTTGCAATTCCAAAGCTCTAAAGGTAAAATTTTAGGAAGACGTAAATAAAACATTAACATACATTACTTAAGTTTTTTAACCAACCAGAAACCTTATAAATTATTCTGACAATCATTCTATAATTTTAAATCGAGAGATTTATTCATTATTTGATCAATAGATATTTAGTTTGATCTGTTTTTTTATATTTTACATACTTTTCATCATATCCCCAAAAGTGCACGAAAGTAGCACCATGTGTCCTTGAAGAAAATATGGCGTTTAATGGTATGATACCATCATATAAATCCCAGAACGAAAACGAAAAAATGTTTAGATCCTCTACAGTCTTACCAGTCTATTAAAATATTTTCTACCAAAAATCGATTTCTTTATCATAAAATTTTATATATCAGATATAACGTTAAAATAGATAGTACAAAACGATTTTTATTTTATAATTAAGCAGATTATGACTAAGCAAATAATATTTAATATTTTTTTAGTCAAATATAGTAACCTACCTTTATAAAAGATATTTTTTGCACTGTTATCCCCTTTGTTTACATAAAATATCTAAGATTCAGGAACAAGATATAAATGCTTATCTCGTTCCGTCCGGTTCATCAGCCCGGCTAGCGTGCGCACCGAGACAAAATTTTCTCGACACTTTATGTCGTGAGAGACCGTGACAAGACTATGGTAGCGCCATTGACTATAAATCCAGTTGACCAATGATACAACTTGCCCTCATACGAAAATTAGTAGTGTATTTCAACTACTATTTTCACACAAATCACGGGAACCTGTTGATGTCTTTTGTTCCATCCTGCTCTGTCCTTTGTAATTTCGTATAGCTTTGTCTCGTTTTGTTACCTCGCCCCCTGCCCGCGCAGGTGAGTCGTGGTTGTACGAGAAATTATGTTCACGAGCTATCAACGGGCTTTATAATCTTTGGGTAGCGCGTCTCACTCTAACAGCCAAGTTTTCTCGCGGTGCGCATGCTAGGCCATCAGATCACAGCCAGCTTCTCGCGTCTGGTCCAAACAGCGCATAGGAAATCAGAAACACCACATTAATATGATTAATGATTGCTCAACTCAACTAGGTATCCATACTTACCTACATATTTCCAAAACCGAATTTTCGCGTTCGCTTCGTTTGGTTTCATAATGGATAGAGGTTCCAAATATGGAGACTTGTTTACAAAACTGCTGAATTTTTTTTATTTCACCTAAAAATTGTCAGGAACTTAGAGTAAGCGTATTCCGATTCGTGAACGAGCTGTGCCTCGTACCTACCTATCAGCATCAACGCCACATGCGTACCTATAGTATAACTGTTATGACCAGCCGTGACGCTTATCATCAGGCGAACGACCAGCTTGTCACATCATTCGTTAACATAAAAAACACAGTTTTTAATAAGGATTGTAATACTGTGTCGAATCTTATAGGGTTGAGAGGAAGGAAGGAATGCGGCTTCACTTCATCCCTACTCTTTACTTGCCTCTTTCACTTCACATATCTTACTACTTCACTTCACTTATCTTGATACCGCAGGAGCTTCGAGAGAACTTGCGGCGAATGCAAGGAGGAAGCACTAAAAGACCGCGAAAGATACATGCATTAAAGAATTTTATTCAAAAGCCTTGAAAATAAATTGAAGAGTTCCAAGATCTAAGCCCGTTTTTGAACATGGTTCTTCTTTTCAACACAAAAGTTTCTTATTTATTGTTGTTCTTGTAAACGTTTCACAATATTCCTATGTAATGTACCTGTTCATATCGAAATAATGATGTATTTTTATATTACTGAACTCGTGTTCCTGATACATAAAGCATATTGTAAGGATGTAAGGACCTTACTGGGACTCAACTTGTACAAACAACTAGAGTAGGTAGGTACTGCTACTACGTGAGCTGCGTAGTACACGTGTAGTACATGTATGCCTGTCTGCACCAGTTTGAAAGCTCCTAAGTTAGCACTTATCTTTCTATGACGTACCTACAGCAACGAATTTGGTACGTCCTTGAGAGACAAGTGTGAACTTAAGAGCTTTCAATGTTTTGTGCAGACGGGCACCTCTTAGTAAAAACTTGAAAGGGTTCTTAGTACATAATCATTACCTGCCTATAGAAAAATCGGCTCCTAGTTATGTATTTTATCCTTACTATTTTATCCTTACTATTTTATACTACTTAAGGTTTTTTAAAATGTTAAATTGATTGTTATCGTAACATAGACACGGTAACATAATCATGGGTATATCCAAGTAATGCTTGACTCCTGTAGTCTGGAGTTCCGAGTGACACTGCAATCTGTTATGGGCGGCCGTGTCGCTTAACACCAGGCGAAGGACTAGCTCGACACGTCATTCGTTTACATAAAAAAAAAAAAAAAAATAGACCCATTTCTAGTGCAAAGGCATCCTGCCACAGCGGATCATTCGTTAGCGGCGTCTCTTTCTTTGATAGGTGTGTTGGCGTTGATCGGCCTGACTGAACATTCTGCTTAGGGCGTTGTGCTACGCCACGTGGCTTGCGTTTAGTGCCTTGCGATGCGGGTGGTTTGATTTCCGTTTTGATTTCATCGGTCGATCGGCGGTGCTCATCTTGAAGTTTAGGTCTTACTTATATACCATACCCTATATTTTTTGTTACTATGGTATATTACATTATACCATAGTAACAAAAGGGTGCACCAGTTATCATGACTTAATTAGTTTACGTAACATTGGTACCTAATTAAAAAAACATTAATAATGACTGTTGCGAAATAATTAATGAATAATAGTATCGTTACTAGTGTATTATGTTATCTGTGGCATCGTAGAAGGTCGCGCGGTATCGTATTTCCGCTAGTTAGTTTGGCGTTTCTTGCATGTTAATACAACTACACGTTTTGATAAGTACCTAATAATGTAAATGTTATAACTATACAAGATAAAAATGGTACAAAATAAATGTAACGGTGAAAACAATAATATGCGTGTGTGCGTATATTTTAAGCCGTGTCTCCTGCGCGTGTTTTTCCGAAACAATACTTGTAATATGCAAACCTAACGTTGTTATTTTCCGAGGTGCATGGAAAACATTCCCCGCGCGAGTAAAGAGGTTCGTTGTAATTTTCCGCACACACTTGTAATGAACCATATGATTTTAAAACAACACAAATGTTCTGTTCAATTATTCAGGAGAAAAAGCTCAGGTTTATATACTAAATTCTACAACATTAGTATCTAATATTATGTTTGTTTTTGTATGAGTACCTACACAGCTGCAAATTTGTTTTTCTAATATAGGTAATCGATAGGTAGGTGTAAATGATTTAGTTAAATAATTGGACAAGTGTTGTTGCAAAACGCATGTGACTTGTGTTGTTTTAAAACTATATTAATAAATAAACTTAAACAACTTTTTGAGAAGCCTAATCAATTATATTAATGACTAGCTGCTGCCCGCGGCGTTGCCACGCGTGGACTAAATTACCTATAGTAATAGTTATAGGTACTTAGCCCCGATGCAGACCGGCCACTGTCCACAACCACCGATGGCTGCCACGCACCACCGCCATATTCGCAGCAGTAGTGGTTACGCGCGACAGCCACCGGTATTTGGAAGCTGCCACATGTTATACTGTGCAGTCTCATGCTTCTGAATAGATTACGTCTGTCAGTGGCGAGTATTGGCGTCGTGTGTGGCCCGTAACGGCCACCACAAGTGGTGACTCGTGGACACAGCTGTAGCGTGTAGCGGAAAAATGTCGGAATGCGTGCGACACAAGCGTTTCGTGGAGACATCGGTACTAAAGCTGACCCGGGCCTGTTTCTAAGCATATTAGTGAAATCTGCATGAAAATCTGTTCGGTATTTTAGGAGTTCAGTCATAACAAACAAACAACGACACATCATTGTCCCTAGATGGCGCTGATACAAATAAAACTTGATAATGTATGGAAAAAGGGCAAAAGCCGGGTGGCCTGCATCGCGCAAGCGATATTTTTTTAACAATTGAACCTATGGGATAAATTACACTGGGTATAAATAAGTGTGTGTTCCGTAGCATACCAGAACTTCACATTTATTATATGTAGGGAAATTTAACCAAAAATTATAATTCTTCAATGTGGTCTTCGCTTTGCTTATTACAAAAGTCTTGAATGTTTTCACTTTCTGGAATGTAAGTTTGCAATCGTTTGATATTATTTGGTCGGTTTCCTCCAGTGTAAGCTTTTTGGGATGTTAATGTCAGTCTGGTGGAATTGTTATAATTTTTTAGCCGGAAAGTGTGCCTAGATTAACCATCAATATGACGGCGATGACACAACGAGCTGGTGGCATTAAATTCAAAGTGGTCATATTTTTTAGAAATGAACAACTGTCTGCTTGTTCGTATTTTTTTTCGATTGTTTCCAATGAAATTGTGTTTCATTGTAGGATTGAACCACGATTCACTTTCCACCAAAATAATGGGTCCACGCTTAGAGTATATACATACATAAGCAAGCTATGGAGCGCTAATACCTATCACTCCTAGCCTAGTCCGTTGTGCCGATCGTAAGCAGATGTTCTATAGATACTTAACTATGGCATATCGCTTTCATAGTGATGTTCCATGTATGACGAATCTGCAAAATATCGATAGTTGGTATTATTATGACTCTATTGTAATGTAATGTATTTATTGGTTCGGTTTACTATGGATTGGGTACAAATTTTCCAAGTACAAATGAAACCACGTATTAATGTCCCTTCAAAAGTGTTAATTTATTTAACAGCTGTCGTTTCGTTACCTTAATATTTACTACATTTCCGTATTAGATATTTTGTTCTTATGTCAACATTTTTTTGCACAATTGCACGTAATAAATGAACTAAATGATTACTGCAGTAATCAGGGCGGTTGTTGAAAGGTATGTTCATGAAAACATGTAAAAATGTCTTTTCTAAGAAACAACTTCTTGGTCTCTCTAGCTACACTGATAGCTGTTAAATTAACATTTTTTAATGTGTTATGGTTTTTTTAATTACCATTTCCGTTTGCATGCAAATATCAATAACGTAATTTGAAGGATATTTGAGTCCACCCCTATACTTATAACGGCTGTCATTTCTGGAAACGAGTGCATTTTGACATTCCACACAAATTATTGTGTTGAGCAAATAACGGACCACGTAGCCAGCTATGTATGAAATGACTTGCTTCGATGCTTCGGACAAAAAACTTTCAGACAAAGCAGCCTAGTTATTATCACAATCAGCTATGAACTGCGAGTCTGTCATATCAGTCGTTTCATCCGCTTGTGATTTGTGTATTTAACTACTTAATCACTAGATTATTTAAATGAAAATATACAGTGAGCGGATGCTCTACTACATTATATGCATTTAAAATTACACAATGACGAAGAAACTATCGTAACGCATATCGTATACGGTACAACACTATGTCATTGCGAGAGGTAAGGTGGGCGGTACCGATGCCGGCTACAGCGGTGATCCGCCCCGCGTCTCCCGCAACCTTCTTTGAGACCATTTTGGATTTTGCTAAAAGTAGTAATTTAGTAATTAAATACTACTTTATCACCGATGAAAAGAAATGTTACTATTCCTTTTGTTTTGCTTCCGGGAATCATTTTTACAACTTGGCACCACACATTTTACTATTATTGTAGCAAAAACAAATAAAATACGTCGGTGGCACGAATATGTTTTGTTACTGATTGACAGTAACAAGCACGGACGATGCAATTCTTATACGTGCTTAAGGTTCATATCTGGTAAGGCGGGCTCTATAGCTTGCTAATGTATACTCTGAGGGTCGACGTCATTTGCCACGCGTTTTTCGGTTGAGTATTCTGTGACAGTTTTACGGATTAAAAGATGAACAGGGGTTTGAAAAGTATTAAGCGGTATGTCTTCATCTTCACTGTCGCTCGCATCCATTAGTAAATTCATTGTTTATTTCAAAGATGCACTTTTATTTGTTTGGGTATCTTCGGTTTCATTTAACCTGATACGCTTTGCATTCGGACAACGTGAATTGGAAGATAAATCGGTTTGACTGTCCCCAACCAAATCCAAAATATGTTCTATGACACGCTCTTTAGTAGACGTATTTTTAAAGAACTTGTTTTTGTATCTTGTGGGTGTTTTTGTATGAAAGTCGCCGTGTGGGGTTAGCATACTGGTAGATCTGCACGCGCATAGAAGTATGAAACGAGAAAGTCCTCTCAGATAGCATTTGCCCACGGAAACTTAGGACCACCGTTTGGGTCGGTATCCAGGATGCCTCACCATCATTAATGACTTTTCTGTTTTATCGGCGAGCTTTCAACACATCCCACAACCATTAAGAGAATAACGCTCTCTGCAAACTCCTCCATGGAAATGTCCACAGGGACATCACGGACAAGGCTTACATACGGGTGATGTAGCTAGGAATTACAGCCATATACATGTTCTGACTTAAGAGTGCATTCGTAACGAAGTAAAAGTTGCACAAATGATTTGCCGCGAGTCAATTTGTCTTTTTGCGTATCTTTCTTTTTTCTTTTTTAATTCTGTGAGGTACCTATAGCAGAAGAACCCTTGACCTTGGAAAGCAGCTACTACAACTGACTGAGTCGGGATCCAAGTAGCTTTTCCTTCAAGATTTTTTCCTGGTACTTAAGTCGCTTAGCTTTGAGGACCTTGCCACAGCCTGTTGGGAGCTCAAGTGAGTGTACGAATTCTGTCATTGACAAGTCTGTCGGGAGCTCTGCAGATCTGTTCCAACCGGGTGATACTGAAGCAGAGGTTGGTATCATAGCCGAGTACCTACCTACTTGCACATGGGTAGGATTAGAAGAGATGATTTTTCTCTGCACCATCAGCAGATTTACTATTCCCACCTTTTTGGCTTTGTCGCCGAGGGGATTTCTACTGATATTGTTTTTCCTACATTTTTACTTCATCGGCGAGGGGATTTATACCAATTATGATATTTCATACATATTTTACTTTGACAGCGGCTGTATCTACCAAGATTTGTTTTTCCTCCCTTTTTGACTGGTCGCGGTCGGCGCTAATGTTTGTGTTTTTATAAATTGTCCGAACTTGGTTACTGGTTAGTCTAAGGACCAACCACGTTTGGACACATTCGGTGGTCAAGTTATACCATCAAGTCAGGTTCTGAACACGCAAAGCTAATGAAAGCCCGCTAAAAACAATAACAGGTATTACGCGCGCCTGAATTAAATCTAGAGCATTTTGTATTCCCGCTTCTATAATTATTCGAAGTGGAGTCGGAATGAGAAAGCATTAGAACTGTCTGTTCAAATCAGCTAGTTTCGTTAACGCCGCGTTTATTACAGATTTCGCCTTGGTCAGTTTTATTATAAGTAGTGAGTAAATTAATTGTGTACGATTTACTAATTGTATAATTTACCATACAATGTCCTCGTTGTTTTATTCTACTATGTTACTTGTTCGTGAAAGAATACTTATGGAGGTATGTATGTATTTTATAATAATTTCGTGTCCACTATTTTGTCTATTCTGCACGAAGTACCTATAAAAAATAAAAATGTAAGCACTGATGTGGGTTTTATAATAGCAATATAAATTACGACATTAATCTGCTTAAACTATGTACATACTTTAATATAGTGGGTTTTATAATTTTGCATTATAATGCATAATTATCAAGTATGTCGGCACCAGCAAGAATCTTAGAGTAGGTATAGACTAAAGCATAGAGAGAACTTGATTATGTGTCAAGCGTATCACTTTTTTGGACACTTTGATATGAATGAGTCCGACAGGTTTGTATAGAAAAAAACAGTTGACTCGAGTTGTTTCTTTCCTTCGCCACTGACGTCGCGACACGTGGGAGCAGTACCAATACAATATCCTTTTGATGATCTCTATGCTCTAGTCTGTGGCAAGACTAGCATGAGCTATAAAAATCGACATATCTAGATTCTCTTCTCTCGAGAAAGCAAGAATAGTTTATGACGCGATCCGCGTGATCGTTTTTACTCGAATGTTTTCTCTAGAGAAGAGATGTCGATTTTGATACTGCTGATGGAGATGTAATTAATATGTATTAAGGCTCATTATTGTGTACACAATACTCTGTGATTGTAATTGCCTTTCTGTGATTAAATCATAGAATGCTGCTTTTATTAGTTTTATTTCTCACCAATTTTTTTAATTAAGTACATTAAATTTTACATAATGTAAACCGTATTTGTACACATGTTTATCGTCTTTCTCTTTCATGCCGTCCGACACTTTATTTACCGTTTCAACTCTTATTTAAGACTTTTTAACATAGTGTTCAACCTTCCGCAAGACATGCCCATGCCCCATACCATGCTAGCTACTCGTGATTTCAGATCTATACTTTTTTTATGCGATTGAGTGACGTGACGAGCTAGTCGTTCACCTGATGTTAAGCAACACGGCCGCCCATAACAGTTGCAGTGTCACTCGATCTTTAAAACAATAAAGTTTCGCGTGACACTGCACTGCGCACGTCATCCTGAGACATCACTGTCTAGTAATCAGATTATTAGACTAAGTGATCAGATCATAAAGTCTCATTTGCCCAGTAATTTCACTAGCTACAATGCCCTTCAAACCAGAACACAGTAGTGCTTGCACACTACTGCTTGGCGGCAGAATAACCGGCAAAGCGGTGGTACCTACCTAGACGAACTTTGCAGAAAAGTTCTACCACCTAGTAAACATACTCAGGAAAATAGCTTTTCTCATTACACTATCGTTTCATTTCATCTACCCATAGACGTATTATCGTATCATCCTCCCCTCTCGTCGCCACCGCTGTACCATAAATACATATTATACATAGCTTAAACACCAAAAAATTATTTATATGTTGAAAAATCTAATTTCTCACTCTCACCAATCTGTTGAGTGAATGAGACAATAGAAACATAGACTCTTAATATATTAATTAGAGTTCATCATTTGCTTTTAATCCGTAACACATACATGAGTAGAGCTTCAACTGAGGATGAATTATTCTCCAGTTGTGTCACTACTGGTGACAATAGGAAAAAATCCCGTCGATGCCCTTGCTGACGAATAGAACGAAAAACTTTCTAAACCTTACAATCAAATAGAAAAGACTTCAATAAAATAAAATACTAGCATTTAATTAAACAATATTTTCCTTAACAAAACGGCAACTAACTAACTAGTGTATCCTGGTGAGGTCTTCTACGATTTTGATGATGTCGTCGACCGTCGCGTCTCGTGTCATGCCACCGCCGTCGTCGATCTAATGACAAACAATAATGTAGTCGGTAAACATTTACTAGTTCTTTAGTTCTTTGCATGTGATATAACAGATTAATCTACCGAGATTGAAAGCACCGTAATTACTTTGTATACGGCCGATGGATGTAGGAGGCAAGCAGCCGCTCAAAGTGGCGCTCTAGGGGGAGGCTATGTACAGCTGTGGACGTCTTAAGGCTGTAAATGATGATGATGATGATTTCGGTAGAAGGGTTGTTCCTGTACCGCTAAAATTGTTTGTAAAACGTCTTTTACAACATGTACTTGTTTCATGTGACAAGTGACCAAAATGATAATTTCTTATTTGGCACAAACTGGGCATCAGCTAGGCGACTACGTAACTTGATTGCAACCCATAGTGAACCGGCTGTCGATGTGCGTGTAAAGTGCTGCAGAAACCAGAAACGCCTACCTTCAAATGCTGCACAGTTTGTTGCTGCACCTCCCTGGAGAGATCGAGGAAGCTCTCGATGAGGTCTCCGTCTATGAACCCCTCGGCGGGCTCCGTCTTGATGTCGGTGTTGAAGGAGCGCCAGAAGTCGTGCGGGATCTTGCCGACAGACTTGATGGTGTGGTTCAGGCGCTCCTCCAGTTGGTGTAGGAATTCAAATATTTCTTGTGATAGTTGGACTACTAGGCCTAAAGGAAGAAGGTGGAGTATATTTAATTTGATACAACTTTTTTATATTGAAAAGGGGCATTCTGGCCACTGTCCTAGCACGATAGTGACGATGATGCGAATGTAGAATACCAAAAAGGCACTGACACATTTTGTTTGGGAAGACTTTTTTTTTTATGCGATTGAATGACGTGACGAGCTAGTCGTTTACCTGATGTTAAGCAACACGGCCGCCCATAACAGTTGCAGTGTCACTCGGAACTTTAAAACAATAAAGTTTCGCGTGACACTGCACTGCGCACGTCATCCCAAGACATCAAGAACAAGACTACATTTATTTTGATAACATGAAGCAAATACTCTAGATCTGAATAAGAATAGATGTGTGGTCCCTGCGGCGAAAGAATAGTACCACCCCATCTCTGCCCGTGGGTGCCGTAAGAGCCGGCTAAGAGCATATCTAGAAAACGAGCAGCAGCGTGCTCCTCGGTACATTAAAAATCTGTAATCACCAAGCCGTCTGCCAAATTCCTATAAAGTGTAAGTAGTGGCGTTTTGTGGGGGAAGCCTGTATTCTGCAGTGGACGTCTTACGGCAATGTAAATTTGAATTAAAAGTTTTTTTTTATGAACGGTAGTGGGAGGACTTCTAAATCTTAGAAGTGATGGTTCTGATTCGTATTGAATGCAATGCCCAAGTGCTATTATCGATTTGAGTCGAAAAGGATATCCTTTAGTAATGTTATGTTATAATCGTAACATGCCTTCGATTGGTGTCATCAACGGTCAGTAAAAGTCAGCGCCAAAAAGGAACATCCCACGTCCGAGCCGCGTGACGTGGCACATGCTACAGACCGACGGTACGTACAGATGGCGCCGGTGACGGTGGCCAGCAGCACGGGGTGGGCGACAGGCGCGGCGGTGTCCGCGTGCTGCGCCACGAGGGTCCCGAGCCGCATGACGTTACACATGTCCCCGATGTGGAACTGCCCCATGTATCCCATCTGTTGGCGCTCCTCGTCCGTCGTGGCCGCGCTGGAATGACAACGCGTGGTCTAGAGCCGGGATACTGCGAGCTGCACTTGACTGAAGCGCTTACAGTACCTACTCGCTTCAGTCAGCGATGGTTTTTAGCGAAAGTTACTCAATTTGCAACGATAAGATCGACTAATACACAACAATCTGGGATGGTTATGATTTTGCTAAGCTGTGTACATAATAAGTTAAGAAGCAGTCGGATTTTAGTAGTTTTCTGGATAATATGTCTTATTGCAAAGTCTGTATATCACATCTATTACATTATCTGCAAGTAACACATATGATAATATTATATTCAATATTGTTACAAATGTTAACAATAAAAAGAGCAAAAAGAGCGGTCCAAAGTGCGAACCCTGTTGCACGCCATATGAAAATAGTTTCATTTCAAGGCAAATCCACGAATATTTACAACCGGAGATCAATTTTGTAAATAGAAATCGCACTATTTTAACAGAGAATAGCAAGTATATTTTAATGGTCTAGTTTCTGAACCAAATAGTGTGATCAACCATATCTAAGGCTTTAGAGAAATCTGGGTGGATTGAGTAAACCCCTAGTTTCTTTGAGTACCTTAAAAATAGCAAACACCACTATCCAAAAATTATAAAGGTAAGTGTTTTTGTAAACGAATCAAATAGTTTACAAGGGTAAATAGTTAAGATACACCTGCAATAAGATGTTTTAGATGTTCTGAGCTATTTCTATCTGAAAATGTCCATTCATTCAAGAGTCTGTTAACCCAGTCAACAAAGACAAAGCTTGTGGAAATAATTCGTGTAAAAGCGAATTTTGCCACAGTTGTAGAGGAAGGTGTCCTGAACAATATACTAAAAGTTTGCATGCTATAGCAAAAAATTATTAGACTAAGTTAATGTACATTAAAAAAATAATGTACGTAAGTCCTTAACCATGTTTTACTATAAGCCACAGTTTTCGAGTTATTCGCAAAAGTCTGAAAAAAGGGATCTTTACACCCCCTTCCCCCCTTTAGCGGCACCCCTACCCTCTAGTACTTTTAATATGCTCTAGGAAGGTGTCCAGGGGGCCTAGCAAAGGTACAACGTCTCACGCTAACTCCCAAAATGTATGGGAATGACAGTTCCTGTGCGGATAACTTTCCGCAGATGTCATTCCCATACATTTTGGAGTTAGTGTGAGGCGATAACGTTTCACGCTGGGATCTTTGCTAGACCCCCAGGACACCTTCCTCTACAACTGTGCCAAAATTCGCCTTTACACAAATTATCTCCAGCAATCGGCTTTTTTTGCTGTTTGTTGCTCATACTATGTAATAATAATGCACATTGATGTAAAAAATGTTTTTTAAGTCCGGGCCTGGACTTTCATTAATTTGTAGGTATTGAATTAATCTAAAAAACACAAACACAAAACAAAACAGTTTCACTTCAATTTACAATTTATATATATGCTTGTTTTAGCTGACTCTTTGTTTTACAAACTCGAAGTTAACTTAGCCTCTGATTGTTGCACGTCTAACTAAAGAAAATAAAAACAATACAAACCTGTCTTTCTGGCAGACAAACAAATTGAAACTATTCTCTGCTCCTAGGAAAGTGTCGTCGTCCAGTATCTCGACGGCTGTCATCCAATTGGGACTGTAATCTCGCGCTATCTCCTCGAAGCTTCCTTCCATCTGGGAAACAAATTACGTTGTGTTGATGCATTTTCATTATTTCGGTTCATTGCATTTTTGTTGGTACTTTAATACTTATGGTTTTACTTTTTACACAATTTGAACTGTGAAATTTTGATATTCTTGCAATTTGATAGCTAGACGATCAGCCAGGTAATGAACTCCAAATAAAATTATAGAACGATTAGAAATAATATGTAAAACAAATAAATGAATAACGCCCAACGATCACATACATAGATCCTGGACCCTAACTAGATATCCCTGTCTCTAGGGACCCAGGAACTACGAGCACCATGCTCATACAACACCCAGACACATAACAAGTATTTCCGCTTTTTTTGTCCCGTGCATAAATACTTTTATTTTTCTCCTCTGAGGAGGTTTTGGTTTTACGTCTTGTGCAGCTGCCAGTATCAAGTTTTATGATTTCTTTCAATTTCTGCTGGGAAGCCTGTCTGTCTTGAATGCTTGGGGGCTTGTACTGAAGCGGGAATCGAACTCACTGCACTAACATAAATAAAAAGGTAGCGGAAAATTATCGTATCGTTTTATGTAAAATTAAACAACTCAAAACCTGTAATAAACGGGAATATACAATAGAACACAATTTATAAATGTATTTTCAAGTACTCCTTGGGAATACTGCACCCAGATTTTTGATTTTTAACTACACTATTTGGACTACCCCCTACAGAGAGCATGATGCCAGTTTCATGCGTAATTACTAGACTTACTTAATTTACCTGTTTATACTGTAACAGTGACATGGAACGCATGAGATCGCCGACCAATATGAAGTCTCCTTTCACTTTTAAGTACAGAGCGACGATGTTGTTGAAATGGCTACATTCTAGCCGCAGTTCTTTCTCTGACGTCCATTCGAATAATCGCACCTGAAAAATGAATCGCGTTTAGTTACTGCTGATATTTTTACATTAGTCATACGTATCGTATCGTCATTAGCCCATTACGTTCCCACGCCTGGGACATGGGCCTTCACAGGGGAGATAGTGTAGGCCATAATCTACCACGCTCGCCAAGTTGGTGATGGATGACATTAACATGTTTCCGAATTTTTATGATTCTTGAACATTTCCTCACGATTTTTTTACATTACAGTGGTGGATTAATTTTTAGATACTTTAAATGTCTGAATTCAGTTTCCCAAGAGTAAATATAGGGCGCATTTTGAGAGCCTACTTAACCTAAGTAAAAAGTCGCCAGACGGCACCAGTTTTGTAATGAAGCGCTAAGAATAGCCTATTTGCAAGTGACAACAGAAACAAATATTTCATGTACACAGCAGCAAAAATGCCACACTAGAAAGTCTGAAATTATTTGCTGAAAAATAGCTAGATTAGATTTGACAACTAAGAGGATGATGAATTCGCAGTAGTCTTTAATACTATTCATAAATCCACCTGGATGACCTCCACTGCTGAATACGGGCCTCCCCGATGAAATACCACTTGGCAGGCGGGTTGGTGATTGCAGAAGGTTTTAATGCACCGAGGAGAATGCTGCTGCCCATTCCCTGGATATTCCTTTAGCTGGCTCTTACGGCACCTACGGGGAGAGATGGGTTGGTCCTATTTTTAGAACCGATACCACGCGGCTTTGGTACTATAAGATGATCATAAAATCTTAACTAAATGGAAACTTACTGTACTGTTGATAGAGGCGAGTAGCTTGCCGTTGAACTCGACCAGCGTGTAACAGCCTCCCTTGATCTCCTTCTCCGCGACCAGCACTAGCTTGCCTTCCGACCAGTGGAACAGCAGGATCCTGCCCTGTACACATGAGGATATTTTACCATGGCACTACTTGTTGGGATAAAGTGAGTGACATTTAAATAACAAAGGATTTTTTTTATGTCGTGATGAGCATTAAGCGAGTGTTATGTCACGGCTGCCCCTTACGAAAATAATATTGCTAGGTGAGCCTAGATGCACCAACAACGAGTCTATTGTAATGATATCTGCTTGGGTTCAGAGTGTAATGTCACCTGCTTAGGCTTGGAGTGTAATGTCACCTGCTTAGTCACGGAATGTAATGTCACCTGCTTAGTCCCGGAGTGTAATGTCACCTGTTTGGGCTCAGAGTGTAATGTCACCTGTTTGGGCTCAGAGTGTAATGTCACTTGTTTGGACTCAGAGTGTAATGTCACCTGTTTAGGCTCTGATTCCTCTGGGTTGAGCATGGCAGTGCCGACCGCGTAGTAGTAATGTGGGTCGTCACCGAGCCGACACGATACTAGCGACATCGCGAACTCGTTACACATCAGCTGGTGCGCGTGCAGAACTGGATAGAAAGAGACAACAGATACATGTATTTGTTGTTTAAAGCTAGGTTGCTTGTCCCCAGGGGTTTCAATTTTCGGGAATAACAATCGCATGCTGCTCTCGGCAGTGGATTGAGGGTCCAATTGGTTCACATGTCAAAATGTCCAAATGATTGATTGTATCATTCGCAAAAATGTGTAAGCATCTAAACGTCATAATGATGTTTGATGGACGAAATGTCCAAAAATACCTACATGTTATTTACGTGGGACTGTAGAATAAAAGATTTGCTTGTAGAACTGACAACCGATAGGAACAAAGGTTCTCGAGTGGTGACCAAGAATCAGAAGACGCAGCGTAGGCCAGCCCCCCACTAGGTGGACTGACGGTTTGGTTAAAGCCGCGGGAAGCCGATGGATGTAGGAGGCAAGCAGCCGCTCAAAGTGGCAGAGTCCTATGTTCAGAAATGGACGTCTTCAGGCTGTTGATGATGATGCGAACGCCACAAGTAGCACAGTATCCACTCGATTGTGTAGCCATTGGCCAAGCGAAAAAATCAAATCACGAGTGAACAGGTATCGTCCAGGCAAACATGCACCACCGTAGACCGCGTCATCACTTACCACCTATTGAAACAGTGGTCAAAGGCTAAAAAAACTTACATGAATTTAGGAAGGGGGTTGAGACAAATCTCCAACGCTCCAGGCCGTACGGGGCCCGCCGCCAGGGCATAAATGATGATAAATAAATATTTGTGGACATTTAAGAAGAAGAATAAGAATAAATAATATTTATTGCCAAAACTACAACAGACTTACGACAATTTGTAATAGATAGGTACACTATTCTTAGCTGGCAACAGGGGTATGCTCAGCACTGTGCTGCGTAAACAGCAAGGTCTACGCAGGGCTTATTTTCAGCATACCCCTGTTCTCGAACACAGGTGTTTACGGTGAGAGTGCGGGTCAATACTCAACATCAACTCATAAATGCCCAGCTTACATAAAAAAATACTCAAACTATGTAGAAACAGTTCTATGATTAAAATACATGTTTAGTAGTAGGTGACGTATTCATTTCACACAGCACCATCTATCTAGTCCCAAACTAAGCGAAACTTGTACTATGGAAACCATATATAGACCAGGGTCGATAATTTTTAAAACCAAAAAAAATAATAGTAGGATGAAACCCATTAGAAAAGGAGGGGAATATTATAAAAATGAAAGGAAAAATAATTTACGGGCGATCTGAGGTCGGGAAGGGGATGGGGGTGAGTTTTTAAGGGTAAAAAATGGTTTTTCTCGATTTCCGGCAAAACTAAAAGTCGTATCGAAAAAAGTCAAATGGCAAAGTTGTAGGTAATAAAAAGATCTAAAACTTTTGTATTTACACTTTTTTCACATAACCTCAAAATTTATGTGAAAAATCCAAAAAACCAAGTTTTTGGTTTTTTATTTTTATCTTTTACAAAAATTTTTTTTTTTAACGAAATTTGGTGAAAACTTACCTTTTTATGTCCCAAATACGCTGTAATTTATTTGATTAAAAATATTTATTTTTCACCTTATTTTGAATTAATATCAAAAAAACACCCTAATTTTCAATCGAAAATTCACCCGTCAAAATATCAGCTTTTTTCAAAAAGTTGGTATGGTTTCTGTTCGTTGAAATCCCTACTTTCCGATGGTGAAAAAAAAAATATATGTTACTACAGTAAATCTTCTCAGAAAATGCAAAAAATCAAAAAAACTTGAATTCGAAAAATTTTTTTTAATTATTATAAATAATTTTGAGCTATTTATTAAAATTTACACTTTAATTACTCGAAAAACGTTAGATTACATGTGACATTGATAACAAAAAAATTGCAAATAAAAATATACTACTATAATTAACAAACAAATAAGTTAATAAAATTAATATTTAATAAGACATCTACAATATTTGGAGAAAGCTGTCGACTCTTCTTTAAATTATATGCGTAGATGCCTATTTATAACTATTTAAAGATAAATTATATATACCTGAGTAGATATACCTGAGTGACCTACGAAAAATTGTAGCCCATCAAAAGGTATTTCGTGGAGAAGTGGGGAAGGGGCTAGGCGGGTCTGGGTCTTACTACATACATACCTACACCTACCTACCTATATACTATATATTTCGTAGCAGCTGTTACAACCGTTAGCCTAACCAGTATTCGAAATACAGTACAGTATACAACATCGTTTATAAAAATACACGTGCACGCTGAGTTTCTTGAAGATAATTGTGACAAGTTTACTTAAAAAAACAAAATAACTTTTCGAATCTGCATAGGAAGGTAAATACTATCTCTATTTTTATCTGTATCAATCAACTCAAACATAAAAATCGTAATATTTTCTTTAAAAAATAGTATGCTTAACGTAACATAACCTAAAGATTGAAATTAAATGATATTTTAGTACAAGATAAAAAAATAATAATCTCCTTAATTTTGCACAAACAAATTTAGTTAATCCCATGAAAAAAAAATATATTTCAAAGTACATAAAAAATATATTAAAAATCTATAAAATATATATCGTAAATGTATTTTTAATAACAAACTTTTGGCCGATTTCCATATATATTTAATACATTTTTAATACATTTATAATATATTTTTTATACATTTTGACATTTATTTCTTCAATATTTTTTTTTATTTTTTGCATTTTCTGAGAAGATTTACTGTAGTAACATTTTTTTTTTTCACCATCGGATAGTAGAGATTTCAACGAACAGAAACCATACACCAACTTTTTGAAAAAAGCTGATATTTTGACGGGTGAATTTTCGATTGAAAATTAGGGTGTTTTTTTGATATTAATTCAAAATAAGGTGAAAAAATAAATATTTTTAATCAAATAAATTACAGCGTATTTGGGACATAAAAAGGTAAGTTTTCACCAAATTTCGTTAAAAAAAAAAATTTTTGTAAAAGATAAAAAAAAAAACCAAAAACTTGGTTTTTTGGATTTTTCACATAAATTTTGAGGTTATGTGAAAAAAGTGTAAATACAAAAGTTTTAGATCTTTTTATTACCTACAACTTTGCCATTTGACTTTTTTCGATACGACTTTTAGTTTTGCCGGAAATCGAGAAAAACCATTTTTTACCCTTAAAAACTCACCCCCATCCCCTTCCCGACCTCAGATCGCCCGTAAATTATTTTTCCTTTCATTTTTATAATATTCCCCTCCTTTTCTAATGGGTTTCATCCTACTATTATTTTTTTTCACTTTTTATTATTTTTCAAGGCTTCTACCCTAGTCTAATAACCGATACAATACTTACGATACTCACATAGAATACAATATAAGACCCAGACACAGAACAAACACACGTTTGTCACAGCCTACAGTTCAGGAGGCAGGGCGAGTACCAGCCCACACAGCACAGTACCTTCGAAGGTGTGATGGTCGAGCACGAGCAGGTTGTGCACCTCGAGGTCGAGCGCGTTGGGCGCGAGCTTGGGCGGCGCGTGCGGCGCGCCCGAGCTGGAGGCCGCGCCCACCGACGCCGACGGCCGCGCCGCGCAGCCCGCGCCCGCCTCCAGCCGGTCCACGCGCATCGTGATCACTCCGAACGACTGCGGACACGCGACGTTCTGCTCAGTGTTCACCAAGGAATTTATATACTTACTACGTAAGAGGAAGGTTCACTAACACAAAAAGCGCTATCTGAATAGGATATAACGTACTAGAGACCTCGCGTACCCCGCGATCTCAACCGTAATTTCACAGTTCAGCCGTTTTGGAGAAAAAAACGAACATGGAAAAATAGAAGTTTCACTTGCAGATAGATAAACCTTCGATCAGGTATAGCTGATCGAAGAGATACTCTTTACTGTACACACCAAATATTAAAAAATAAATAAAAAAACAACGATTTATAAAAAGTAGGAAACATTGGGCGACTTGTAGTCTTTTAGAACACTATAGATGCTATCAAAACAACACAGCCTGGTGTCCAGCATAATGAGCCCTAAACTTTTTGATTGCAGGCCTTAGGTAAAAATATATATACTCTTTATTGAAAACACCCTTTATTACAAAAAAATGGTAATCAGAATCTTATAACTTTCTGTGCCCCGCGGACCTGCAGATAAAAAGTAACCTATGTATTAATCCAATATACTATCTCTATTTGACATTTAATCCAAATCCATTCAGCCATTTGAGAGTGAAGGAGTAACAAACATACAAACCTTCGCCTCTATAATAGGGGTCGTCCAATAATCACGTGATGTTTTTTAGCAACCTTTTAACCCTCCCTCCCCCTGGTGATGCATGGTAAGGTCTTGAACTAAGCGCCCCGTATTTTATTACAGTTTTTTTACATAATTTCGGAATATTACCTTTAAATTCAGCCATAAAAAAATTTAATTCTTTAAAATTTAGGCGCGGGTATCGTTGCCTGGTTACTAGCGAATCAAAATTATGCGCAGCTTTCGGTTTAGAACCGGGCGTTCAACGAAAAACAAATACACGTGATATCTCACTTATACCCCTCTCCCCCTGGTGATGTTTAGTAATTTTTTCTGTATCAAGGTTTGAAAGGAGGCCTTTCCTCTATTTTCATTTTTTTTGGGGGGTATGTCCTAGAGAGATAAGTGCAAATATAAGAGCTGTCAAACTTTAACGCAGGCAGGCATAAATGTCACAATGTGGACTTATGATACAGGTGGATTTCGCAAGTGAACATGATTGATTAAATCTGAAACTAGGAAGTATTAACTGAGAACTGACCTGTGAAGCCTCCTGGTAAGCGATCCGCCTGGGCGTTTCTCCGAGCGGTACTGTCCTAATGTGCAGCTTCTGTATTTCATCTATGGTGCCGATCGTCACTGTGCTGTCCGTTGCTAAAGCTAAACTGTAACATACCAACATATGTCAACAGGATATTTGATTACTAAAAAAGGACAAGTAAATATTATTTTCGTAAAGCAGATTAAAATTAACGGAGTAATACGCTTTTAAAGTTTCTAGATGAAATGATGACAATGGGGAAGAAAGGTTCTCGAGTGACAACCACGAACCGGAAGACGCAGCGTAAGCCCTCCACTAGGTGGATCAACGATCTGGTGGGAAACCGCAGGGAGCCGATGGATACAGGAGGCGAGCAGCCGCTCAAAGTGGCCCTCTCTGGGGGAGCTCTATGTTTAGCAGTGGACGCCTTCAGGCTGTTGATGATGATGATGAAAGTTTCTAGAGGGGCATTACCTGACCTTTTCTCGCAAAACAGAGATCATGTGGAGCTTCCTCACAGCTACTATGAAGGCATAATTTGTGACGTCATATGTCAAAAAAGATTGTATGTAGCTTAGAGTATAGACTAAAGTATAGAGAGAACTTGATTATGTGTCAAGCGTACCACTTTTTTTGGACACTTTTTATATGAAGTGGACACTGATGTGAATGAGTCTGACAGATTTGTATAGAAAAACAGTTGACTCGAGTCGAAAAAAATGGTACGGTGCTTATCGCAAGCGTAGCTAATTACTATATGCTTGTTTCTTTTCTTCGCCACTGACGTAGTGATACGTATGAGCAGTACAAATATTGTATCGTTTTGATGATCTCTCTATGCTTTAGTCTATACTCTAAGGTATGTAGAGCTAGCATAGAGCTATCTCTATGTACAGCTTAGTAATGAGGTACTTTGAAGAGTTTGAAGGACTAATAACTGACGTCACTGCGTGGTTGAGCTGTCTCTATCTATTCCTGTATTTTAAATACTTGTAACTTTGTTAGTTTTTGAGATTATTTAATTTTTGTTTTCACGACGCTGTTTTTTTGAGGAACATTATTTATTTATGCAACAAAAATATAGCCGTCAATTAGCCTATTGCAGACAAAATTTATTTTCGTACAATCTTCTCGTTCTTTATTGTACCGGAAAGATGTGCCTAGATGGCGTCATCGTCGCAGGTGTTGTCAGTTCGTAGCTAAACGTCTATCAATAAATATGAAAACCGCACCAGCGCCGACGCATCACACCTTGGTGGCGGTGGTCTTTGGTTGGGTTGATTTCTATACATCGATGTTGAATTGGTACAATTTTCGCATCTATACAAATACGTGCGAAAATGGCGTGAATTGTACGTCGATATAAAGTTTGTCGACAATAAAAATAGGGGGCAGAGGGCAAGTCTATTTGGGTGATCTTTAGACGAAAAAGGCTGTTAATATAGATTTTTCTGTTTAAAGTGAAACCCTTCTCACTACTGATTTTTACAGCTTACATAAGACCATCAAAAGATCCCATAATACAAAGATTTTTAAAATCAATGACTAGGCTAGCGTTTGACCACAATAAGTGTTATGTTAACCATAAGAACAATAAACAAAGAAGTTTCAAACCTGTCTGGATATGCTTGTGCATTAAGCGAGCACATGTGTGTTACTTCCTTCAGGTTGACATTGGAAAACACTAGCTTGTGGTTGGACGAGAATATAACGGTGGGCCGGTCCGAGCAAGCGAATATGTTCGTTGTTGACAGAGATCTGAAAAAAAAAAGACATTTTTTATGCTGCAATTTGTACGCAAAATCTAGATTTCCTAATACAAGGAACAACAATCATTAGGATTTAAACCTACGTCACCGAATTTACCGGGTAAGACGATTCAACCAACAAAGCTATGGTTGCACTTCCATCTTCAGAACTATCTATCTATATCTTATTTTTCACTACTGAAGTGTAGTAACTAAGGCCCGATTTCACCAACGTTTATTCCAAGTATACGGCTATTCCTTACTCCTGGATACAGTTAATTGACAAATGAAATTACACAAAAAGACGCCATTTTGATTGTATCCAAGGAATAAGTCTTATTCCTTCACAAAATTGGTGATATAAGGGCTATATTCGCGTAACTCGGCTGTTCTAGGAAAGTTATACCTGGAATAAAATTTATTCTAGTTTGGTGAAATCGGGCCTAAGTAATATTTAATGTATTAGGTTGTTTATAACTTAGGTTTCCGACTAAATTGAGGCACAATTTTGCCACTAACAGTGAAGAGAATGTTTTGCCATAAACATTATTTTGCAGATAAACATAATGCCTTCCCACGTTCATTCATATTTAGCTTACTGCAGAGGCAGGAAAGTGGGCTAGAAATAGGGTAGCTAGCTTCTGTGTGCCAGACTGTGCATCCTCTATCCATAGCGGCGGCTCAACCTTAACCATTCTTCCAGCTCTCTTCTCTATAGAATCCAGAGCTGCCAGTTGGTTATAATCTATTCAATACTTACAAGACAATAAAAAAACAGTAAATCGCTAATGATTTAATTGAAACAGACTTGTAGCTCACCTGAAACTCTTAAGTACTGTGGGTTGTGTGCCAAGAGTGACCTTTTTCTTGTTGTGTAGGATCCCAGTCTCCTGGTCTATAGTGAAATAGAACATGGAGCCGTCTCCTAGAGCGCAGAGTAGGTAGCATATACCTTCTAGCACGCAGATTAGGAGCGAGCGAGGGATTATTTCTGGAAAATGAGAATTCGAGAGTAGTTTTTTGATGTTATAAGGTGCAAAACGGTGAAATACAAAAAAAAACTGGAGGATAGTAAACAGGTTTCCTCTAGACAAGCATGCTAACTATATTGTTAGCTGCAATGTTACTACATCAGGTGAAATCTGGTCTCTAAAAACGCATGTCTACATTTATTCAATTTTCTTATGTCAAAAAGTCTGCTGTATATTTGTCAATACGCTAATTCCTTCTTCTTTCTGTAATTACGGTACTAGCTTAATCTAAACTAAATTGGCTAGCAGCACCAATGAGGCCGTGTGGTTCCGGTGTGAGAATAGTACCACCCCATCTCTTCCCCTGGCCATAAGAGCCAGCTAAAGGAGTTCCCAAGGAATGGGCAGCAGCAGTGGACGGCTTCCAGCTGTTGATGATGATCACTAAAATCATTGCTGTACTCTTCTAACAAAGGGGAAATAAAAAAGACTGACAGACAAAATTGACTCCAATGTCTTACCTCCATTTAATTTCTCCGTATGCATCGGTCTAAGGTCCGGTAGCTTCAACACTCGGACGGAGATATCTGTCCACAGCCCCACACCGAGTAACGCTTCGTCTCCACCTGGGCCGAGGTCAAGGCACGCCACCTCTTCTTCCATGCATATCTCTCTACAATAAACGTAAAAACAGTTAAATCATTTGTTACTCGACAAAAAATATAACACAAGACTGGAATCATATGTTAAGGAACTACCCTCGCGGCTCACAAACAGCAAAACAGAAAAAAGGCTTAAGAGATGTAGCATCACAAAGAAAAACTCAGGAGATCCAAATCATTTATTTGCAAATATCGCGAATATGCTGTCACTGGACCTCAACACTCAAGACTAATGCAAACATACACCTCTACTCATGGCTCAGCGGACTGTAGAAAGACAAAATATCAGCAAAACACAATCTTGTTCAAGCTTTATTATAAGTTCACGACATGAATGTATTCTTGCCGTAACAATAACGATTGTTGATTCAATGAACAATCGTGTGTTATTTATTGTACAATGACAGATGTAAATTGAAAATCCTACTGACTGCGCCAATCTACTGTTGAATGAAACTAGAATGAATGGACAATAATCCTAATTTTATCATGATAGTTGATGAAATTGTTTAATGCTACACTGCGCAGTGTCGCTACTCGCCACGACCGACGCTCCTGTACACTCACGCGATGAGGTCCAGCGCCCGCTCCCGTATCGCCACGAGGTAGATGCGAGGCCCGGCCGCGCACACGGCGCGAGTGTCGCTACTCGCCACGACCGACACTCCACGGGCGCCGCCAACCTTCCACTCGGCGGCTAGCGCCCAGCCGTCCGGCGCTCGGGCTATCAGTCTGATGCCTTCGTCTGTTACCTGGGACAACAGGTCTATGAGAACAAGTCCTGATCGCAAATAAATCATTCATTCATTCATTCATTCAATCTATGTTCACGCATTCACAAACCTATTAGCAAGGTGGCTGTCACATATTTCAACTGTCACTTATGACCAAATTGCATGGCACGCGATTTTTTTCGATTGAATATTTATCAAACTGATGAAAAATTAAAAGTTTCACTGCTGTAGTGTCGGTACGTCCGACCTTCCTTGAATATATTTGGCTCTGGGCTCAAAAGATGTGTGTTTTCAACACTGATTGTCAAATTGGTAAAGAATAGCCATAGGTGTTTGTATGTATCGAACTTTCCTCATTGCATGGGCGCGGTCGATGGAAAACATATTCGTCTAAGCTGAAACGACCTTCTTATAGTAGCACCCAGAATTAAAACTTCAAATTTTGGCATATGATAGATTTCACATAGTTAAACAACGTTTTTGCATACCCATAAACGGGATATGGACGGTACCCGCCTGATAAAAAAACCTCCTAATAATTATATTTCGGTGATGTGATAGCTGTGAAAGAAATGCTTTGCATAGCTTGTTAATAAAAAATATAAGTGCTCACTTGAACAAGCTGATCGAAGCAAACATTGCCCGTGAAGAAAGTCTGCCGATCAGAGACAAAGCCTTGGATTTCTGTTTCTTCCACTTCTTCGCCATTTAGCTGTAATACTCTGAAAATTAGCAAAGGTTTGGAATTTGTTCGGATCAATCTTTCTTAGTTAATGGTAGATTTACAGTCTCTATGGTTAATATGTCTACAGTTTTCCATTGTTACCTGGTCTGTCCAACGAAGGCCAGTACAAGTGTGTCATGGTGCGAAGATGAAGATGCTAGCGTGAGAGGCCACATTCCCTTGATGCCGGGGAGATCGATGGAAGCTTGCTCTTGGATCCCAATGCCGTTGCGGATTATTCGGAGAGAGCCCATCTTAAATGCGCCTGGAACCCGAATTGTAATAAACAAATTCCTATTATTCCTCTTATTCAATGAATCTGACGTCTGGACTGAAATCTGTCAGAGCAAGAAGCGAGTGCCTCAGATTATAGACAACTTAAAACCAACTTAATTTTTTTTGTGCTACCTTAATGCTCATCTGTATTCTGTAATAAAGTTTAACAGCCCCTAAGTTCACACTTATCTCTAGCCCCGGGTTTCTCTTACGTTTGTCAAACTCGTGTTAAGTTAACAAGTCAGATATTGTACACTCATTGGTTGAAGACAGCCGATGATCAACCAGCAACCATTGAGCGTTCAGTATTAATTGGTGCGCCAAGTTGACACAAATAAGTATTAAGTACAAACCCAGGAGAAGGTGTTGCTTAGTTTTATTTAATTGGACTTTAGTACAGATAAGCATTAGTCTTAAAAATCACAGGAAAAATTATTATAATGAACAACAATATGATAATGAGCAATTTCTATAAAAAATATGATAATAAAAGCTAATTTGGTTTGACCGTCAATCACTACCATTTTAAGTGAGAGGTAATAAGAGGAACAATTTGTCAATTACTTCTCACCAACTCAATCATACCTGAGCAAGTTATCAACTGATTCTGTCCCTGCTTCTCTAGATCCACCACACACATGTCGACTATAGGCGCGAGACTGGTGAAGGTTTCCATCGGCTGCACATACTGGCTCGCTTCGTCCCGTGTGGCCGAAAGCCGAACGAGCGCCGAATCTCCAACCCGAGAACCGATGAAAACGACCCCGTTGTCCAAGTATGTCATACATTCTGGGATTGGGATGTCGCCTGTAATTAAAATAGTGGTGACATTAGTTATGCAAATTTTACCAATATTTTAGACTTATGTAGTGAATTTATTCATTTGTTTTTAATTTTTGAACTTAAGTTGGGTGAATTGTTTTTTCTGCTTGGTAATACTGACTGCCGCGTGCTAGGGCGAGAGCGTGAGTCTGACGGTTGAGAAAGAAACACTAAAAAAAAAAGAAAATAGATCTTTTCTTTACTTCTTTTTCTTTGATCTTTTCTTTCTTCTAGATTGGTCTTGGTTGACTTTAGTTAGGATATATGGAATAGAATGAGATGCATCTCAAGTTTGTGTGTTTCTCAAGTGTGAACTTTACTACAGACGCAATATTCTTACATACCAAGTAGTTCCACCTTCAAGTCCTTGACAGCCTGTGTGCCATCCATCTTCTCCTGCAACTCCAGGAGAAGCATAAACAGCCGACCTGCGATATCACCCAGTAGGTAGCGCAGACCTTTGACATCCACTCGGCAGTAGCAGCATATTGGTGTCAACTGAAATGTTCACAACTTTTATGCAACACATTGGTGATGCCTCCAGTGTTACACATGTTCCAAGGCTATGGTGACCGCTTCCCATCCCAAGCTTATAAGCCTCATTTAACATAAACAATATGTTCCAAAAAAGATAGTCCTGAAAACAGCAGACATTTCTATTTCTGTGTCACTCCTTCTACACTTTCAACATACTGGTGGGAGAGTGAGAAAAATATGTTCTGTGTCTTTCGTCAGAATAGCTTTTCCAATGGCGCGCGTTACTCATTTAATGATGAGTTAGTTGAGGCCAGTTGAATGTGCAACATTTTAGAAGGTTTTGAAGACTGAATGATCTTAATTCTTTCCTAGAGTTAGTTAGTTTTAGTCTGCTGTACGAAAAGCATATTACACAGAATAGAATAAAAGAACACTTTTTAACTTCACTTCAACTCATTATTCATGGCATCCAATTTCGCCACAATGTCAAAGATATCGAGTACTACAGCAAACACACATGCAGATAAGATGATACCGTATACAGAAAAGAAACAAAAATTATAATACATCGAAGACAAAATACAATGGCGGTCTCATTTCTTTAAGCGATCTCTTCCAGGTAACCTTTAGATGGACAGAGTAGTATTGGAAGAATGTGTCCTAAGTCAAAACAAGAAGTAAAGAATGATAAATAGTAAACCAAGTAACATACCTTGATTTGTGGAGGTGCAACCGCCACATAACTTTGCCCATCGTGATAGACAATAGATTCCTGACCTATCACTATAGATCCACCTGCAAGCCAAAATACACCCTGTTATATTAGTAGTAGATGTACAGAATCTTTAAGCTGAGACAGCAATGGATGCTGTTAATAAGATGTGTTTAATTAGCGGAAATCAAGCCAACTGCCCCCATCTGATTGGTAAAGCCCTTATCCCATTACGAAACGCCCAGCTGGGTTAGCATGGACGGTAGACAAAATTGTCTTTCCCCGTTTTACGTCACTTTCTTCATACTTGCTTGGAGTAAAACAAGGGAAAGACAGTTTTGTCTACCGGCCGTGCTAACCCTACTCTTGCTAGTCCCGGAGACTTGTCGCCGCGGAGTACCACACATACATTTGCATCAGTGCTCGCAGACTACGCTACCGATGTCGTACGCGTCTGCGACCCGCCGTACTGGTCGCCCGCGCGTCGCGTCTCGTACGCATCGATGACGTCTTCTTCTGTTTCTATCAAACAGATCTGCAAGCGCTTCTTCCTCACTGGAACCGCTCGACATAACGCCAGTTCATTAAAATAGAACAAAACAAATGATGCGTTTTGTTATTTTTCAGCAGCGTAATGTGCGAACGTCGAGTTGCCAACAAATATTCAAATATTCAGCTAGTATGTGACTTGAGTATCATGTCCTATGTTTTTTTTATGCCATTGAGTGACGTGACGAGCTAGTCGTTCACCTGATGTTAAGCAACACGGCCGACCATAACAGTTGCAGTATCACTCGGATCTTTAAAACAATAAAGTTTCGCGTGACACTGCACTGCGCACGTCATCCTGAGACATCACACAGTCTTGTAATCAGATTACTAGACTGAGTGATCAGATCATAAAGTCTCATTTGCCCAGTAATTTCACTAGCTACAGTGCCCTTCAAACCGGAACACAGTAGTGCTTGCACACTACTGCTTGGCGGCAGAATAACTGGCAAAGCGGTGGTACCTACCTAGACGAACTTAGCAGAAAAGTCCTACCACCTAGTGTTTCGTAATGGGAGAAGGGCTGTTATAAACACCTATGGCCATCTACAATACTAACTAATAATACCATTACTGGAGTGTTGCCTACCCTCATTACTATTATGTAGAAGGCTCTAAGCACTCCTTTATAAATACCAAAATATCTCGTGCCTACAACAGGGACATGGGCCTTTGTGTTGGGCGGAAGTATAGGCCAAAACCATAATCTACCATGCTGACCAAATGTGACAAGTTGCTGGATGATACAGTCATGTACTTGAAAATTTGTGATTCTTGAGCATGCAAGTTTCCCCAAGTTTTTTCTTTCACTACAGTCAGTCAGTCAGAGTGCAAATTCATCACATAACTTGAAAAGTCAATGGTGTAGGGCAAGCGGGTCTCGAATCATGGTGTTTAAGTATCAAAGTGACATGAGCTACCACTGAGTTTCACTCACTCTCAGAATAGTTTTGTAAGACCTCAGGTGGTAGGTGATATTCCTTGAGGACAACAGGAGGTTACAGAAAGAAACTATTTGGCATTTGAACCATTAATGGTAAAGATTTCCACTGGTTATGCTTTCATTCCTGAAAAGCAGCATATACTTTTATAAATTTTACTTACCTAGTGGACTGGGCACTGGAATTAATATAGATGCCTCTGTCTCCACATTGTCTTGTTTCCACGGTATTTTCATGAACTCTTTATCACGTAAATTTATTTCATGTGTCTGTGAAATGAGATATGTATTTTAATATTATATAATTAAGAGCTTCCACGGTTACCAAGTTCATGTACTTCAAATAGGCAACTTACTTTAATATGTCTGCCATTGAGATCCTGGTGAATAAGTATTAAAGTAGGGTTGGCACACCCATGCAAGAATTCTACATCATACACATTTAGTTCTTCGAGTCTGTGAACAGAATACAATAAAGCTTTGATGTTATATTTTATGATGGTTATCATGAGTTATATAATATTTCATGGCTTAATGTTGATTTACATCCTTGATATCTATTCTAGTTATGGGAAAAAATTACTGATTAATTTAAACATTTAAATGCATAGGAACATTAGAATCATCATGCATTCAAATGTTTAAATTAATCAGTATTCTTTTTATGTATATGACATCAATGAGACTGGAACCCACATAAGGCATATGCCTTATTGCGGGTTCCAGTCTCATTGATGAATACATATGTACTATAGACTACCTATTCAGACAGCTCAAGTCCTTATCTCAATGTGTAACTGTAAAGCAAAGAAAAAATACTCCTACCTTAAACTGGCAGCTTTCAATTCCGTTGAATCTTTATCAAGAGGAATAATCTTGAACAATCCATCATAAAGCCTGAGTCCAATCACCCTGGCCTGAGGGTCAATAACTGCAAGAATGCCATTCTCGGATGGTTTGCCAATGCGGTCAGAAACATTACCATGTGCTCTGGTGACTACTTCTAGGTCACCACTGGAGTTGGTGCGCCATTCCAGGATCATGGCATTGTAGCGAGCAGTTAGGATGAATACTAGATCTTTTTTCTCATACTGGAAGTATTTAATAAAATGTGTTATGATTATCATTAGTAAAGAATTGGAAATCCATCTACAAGAATAATTTGAAATTTTAAGCTCAGATCAGATCCATTGGTGATTAAAAATAAGTGAATGAAGTTTTAGCTTCAGATGTCTAGATCTTACTAACTATATATTTCTAAAATTTAACAGATCTCATAAATCCAGCTTAATTACTTACCGGAGGTCTGAAAAGCTTCATTTTTGCAACCCGTCCATATAAACCCACTTCTTTCATTGGCCGTAGACCCTCAGGGGTGACAAGATACATCTCTAGGCGGTTCACCTTTGCCACCAGGAGGTTCAGGTCCGTTGGAGATGTGAAGTTGCCTACATAATATGTTTCTTAGGTAAATGTAATTCCCAGTGCAGGTGGAAATGATTGCAAGCCTTACCACCCCATAGAACTTTAATAATACTTTTAACCTCAGATAGGTTCCCACAGGGAAACAAAGAAATGCGGGTGGTACTGCTTAGCGCCAGGATTTGAAATTGTGCTCCGTCAGAGTTAGATTTACAAGTGTGGAGGCCACTATATGCTGAATTATGGACATCATTTTGCTATGTGTACCAAGGACATTAAATCAAAGAAAACTAAAAATACAGTACAGTAATTTTTCGGCATTTTGACCTATCTAACAACAGATGCAATTACTTTTATATTGGCTACTGTTTCCGCCAAATGCGGCACAAGATTCAATTACTTCATCAAATCATGGAAAACTGTTCGTCTGTCTAACCTCAACAAGTAAAATGTTGACTTACCTGTAACGCATGCTGTTACGGCCGTTGATTTCTGGGCCGTAACTACGTAGTGATACGCCATGATTAATATTTCACCAGATTATCAACAAAAGCCTCACTAAAACACTACAAAAATATTTTTCATTTGCGAAACAATACGAAAATAAAATCACCGACAGCCACTCCACTTCTTGTTTTTTTTTTTTTTTGTTCGCCCTATTGGGCAGGCTAAAGTCATGAGTAGTGGTGGTTAAAAAAGCACAAAGCATCCAAAGCGGTTCCGCTTTTGGCCCACAACATACAACGCCCGCTTTCGTGGCTCTCACTTGGCGCTCTTTTTATCGCGCAGCGCCTAGACTTAGAGCGTTGTGCATCGCACGCGCTGCGTACGGACGGAACCACGCGGCGCGAGCGCGAGGAGTGAGTAGTAGGTAAAAGCGCCGCGTTTACTAAAGCGGAGCTGCTTGTGCTTATCGAGTCATCGCGGCAGCGGTCGGGCAGGCAGCCATCGCTTGCTTTTGGACGCGGCACGCTTTCTACGACTCCCGCGCGTAAAACGTGAACTTAGGCCGGCTCACGTTATATACACCTACGCTTACTTTGGTACGCTTTGTTTTTTGTTGTGCTTTTGATTAGAATCTGTGATAGGACACGCAATAATGTTTATTTTGAGTGTTTAATGTTTATTAATTTATATGTATTATGGACCCAATATGACTGAAATAAATGAATATTTAATTTAATTTTTAATACAATAATTATGTGGTTGTGTGATTTGTGAATACCTACCTTAGTTTGAGGCTGAATAAAGTGAACATTTAATGAAAAAAAAAACATGTTTTTAGTGGAGATTTTCCAATATGGAACTTTTACCGGTGACTTAAGTCCTCCTCGTTATAACTTAAGCACTTAAAAAAGCGTGCTTTTAAAAAAAAGCACAAAGTTTGTACCACGCTTTTGACATTAAGCAGTTTTGAACACTACTAGTCATGAGACCATACCGCCTAGTCTTTCGTAGGATTCCACTTCTTGTTTGTACTTGTTAGAGATGTACCGTCATGTTCGGAGTTTCGATCCGATAGCGATACTAGTAAATAAGAGAAATTACTCGATATTTTTATTTGAATACCAAGTACTTTTAGCATCATACCATTCTTGCGGTACCTACTTATGCAAAGTCAAGACAGGGTAGAATCACCAAAAATGTAATGCCAAGTAACCTAAATACACGTTAAAAATGTTTTTTCTCGAAAGTAGCCTGATATCGTTTAAATTGAACTCAAGTACCCTGATTGAAAAAAATTGAGTTATCGTATGGCGTTAATGCTAATGGAAAGGAAAGGGATCTTTACTAGACCCCCAGTCTCTGATTAGTGATTAATCACTTGCTTAGAACGAAGAGATTATAACGAGGCGTTTTATTTTTTAAAAAACTAGTTCCGCTTCTTTTACTATTTTTTTCTAGTTTAAGCCATTCAAACCACAGAGTAGTTTATAAATAAGAAAATGCTTAGACTACCAACAAAGAAATAATGTCAAATTCAGTTGAGTGGACTACGAGTACATTGTCTGTAGAATCTCCTATTAGACTGTGGTGCATTCTCCTTAAGTAAATTGAAGTACAGTAGAACTGCGGGATAGATAAACGTTAAAATTATAATGCAAAATAAAGCCGAGCTATCCCGCAACGAAAATAAAAAAAGAAAGAGTTTAGAGTTGTCAGTCAGTATCGTGACACATTTCCTCTAACTTGTGGTCTATGCTTGAAACAGTGACAGTGACATATTTTAGTAAAACCACAACTGGCGCCATAATTTTTTAATAAAACACCTTATTACAAATACTCTTTACACTTGCCCACACGATAAAGAAGTATCCCAATATTGAGAAAGAAGTACGCATGCGAGTTCTTAAATTTTTGTAACAATAATCGAGATTAGTTCCTCTTCCATTATCGAAAGCCTAGTAGAACTTTAATATTCTAGGACAACACTATTTACATTTTAGTTTTTCATCACGGACTACAAAATCTGCGTTCGGATAGCCCACTGGTGGCAAAATTAACAGTTAAAACGTCAAAAATGACCACATGCACCGTTTGTTTTGGGAATGTGTGAGCAAAAGATGCGTTTTAACTGTTTTAGTTCACCGTTCGGATAGCTCAAAAATGCCATCGTGAACTGCCAATTTTAATCCACCTGCGGAGGGGGGTTAAAAGTGATCGTTTTCTGACATAAGAGATTGACGTAGAACTTTTGGCGCGGTTATGTAAAAATTACTGATGGTTATTGTGAAAATTGTAGTTATCGTAATGATAGCATGGAGAAGTGAGAATTGAGATTTGTTTTTTAACATTTGAGATAACAAACCACATTTGGTTATTTTGCGTTCGTTTTGGGTAGTGAGTAAAAGTGGCATTATTGGCGAAATTCACAAACCGAACGCTTTACACCAACGCTAATTCTGCAAATGGCAAAAACGATACTGATCCCAATCCGAACGACCCTATAATGAGGCTTTTTTATTAAAAAAAAAAACACTAGTTCCGCTTCTTTTATAGATGGCGCCCACTACCACTAGTAGCTAGCTATTTGCTACACTATACCATATGTGTTATAAATACTAATAGTGAGTCAACTCGGCGGCTAGACGGAGCAACGATGGGGTGCGGTATGAAGGAGAGCGGAGGTCCCCCCCTGCCCGCGACGTCTGCGGTAGTACCGGCCGGGCTTCGCTTGCGTGTCGGTACGCCGCGCGTCGTTCAGGCGTGTCGCTTAGTACAAGTTGCATGCATTGTGTTCAAGCTACTCTTGCGATCGTTTAGTATAGAATATACTATGGAACTACATTGTTTGCATATAATTTGATAAAATTGAATGTTTACTAAGAACTTAAGAAGTACCTATAACTTCTTACCTACCTAGATCCTACTTCAAGAAAATGTTTATGTACTTATATTCTATTCCTGAATCTTAGATCTTAGATATTTTATGTAAACAAAGTAATGTCACGAAAAGTCACTGTCAAAGTGTCATGCCAGTTGCTCAAACTCAAAGCATTTTTTACTTGTGAAAAATATTTTTATTAAATGGAGTTAAAAGAGTATCAATCTTACTGATTAACAAGCAAAACTTTGCATACACAATATTAGTAGGATATGAAGTAGGATTTTGCAATTCCAAAGTTTTAAAGGTAAAATTTTAGGAAGACGTAAATAAAACATTAACATACATTACTTATGTTTTTTAACCAACCAGAAACCTCATAAGTTATTCTGACAATCATTCTGTAATTTTAAATCGTGAGATTTATTGATATTTGATCAATAAATATTTAGTTTGACCTGTTTTTTTATATTTTACATACTTTTCATCATATCTCGACAAGTGCACTAAAGTAGCACCATGTGTATTTGAAGAAAATATGGAATATAATGGTTTTTTTTTTAAATTAGTTCTTGACCTGGATACAAAGTCCTTCAGTCGCAATATTAAAAAGTCTACATTATATTTTACTTAGTCATAGTTTTTACACTATGATGTGCATAATAATAAAACCAAATAAACACAGATATTTACTATATTAGTCAACAAAATAAAGCTAAACATTTCGAACATATAATTTTTCCTCTTGCTACGCTTAGTGACAGCTTCTGTATTTCTAATTGTTTCTTTTCATTGATAGACAGCGGCATTAGAAAAGAGTTACGTATTTCCTATGAAAAGGTTTGATACCTAATATATCCTAACACCCCCTCTCAATATTAAAATCGTTTACTAATTTAAGATTGCAAACAAAAAAAACATAAACTCAAAACTAACACTTCAATAATAAAAACTTAACTCATTTATCGTAACAACATTATAACGTCAAACACTAACTGTCACATATAACTCACCCTTAAATATTTCAATATTATTTACAAATCAATCTTAAGTTTATTTACAAAATAATTATGTTTCACAGCATTCAGTGGCTTTGTGAATACATCTGCTATGTTCTCATTTGTTGGTACATAGGACAAACTTATCATCTTTTTACTAACACAATCTTTTATGTAATTATATTTTATGTCAATATGCTTCGTACGTTTGTTATTTACGTTGTTCTCGATCATTTTTATTGCACTTTGATTATCGATCAAAAGATACGTTTCATTGTTGTTACAATTAAAATTCGTTGCAATACCCTTAACATAAATCAGTTCTGATGTAGATATTGCCGCTGCTACATATTCGGCCTCTGCCGATGACAAAGCGACCGTTGTCTGCTTTTTAGAAAACCATGACACTAAATTACCATTATGAAATATTGCACAACCACTTACACTTTTCCTGTTATCTTTTTCACTTCCCCAATCGGCATCTGAATATCCTATTAATGTCTTTTCATTTGACTTTGTATATGTGAGGCATTTGTTTGCAGTCTGTTTGAGATACCTCAGTACTCGTTTGGCTGATATCCATAATGTCTTCGTTGGCTTGTCCAAGTATCTGCTCAGAAAAGATGTTGCATATGTAATGTCTGGTCGTGACGTTGTAGAAATGTAAGTAAGACATCCTATAAGCTCTCTATATGGTACATCATATATTATCTCCTCATCCGAAATAACAATTCCTTGTTCCATAGGTGTGTATGCTCCTCTGCATTCTTCCATACCAAATTTTTCTAAAACCTTTCCTATCAGTTTTTTCTGATTAAACTTTAGCTTTCCTTCTTCTCTTGTAATCTCCATACCAAGATATTCCTTGATTTCTCCCAAATCTCTAACTTTAAATTCATCTTTTAATTTTTGAAATATTTCTGCACTGTTTCCCATTATTAAAATGTCATCAACCCATATTAATATCCATACACTTTTATTTCTGTATAGACAGTAGTCATAACTTGACTGTTCAAAACCTTGTTTTACTATAAAATTATTAAATCTCTCGTTCCAACACTTTGGTGCTTCTCTCAACCCATATAAAGCTTTGTTTAACTTCAGTACTTTTCCTTTTGTTACTTGAACTCCTTCAGGTGGTTTTATGTACACTTCTTCATTTAATTCTCCATTTAAGAATGCTGTTGGCACATCTAGCTGTCTCATTGGTAAGTTTTCTTGTACTGCTTGACTAAACATCATTCTAATCGTTGAAACTCTCGCAACTGGTGAATATACATTATAGCTATTATCAGACTGAAAACCTTTAGCCACTAATCTCGCTTTTTTCCTTCCGTCTTGTTTAGTTTTGAAAATCCATTTCGTATCTATTGCCTTTTTATTTTTAGGCAATTCTCTCTCCTCCCATGTATTTAAATCTTTAAGTGAATTAATTTCACTTTCAATTGCTGCTTTCCATTCTTCTCCTTTACTAACAGCTTCCTTGTATGTTGCAGGATCACTACCGCTGAATAAACAGTATGCTATATTCGCATCATAAAATCCATCTTGACTTTCGTTTTCAATTTCATAGTCTTGTAGATATGTAGGTAATTTCTTTGTTCTTTGCGGTCTTTCTGTTTGTACTGTTGTCCCTCTGGATTCCTGTCCTCTATTATTGTCATCTCTTTCTTGCTCATTTTCTTCTCTCGTTGCATTCATATCATTTTCCTCTTCTTCTTCGTTGAATCTGTAGAATATTCCTCTATTTTCTTCCATATTTTCCTTTTCTTTATATTCAATGTCATTTTCGTCAAATCTAACATCTCGCGATATCATTATCTCATTTGTTTCAGGATTCCATAGTCGATATCCTACTGGTGCATACCCAACCATACGCACTTCTTTTGCTCTCTGATCCAGTTTATTGCCTTTTGGCATTGTAACCGCCCAAGCTTTGCTTCCAAAAACTCTCAGTCTTGTCAAGTCCTTTTTACCTTCCATTACTTCCACTGGTGTCATGTAATCAATTGCCGAAGATGGACACCTGTTCAATTGGTATGTGGCGCATGCAATAGCCTCTCCCCATAAATGCTTTGGGAGTCCAGTTTCTACTAAAAGAGTTCTAGCTCTGTCGTATAGCGTACGATTCATTCGCTCTGATACGCCATTTTGCTGTGGAGAATAGGGTTGTGTAAATTGAATTATTATTCCTCGGTCTCTACAAAAACTTAGGAATTGTTGGTTTTTTATTTCACCTCCATTATCGCACCTTATATTCCTAACTGTGATTCCTTTTCCGGTTTCCAATTGCCTAATGTAATTTATCATATTGGCTGTTGCTTCATGTTTATTCTTTAACAGATACGTTACACAAAAATGACTATAATCATCAATAATCACCTGATAATATATCTCATCATTGATACCCGGTGTTCTTACTGGTCCCGCAATATCAGTGTGTAATAACTCGCCTATTTGTGACGATCGTGGCTTCTTTACAGAAACAAAAGGTAATCGAGTTGACTTACCCATCATACACGGACTGCAGGGTTTCTCGCTGCATGGCAACTGCATGATGCGTAGACTCCTTCTGTTGAGATGTCCTAACCTCCTGTGCCAAATATCATTAGAACTATCTACTGCACTGTTACAAACATTGAAACGTATTTCCGTTTTTTATAGTCACAGTCATAGTCCAGTCCAAGTCAGGCAGTCATAGTCCAGTCAAAGTCATGCCCCAGTAAAGTGGTGGCAACTTTACTAGAGGCTTCTATGGAGTTTTGGAAGCAACACGAAAAACCACGTTTCACCACATTATATCACTTGCCAACACTCATGCTCGTAATTCAGCACTTAATGCGTAAAACACCACCAATTTTAAACATTAACACTGGAAAAAACACAAGTTTTGAAAAATAATACAATGCAATGACGTGAACTTTTTCGCGTTCCCGCCAAAAATCCCACGAAGGTTTTCTTTTTTTTTTTTTTTTTTTCTGTTATATTTTGGCTCCACACATAGTGTATTTAGCCAGTGTCAAGTATTGTAATTTTTCATAATGATAGAATATTTCACGTAAAGTCAAGTCTTAGTCACAGTCTGCGTAGTCATAGTCCAGTCTAAGTCAGGTAGTCTCAGTCCAGTCTAAGTCATGCCCTAGTAAAGTGGTGGCAACTTTACTAGAAGCTTCTATGGAATTTTGGAAGCAACACGAAAAACACGTTTCACCACATTATATCACTTGCCCACACTCATGCTCGTAATTCAGCACTTAATGCGTAAAACGCCACCGATTTTAATCATTAACACTGGAAAAAGCACGAGTTTTGAAAAATAATACAATGCAACGACGTGAACTTTTCCGCGTTCCCGCCAAAACCCCACGAAGGTTTTCAATCAGTGTGTGTTGCCAGTGATGACTTACGGAACTGAGACATGGTCTCTTACTATTGGCTTCATTAATACCTAAGCTCAAAGACGCGCAGCGAGCTACGGAGAGAGCTATGCTCGGTGTTTCCCTGCGAGATGAGATCCGTAAGGAGAAGATATACAGAAAAACTAAAGTGACCGATATAGCTCTTAAAATTAGTAAGTTGAAATGGCAACCCACATCGCTCGTAGAATCTGGTGAAAACTGCGGGGAGCCGATAGATACAGGCGAGTAGCCGCTCAAAGTGGCGCTCTGTGGGGGAGTCCTATGTTAAGCAGTGGACGTCTTCAGGCTGATGATGATGATACTACGTATAACTTACAGTAAGATATCGAGGACTTAACTGAATCGAGATATCCTCATAAAACATTAGTGCGGTAAAATAAAAAAGCACGCGTCCGTAATATCTTGGATTATGAACTTAAAAGCGGTGTGATAAGCGCCACTGTACGAGCAACTGTGACGAAAAATAAATTATTACGAAACAAAAATTACTATCTAAGAAAATGCTTTTTGACAACCCTTGCTTATTTTTAGGGACTAGACGTCGAGACGGTCTTGTAGGTATTTTGCAGTATAACAAAGGAGTTGACCCACTATTAGTATTTATTACACATGACTATACTATACCAAAAAAGTTACTCTATGCAGTATAATACAAAGATTTTAGTTGTTTTCTACGATTTTTGAATACCAGTGCCTATAGTATAAAGCCTAGAGGATACAGGCCCTCCGCACTTTAGGTATAAAGCTACAACTCAAGTACCCGGGCGGCCCGGTGCGCCTAGGCTCTATATAGACGCGTTTTCCTGTTGTTACACCCATGGGGCCGAAAAAGTGGGGGACAACAGGAACAACCCGTTGTTTCTCAGTCGGCTGCCGCTGGGCAGTTAGGCCAAAAATATATGCTCACGTCACGCTCAGCCTCAGAGCTGTCACATCACACTAATATTACAAAGCTGAAAGTTTGTATGTGTGTATGCGTGTTTGTGTGTATGTGTGTATGTTTGTTACTCCTTCACGCTTAAACCACTGGACGGATTTGGATGAAACTTGGAATATAGATAGCTTATGTACTGGATTAACACATAGACTACTTTTTATCCGCGGGTGAAACCGCGGGGCGCAGCTAGTAGATAATAATTATATAAAATGTGTAAGATTCCATCGCACTACTACTTCCTCATTTAGCATAATCTTAGCAAGCCTGAAAACATCTTGAAAATCCTTTGTCCTTCGCCAGTTTGAGTTCAGTGTGGATATGGAATAAAAATAAAAGCCCAAAATAGGTGTTGTAGGTGGCACATTCATAGAAAAATATTTTATTATTATTATATTCTTTCCCACTATATTTACAGAAAATATTATTATTTTAAGGAATATCAGTCTTGATGGTTGCTTGGTGGCACACTCTCGAACAGCACTTGCGTCAGGAATGTAAGTTTTCCTGTAAAAGAGAAATAAGTACTTATTAAAAAGCAGGAATTTGGCAATTATCCTATTCAACATACAGTCAGTAAATTACTTGTGTCAGCATTTATATTTAAACTCCATGGATTTAGTTTCTTCCAAGCTTTAAGAGTCACCTTCAAATACAGTGCCCAGACAATAAGTAGGGGCTCTCAACTAGCTCAACGGCGCAAGAACCCAGACTTGGCGCAGCTTGGAATGATAGAGAAAACTACATTATTAAGCCTATGATTATGAATAGTCGCCGGGAAGAAAAGTGTTTTGTTTGAATTGTGTTGTGTTGGTATCCTAAACCAAAAATGCACCTGAACCCAGTGTCTAGGGTACATTAAACAGGCCCAAGCCGAAGGTTCGTAAGAGCTGCCCTGCAAGGTAAATACGTAAGGACTCTGTCATGTATGGGATACGACACGACCGATGGTGAGAATCTTTGGCTAATTAGGTAATCGCCATCACGCTTATTTTTGTAAATGTGCTAGTATTGCCATAAAAAATATCTAGATGGTAGAAATAGCTATTCTGGATTGAGGCAAGTTTCCCTAACATGTTTACATATTACACTGTGGGAGATTTATTTTGTAAATCTTTGGTGATTAAAATGGTATACGAAATAGTACAATTTTTTCTATACTCACTTAACAGAGCAGTTGGCGTTTTCTTATAATAAACGAAGACGGTATACACCACGACGCCCATCACTAAGAAACCGATCGCCATTAGGTACTTGAGTGACGGATCGTGCACTATTGGCAACACTGACAGGAATATTGCAACAAGCAACACAAAGCATGGCACGGGGGTTGGCACTCTATACGGCCTGTGTGTGTTGGGCTGTGTCTTGCGAAGGACCAACAAGGCGACCATGGCAAGACCGTAGAAAAACCAGAGGAACCAGCTGGCGAATTCTATGAGCGTGCGAATGTTGCCCACTGATATAAAGATGGCGGTCAGGAATGCCTGAAAATATAAACTTTGATTAATATACATTAAAATATTAATTATACTACTACTACCACTATTACTAGGTGGCAGGATTTTTCTGCAATGTTCGTCTAGGTAGGTACCACCGCTTTGCCAGTTATTCTGCCGCCAAGCAGTAGCGTGCAAGCACTACTGTGTTTCGGTTTGAAGGGCATTGTAGCTAGTGAAATTACTGGGCAAATGAGACTTTATGACCCAATTACAGTCTAGTGATCTTATTCTTATTACTAGACTGTGTGATGTCTCAGGAATAGTCAGGAATGACGTGCGCAGTGCAGCGCCACGCAAAACTTTATTATTTTAAAGTTCCGAGTGAGTGTTATGGGCGGACGTGTAGCTTAACATCAGGTGAGATGTAGCATATACTTAGTTCTACAATACATGTTATACCTATATTAATATCTAATTGTAACATTTATTATTTTCATATCCAATATAGCCAGTATTTAACCAGATCTCAGTAGTTTCACTTGTCTCCCAAAACACCCGTCCTCACATGGCGACCCTGCCAGTGACGCTGCGCGCGCGAATTTGATATCTACCAAATAAGGGAGTGCTTTATAAACATTCAGCGAGCTCGTGCATTTAATCTAGCTGTGATCATGTGCAATTTAATTGTGATCCCGGTCGTTTACCGTCGTAAGCAACGATGGGTAAAACGCAATCCAAGGAAATTGTAATTGCCCAAAACGCGGCAGGAGGCGCGAACCACGTGTCCTTGGAGGACCTGCGGTATCACCTATCCACAACAAATATTTTGATGTTAATTATTACCATTTTGGCGGTGCTGGCGGTGTTTTACATTGCGTTCCGAATGTATCGGAAATGTCACCTGCGTTGGGTCAGGCAAGAGTTTGCGAATAACGCAAGTAGAGGATCATTTCTTCGACGACGTCAGATTTATCCCGATTTGAAGATTGACGACACCAGAGTATAAGGCGAAGATCTACTTATATGAAGTGAATGTTTGTGTATTGGTGATATTATAAGAAATGTGTTTTTTTTACAAGTAAGAAGAGATTTACCTACGGGGCGGTACTTAATGGAACAATGGACAATGGAAAACAATTTATATAAGATAATGATTGGTAACCAATATTCCAGGTACATATAAGTTTTATTTATACACTCATTATATTGTAAGCCAACCAGATTTAATAGTTTTATTAATGAATGGCAGAATATTTAAAAGAATTTTATACTGAACTATCAGTTAGAATTTACTTGATTAAAATTGGCCCCTCTCGGAGGCAAGGTGCTGTATTAGATAAAAAGTTAAAAGAGGCTCAAATTATTATTGGACGGTATAATAATTATTTAGAAAACATAAGTAAAATTAAAAGAAGCGTAGAAGAAGAAAGGGCTATAGCAGAATCTTGTGAGAATATTAAAAAAATATTTGCAGAGATAAGTAGCTTGTGTCAGCAAAAAGAGACTATAAGTTGTATATTAAACATGGCGTTTGACCTCAAAGTTGCTTTGAACTTATTACCGGTGATGACGGACGAAATCTCTAATACGAGACAATTAATAGATGGTATTGACTACTACGGTTCGGTTCTTGACACTACTTCACACAGAAAATTGATTAATTTTGTATTGAAAAGTAGGTTGTCACAGGGTGCTAAATTAAAATTAGCATCAGAATATGATACTGTCGAGATGCTTTTGACTGCCATGAAACAAATTTTACTGCCACAAAAATCGGCGAGTGCATTGCAAAAACAATTGCTCAATTTTAGGCAGAATGATTTGACTATAGATGAATTTGGGAAAAAACTTTCCGAAATATTTGTTGACCTTACGATAACACAATCCGAAGGTGACTCAAAAAAATACGATATATTAAAAACAGTCAATGAAAAACAAGCTATCAGACAGTTTAGTGATGGATTGCGCAATCGTAGGATCAGCACTATTATTGCTGCACAAAAATTTGGGTCTTTAAAGGACGCTGTACAGACTGCGGTCGATGAAGACACTACATTGTCAAACTCCACAGCTGAAATTCTATCGATGAGACGAAATAGTAATAATAACACGAACTATAATAACAATTTCAGGCAGCCAACGTATTATTACAACCAGAGAAGCCGC
Source organism: Ennomos quercinarius (assembly GCA_910589525.2). Taxonomy (NCBI): domain Eukaryota; kingdom Metazoa; phylum Arthropoda; class Insecta; order Lepidoptera; family Geometridae; genus Ennomos; species Ennomos quercinarius. Next base: position 13,546,299 of record OU342508.1, on the reverse strand, counting down.
AGTAGAGGTGCGTACAGAGGTGCATTTCAGCAGCGTGGCTACAACCACGGATACCCGGCGCGCGGCCGAGGGTGGCAGACGAGCGCAGGCGCTACACCGGAGTTCCAGCAGCCTCAGAGTAGAGGCCATTATCGAGGTAACCTTTCTAATAGTACCTATAGGGGAAATAATTCCCATGGACATGTTCGTGTACTAACTGAGAGTGATGATCCGCAACCGCAAACAAGTGCCACAACACGGGATTATTCAGCAGAAGAATGCGAAAGTGAGTTTTTTCGGGCCTAAAAGTTGTAGTATATTAGCATGTGATAGTAGTTATTGCATAGAATTATTAGTAGGTGACTGCCAAACATTAAATTGGCTAATCGATACAGGCGCATCCATATCAGCCGTAAAGTATAAATATGTGCAAGAGTTCAATATCCCAATCTGTAAAGAGGACATAGTCATAAATGGAATAGGAGGCAAAGTCCATGCAATAGGATACGTAAATTTACAATTATCGACACATGAACAAAACATTGTCCATAAATGTTATGTGTTTGATTCGCTTCCATGTAAGGCGCATGGAATTCTGGGACAAGACTTTCTAAGCAAATATAGATCGGTTATTGACTTTAACAACAATCTTTTGTCATTATGGTGCAACGAGAAAGAGATTGTTTTACAACTATTTAACTCGAAGGATTATTTAATGACTTTACCTGCTAGGACAGAGTCTATACAATACATAAGTACGAACTTGACGGATGAGTGTGTGGTATGCGCTAAGGAAATATGTGAGGGAATATACGTAGCTAGTATATTAGCGAGTCCTGTGAAAGGTAGAATACCAATAAGAGTTTTAAATACAACCACTAATGACGTCACAATATCAGAATTAAATCTCGACATACAGAGTTCCAAAGAATACGATGTTTGTATTTTTGACAGAAATGCGAAAAATGCAGAACGAGTAAAGCAGTTGTTCTGTAAATTGAATTTAAAACATTTAAATAGGGAAGAGAAAATCAGCATCGAAAGTTTATGCGCAAAATATTCAGATATATTTTATTTGGACGGCGACAATTTATCAACCACAGATATTTATAAACACTCAATTACAATAAAGCAAGATACCCAACCAATCTATTCTAAACCATACAGATTACCTCATTCTTTGAAAAATGAAATTAAAAGTCAAATCGACTCAATGTTGAAGGACGAAATTATAGAACCATGTCAAAGTGAATGGTCAAGTCCTATTTTACTCGTACCAAAGAAATCGGACGGTAATGGGAACAAGAAATGGCGCTTAGCGATAGACTATAGGAAACTCAACAACGTTATACACGATGACAAATTCCCTCTTCCCAATATTACGGAAATATTAGACTCGTTATCTGGATGTATGTATTTTTCACATCTAGATTTACACCAAGGTTATTATAATGTCAGTTTAGAACCAGACAGCCGCAAGTATACAGCGTTTGATTCGGGAAGGTATCAAATGACCCGACTTCCACAGGGACTTAAAACCAGTCCCAGTTCTTTTTCTAGGATGATGACAATGGCAATGACAGGTTTGACTTATGAAAAGTGCCTAGTATACCAAGACGATCTGGTCTGCTTCAGCCGTGATTTACCATCGCACATTAGGAACTTACAGGATATTTTCGAACGATTGCGAAAAGTCAACTTGAAATTAAACGCTCAGAAATGTGATTTCTTGCAAAAGGAATTGCTCTTTTTGGGGCATGTTGTTACTTCAGAAGGTGTCATTCCCGATCCCAGTAAAATAAATGTTGTGAAGAATTATCCAGTTCCCACAAGTACAGACGAAGTTAAGCGATTCGTAGCTTTCGTAAATTATTACAGGAAATTTATTCCTAATTTTGCAGAGAAAGCTTTTCCTCTAAATAGTATGTGTAGGAAGAATGTATTGTTTAATTGGAACGAAGAATGTCAAAAATCATTTGATTTACTGAAGCAAAGCGTAATTTCACACCCAGTATTACAGTATCCTGATTTTTCCGAGACTAATCAGTTTATTTTACAAACTGACGCATCCGGGTACTCCATTGGTTCAGTATTATATAATGGTAATGGTAGGCCAGTGGCATATGCAAGCAGGAGTTTGAATAAAGCAGAGAAAAGATATCCAACTATAGAGAAAGAGTTACTGGCAATTGTTTGGTCAGTTAAACATTTTAGACCTTATTTATATGGGCGAAGGTTTACAGTTCAAACGGACCACAAACCTCTCATAGCTTTATTTGGAATGCGAGATCCTTCGAGTAGATTGATGAAGTTTAGATTGATTTTGGAAGAATATGATTTTATAGTGGAGTATTTGAAAGGGAAAAATAATGCAGCAGCTGATGCATTGTCGCGCTTGCATATAACGTCAGAGGATTTGAAAGAGATGAATAATAGTGTTACTAGTATAAATGTAATGACACGAGGTCAAAAGGCACGGCAACAAGCACAAGGTGTTATTACTTCTCACGCTGATCAGCCTGATAATCTGAAAATCGTAGAAATTCAAAATAAACCTAAACATTTAGTTGAATTACGTTTTATAAACAATAATGAATTGAAGCATTATCGTAACACGAATAGAATAAAATATGAAAACGACTGTTTTTGTTTTGTGCCATCGATAAATACAATTTTTATAAATCCAGCGTCTCGATCGCAACTATCGCCAGGCGAATTTGTGAGAGAGTTGGAAAATTTTTGCAGGAAATGTGAATTAGAAGAAATATATTTTATAAAGAGTAACAATAATAGTGATTTTATAGGAAAGGTAATAAATGAGGTACAGAAAATACGCATGTGGTCAGGGCCACGATTGTGTGTACTAAAAGATGTAGAGAGAGTAGATAGAAAAGACGACCAACGTGTTATTATAAATGACTTTCATCTTTTGCCCACCAGTGGTCACGCGGGCATACGACGAATGCTAAATAATATCAAAAAATATTATTTTTGGCCTGGTCTAGAAGTGGATGTCACAGAATTTGTTAAAAGATGCGATAAATGTCAGAGACAAAAACATTCCTCGCACCATACAAAAGAACCAATGGTCATAACCACTACGGCAACATCAGCATTCGAAAAAGTTTATTTAGATTTGGTAGGACCTTTGGATAGAGATTACAGTAACTATACATATATCTTGACCGTACAATGTGAACTGAGTAAGTATGTGGAAGCATATCCATTAATTTGTAAGAGTTCCAGTGAAGTAGCTAGAAATTTTGTTAATAATTTTATTCTCAGGTATGGAATCCCACGGGCTATAGCACACGACATGGGTACAGAATTTCTGTCAACAACAATGAAAGAGGTATGTGAGCTTTTGCATATAAAATAATTACAGTCGACAGCGTATCATCATCAGAGCATCGGTGCATTGGAGAACTCACATAAACACTTGGGTATTTATTTAAGGTTACAAACCGAAAACCATGCAGAAGCGTGGAGCACATGGCTACCTTTCTGGTGTTTTTCGTACAATACATCAGTACACACTGCGACAAAATTCACCCCATATGAGCTTGTTTTTGGCAAAAAATGCACTTTACCGTCGAATTTCAATTCTGGTCAAGTTGATCCTCTGTACAACTTCGACAATTATCCCGCAGAATTAAAATTTAGAATACAAACTACACAAAAAGAAGCACGAGATAACTTGATCTCCAGTAAAATAAACAGGAAAATCAAATACGACCGTAATATCAACCCGGTGTCATACAAATCGAATGATTTAATTTTACTAAAAAACGAAACCGGTAATAAATTCCAATGCATCTACTCAGGTCCTTACACTGTAATCAGAGAATGTTCTCCGAATGTCGAAATCATGAAAAATAACAAAAGCTATTTAGTGCATAAGAACAGGACTAAAATGTATATGCCACCTGTTTCTTTATAATTAGTATTAGAAATCATAAATAATAGAATATTGAATACCTAATTAAAATAATATTACTTACGTATGTACATTAAGAATGGAACGTAGTATATTATGATCTTGTAATAAAAAATATAGCTTACTTTCTATCTAAACTATTATTAGGATGTAAAAAAAAACCTATGCGTGCGCAACCATTATGTAATCAATTAGTACCTATTATTATTATTCAACGATAAAAAAAAAAAGGTAGGAAACTTTAGCTTAAAAATAAAATATATTAACATATATTTTATTTTTCAATTGCGGTGAAGATGAGATGTAGCATATACTTAGTTCTACAATACATGTTATACCTATATTAATATCTAATTGTAACATTTATTATTTTCATATCCAATATAGCCAGTATTTAACCAGATCTCAGTAGTTTCACTTGTCTCCCAAAACACCCGTCCTCACAAGGTGAACGTCTAGTTTGTCACGTCATTCATTCTCACAAAAAAAAAAACGCCTATTGTTAAACTATATTGAACGACAACCGTATATAGCTGTGTGGTTCCGGTGTAGAAATCAAACCACCCCATCTCTTCCCGCGGGTACCTACCATATAGAGTCGGCTAAGAGCATATCCAGGGAATGGGCAGCAGCATACTTCTCCGCATCATAATCAACTGCGATCGCGAAGACGCCTGCCAAGCGTTGTGAATATGGCAAACTCCCCCTAACGAGGGAGGTCTAAGTTCAGCAGTGGATGTCTTCTGGCTTATGATGCTTTCAGTTGTTCGGTGTTGGACAGATTCCGGCACTAGGATCTAAATATATGGTATTGTTTAATTACTAGACTACACCGAGTATGATTAAATTCACTTAGTCGGTGCAGATACCGGTCTTACATAGACTCTAGTAGGACCCAGAAATAAAACAGCGCCATAGATGCAGGCACACAATTGAAAAAATAATCAACTCACTGCAGTTAGTATTAGTTTTTGTGACATGACCCCAGGGGGGGGGGGGAGGGGGCGCCACCCCCTTGGTGCAGGCAGTCCAGCACCAAGCGCGGTAATTAGCCAATTTACCGAAAAGATATAGGTGCATGGAATTCATCATTTAAAGAGCACAAATTGGTCTTGTATCGTGTACCTACTTATGTGTTTTACCACCATATCCCCAAATTCCCCTCTTGAACTCCCCTACTATAATGATTTGTGCGCCCCTCCCTTAAGAAATTTCTGTGTTTCCGCCTGCGTGACCCTCAATCAAGACTACAAAAAGCCAAGCTACTACCAACTCAACTACGAGACCAGTCAAAGTACCGTAAGTGGTAGTACCTATCAGCTATTTTAATATAATATATTACATATAATCACAACTCTAAGCAATGATGCGGTGTGATACATTGTAAACTGCAAAGACACGTTCCATACACATCTTCACGTGACATAATATTAATAACGTAGGTACCTATCGAATAAATAGTCATTATCTTCAGATACGATAGGTCAGGAGTCAACAGCTCTGGCTTTAGAACTCATTATACTTGTTAGACAAATCTCTATATGGCTGTGTCCAACTGATAAACATGAGCACAAAACTGCTCTATGATCTATATGTGCGTGAATCTATGCGACTAAAACGAATAAAATTATTTTGATGAAATTCTATGTGCAGATACTTTAAATACTATTAGAAGTTTTTTGTATGGTGATTTAGGACATAGACAGACGGGCTGCATTTGAACTGCACGCTAGCTGTAAAGTTGCAGTTCCCATGTAGTCTTTGTGCAGTTGACATAGCTGCATCAAAACTGCCAACCGACTGCGCAATCCGTTTGCAGTCGGAGTGCAGTTCTAACGACTGCACACTGACTGCTGGCATATTCTGTAACTGATTCAACTGTAAAGACTGCATTAGAACTGAAATTTTGCTGCTGACATGCACAGTTCAAAGGCAGTCCGTCTGTCTCGGGCCTTTTCTTAAACTAGATAGGCTTGCGTTTGACCACATTTCTCCTGATTTAAAGCGACAATGTGGTAGACGATGTATTATGCTCATCTATAAGAAACCTGTTCACTCTCCCCTTGAAATCTCCCAGATTATACCTATTCGGATTCGGAAACACAGACGCTGGTAAAGAGTTCCACTCCTTAGCCTATTTATCATTTTATAGCATAGTTTTGTAGTCAACACGCTAAGCACGTTCCAATCATTACTAAAGCCATTTGCAATACGTGAGGTAATAGCTCATCTTACAACTGATAGTAAAATTATCGTAACTCAGTTAAATTTTCATTACCCAATCAAAATACGTTAATTAAAAAACTTACGGTCTCACCTGATGGTATGTGGTGACGCGGTCGACGATGGAACATGCTTGCCTAGAAGATACCGGTTCACTCTTGCCTTGCAAACCCCTAGATTATATTTTACGGCTAGATGTGGTCAAACCCTACGTTGTTCTAATAATATAAAATTAGGGTTCCTATTTTATTTTCCACTTGCCATAAGTTAATATGATACAAGAGGCGAGCAGCGGCTCAAAGTGGCGCTCTGTTGGGCAGGCCTATGTTCAGCAGTGGACGTCTTCAAGCTGGTGGATGATGATAAGTTTATAAAAGATATCACAGATTAGATAATAGTTACTGCATGCAGTGTGATAAGAGATGTGGGTATATGAAACCAGTTTAGGTGACATACAAATGTACAGAAGATTAATAGGCATAAGTATATTAAAAGTAGAGATTACCTGGAAAGCAACCGCAGGTGCTGGCGTGAGTCGTTTCATGTTGACGTAAGAGAACAACTCCAGCATGTGGCCGCCACGAGCAGCCGTGTAGCAAACCCTGGAAGTACCAGGTGGAGTCAATTATTATCTTAGTGTTTCTACTTGAAGAAAATATATCGAGCGACGAGTTACTCCGTAGCTGGCCACAGCACTTCGATGTGAAGAGCATACATACCAATCAGTACAAAGCTACAGTCGAATCATGTGAGCCATACAACTAACAATACGAGCACTATTAAACACACCAATGCAAAGGATCGCCTAAAAGTACTAATCTCATCATCATCATCAACAGCCTGAAGACGTCCACTGCTGAACATAGGCCTCCCCCACAGAGAGACCGTCGTTCCACCTAGTGGGGGCCTACGCTGCGTCGTCCGGTTCGTGGTCACCACTCGAGAACCTTCCCCATCGGTTGTCAGTTCCACGAGCGACTGCCCATTGCCTGAACAACTTGCTAATTATAAGAACTACATCGGTCACAAACCTGGTAACACCAAACTGCACACTCATAGCGCAGCCAAAGGTCGCTATGGCCACTCCCAGAGGTATGAGGAAGCTGGCCGGGCCCAGCACTCTGGTCCCAAAGGTCACGGCCACGGCTGGGACTGATACCATCTCGGTATAGCTGAGTACCGTCATGTAAGCGACGTTCATAAACACGTATAGCGCCGTGATTAAAGGCACGGCGATTGAAATGCTGAGAGGTACGTTTCTGTAAAACAATTGCTATTTTTTAGATTGTTTTACTTTTTTTTTATTACAGGTTCACAAAACTGGCTGTGTCGCCTTACAATAAACAATGTAATAATTAAAAAAATAACACTGGCAAACAACCTACTCGATGTGAACACAACATGCATTCTATTAAAGATCTCTTTAACTAAAAATAAAATTTAAACAAAATATAGATACCTACTTACTAATTAATTTGACAAAATTGTAGGTATTAGCAATAATTATAAAAGTAAAAAAAAAAAAAAAAAAAATTAGGTAGTAATAGGTAATAAGGGTTAGGTGGTAATTAGGTAGTTAGGTTATTATTATATTTTATTATTTTTTATTATTATTAGGTAATTGTAGGTGTTATTAGTATAGAGAAGCAAAGTGATGATTAGCTACGATAATTATAATTAAGAACTAATAAGTGAAGTTAAATTAAATATTGAGTATAAACAAAAAAAAAACAAAAAACAAAAAACAAATACTCGTATTCTAACATAACTCTTTACTCATAGACTTAGGATGTACAAGACCAACAATGACAGTTTGAAGAGACAAGAAATTTAAGAAATATCGTGAGTGAAAAACTGTTTCTATGATTATGATTTTCTATATTTGCGTGAACTATCATCATCATCATCATCAACAGCCTGCGCTCATCACCGTGAAACAGACTGTGGTGATATGTGCTCATTATCAACAGGCCGAAGACGTCCACTGCTGAACCTAGGCCTCCCCCAGAGCGCCACTTTAAGCGGCTGCTCGCCTCCTGATTCCATCAGCTCTCCGTTGTTGTGTGTGTTTAATAATAGACTTTAATGCTAACCAGCATTAATATATTATTTTTATTGTACAGTCGCTGTAATTGTTATTCCCGTCAGTCCCCTCGCGCTGTCCCCGCGAGCAAACAAGTATAAAAAATCCTGTCTGTCCCCGACTTGTCACCGAATTCAAATTCAAATTTTACGACCCCAAAGATCATCAACATGTTATATTTGTTGGATTTAAATGATCATTTCGGTATTTTATTTGCATACCTTCTCATTATTTTGTAACTAATCCAGTCAGTTGTAAATATTGATATGAAACAATCATAATAAGATAAGAATATATAATTGCATAGTCTGATACATCCACGTGCATAGTGCATTATCAAGAGGTCAATGCTCTTTTTATAATAGATACTAGACTAGTTGCGTCCCGCGCGGCTTTACCTGCGTCAGCCTCTAGTACCCTATTCTTACTTTATTGTGTGGATATTACTCGAAAACTGTTGAACCATTTTTGATGAAATTATGTACAGAGATTCCTAAAACTACCGAGATTAAAATACCTTTTATTTCTGAAAATAGAGAGCGCGCGGATAATTGAATAAGTATATATAAATCCTTATAATACAAACAGATTATTACGTGTTATTACCGTCTGCCCCCACACGGTGGCAGACGGTAACACACGTGGCGATTCGCACCCATGTATAAATAAATGTGCTGTGATATTTCACACCGCACCATCTGGCCCCAAACTAAGCAAAGCTATGGGAGCCAAGTAACTGATACCTCCCACAATAATTACATTATAATACTTTTTTTATATACATGCATATTTATTAACATCCAGACACAGAACCAACAGTCCAACACCTCTGTTCTGACATACACAAATGTTTGTCCAGAATGGAAATCAAATCCACAACCTATATAGTTCAGAAGGCAGAGCTACTACCATTTGCTATAAGGAGCTACGAGGGCAGAAGGCAAATGTTAGCTTGTCACTGATAGAAAAAACCGTGCATAGGCTACCTCTATTTCAAATTTCATCTAAATCAATCCAGCCGTTTGAGCATGAAAGAGTTTCAAACATTGCACACAAACCCACTACAAACATTCGCCTTTATAATATTAGTGTGATGGGGCAAACGGTAATAATGTACTACCGTTTGCTCCCCGTTTGGTAATACTGGCACCGCGCTAGAGAAGGTACTACCAACATTCGCCTTTATAATATTACTGTGATGGGGGCAAACGGTAATAATGTACTACCGTTTGCCCCCGTTTGGTAACTGACACCGCGCTAGAGAAGGTACTTACACGGCTGGGTTGATGATTTCTTCAGTGACAACTGTAACGCTGTTCCACCCGTCATACGCCCACAGCCCCGAGTACAGCGCCAGCGCTATACTGCCCGGACTTGTGGTGCTTCCTTCGAACCCTTTGTTTAGGTGAGCTGTGTTGCCTGTGAGAGGTATGATCTTTTAGAATGCTGTCACCAGCCCAATACGTCCCCACAATCCCACAGCTGGAACAGGGATCTTCTTTTACATGAAGAAAATGACGACCACGCTGGCCATTTGCAGGTACAGGCTTTGATCAAGGATACACCCTTGATTGAAGGGTATGCGTAACGAAGTAACACATTCAGTAATCTGTGGTACAGGCGTACTTATAGATTTTTTTTTGTTTGCATTGGCCATGACACGGTTTGTGTATTGTGCCAGTTTTCATGTTGTTCTTCTTTTCTTTATTTAGGATTCTTGTGTCTTGTTTTTGATTTTGGTTTGGTATTATTAATTTGTCTACTTTTACTTCTATTAAAAATGGGGAAACTTGGTTTTAAATTAGTAAAGTTTAAACAAGTCTATTATAATAATTTACAGCTTAGGATCAGAAAAGTTGTTATATAAATTAATAATAAATTACCTACTTGTAAGTAGGTATAATATATAAAAATATAAATAAAAAAATATTTACATAGGTATTATACAAGTAGAATTATTTTATCAAAATACTATATTACAATTTTATATCATTTAAAAGCAATAAATCAGATACTGCTTTATAAATTGAAGGATTTCTAGAAGAAAGAGAAGGAAAGGAACATTTATGGGTAGTGAAATATCCAATGAAAAGAGTGTTTCATAGAAACTTATAGATTTAACAATAGGCTAGTTGCCTGCTATTCAAAATTAACAAATATTCTATTCATAAGTTAGGTTAAAAATGAATGCAATAATTGAAAAAATAAATAAAATCGGTAAACAAAACAAAGAGTAATAAGATTTTAAAGTTTTTGGAGAAGTTTGCTGCTTAACTTTACCTAGTCGAGCTATGCTACATAATGAACAATGATGCATAACAATGTATTTAATAATTACGAATGAAAACTGTTGTACCTACATTACTCCCTGGTAACAATAAATAATATTACATAAGCACATAAAGATAATATGCAAGTTATGCATAAATGGCAATACAGTACATGAGACTGAGTTGAATAATACATAGTAAAATACTCATTTCATTCTAATTTAACAACTCATTGTAACAAGAAAACTGGATGCAATTTTAACTCTATTTAGAAGACTATAAAGTTTATATTAAAAGTAGCTCACCTTTGCATATTTCATAAATTCCTCCTCCGATAACGATGAGGCAAGCAAACACTTTACATACTCCAAATATATTCTGCACCTTTACAAACAGCTTTACACTAGTAATGTTGATGTAGGTCATTATAACTGGAAAAAATAACAAATTATAAATTTTTGTCAATATTTTGATATGAATAAAAATTTACATATTTAGGAAAATTAAAATTGTTACTTAGGTAAACAAAAATATAAAAAAATTGTACCTTTATCCTCTGGTAGGAAAAATGTACATAATAATGCAACTATAATAAAAGTATACAAAAATAAAAAATATAAATCAATGACCATTATTTTATTCTTATTGTACAAGTAGCTTAATTAACACTGTGATCCTAAAAAAAATCCAACTAATAATAAGCAAGCTTCACTTGCATATCGTTATAAGGGCTTGGTGTGACAATGTTCAGCTCCTTCAGAGTTTCTATTAGCTTGTAATCGTCATTTGCTATTTGTATGTAGCCACCTTGATTGTTGTCCATTTTTGCCGCCATAAGTTTCTAAAAAAAGCAAATTATTCACTTTGCAACATAGAAATAAACAAATGAATAGCTACTATGAAAAGTACAATATAAAACATCCAGCAAATGTTGCAACTGCTGAACCCTGGCTGAGGCAGTCTAAAAGGAAGATAAAATTAAGTTGTACTATGAAAAGGGTGATTTAGCTTTTATTTTTGTAGTAACATATGTCTTTAGACCTTCTATTAAAAAGAATTGAGTGGGTTCACCTTTCACATTGGACTGATTTATGAAAACTAGAGAGTAGGCACTAAAAAAAAAGCTGAATTTACTTCCACAGAGAGTAACTTTAGTCACATCAACAGCCGGAAGACATCCACTGCTGAACATAGGGCTCCCCCATAAAACGCCACTTTAGATGCTTATTATAGGGGGATTTTTTATTTATTTATTTATTTATTTATATATAGGTACACAAAACAAATTACAATCAACGACTTATTCCAAATAGGTAAATATACAAACAAATCTGTTCTGGATTGTAGCTTAAACTATGTGTACACAGAAAAAATATAAATTACACAATCACTACCGAGACATGCAGATGAAAGTAGGCACCCATCAGCAAAACCACAAGCTTTGCTGATGGGTACCCAATGACAACGGTATACTAAATCTCTTAAATTTGTCATAATCACCAAGCTTGGCAGGTGGCTTGGTGATCGCAGAAGATTTTAATGTACCCAGGAGAATGCAGCTGCCCGTTCCTTAGATATTCCCTTATCCGGCTCTTACAGCACCCACAGGGAGAGATGGGGTGGCCCTATTAGCAAACCGGGACCACACGGTAACTTTAGACTATTGACTCGGTGACTATTGTAATTTAGCAGCCCATTTTATGAATGCAGATTTAACACTCACCCCCATTAGGTCTTTCATTTCTTCATAACAGTGTGGGAACAGTGATTGCATGAGGCCTTGGAGTTCATTCTTCATCATCTGGAATCTGTCCTTTGCTCTCTCAATGTGTTCCGGACGAACCTCTTGTTTTGTTATCTTTGGCTTAGACAGAGATTCTTTAGCTGTGCCAATTAGGTTTTTCAGTCTAAAAATAAAATTAATGTGATTATGTTTGTATAGTTCAGTTTGCAACCTTTACCAAACATGTATATGTAGTGTATGTGAGAAAATCTCACCTACTAATTTCAGCATCTACGTCATGAATAGCTCCTTTTGTATAGGCTGTTAACTGATCCAACTGGCCAGTTTTTTCTTTTATCTCATTTAGGAACTGACTTGTGAGAAGGTTGTCATCTGTACAGATCGGCGTATTAATATTCTGAACTTCATCTTGGAGTCCTTTGATATAACAGTTGACTTGATGACTAAACTCTTCCGGGTCTATGATGGGTGCATCGGGAGGAGTGTTTTCAATAATGTGACAAGTGTTTATGCAGTTTGCTTTCAGGGTTTTTATTTCATGTTTGAGAGCATCTTGGGTATGTATATTACTCTCGTCAGACATTCTACAACGAAAAAACAATGTGTAGAAAAACATAATGAAAATGATGGGTTATATATATTTCGTTTACACTTTACTTACTTTGCACAGAACATACCTTTTAGGCAACGAGAATACGCGCGTTTTTAATATCCACAAATCCACAAACTAAAATACTGAGGAATAGCCGAATTTTATAATTGTTGTTATCGTCGTGTGGTCGTAGTTTGTATTCTTCACGGGTATTCTTTCCACGGAACTCTATACCTACTTCTAGATTATTTTTCCCTCAACTTCATCGATCTTCTACCACTACAACTTATCCGTGTAATTTAATTTTCGATGGAATTAGAAAGTTTGATGGCAACGGCTTATTTTGTATTTTTTTTTTCTTTATATTTTGGCTCCACACATAGTGTATTTAGCCAGTGTCAAGTTTTGTAATTTTTCATCGTATTATGGAAATTTTCACTTAAAGTCAAGTCATAGTCACAGTCAGAGTAGTCATAGTCTAGTCTAAGTCATAATCCAGTCTAAAGCATGCCTTAGTAAAGTGGTGGCAACTTTACTAGAGGCTTCTATGGAATTTTGGAAGCAACACGAAAAACCACGTTTCACTACATTATATCACTTGCCCACACTCATGCTCGTAATTCAGCACTTAATGCGTAAAACACCACCAATTTTAAACATTAACACTGGAAAAAGCATAAGTTTTGTAAAATAATACAATGCACTGACGTGAACTTTTCCGCGTTCCCGCCAAAACTCTATTTTTGTATTTTTGTTTGTTTTTGATTAAACACCACAGTTGAACACAGATAATTATTTATTATAGTTAAGTTTTTCTGCAAAGCAATCAACAGTGTGACCATCTGCAAATTGCAGGTTTGTCTTAAGTAGGCTAGAAATCTGCTGAAATCTGCCCATACGAAGAAGTCTGGCAGAAAATGCCCCAAGGCTTTTATAATAATATGGGAGATGCGAATAAATATTTTTTTTTGCAAAGTTTTCTTTAAGGAGGAACGTCACACTCGCGCGGCAAATTCAAATTTTCTTGCATTCTTTTGCCAATAATATCTTAATTACTCAACGTGATTACATGAAAACTAATTTTGCGAAAATAAATAGAATGTATCAACAAATTAAGATTAAAAGTATCTCCTAGATATCATTGGTTTAGCGACAAATGGCAATAAACAATTTTCTTCTTGTAGGAGAGGGCGCACGGGGAGTCGAATGAGAGACAGAGAGATGCGAGAGAGAATATTCCGTTTATTCTGACCTATACAGTAATATGGTACGAACGTAATGGCACGCCGGTTATATTCCCGTTCAGCCGTCCCAACGAGGTGGGAGTGGTCGAGTAGACAGAATAGAGACACGTAGAATAGAACCAAACATTATAGCGTTCAGAGGGTGTCCCAACGAGGTAGAAGCACCTTCGTGCAGCTGTAATATTGGCTGACGAAGACCGAAGATTAGATGATTGAAATTATTTCGTTGCGGTGGCCCTTGAGACTTCGTGAATGAAACGCTTGCGTGTTTTAACGGTTGCGAACGCCATCTAGTTTCATTTGGTGGGAGCTCTTGGTCGGGGTGTTACATTCTTAGCTTTTCAGTCTATTGCCATTTGTCGCTAAACCAATGATAGGTAGGTGATACTTTTCATTTTAATTTATTGCTACACTATATTTATTTGCGCAAAATTAGTTTTCATGTAATCACGTTGAGTAGTTAAGCTATTATTGGCAAAAGAATGCATGAAAATTTGAATTTGCCGCACGAGTGTAACGTTCCACCTTAACGTAAAAAAATCAAGGAATTATTGAAACCCAAAATCCGTGTCGGTATGATGAAAAAAAAAAGAAAATGATAATTTATGTATCAACGTTAGTTTCATATTCTCGGTAGTTTCATCATTACACTTTCATAATTCTTCTAACTAATTATTATCTTTACTTGGCGTGAGGGCCAAGCCAGCTTCTAATTTGCTTATAAAACAAAAGAAGCTCTAAGTTTTAATCATGGGCTCTAATGAATCGCAGAATAAGGACTAGGGTAAGTAGGGTAAGTAAGGTAAGGGGAGGGTACCATTTGGGTGTCTTATGCACAGATTACTATAATATTCTACATTGGATGCACAGATTACATTATTCAACTGACTTAAGACAGGAGTTGTCAGGTTAGTATAATAACGGTTCCAACCATATATTGAGTCTACGAATTTAGATTTAGCAACAATATTTCCAATTTTTACTTCAAAATATTAAAAACTCCCAAAACTGGCAAAATCTACCACATATTTTTTTAAACATTTACAACTTTACACCATCTGCCACAGTGTAAATATGAGACTCATATCTGCCAAAATGGCAAAATTTGGTCAACAATGGTCACACTTTCATGCATCAGCAATGTAACATATGACGTTGACAGATATATATCCACGAGAGATAGTGATGGCTTACTTATAACAGTTGTGAGTATATTACCCAAAAATCGATTATTTATAATCGATTAGTAGTTGTCATCTACGGTGTCTGATATATTGATTTGAGTTGGGCCACTATTTGTACAGTGCACAAGCAATAATCTATGTAATGAGGGTTCTTTACAATTAAACATATATCGTATATCGTTCTTTACATATATTAAACACTGAGACTGAGTAGTAGTTAGTCCACCGTTAGGCAATGTTTTTTTTATTAGTTAAGGGCTAGGGGCTATACTTATGCTTAATTTTTAGGTTTCAGTTTGGGATACATAGGAAACAAATGGGGTTTTGAAAGAAAGAAAAAAGGGTTTTGATTGCATGAGTTAGTTAGGTAAACCAAAAGTGAAAACTTACATAAAGCTGATAAAGAGGCAAGTTTAATTGCATTTTCTTTATAGTCAGGTTGTATATCAGGGGTGAACGGTTGTATTGCATACTCGGCGAAGGTCATAACAACAATAGCAACTTCTGCTGGTCGCAATATCATTACATAAATCCATGCACAGCTGAATGAAGGCAGAGGTCCCCAAAACTTGTGTATTTTTCCAAATGCTTCTTCAAAATATGAGTATTCTGCTCCAGACTTTCCAACCACGGTACCAAGTTCAGCAAATGATAGCGCTCCTAAAAAACACTATATCGTAAGTTATGGATTTCTCATTTGACGTTATGTCTTAGACTTGCTATCGTACCGAAAGGAACGATCACTAAAAATACTAGGTATCTTACCTACACCCACCTAGTAACGAAATAACCCCTGACAAAGTCCATATTATCAAGCATAGTGCA
Source organism: Ennomos quercinarius (assembly GCA_910589525.2). Lineage (NCBI taxonomy): Eukaryota > Metazoa > Arthropoda > Insecta > Lepidoptera > Geometridae > Ennomos > Ennomos quercinarius. The sequence goes on along the minus strand of OU342508.1, from coordinate 13,530,218 downwards.
ACTGATCCAGAGTGTTCTAAAGCTGCTGCAGGTGACACAAATATACCAGACCCAATCATGACACCCAAGATCAGATTGACAGCAGAGAATAAGCCTAGTTCTCTTTTAAGTTTGATGGCACTTCCACAGGCACTCGCCATGTTTCCTATTTCATTTGCATCACATTTTTCTATCGAGTCCGCTACTTTAGCGGGCATGTTGGATTTTTCTGGAACAAAAAACATATTTTTTTTCTATTTTGTGGTCGATTTAAAACTGCGGTTAGCACATTGAGGTAGGATATGGGTTAGCCGAAAATTTGTTTATTTTCTGAAGAGAGCAGTTATCTTTTTGGGACAAAAATAGGTACCTAAACGGGCTCAACCCATCAGTGGGATGAGGAGTACCTGATTCCTACACCCACCGGTGGGATGATATGGATTCTTTGTGAGCTCGTGTGACCCATATGGATGAACAGGTGGACAAATTTTCTCACAGAACTGCCTTATTGTCGAGAAAAAACAAATAAAAACGACGGGAGAAAATACTTATATCGATGCTGTACAGAATAGCTTTGTATAAGTTAGTAGGTATAGTAGGTAGGTAGCTACTCTACCTAACAAACGAAATGACATCAGGTAATTTTGTTGCCTGTCAGCACTTAATTATTTAAATTAGGTAGTTACTTACAGATTTCATTTCAGTTGTACCTATTACTGTTTGTGATACATAAATAAAATTGCAATACATAAATACAAACAACACAACAGAAACAAAAGTAAAACTAAAATACTCCTTCTAAATGCTAATCTACGCAGAAATGCAATTCGTGAATGAAATGCTGCATATAATGCTGCCATGTTTTGGCCATGAAATTCAGACTGAAAATAGCTATCACTGGCTGTTTTAAATAGGCCAACCAAGTTCACGAGTAAACTACTAAGTGACGTCTAGCAACTACAATAATTACTACAGGATACCTTAAGGTTTCATATCATATTAATACAAAATCCTATCGAAGTCTCGAGTCTTGCAATAATACGATAGATAGAAAAAAATATTCATAAACACCACCAGTGTAAAATAGTAAAAAGTGTAAAGGCATGCTATAACTATGCCCAATCGAATGACAAATGAAATTATAGGCGTAGTGGACATATAGGTAGGAATAGGAACCGCAGCTAGGGACAGCAATTATATCGATAATATAACTAGGCTAGGTGGTAGGACTTTTCTGCAAAGTTCGTTTAGGTAGGTACCACCGCTTTGCCAGTTATTCTGCCGCCAAGCAGTAGTGTGCAAGCACTACTGTGTTCCGGTTTGAAGGGCATTGTAGCTAGTGAAATTACTGGGCAAATGAGACTTAAGAACTGATCTCACAGTCTAAAAAATCTTTTTTAGACTGTGTGATGTCTCAGGCTGACGTGCGCAGTGCGCAGTGTCTTGCGAAACTTTAAAGTAGAGTTCCGAGTGACACTGCAATCTGTAATAGGTGGCCGTGACGCTTAACACCAGGCGAACGACTAGCTCGTCACGTCATTCGTTTACATAAAAAAAAATATACTTATTACTTATATGAACCGCAGCAATGTCAGTTTTTGTATTTATATTATCTTAAGAAATTATATTAAACTAGCAGCGCCCCGCGGTTCCACCCGCGTTCCTACAGGGACCGTTCCCGTTATTGGGATAAAAAGTATGCCTATGTTTTAATCCAGGGTATAAGCTACCTCCATACCAAATTTCATCCAAATCCATTCAGCTGTTAGAGCGTGAATGAGTAACAAACATACACACATACACACAAACTTTCTCCTTTATAATATTATATAGTGTGATTATTATATTTAATTATTAGTTATGTATTATGCACACTCGGTTAACTTGGGGTCTATAGATAAAATGTCTTACACTAATATATAAAGTATAATCGTCGTCAAATGTAGCATTCAGAGTACCTAACGGTGAATGAACCAGACGTCCTCAACCTCACGTGAGCTTGTTACTATGAAAAGGATCCTTATGACATTATTGAGACCGTCTTGCCGGCCGTGGAGCTCGTGGGAACAATCTTGACCTTACTAACAAATAGAGAGTAAATTAATAGAGCCATTTGACCTGTTGAGTTGGAATTTTATCATTCTTTATATCCTTAGACTAAAAACTTAAAAATAAAGGCAAAATATTTATATTAAATTGATGACTGTTAGATTGTCATTCATGTCCTCAATATTTCAGTAGGAAAGTAAATTGCCATAATATACAACGTTATTGTCCTGCCACCGGGAATACCAATAAAACACAATAGGTATGCACGAATTTACCGCATAGGTAGGTAGTTAGTAGGTTAGGTTATTAGGTCCATACATTGTCCATCAAAATTAGAACAAAAAGTAATTAGGCACGAATCTTTCACTATCATATTTACCTATAAACTGTTACTAACTCGTTCAAATAAGGTAACATTGTAAGTGCCATTACAGCCCATTTTAAAATATTCACTTGCTGTTTCGTGTAGCTACATGGTACCTACCTACCGGAACAATAAAATTTACATGCAGATAACACTAATAATTAAGCATACTATCTGAGGTATTAAAATTAAAATTAGACAGCTTTTAATCTAAATTGTAGATAAGACTAAATCAAACACCATAATGAAGATATGGCATGAAACTGAAACTCACTAGGCATTAACTAGTAGATACTAATTTTCAAGGTGAAGCTAATATTTGCTAACTGTAAAATCACGATTTTCATAATGGTACCGTTGCTTGATGTTGTGGTAATTCAAAGAAATACCTGATGTATTTTACACGACTATTACAAGTAGGTACCTATTTATAGGCAGGTTTAGGTTGTATTTATGTGTATGTGGATATTGCGTAAAATTTTAGTGAAACATTATGTTTAATATACTGATATTAAAGTTCTAAAGTACCTGTAATTTATTCGAGATGAATTCAATTTATTTGTGTCGCTCATGTTAATTGAGAAGGTTGAACTACGGAATTTTTACACACATTCTATTTAGGTATTATGTATGCTTAATCGTAAAATAGGTAAGTATATATTTATTTACAGTTTCGCTGACAAAAACGTAATTTAGAATATAATTTATTTATTCTCAACAACTTCAATAATATAAAAGATTAACAATAGTAGTTCATAACATTAAAATATAATAAAATTAATCAGTTGCGTATGAAAAACTCTTTAGAGCAAATCAACATTGTCTAGGCTAGAAAATCTAGGGTAGAAATCAATAGTATCTAGATTAAATCGTTGAACGATCGGGTTGTAAAATTTATGACATTTCAATGATAAATATAAAAACATGGGTAAATAGAGTAAGCATCAATTTATGAACCAGAATAAGTTGTAAGTAAACAATTTTTTTGTTGTTTTCCTATTCTGTATTTATGCAATCACTCTGCATGACGTCCGAATCTGAACTGCGCTTATCTTATTGTGTCTACATATTGATTACTTGTTAGTTTTACTAGGTCGTGTATTATTCAATTGAAAACGTTAGATTGACATTAAAATAACTCTGATACGAATGTTTTCCATTCACCTTCTCTGAATATCTTGGTCAAGGAACTGTATTGCAAACTCCTTGCAAAATAAACTAACTGTGGAGGCCGATGGTCATCACGCACTGAGTTGTCGTCGTTGCACAGGTAGGTTTCCGCGTCACCATGCCCTCAATGATATAATCCGCAGGGCCTTCATATCGGCTAATGTTCCCTGTGTGCTGGAGCCGCCAGGCCTTTGTAGGTCAGACGGTAAGAGGCCAGACGGTTTGACTCTGGTGCCGTGGAAAAATGGCAAGTGCTTAGTGTGGGACGCCACCTGCGTCAGTACTGTCGCCGCCACGCACCTGAGTCGTACCGTCCACAAAGCAGCAGCAGCTGCGGAGGATGCTGCTAGTAAGAAGCGGCTGAAGTACGCGACAATGGAGCCGCATTATTACTTCGTGCCCATTGCCGTAGAGACTATGGGCAGTTGGGGTGCAGAAGCCAAGACTTTGGTTTCTGAAATAGGGCGCAGGATTCGGGACAAAGGTGGCGACTCCCGCTCCGGCTCGTGCCTGGTGCAAAGGTTGGCCATCGCCATCCAGCGTGGTAACGCTGCCAGTATAATGGGCACCTTTGCACCGCGGACAGTGAGGGGCGGGTTATTTGAATAGTAATAATGTGACATTGTTTTAATTGTAATTTAATTTTGACTATTTAATTGTATTTTATTTTGACGATTTAATTGTATTTTTAATATTTAATTATATTTAACAATAAATGGTTATTTAAAATAAACTAACTCAGATTGTCACTTGGAATAAATTATATGCTCTACAAGTTTACATTATAGCTCCATGAAATTCTGCTAGATACCTACTACGGTGGTGCAGGTGCACTACGTTTGATATTTCCAGTATTCTTAAAATATTCTGTGATATCAAAAGAAGGGCAGCGTGGTGATTGTGAATTTAAAATTGATGTATTCCCTTTGTCTTTACAGTTGCATGTGTTGTAAATGCAAGGTGTTTGCAACAATTATAAGTACTTAGGTACCTACTCTTTTTTTGTTTTCTTCTTACAAAATCCACTATGATTTATATCTATAGTCTATAAGTAGTTGTTTTAATAACCTACTGCACTCGAAGCATCCTGTGTGATGTGCATTGTGTTTGTGTGTGATGTAGGTACCTACTTACTATAATAATGAATAATACGTCACACATCGTGACACATCATAATACACCTACAATGTGCATTAATGTTAAATGCTATTTTTAATAAAACACGGGCGTTGTTAGTTTCCTTTAGTGTGTAAGAGACCGTAAAGATCAATGTCCACGAGTGCAGCTTTATCTTGTTTACACTTAAAAATAAATACTTATTAATATCCAACGCATTTATAGTTATAGTTTGCGATGTCGGTAGGTACCTTTATAAACCACGCAGCGTGCAAGCTTGCAAAATAAAAAACGATGCGCTTCTGCGAATGAGATTTCGTGTGCACTGTGCATGTTTTCAATTTCTTATTTGAAATTACTCAAAGTAGGTAGGTAATGTTTTGTGCGAAGGAGAAGAACCGGGTTTCTCCGAAAACGGGTATCAATCAAGATTCCTTTTAGGACCGGTAATAATGCACTGCAGGTGGTTTTTAAATTATTATCATCGATCATTGCATTTTTATTTTTACCGTTTTGAATAAAGAATGGGAAAATACTGGCATTGCTCTAATATAATAAATATGAAATTTTGCATTTATCCGCGGGTGAAACCACGAGCGCAGCTAGTGATATAAAAGTGACAAATTATCGAATCTACTCGAATACACTTACTGTCAAATCGTAAAAACAATCTAACGAATCGAGGTAGGTACCTAATTGGATAATAGCTTGTTGTTACTAGGTAGATAGAGCCTGAAGCCCGTATATTATAAGCTATGTCCGTAGCCCATACATATGATTAGGTTTTGATAGAATCCATAACCATAATTAAGAATCCTACCTAAGATAACCATTTTTGAAATCAATATGTGTGTAATGTTTTTATCAAGGTTTACCTATAGATAGATAAAGTAGTAGAAAACTTTATAATGTTTTAGGGTTCCGTATATATCTTTTAAGTTTGTAATATATGCTCATAAGCGTCTACCATTTCTACCCGTTTTCTTGGATAAGTACTAGGTAGCCTACTCTATAATTTTCTGAGATAAAAATTACTCTTATTTGGTCTATATATAAAAAGCTATTAGTGTGTTAAATTGCATCCAACTCAGTTTGTACATAATACGTATAGTTTGGTAATGCATAAAAAAGAATACTTACCTATGATACATTTTAAGAGAATTTTAGAATGATATACGGATATGCGTAACGTAATAATTAATGATGACAAGTAAGTATTATGTAAGTACCAACAAAATATACATGATGGTTTCAAAAAAATCTTCAGTTGATAAAATAAGTATAGGTAAGTAAATAGGTAAGGTGCCTACATAATAATTCTGTGTCGGTAGCTTGAACGCACGTTTGAGTCATTTTCAGTTGTAGGTAGCAAATTCATTTTTTCACGCATATTTTTGTAAAACAATTGAGGAAATATTAATGTATGTAAATTATTACTGTACTACAAAACTAACTGTGGTGTTGATAATTGTTTTTATTATAAAGTCTTGGTGAAGATTACTAATATTTAACACTAATATCAAGAAAAAAACAAAAACGTGCTGTTGACTAAAGTTGCTTATAAATTGAATTTTCTTTAAGAGTTATAGTAATTTTTGCTTGTACTAATGTTCATTACCCTACGTCCTATCAACTACCTTTAAGAACCTAGCTTAGAGTGTATAAAGCCTAAACACTAGACCTGGAGCACTAGCCTGTTTATTAGCCAACTCACGTAGAATCCCAGAAGGCCTAAGCACCGGGTACGCAGTAGGTTACTTACTATACTCACCTACTACTTAAAAAGTAAGTAAGTAATCTATGTCCTTTCGTGATTGGCAATTCAGTTAAAAGCTTAACTATACTTACCTAAGTATACTTTATATGTACCTACCTATGTTTAACATAGGTAATTGGCAATTCAGTTAAAAGCTTTTTGAATTACCTTTGCCTTTGCCTTTTACTGATGTTTGAGTTACCTACTTACTTATCTACTTTTGTCATTAAGCAAATTCAGGCTATTGTATAAAATGTTTATTAAAAATATTACGAACAGTTTTATAATTGTACTTAATTAATTCTTTCATTCCAATATTTATTGTGAATTATTGTGACTTTCCATGACTTCGTACAGTAATTTAGAATAAGTTAAGAAAATGATGGTAGAGTTTTAAAAGTTCAATATTGAATTTAACACACAGGTCTACCAAGTAAAAATATCTACAGAAAATTCCCATGCTCTTTTGTAATAATTATTATGAGTCATTTTACGATTTTATTTCTTACCAAGTAGTGCTGCTGGATCGTAAACTAATTACAAAACATGAATCAAATATAGACTACGTTTTATTATGAACTCATCGAAGCTTCGATCACGATTTGTCACCTATTCACCAATCACTAATAACGTTTAACCACGGTCACTTCTAAACAAATACTGTGTGTCTGTCGGTCGTACTTATCAGCTCAGGGTGTTATGATAAGACTGAAATATATCGCAAACGTGGACTGATACTAAAACTCATTTCATTTAATTTGTTTTGTATAATCAGTGCTTACTCCAGCCTAAATAGAGCTGCTAATCAGCATCTTTATTGATTAACATTGTTATTATCAGTTTAAGTATTCGCACTCAGTGGGTAGTTCTATGACTGCAACTTGCGATAAAACGTTTAAATATTTTATATTTTTTAGTTAAGAAAATGTAAGAGGCTTTCAACAGTGTTTATGCCAATCCCGTCGTAGCTTATTCACATTAAGTTAATGGGATAAATTATAACAACACTATCAGAATATTACCGAAGCAACAAATTAATCCGAGCAACAGAATTATGAAAATATATAACTATCTCTCTGAACGGATGAAAGTAGAATTCATATTTTCATATGAACGAATTTAACCCTATTTAATGTAAGTAGGTAGAGCTAAGCAATGTTTAAGTAATAATACTTACTAGGTAAATGGAATAAGTGTAGGTATTATTGTTAAAGTTGAGTGGTGATTGAGACGTTACCTTATTTAAATATTTTTAATTTAATTGACAGGTACCTAGTAGTTGTGTACAATATAATAATTATAATTATGCATCAGTATGTACTGTAGGTACTGACGTATTATTATAGTAGTAAGATAGTACATAGTACCTACATAACAATACGACAGTAATTTTTTTGTTGTCATGATTTTGTTAAACGTGTGAATAAGTTCAGTCACGCCTGTTCTTATAAACAAGTAGTTCTGAGAAACAGGTATTTTAATTATTGTGTGGTCTATTCATTAATTCATACAGATTTTTCTCTATAAGTAGAGGTGTTTAGTATAGACTTAACACCAAATAAATAGGTTAGGTAGGTACTCTATGTAAATAGGGCGAGTTCTGTGAGCGTTTTATAAGAGTTTAAAGGAAGTAATGGGATTTACCTACTTAAGTCAAAACATTTCATGATATAAGTAGTACTAGAGATAACTAGGTACATGGACCGACAAATGCTAGCGGTAAAAAAGCTGATAAAAAATAAGAAATATAAAATCTAATTACTTACACTTATTTAGTTTATTAGAAAACAATATACAAGCATTATTTTTAAACCTTCCATTAGTGCACACTCTAGGTAGCCTGTATAATTAAATAGTAAGATTTCCCGGTCATTTATAAAACTGCTTAGATTTACTTCTGCCAACAATCTGTGCCGTTTGTTTACTCACTTTTATGTCTTCAACACAGACACGTTCAATATCCAGACACAAATCAATTACCTACATAAAAGACTACAGTTCAACGCTTTCCTGCTATACGTTTCAAACCCGAACAACACAAGCGTGCTTCAGCTTCGCTTTTGTTGAGTAAACTGGCGCATAAATGAAACTTTTGAATAAAACTCAGGAGCTACGTTTTATTAGCCTGTTGGTTTATTTCTGTAAGTCCTTTTTGCGAGTGCATGTACACGTCTCCTTCACATTCACATGTGCTATTGTTTGTGTGATGGTAGTTGGTACCTACATACGTAAGATGTGGATTTCTCTTGAATTTTAATTACTTTTTGTTTTAATTTCGCTCTTTTATGAGATGAAGTCCAATTCTCACCAACGACACGGTCAGTGATACATAAATTGGGGTAACTTATTTAACATTTAAAAAGAAAACTGTCATAAGCTTCAATTTCCCATTTTGTAGCAGACCATTCATTCTTAACTAGGTAGGTAAAGGTATTATAACATCCATTCTTAAAATCGCTTAAAAAAGGACTGTGCAGTTTTACAAAGTTATATCATCATCCTCTTTGCCTTTTCCTATTTGTTATTGGGGTCGGCCCCGATCTAACCTGTAGCTGCGAGCCACCAGAATTACACGAGCGACTGCCATCTGACTTCGCAACCCATAAGGAACCACACAGGGATGGTTATACCAGGGCCTCGTTTTATAAAGCTACAAGTACAAGCTAACAATTGTAGCAGCTACAAGAACAAGTAACTACAAGTTACTAGTTACGGCGTTTTATAAACAACAATTATCGATTACAAGTGTAAATTACAAGTATAATGCACATCACTATGAACGTCACTGAGGCCTCACGGCGGGGACCACAGACTAAGTAGAGGATAAAGTGTAGATTATGATATTACAAGTTGCACATCACTATGAATGAACGTTACGGTCAATAGCTTTTTTTTAGTTTGGCTCCCATTCATTAGTGAATTTAGCCGGTGTGAATTTTACATTAAATCCCTACATAATATAGAAATTAAAAACATTATCTATTTGTTTGTTGTGACTTTCATGCCAAATTGGATGACCTTTTTTAGATGAACTTATATTACCGGGATAGATGCGGTTTTTTCGGAAATTCATGAAATCCCGCGGAAAAATATGCAAGTTTTGGGTGAAATCGCGGGGCGTCTCTATTTTTAAGTAAAGCTATTTAAGTAAATAAAGTTGGGTCTAAGTCACTATTCTCATAATAGGTTTTGTAATATACGGCTATGCTCATTTTTCATGGGCTTCGCTCAAGCTGAATTTCTCATTATTTAAACATAATCAGTTCATATTTACTTAATTTAACTAATTGAACATTAGTTAATACGTGACGCGACCAATACAATACACTTTCAATAAATTTATCTAAACTTGTACTTCATTTTACCTAGCTCTTTAGTCAGGTAAAAATCTTTACAAGTTGTAGTTCCGTACACTTGTAATGACCAAAACAATTGTTCGATTTTACATTTTAAAAATGAAAAAACACTATGGATTGTCTATGGTCTAAGAACAAGTGCTTGTATTTCATAGAGTAAATCAATATATCGGGGGATTTAGCTTGTAACTTGTTATCTTGTAGCTTTATAAAACGCATTATTTCACTTTTTTTTGGCTGTGTTGCCAGTTTTTCGCTACAAGTACAAGACTTGTAGCTTTATAAAACGAGGCCCAGGTGTCAGATTCTATCAGGCTTCTGACTACCCGTAACGATTGCCATAGATGTTCTTATTACAACCGGGACCGACGGCTTAACGCGCTCTCCGAGGCACAGAGTGGTGGCATCGAAAGCTACACTTAACTTACTAAACAAGTCATTGGTGCAAAGCCGAGTATCGAACCCGGTGCCGTAAGATTGCGAAGCGCACATGCTACCGCTCGGAAATCACTCTGTATAATATGTTATATGAATAGTAAAGTTATATGCATTTGATTTACGCCAAACCAGTTGTTGATACAAATTTCTGTGATACAAATACAATTCAGTCTAATCGATATTAATAATCGTCATCGTTTTTTCTAATCTATCGATTGATTACCGAACAACACTATGAAATATCTCAGTGTTACTATTACTAAAAACGATAACAAAGGCAATGTCATATTTTTGCTGTAACTACTGGCTACCCTGATAAATTCTTTCAAAAATTGGTGCAAAAAGCTCATTGTTCATGTTGAACATTTTAGAGCATTTTCCACTAAAATATTGTTTTAAATTGTGATATTTTCTTATTAATAGTTAGTTTAGTGGTAGTGCAACTTCTAAAGTGAAATTATACTTATTATTAAGTGAAAATAGTATTTCGCAGGAATCTGACAGATCGATCGGCGTTCCTAGTTTCAGGTTATCTAAAGTAATTCGTTTTTTTCTATAATTTCTGTTTGAAATGGAAAGCATGGACGTAGCACAAGAAGGAACTTCGGCTGCGTCAACGCCTGCTACAGAAAATGGTAAGTTTAGAGTGTACTTGTATCGAAAAGCCGGTGGCCAAAGTGCTCAAAACGTGTTTTGCGTCAAAATTGCTGCTTGATTTTTTTCCTTTATGTTTTACAAGTGACATTGGTTTTGTAAGTTGTATTTGGAGTCTGAGTATAATAATGCTTTCAGTCTATACGTGGTACAGCTAGTTATCATGATAGCGTCCTATTGTTACAAGCATTTCTTACATGGAAACAGAATAGTGTGGGAAGCATGTAGTTACATGTAGGTTATTATACAGTTTGTACATACTTGGTTGCATTTTGTTTATCTCTGGTTTTTGGAACATTAAGTTGTCTCAGATCTTATCTAAGTTTTAAATGAAGCATTCTTTTTAGCAATTTTATATTTCGGCTTGATTAATGAAATTATTAGTAGCTCAGGTCCTGGATATAGATTATAAACCACATGGTTATGATGTCTAATCAAAACTTATGTTTCACAAACCTCAAAAAGGCAGTTTTCATCTTATGAAAAAGTTTATATTATTGTAAGTCTATAACTATAACTCAACAGACATTTATTTATTTATTATAAAAACTGTATTACAGCACAGTAAGTAGTTTTTGTTAGTCAAAAGTTTCACCGAACCCTCAAATCTTGGTTCACATGAAATTGGATCATTGACGTGACATTTGGTATTTTTAATAATTTGCCTGCCCTTATAAATTATACCCACCACTTAGATTGCTTGACTAATATTTAGATATATGAGGATAAACTTGAAATCATAAGAAAAACCTGTTGATTACACTAAAAGTGAATCATAAAACTCATGAAAATTATTGTTTTAATAAATCCTAATCAGAGTAGGAAATGGTAATTTTCATTTTATTTTGATTTATTAATTTGTTGATAATAACTTAACTTCAACTTCTTTTGTTGTGGCTTGTGTGTGTTTCCACAATTGCCCATGGGTTTCCCATGCAGCATAGGTAGAGCTGGAAACAAGCGACTTTTTTTTTTTCTTATATTTTGGCTCCACACATAGTGTATTTAGCCAGTGTCAAGTATTGTAATTATTCATCGAGTTATGGAATATTTCACGTGAAAAGTCAAGTCTTCAAGTCTTAGTCACAGTCCAGTCTAAGTCAGGTAATCATAGTCCAGTCTAAGTCATACCCTAGTAAAGTGGTGGCGACTTTACTAGAAGCTTCTATGGAATTTTGGAAGCAACACGAAAAACCACGTTTCACTACATTATATCACTTGCCCACACTCATGCTCGTAATTCAGCACTTAATGCTTAAAACACCACCAATTTTAAACACTGGAAAAAGCACAAGTTTAGAAAAATGATACAATGAAACGACATGAACTTTTTCAAGTTCCCGCCAAAAACCCAACAAGCGACTTATGATTTGTTAAAATAATCTTGCAAGTTCTGAGTTCTGAAACAAATAGGTTAACATAAAACATTGACAGGACATCACACATGCTAGGTACATAGTATTTTAATTTTTTTTCTGTAGTTTTCTATGGACTTTTAGCCTACATGGCCATGCCAGCCCTATTGGTTACACTATAATAATTAATTGAAACGCTTAATCACATCATAGCATATGCCATAAAGCGTCCTAGCAGTGACTGATTTTTTCATTGATACAACACATAAGCGTAGCACTTGTCCTTGCACTGTTCTCTCAAAACAAGATACTATATTATTAATTTTCCACTAGGACCAACTGTACCGGAGAGCAATGTTGCAGCAGAGGAGATGACTTCTCGGGATTACTACTTCGACTCATATGCACACTTCGGCATCCATGAAGAGATGCTGAAGGATGAAGTCCGCACACTGACATATAGAAATGCTATGTATCATAACAAGCATTTGTTCAAGGGAAAGGTACATAATATTTATGCTATCAACTTAGGCTGACTCCACATTGGGTGGTAGCGATCCTCGAGCGACCACGCGCGATACCGCGGCGACACACGATAACGCGGCGATGTCACCGCGTTATCGCCGAGACATTTTACCATAGTGCGGCGCGTGTCGCCGCGACATCGCGGCACTGCGACATCGCGGCACCGCGCTTAGTCGCTCGAGGATTGCCACCACCCAATGTGAGACTGGCCTGATAGCTCAGTTGGTAGTAGCTCTGCTCTGCTTTATTTATAGTACTATATGATCCCTTAGAGTAACAGGAAAATTATTTTTTGTCTGGGTGTTCACTGTTAAGTGCTACCTAGTTTATTTTCAGGTTTTACATGATGAGTAAGCATGTTTTATCTGTAATGGTGAGTGGTATCATTCAGTTTTCAAACAACTGTGATGATGATAGGCTGTGTTACAATAGAATTTCAATGTAAAGTTGCACACATGGTGTGCATCCGACATGTGAATTAAACAGATCTGTAACATAATGACATATCTCGGTCCTTCCAAATGTTGTCTGGAAGAGATCACACATAAAGATAAGACCACCCATTGTACCTATCTTATGTGATTCTCATTTTTAAAGGTTGATATTGGTGTCAATAAAGAGTTTTGTATTTATATTGTATTGTATGTATTTTTTGTGTCAAAATTTCACCAACTGTTTAGATATGTTGTACTTCAAATTGCTATCAATCCAGAAGTCTTCGTAACTTATCCATAATTATTTGTTCTCCAACAGACAGTTCTAGACATTGGCTGTGGGACAGGCATCCTCTCCATGTTTGCTGCTAAGGCGGGTGCAGCCAAGGTCATTGCTGTGGAGTGCTCAAACATTGTTGACTACGCTCGCAAGATCATTGAAGCCAACCGGCTTAGTGACGTTATTGAAATTGTTAAGGGGAAGGTATGTGTGTAAATTCAAATCCAATCAAATTGTTTATTTCCAGAAAACAGTTCAAGTCTAAACCCTCCGACCCTGGACCGTAACTGGCATTCCCTGTACTAGGGACCCAGGAACTACAAGGACCATGGTCCCACAACACCCACGCAACACATATTTGCGCTTATTTTTCCTGTACACAATACTTGTCTCATCGAGGGAATCAAACCCGACAATCAACCTGCTCCACCATAGAGGCTATCAAATCTAATATAAAAATGGTTGCACCCAGGTGGAGGAAGTAGAACTGCCAGTGGAGAAGGTGGACATCATAATCTCGGAGTGGATGGGCTACTGCCTCTTCTATGAGAGCATGCTGGACACAGTGCTGTATGCGCGGGACAAGTGGCTGCAGCCTGATGGCATGCTGTTCCCTGACAGGTTAGTTTAAGGATAAGGTTTCAAGGTCAAGATTCCAACAAAAGAATGAATCAATTTTATTCGGTTTCTATTGAAGATAACTAGGTGGCAGGACTTTTCTGCAAAGTTCGTCTAGGTAGGTACCACCGCTTTTTCCACGCCACCAGTTATTCTGCCGCCAAGTAGTAGTGTGCAAGCACTACTGTGTTCCGGTTTAAAGGGCATTGTAGCCATTGAAATGACTGGGCAAATGAGACTAGTCTATGAGACTAAAGTCATTTGCCCAGTTTATCTAACAGTCTAGAAATCGTCTTACTAGCTAGACTGTGTGTTGTCGCCGAGGGACGTGCGCAGTGCAGTGTCACGCGAAACTTAGAGTGACACTGCAATCTGTTATGGGTGGCTGTGGCGCTTAACAACAGGCAAACGACTAGCTCGTCACGCCATTCGTTCACATAAAAAAAGATTACAAAAATTCAAATTCAGTAGAGTTGTTTAGTGTTTTGAAAAATATAAACGTATGTACGTAAATATTAATTAAAAATCGTCAAAGTTAATTATTGTCTTTGCCGTAAGCGCGCGCTGAAGTTCAGACTGAATTGATATTTAAGTTTACAACATTAAAATCAATGTTTTTTTGAACAGAATTTGGCCTGCTTATTTTGCCATACACCCTTCGCCTTAAAATAAACTTGAAAAAAAAAAACTTAGCACTCCAATGTTAGATCCAACAACATGAGTTGATTGTGGCATTGATCAAAAGAGGTTATCAGTTAACAATGGAACCCACCATCCTTCCAGATGCACCCTGTTCATCTGCGGCATTGAAGACCGCCAGTACAAGGATGAGAAGATCAACTGGTGGGATGATGTGTACGGTTTCGACATGTCCTCAATCAGGAAGGTGGCCATCTCCGAGCCGCTGGTTGATGTTGTGGATGCTAAGCAGGTGAGCAATTTACTGGTAACATCAGCATCACTTTTACGATCATCATTATCGCTGTCTCAGTCATCATCATCACCATCTTAATCATCTTTTAGCTTTTTCGGGAAACCACCATCCATATATTTTTGCGTTATTCCTTTGCGTGCAAGGTTGTCTGGAAGAGATTGCTTTGAGTGATAGGACTACCCATTGTTACACTTTTGTTAAGTTTGTTCACTTAGTTTTTGATGACTTGTGATGTGATGTTTCAATAAAGAGTTGATCTATCTATCATCAGTATCATCATTGTCATCATCACCATCATAGTTTCCAAGTAAAACAAGATGGCGGACAGTAGGTATACCAAAATATTCAAAGCCTTTTAACATGTACAGAGTTGTACAACATATAAAATATAACATTTCCATAGCTTACCATAATATAATTATTACTTAAACAATTATCAACAAAAAAATATTATTAAAAATATAAAAAAAATTGTGTCCACTTCCAGGTGGTGACAAATTCGTGCCTCTTGAAAGAGATCGACCTGTACACAGTTAAGAAAGAAGATCTCAACTTTGAATCCAAGTTCCATCTGCAGGTATGTATCATTATTTCCACTATTTTTGATAGATCACATTGCTGAGAGAGAAAGTGTGAGATGCAGATTCGTGGATGGCACTCGCTATACTAAGTTAATTAATTTGTAACTTCACATGCCAAAGAAATTGTACTTGTACTACGTTACTTGGTGTGCGGGCTCTGTTTCTGCAACTATACCTATGTTTCACTAGGCGGTAGGACTTTTCTGCAAAGTTCGCCTAGGTAGGTACCACTGCTTTGCCAGTTATTCTGCCGCCAAGCAGTAGTGTGCAAGCACTACTGTGTTCCGGTTTGAAGGGCATTGTAGCTAGTGACATTACTGGGCAAATGAGACTTAAGAAGACATCTCACAGTCTAGAAATCTTTTTTAGACTCAGCTGGGTTAAAACGGATGGTAGACAAAATTGTTGTTCCCCGTTTTATGTCACTATCTTCATACTTGCTTGCTTATTACTTGTGGAGTAAAACAGGGGAAAGATAATTTTGTCTACCGTCCTAGCTAATCCAGCTGTTCGTGATAAAAGTAGATTATTAAAACATTGTATTGTACAGGTGCGGCGCAACGACTTCATCCAAGCCCTGGTGACGTTCTTCAACGTGGAGTTCACGAAGTCCCACAAGCGGCTCGGGTTCAGCACGGCGCCCGAGGCTCCCTACACGCACTGGAAGCAAACCGTCTTCTACATCGACGACTATATGACGGTCAGGGGATTTACCTTAGCCACAGATTATATAATATAATAATACAGATACCTCATACCATGGAATGGAACAATTCGGGCTATTTTACGAATTATTTTATTTCTGCATAACGCAAGATTAGCGAACGACATCTATTGCGTATTGGCGAGGTATTGGGCCAAACGACTACACTGGCCACTAACTAGTAACGCTCACGACACGATCACTAGGTTTTTTTCACATTCGGGCTATTTTTTCTTTGTTCCTGATGAGACCCCATGCCTTAGCTAATTATCACTTGTGCCCATTGATCACATTTTTTTTTCTTATATTTTGGCTCCACACATATTTCACGTAACATCAAGTCTTAGTCGCAGTCTGGGTAGCCATAGTCCAGTCTAAGTCATGGTAAAGTGGTAGCAGCTTTAAACAAATAAGTTTATGTGGGACATTTAACACAGCGCCATCTAGCCTCAAACAAAGCATAGCTTGTACTATGGGAACCAGATAACTGATACAATACTTAGATACTTTTTGTATGTAAATACATACATAGAATACAATATAACACCCAGACAGAACAAACACCTATGTTCATCACACAAATGTTTGTCCCGGGTGGGAATCAAACCCAGAACCTATAGTTCAGAAGGCAGAGCTACTACCAACTGAGCTAACAGGCCAGTCAGTTGACAGTAGTACTAACTTTACTAGAAGCTTCTATGGAATTTTGGAAGCAACACGAAAAACTACGTACACCACATTATATCACTTGCCCACACTCATGCTCGTAATTCAGCACTTAATGCATAAAACGCCACAAATTTTGTACATTAACATTGAAAAAGAAAAACACGTTTAGAAAAATAATACAATGCAACAACGTGAACTTTTCCGCGTTCCCGCCAAAACTCATTGATTCGATATGAATATGAATCGTCCACTCACAGAAAGATCAGATGAAGTGCACTATAATATAAGAAAATATTTTTGAGAAGGGTGGTGATGGCCATTTCCGAAACCACGAGATTTGAAGAAAAATCGTGAAAAGAGGCATGCCTTTGATTTATAAGACAACAATCATCGTCATCAACAGCCTGAAGATGTCTACTGCTGAACATAGGTCTCCCCCAGAGAGCTTTGAGCGGCTACTTACCTCCTGCATCCATCGATTCCCCGCGGTATTAGACCAGATCGTCGGCCCACCGAGTGGGCCTACGCTGCGTCTTCCGGTTCGTGGTCGCCCCTCGAGAACTTTTCTCCCCATCCGGTGCCTGTAAATTAGTGAAAACTCAAATCTATCCCTCACAAACGCCTAAATTGGTCTGCAGGTGAAGAAATTCGAAGAGATCACGGGCACATTCTCCATGCGACAGAACGCGCGGAACAACCGTGACCTCGACTTTGAGGTCGAGATCGACTTCAAGGGTGAACTCTGTCAGGTCAAGGAGAAGAATCACTACAGGTATGAAAACTCAAAGTACATTACAAAAAAAACATTAAATAGGAAAGCTAGCCTATTAGGCTAGTGTCCTGCTATTAAAAATTAACAAGTGAATATTATTTTCGTAAAGTAGGTTAAATATGAATGCAATACTTGAAAAAATTAGTAAAATCGGTAAATAAATCACGGAGTAATAAGCTTTTAAAGTTTCTGGAGGGGGCATCCCCTGTCCCTTTCTCGCAAAACAGAGCTTCCCCACAGTTAGCATGAAAACGCACGTTAGTGACGTCACATGCCAAACAAATTGTATGTAAAGCTACCACAGCTTAGTAATGAGGTACTATGAAGGAGCAAGAACTGACGTCACTGCACGTTTGAACTGTCTCTTTCTATTCCTGTATTTTAAAATGCTTGTAACTTTGTTTTTTTTGAGATATGTGTTAAATTTTTGTTTTCACGACTGTTTATTTTTTGAGGAATATTTTTCATTGGCGCAGTAAAAAATAGCAGGACACAAGCCTATTAACATAAATATTTTATTAATTTTAATTTTTGATCTTAGTCAAAAATGTTTAAATGCAAAAAAAAAGAACAAAAAAAGCTTAAAGTTTCCACCCATATAAATTTCAGTAATGTCGCCAAGACCGCTGTGCCAATACCGTGCGTTATACACACTACATATATATATTTAATATGCCGTGAAGTCCCGGCGTGAGAATAGGACCACCCGATCTCTTCCCGTGGGTGCCGTAGAAGCCGGCTAAGGGAATATCCAGGGAATGGGCAGCAGCATTCATCTCGATTTTCATTATAATCTACTGCGATCGCCAAGCCGCCTGCCAAGTGTGGTGACTATGACAAACCCCCTATGATAAGCGTCCAAAGTGGCGTTTTATGGTGAGACCTATGTTCAGCGGTGGCCGTCTTCAGGTTGTTGATGTGATATTAAAGTATTTAATTAATTGAAGTATTAAACTTTGATTCCACGACGTCAAAATAATTAAATTTTTTTTCTACTCAGGATGCGTTGATGATGCACCCAACCAAAACCCCGTGTACCAGCCTTTATCTTACACAGTTAATATTTCACCGATATAAGTTAGTGCTTACTTCAGTTTAAGATTATTGCTAAATATGAGGATTTCTTTTGATTTAAGTGTAGCTTTAAATTCGTATTTTTTCTTTTTTGTAATAGATTTCATCTCTGCATAGAGTTTGTAGACCGATTCAGTTGATAATGAATCAATTATTTTTGTAAGCCTTAGTAAACATTTCTGATGTTTACTTAATAACAAAACAGGTCCTTTGTCTTTGCAATAGGCTTAACGACAATTAAGCCGATTATTTTATTATTGTCTTAATTTTACTCTACTGTTGGACTTAAAGAATATATTTGGGCTACCGTATTCAATTACTCATATAATGTAGGCATATTATGGTAGGTCAAAATTATTCTTAATAATCTATTGCGTTAATTTGCATGCCCATTTTAGCCTATCTCTATGCAGGGTCTTACAGTAATTGAACCCTAATTAAACAGTAAAGGAATGCCAATACACCAAGAAAACAGAGTAGATCAGAAATATGGCTAAAACCGTTATAAACCTAGATGGCGCTGCAAAATGAGCGGCCTATAAGTTGAGCGTACATCTGAAAACTGCCAAAAAACCGTTTTAAACCTAGCCCGCCGTAGCTAGCCGTACATCCCGCTCATTTTGCAGCGCCATCTAGGTTTGAAACGGTTTTTTGGCATATATCTGTTTTACGCTCAACTTACAGCCCGCTCATTTTGCAGCGCCATCTAGGTCTATAACGGTTTTTGGCATATTTATGATCTACACTGTTTTCTTGGTGTATTGGCATTCCTTTATAGTAATAAGATCTATATTTCCATGTTTGCCGCAAGAATGTCTTTTTAACCGTATCGTAACAGTATTTTTGATAAAATTCGTTTTTTGATGTCAAAGTTACCCCGTTCCTTTGTTGTTAAATCTTTCGCTAGTGTTAGGTTCGGTTTTTAGGCTGCAGGCAGCTTCTAAACATGTCCCACGGATAATGTGGTGTGGTGAAAAGTCGCTTTTTTATTCTTGTGTTACTTCGATGTGAATCAGTTCCATTGCTGGCCTTCTTATACGCCGTCTGATAAACAACGTAAAAACATGAAGATTTATACTAAAATGTCGTTATTATGACTGAATTTTATAAATAAATATATATTTGCGGACATTTCACACAGCGCTATCTAGCCCCAAACCAAGCAAAGCTTGTACTATGGCAACCACATAACATATGTACTTTTTGTTTGTAAATACATACAAGGTGAGTTTGAATTGGGGTGGGGTATTATCCCGAAAGGAGGTAAATCTACTCCCCAAGGTAGACAATGATTCTTCTACGATTTTTCTAAATTAATAGCTTTTCACTTTATAAATGCCATGTAAAGTTTACGTTCGAAGAAAGCTGTTCTGCGCTCAACTTGTAACCCGCTCATTTTGCAACGCCATCTAGTTTTAGGCATATGTTTGATGTACGCTGTTTTTTTGGTGTACTGGCATTCCTCTCCTCCTTGTTCCATGATCAAGACGAAGACGAAGTTCAACAAACAGACATCATCATCATCATCATCATCATTAACAGCCTGAAGACGTCCACTGCTGAACATAGGCCTCCCCCAGAGCACGCCACCTTGAGCGGCTGCTCGCCTCCTGCATCCATCGGCTCCCCGCGGCTTTCACCAGGTCGTCGGTCCACCGAGTGGGGGGCCGGCCTACGCTGCGTCTTCCGGTTCGTGGTCGCCACTCGAGAACCTTTCTTCCCCATCGGTTGTCAGTTCTACGAGCGATGTGGCCTGCCCATTGCCACTTCAACTTACTAACTCTAAGAGCTATATCGGTCACTTTAGTTCTCCTGCGGATCTCCTCGTTCCGGAGCTTATCTCGCAGGGAAACACCGAGCATAGCTCGCTCCATAGCTCGCTGCGCGACTTTGAGCTTACTAATGAGGCCAACAGTAAGAGACCATGTCTCAGTTCCATAAGTCATCACTGGCAACACACACTGATTGAAAACTTTCGTTTTTAGGCTCTGCGGTATTTTGGACGAAACAAACACACATACACTTTCGCATTTATAATATCAGTGTGGATGTAGCTATGTGCGCCCCCTACCAAACATCGGGTATAAATAATATTACGTATTAAAAAACGGGAGAAGAAATAACTAAGCGACTTTTCTCCACGCCGTGTCTTTGTGTCAAAAACGTCGTCATATGAATTTTGTTTCCCACTATTTTAGCAGTTTTATTAGGAGGTCCCTTTACGATAATGCTCGTTATAGCTTTTACCTTAAGGCTGGTTTATGTATAAATCGAATTTTCGTCGTGCGCACGGAAAATGGTCATGTGCTATTTTTTATCGTACTCTTGCACCCGATTTCTCGGGCGTTTGGCAAACTCGTATGACAACACTCTAAATACTGTACGCTCATTGGTTGAAGACAACCGATGATCGACACGCAACCATTCAGCGTTCAGTATTTGGTGTGTTCACTTGACAATAGTTTAACAAGCGTACGAGAAACCGGGGTCAGAGTGGACTGAGCTCTTTCTATTTGATTATCCATGGCCTGTAAGTACAACGCTGGCAATGCGTCGACTTAGATTTAAAGCAAATGTGTTTTCTATAAAAATCACTGATCCAAATCCTCGGTTGCTAAACGTCAGTACGATTTCATTGAAATTATACACCCCTATTCTAACAGTACCTCGAGATTTCTCGACCAGTACGGATAGCATGAGGTGTAGAAAATCTACATACTTACCGCTTCTCTTGAGACAGCGTTTGACCAATCAACGATCACGTGGATCACGTCATAAAACATTTCTTGCTTTGTCATTGGTCAAACGCATTCTCTAAAGAAGATGTAAGTCTATGACGATTTTTATTGCTCATGAGTAACCCTGCGGAGTTAAGTTTTGGCGGGAACACGGAAAAGTTCACGTCGCTTGCATTGTATTATTTTTTCAAAACTTGCGCTTTTCCAGTGTATAAAATTGGTGGCGTTTTACGCATTAAGTGCTGAATTACGAGCATGAGTGTGGGGAAGTGACATAAATGTGGTGAAACGTGATTTTTCGTGTTGCTTCCAAAATTCCATAGAAGCTTCTAGTAAAGTTGCTACCACTTTATTAGGACATGACTGCTTGGCCTATTGACCCTGACTGTGACTAAGACTTGACTTTACGTGAAATATTCTCTAATATGATGAAAATTTCAATACTTGACACTGGCTAAATACACTACTGTGTGTGGAGCCAAAATATAAGAAAAAAAAACCCTACTGAGTCTAGAAATCTCGAGACAAATAGTGGTTGTATAAATGGTTCGAGAAAATCCTCAATCGAGATGCCCGGGTATGGTCAAACGTTTTGTATTGCGACTTAGAATAGAGTAAACGTAAATTTTATACAATTTTGACATTAAAGTTAACAAGTTGAATAGAGCGAGCTCAGGTATATTTTGACAATGTTTACATTACTATAAGTGTCATGTTTGAATGTTAGTACCGCCTAAGCTCCCAATGATGGCACGTCACAAGCATATTGTCGAACTTCTGTAAAACCACAACACAGCTGGTCTCGCAGTAGCTCAATTTGAAAAACTGACGACTTTAACGTATTTAGGCCGTTTTGAGCTACTGCTTGCATAAGCATGTATTATTGTGGTCATAGCTACTCTTTATTCAGTGGCAGTTATTTTTATTGACAATCAAAAACGTTATGAATTTTGCAGTATAGCGAATAGCACTTCCTCTACCTTTCTCGCGCTAGGGAATGATGATCCTGGGCGATAGAAAGGGATGGGGCATGAAAAATACGATTCCGTGCTGATAGAAATGTAGCTCAACCCTAAGAGGCAAACAAGTTGGCGATTGAGGTCACGTGACCTGTGTGGTAGAAATAATAATTATGTTCGTGTACTGCTAAGGCCAAGCCTTCGGCAGGGGTCAACCTTTTGCCCTCTATTAAAAACTATACACACTACAGGATAGTGCAGTATATTCTTCATAGTCACTTAGTTTGCCTCAAGTATTGATTTTGTATGTACATCTTTTATCAATGAATTTTCTTAATCACAGTTGTAATCATTACGTTTTAAAATTGCCATTGAATAATTAATCAGTGTGGCCACAGAGAATTAAGTGTGGCAATTTTATTTAGCGTTTTTTTCGCCCACTTTCCTCATTCAATCTAAGATATGTTGGTACAAGTACAGATGCTATGATATGCTAATACTACAAGTAACGTGAAGGTTACATATTCTGTAATACAAATAAGTTTTGAATATGGCAACCGCGATGATTACAATAACATTGTCATACTTTAAAATGCCTTCGATCATTATTTGGCGTGATCGCGATGGCCAAATCAAAGCGATTAAATACTATTATGTAAATGGTTGCTAGCTGTGTTGATGAGTGCATACGCACTTAATAGTATTCGCTGTCGCGGTCACACTATTATTACTCTCGATACGTTATAAAATAATCAAGGGAGATTGAACTCTAATACTAATACAATAAGATTTAACTAGTTTTCTATAGATGTCCAAATGCCAAGTGATTCAGTTTTGTACGAGTAGTGAGATGCGTGTATGTTGTAACATATAAGTATTTTGTGGTGCATAAATGAGTACCTATAAGCCATTATGTAGTTTTATTTCAACACCAAAACGCTACGTAGTTACCGTATTTGTATTTAAAGATTTAAGACCTATTCACATCAACCACAGAGCACTTTAAGTGACCTACAAATATCAGAGAAAACATAAGTAACCTGTGGTCAAAACATGATTGTTAATTTGGTTGTAGTGTTGTGTGTATGTATGTTTAATGTCTAGGTCTTTGATATAAAATACTATAGCACTTTACTATAGTTATGTTTTTATGATGCTTAAGGTGGAGGTGGTAGCGGGAAATTCATAATTTGTATAATTACATAAATATAAAATAAATATGTGGACATTTCACACAGCGCCATCTAGCCCCAAACTAAGCATAGCTTGTACTATGGGAATCAGATAACCGATAGAATATTTAGAATAGAATAGAATAGAATAGAATAATACTTTATTGCACACCAAAATAACTATACACAAAAGATACTACACAAGTAAGTACCTAACAAACAAAAATATTTCCAAAAGGTAGGTACGAAAAGAGAGGAAAGAAAGGAAAGAAAAAGAAAAAGGGAGAGGAAGAGGAGAGAGAAGAGAGCGAGAGGAAGGTATTTAGGTACGTTTTGTTTTGTAAATACCTACATGGAACACTACAATATAACACCCAGACACCACAAACACTTATGTTCATCACACAAATGTTTGTCCTAAGTGGGAATCGAACCCACAACCCATAGTGCAGAAGGCAGAGCTACTACCAACTGAGCTGACAGGCCAGTCGAATTAATATGAAAATCGCAGCGCAGGCATAAGTGACCCGCGACTATCACCGTATGCAATGGATACCTGGGTCAGCTACGAAAAACAAAATAAAAAACATTGATAATTTTGAATTTCCCGCTTCCGAGTGGACCTTCCACCTGGTTTCGCTACGATCTTTGGTTTTCCTCAAAACTTACCGGTTTATTCAAAAAACTTAAAAAATTCGTTCGTGTCTCTTTCATGTCTAATTGACGATTTTAATTTCTGGCACAGAAGATCGTCTTATTTTGTAAGTCCTTGACTTTACTAGAGGTTGTAATGGTTTAGTTACTTCGACACAAAAACAAAGAATTTATGATTAAGATTTTATTATGTCGTACCTACTTAATAATTATGTGAATTACATTTCATATTGTTTTATTCTGCACATTTATACATATACAGAATCAAAGAATATAAGTCTAATTGTAGCAGTAATTTGAGCAAATAGTTTGTTCAGACATCTAGAATCTTTACGAAGAGAAAGAGTAAAAAAAAGTACAACGTAAAATTTTACAGCTGTTAATGTTGCACTTACCTCTTTATATTCCTACTAGCGGCCTGCCCCGGCTTCGCACGGGTTCTAAATATAGGCCTATGTTATTCAGGGTGAATGTAGCTCTACAATGGTGAAAGAATTTTTGAAATCGGCACAGTAGTTTTTGAGTTTATTCATTACAAACATACAAAAATACAAATCTTTCCTCTTTATAATAGTGGTGTAGAGGTGTAAGTATATCCTAGACTTTAGAGAGGTCCTACAGAGATAAGCGCGAACTTAGAAGCAAAATTTTAGGTTTGATGGCTTTAATTAAATACCTATCTATTTGATTTTTATCTTACTTGTCTTATTTATTACACTATAATAAGGAAAGTTTATTCCCGAAACAATCTGCTACCATACTAAGCTGTGAAATATTTATTTAGATTATAGTTCTTAAGTTCTGGGTGTTAGAGTCTACGCGATTGGAGCTATAATAGGTGAGGCGACGCCGTTCTTCTGAAGGTCCACGCAGCAGCAGCTTGATATCAAGTTGAATTCCTGGCAGGAGTTGGCGTAAAGGAACTTGCAGTCGGTCTTCCGGCAGCCGTAGCCATCTTAAAGAAAAAAAAAATTAATATATTAAAATGGAGCAATGAAAATGACCTAGGATGTATCTTCAAGGATGTATCTCCTAGGAGGGGTAAGATCAAGATCGTCTTCAGATTGTGAATGTGCGTGTGCAGTGGCCATCAGGCTGTGTCAGAAGTATTTGGATATGATAATAGATTTGTCGCTGGAATCTGGTGAGTAAATTGTTGGAATTTTATTCTCTAGCCAGCCTCCTTGACTAGAGCCGTCAGGGGAGAGCCTGAAGCCCCTGTTTTACTCCACTTGACGAGTAAGCAAGTATGAAGAAAGTGAAATAAAACGGGGAATGACAATTTTGTCTACCGGCCATGCTAACCCTGCTGCTGGGTAGTGTTGGGGATCGGGATGTATTTTTGGCTTAAAAATGGGTATTAGCATAACATCAAATTATTGAATATAAGATTTTAAAATTCTAAGGTCACACACATTACTAAAATATTCTTTATGAACGGGATAATTACCATGTAATTTATTTGTGTTTATTTGTTTGTTTTTAAACAATATTTTAGTAATATTAAATTATTGGACTAACCTTGACATTTCGACCTAGTTTATAATTTGAGTTCAAGTCGCGGAAAATGTTATTGCCGTCGCTCTGCTCTCCACACGTATGATAGAGACAATAGAGCCCATGAGTCAATTTGCCTACATTTTAGCGTTTCCGGCGCCAACGGTTTTCATCACCCTCTAAAACTTAACAAAAGCTTTTGATTTTGGTGTCAATCGTTTGGATAGATTATAACACAAGCTTTGACGTCTTGGATTTTTTTGAAAATTATGTTTCGTGTTCTTGTTACAATTACTTTTCATCATCATAATTTTGACCCTAAAAATTCGTAACTAGGTGGCTATAGATAAGGAAGGAAGATATTGTAAAAAATTAAAAAAGGAAGACGTTCAAGCAGCTTTTTTGGGTAGACAACTAGGTATAAAAATATCATCAAAATCGGGTAACATAGAGGTGGTAAAGCGTTGGGACTTTTTGTATGGACAAGACGGGAGGGTACCTATACGCTTCTCTTAAAAATTGACAGACTCAAAGAATTCCACATAGTACTTACATGAACCGCCTCCACAACAGCAGGCATCATGGGCTTCTTTGTGTGAGCAGTAGCTGTAGACTGACGAGTCACATAAGGGACACCCGGCGTGAGCGCCAGGGGGTCCAGGAGGCCCCGGGTTGTATCCTCCTCCAGGGTAATACCCGCCTGGTCCACTCGGGCCGCCAGGGTAGGGGCCAGGGCCGCTGGGATAGGGGCCAGGGCCGCTAGGGTAGTGTCCAGCGCCACCAGGGTATTGTCCAGGGTAGTAATTCCCGTAGCTCGCGCCGCCTAATACATAGTGCAGTATGTCTTTTATTCCGAAACCTGTTGGTGAAGGAATTAGTGATGTGATGAGCTGATGGGATGAGGGTTAGATGGCAGGATGAATGCCCCGTTGATCCATGGCGTGAATGGCACGATTGGTGTGCAAACTGCTTTAGGATTACGATATTCATCTGTTTTTGATAGTAAGTATTTCTAGTTTGAGATGCTTTGAATACTTAACAGTCATTAACATTGTCCTACGCTCTGCAAAAGCGATTGAACGATTCTTATTACTAATACTAAGATATTAGGTATATAATATGCCCGTGAGATGTCCTAATAAACGTTGAGTAGCGCTTGAATGGTGATTTAGTGTTTTGTATTTCTCTGTTGAGTTTGAAATGGGCAATGAGAAAAGAAGAGAAAACACTGAGTAGCTTTTCCACGGTTATGCAAAGTTTATTGGTAAGGGGGTTACAGTTTAGAACCTAAGTAGGTATTTAATCTATCGTTACGAAAACAGACTTAGATTAATTTCGGTATATCCTAGATCTATGGTTACGAACATTAAGAATAGGCACCTATTACATTAGGTACTTAGTTTCTTCTCGCGACTACGGCACAAAAAGGAAGCGAACAATACTAGTTCTTATAAACGCTAAGCTTGTAAAAAACAGATACAAATCTGTGGAAACGACGCCAAATATTGTTATGACCATAATTACCCTGGCTGGTAGGTATTTTGGATAATTAGTGAGAACCATTTCGGAGATTAGGAGACCGTTTGCCATGACCTTGCGCTCGTTGTTTCCTCTTTTGATGTAATTAACTATTGTTGATGAGTAATTATGACGTTGAAGATCAATTTCTTTTGTATGTATGACGTCATAAAAAAGTTAGGTATGTACAGGAGCTACACTACAGCAAAATTGATATTGCGCATGAAAACAACCTCGTTTTGTCGCTGATTTTGTATAGTTATGTAGGTTGATAGATTTATATTAGCTACTAGGTAACTGATTAATCATTATACCAAACCAGTGAGATGAGTGTAAGCTCATGCATAAATTAGTGTTGGTAGCATGTGGGATAAGCGATTCAAAGGAAACCTTTGAGCTCTAGTTTTAAAACCAGTTGTCAGCTCAGCTTATAGAAGTGTCGTGTAGATACCGGCCATATAATTATGGGATCTTAAGATAAATTATTCAATCAATGTAGCTTCCTATTCTGTATTCAGAAGGAGAGTTGTTCTAGATACCAAAGCCCGTGAACTAGATTGAAGCCTAATCTAAACCAGTACCTTTGCGGATGAGATGCTGTTTAGAGTTTATTTATTAGCGTTGCCCTGTGGTTCCAAGTGCGTGGCGAAGGCGTGGCGGAATTTTACCGAATTAAAAAGTAGGTATTTTCTACTAATTCCTATATCACATATTGGTACGAATTTCATGAAAACACGGTTACCTAATTCTTTCAATCATCATCATAATCATTAACAGCCTGAAGACGTCCACTGCTGAACATAGGCCTCCCCCAGAGCACGCCACCTTGAGCGGCTGCTCGCTTCCTGCATCCCCGCGGCTTTCACCAGGTCGTCCGCGTTGGTCCACCGAGTGGGGGGGCCGGCCTACGCTGCGTCTTCCGGTTCGTGGTCGCCACTCGAGAACCTTTCTTCCCCATCGGTCATCGGAATTGTTTCAATGCTTAATGGTAAGTAATGTAGGTACTGTACCTATGTAATATTTACACCATTAACGAAAAAATTCTAGGTTTGTGATTTACACACATTTAATTTTCTTTTGTTTTTTTTTTTAATTCTACGATCTCTAGAACGTACTATTCGTTACTCGACTTCTCCTCTTGCATACCCTATACAGTTAACTAAAGGGCTATTCCACTAGTCCCTGCCTACGTAGGTAATAGGCATCCCCACGATATAGCTAGGTACAGGTACATTTTCCTAACAAAATCATATAGAACTTTTACCCTTGCTAGTCGCAATTTATATAATGTATATATAGGTAGGTTTTAAATGGTTAATGAACTGTTAATGAATACCTTGAAATACCCAATTATGAAAATGGGTGACTGACCGTTTAAATAAAAATTACTGTATTGTGTGCCAACTGAAGAGTTGGTTACTATAATGGGACCAATTTTTTTTTCTGTTGTCAAATAGACTGTCAACTAACGCCTGAATTATTATTTTAAATGTCATAATTAAAAGTGAAATGATTTATGTACCGTTTAGGTTTATGAATGAACAGCGATAACTTTGACTATTCGAATAGTCAAGGAGCGATGACAATGCTTTAACATTTAACTTACCAGTGCCCAATTTGTTTCTGCTGATTTCGTAATTCGTACTAAGCTCAAGACCTAGAGGATTGATATAAAATAAAAGATTTGAGTTATTAATAAATTGATGCCCATTATAAAATAGATAATTTTAAGCACGCATGATAAATAGTCTGCTTATAGATCTAACTTTCATAACTCGTAAGTTGTAGGGTAAAACATATTATTATCAGGTTATCTCAACATTTTGCAATACAACTTAGGTCTTAGTTCTAGATTAAGTTAGACTCGTGAGATACGCAGAATAATAAATTAATTTTACTTTGCTTTTAATCAATTCAATAATAACAGAAAAGGCTTGTAAATTTTATAAAATGCCTCTAAACCATTGTTATGATTTATAGCAGTTAGGTATCGTCTGCTTATTGCAACAGATTATTTTTTTAAAGTAGAAGAAAAATATTATCTGCTTTAAATCCTATTTCCTACTAAAAAAATGCGAAAGTTTGTGTGTGAATGTTTGTTACAATCTATCTCCGTAACTACTTAGGCCCGATTTCACCAAAGTAGAATAAGGTTTATTCCAAGTATAAGGCTATTCGTTACTCTCGGATACAGCTCATTGACAAATGAAATTACACAAAAAGACGCCATTTTGATTGTATCCAAGGAATAAGCCTTATTCCTTCACATAATTGGTGGTATAAGGGCTATTCGTGTAACTCAGTTGTTCTCGGAAAGTTATACCTGGAATAAAATTTATTCTACTTTGGTGAAATCGGGCATTAATTGATTTTGATGAAATTTGGAAAGTAGATAGCTTTTACGCTGGTTTAACACATAGGATACTTTTTACCCACGGGTAACACCGCGGGGGGCAACTAGTGTTTCTATAATTTTATACTTAGGCACTTAATATTAGAATATTTGTTTTAGCCGTCTATATTTAAGTATTTATTTAAGGTTAACGATAAAGTATTCTTTACTATTAAAAGAAAGAAAAATAAACTAATCATTTACTTCAGAATATTCAATTAGAGGAATTTTACTACGGGCATCATCATAATTAATTGTAAAATAATGAATGTAAAACTTACCGCTTGAAACAGCAATGCAAGCGCCTAATACAACGAAAACAAATATTATTTTATCCATCTTATTTTTTGAAACAAACACTATCGAAAACACCAAGGATTGTTTGTGTCTGCAAATATACTGATGTGTTGCAGTGGCGATGGCTGCGGACTTAATAATATTATAAATAAAATGCCACTTACGGCTTAGGCAGGTGGACTTACCGGTACAATTGAAGACACAAGTGGAACTGAAGAATATAGAATATTTATTTATTTATCTGCATACTTTCATAGGTTAACTACCTACTTAGTATAAACTAATGTAAACGGTAGGTATTTATCTATTGACATATTGTATTAATTCGTAACGTGGACTAGGAATATTACGTTGTACGCGCCCTGTAAACTGCATTATTGAAAACTTGGGGTGTAGCGCATTTCCCCCCCCAGCATCTACCCAAGCCAACCCAGCTCCTTAAAGTAACGGAGCGCGGCTTTTGGATGCTTGGGTTCACGATGATGAGTGGGTGCTAAGTTTTTGCGTTCTTTCACGCGTTCCGGTTTTAAGTCTTAATTCTTCCGTGGCCTCGCAGTGAAACAACACGTGCTCCACGGTCTCGTTCTCCTGCAGACAGCCCCGACAGAGCCGCTCCAGTTTTATGCAAAAAGCCTTTGTCAGTTACCAGCTATTTGTCTGGAGCTGATCGAGTCGATCAGTTGACCATTATTTATGCCTTTCTACAAGAAAATTGGCGCATTTTCCTGACCCTTATCAGGCAATCACAAAGAACTTGCAACGACCGGATTTTCGTGTATGTAGGCCTCATTACCGGTCACATAAAAGCTAGCCACGAGAACTTTGTGGAACCATTTAGGTATTATTTATGATCCTAATGTAGGCTCTGACGTAAGACGACGTATACGTGAATTACTCAGTAAAGTATGTACGTAATTGTATTCAGGAATGCTATTGTCCTGCAATGTTTGACCATAGAATTTCTAGGCTAAATATTCTTAACATCAAAAACAATAAAATTATGCCCGTGCTTTAGCAATGTTGATGGGAACTAATCTATCTATATCTATCTATAATACCTACGTATAATAAAACTGTACCTGGGCTAAATCTGTAAATTAAATATTTTTTGAAAATTTTGTTTGGATTACACTTTTTGATCGATATAGAACTTTTTTTTTTTTAATTTTTTATTTCTGTCTGTGAACACACATCATGCTGAAACTACTGAATGAATTTCGCTGAAACTTGGTATAGTTATAGCTAATTTTTTAGAATAATATTTAGTATACTTTACGTTTTCAAAAATGGCCAAGTGCGGCTTGCATTAAATGAATAAGGAAGTAATTTTTAAGCAAAAAATTTTTGTTTGTATATTATTAAAAAGACAGTAAAAGACAATATTAACGATGGTAAAATAAATATTACAGTATTTCGAAAAATAACGAAGTTATTCAAATTAACCCTTACGTCATTTTTACGGTAATGTTCCATACGCTGCGATAAAACATAGCCGGCAACGAAGATGAAGCCACTACACTCATCCTGTTAAAGGAAAGAAAGAAGGGAAAGTAAAAAGATAGGGAAAAAGGATGAATGGATGGGACGGCAATAGAAGGGAGGCAGGCGGATCTTTTTTACCTTTCGCTACCCTCCCATGATCTGGGTTAGGTCGTAAAACTAATTAACCCGTGCGAAGCTGGGGCGGGTCAGCTAGTTAATAATATACCTAACTGGAATCCCCCCCTACCCCCCACCCCCCCTATCCCCCCCTACTTATCTCTTCTATCTGGTCTCCTATTGTCGTGGAAGGAATCAAACACACCTTTTTGATACCGACTATTTCACACTGGGGTTTTGCATAAGTAGGTAATAATAATAATAATAATAATAACGCCCAACGATCACATACATCGATCCCGGACCCCAACTAGGATTCCCT
Organism: Ennomos quercinarius; assembly: GCA_910589525.2. Classification (NCBI taxonomy): domain Eukaryota; kingdom Metazoa; phylum Arthropoda; class Insecta; order Lepidoptera; family Geometridae; genus Ennomos; species Ennomos quercinarius. Next base: position 13,498,243 of record OU342508.1, on the reverse strand, counting down.
GTATCTAGGGACCCAGGAACTACGAGGACCATAGTCCCACAACAACCAGACACAGAACAAGTATTTGCGCTTTTTTCCTACACAAATACTTGTACTGGAATCGAACCCGCCGCCTCCGGGTTATGAGCTGCCCTGCTCAGCCCCACACCACCGAGGCTGCTCTTGAAGTAAGTAATAAATGTCCAATAATAATTTTATTAATTTCTAAAACTTTTGTTATAACCTGTACCTACTTCAAGAGCATTCTGTTTGAAGGGCTAACGCAGTCGTCCTTAGCTTTTATACCTAGCCTAGCCACTCTCCAATTAAACGACAGGTTATCTAACTTGGTTCTAAGTAGCCTAGGCTGTTAACTGGTTATGATCTAATCTATTATAGGTCCATTTTCCTGTCAATAGGTAGGTAAGTACTTTTGTATTTTAATTTTTTTTTTCAATTTTTTCTCAAAGTGGCGCTCTGTAGGAGGCCTATGTTCAGCAGTAGTCGTCTTCAGGCTGTTGACAATGATGATGAGATTAGTTCAGTCACTGTGGAAATAATACTAAAAGGTTAGGTCCATTGTGAGCTTGACTATAGTAAAGTTCGCTGCGGAACACTTGGATGGGTGACCGCTGCGGAAAGTGCTGTTTACCTATAAAATTTTGGCACCGAGCTTTGAAGGGCTCGTTAAGTCTTCGGTCCCTGGTATTGTTGCAAGACAAGAAACATAATTGTAGTTGGTGGTTAATGGAATTTATTATGTTTTAGTTTGTTAGCGATACGTCGGTTTGAGATTTGGATGTCGTGGGTTCAAATCTTGCAGAGAGTTTGAGCAGTTCTCACACTAAAACAATATTACCTACAAAGAAGCCTTAGGCACACCATTGGGGGCCTAAAAATTCTGACACCAGGCTGACCACATGTCTACACGAGAAGAAGAAGAAGAATATTACAAATGTGAAGGGGTGTGTAGATATGTCTGTTAGTCCCCTCTACAAGCTGCAACGGCTTTCGAAATTTGGAATAGAGATAATTTACTAATTTTTACCATAATTACGTTTGGCAGACGTCTTGGTGATCGCAGTAGAATACAATGCAGAGAAGTATGCTTCGCCCATTCCCTGGATATTCCCTTAGCCGGCTCTTACAGCAACACAGAAAGAGATGAGATGGTATGGTCGGGACTATGGTAAACAACAAAACAAACCTGGATACATAGAAAACAGTTTTATCCGCGAGTGAAACCATTGGGCGCATCTAGTCATCACACTAATAATTATTATAAGTAAATGTAGAAGTTTGCGTGTGTTTGTTTGTTCTCTCTTAACACCGCAACAGCTGAACGGATTTCAATGAAAAGAATGGGGATAGCTTATACACTGGATATTAACACATCGGAATTACTAGGTGGTAGAACTTTTCTGCAAAGTTAGCCTAGGTAGGTACCACCGCTTTGCCAGTTATTCTGCCGCCAAGCAGTAGTGTGCAAGCACTACTGTGTTCCGGTTGGAAGGGTATTGTAGTTAGTGAAATTACTGGGCAAAAGAGACTTTAAGATCTCATCACAGTCAAGTAATCTTATTACTATACTGTGTGAATTCTCAGGATGACGTGCGCGTGCAGTGTCACGCAAAACTATATTAATTTAGATTTAGAGTTCCGAGTGATACTGCAATCTGTTATGGGCAGCCGTGACGCTTAACATGAGGCGAACGACTCGCTAGTCACGTGATTCATTTACTTAAAAAAAAAAAAACTTTTTATCCGCGGTTAAAACCGTTGGGCGCATCCAGTATCTATAAGGCAGCACGGCTATCTGAAGCATCAACAATCAACGTCTAATTAAAAACATGATCTAAAATGAATGTCAGGGTCTAAGGTAGATGACCCGCTAGCCATTGAACCTGAGTAGGTACCGTTCGCAAACCGGACCCCGGCTGCTGGATGGACAACTTGGTATAGGTACACGTAGCATTTAATTTCTTTTTAATGTTGCAATGTAAAACTTGCTAGCTGTCGCGCCTGTCAGTGGCTAGACCTGATATATATACTTATATATATACAGGATGCAATTGAGGTCATTAGCATAAATTGAGAACACGATAGTACCTACATCATTTATTGATGGTTATTAGAGAGTAAAGAGTACAAATGAAAACATTTTTTTACTGACTATTATAAAGATTGCCGGTCGTCTAAAGTACCTAGTTGGCAAGAATGATTTTTAATAAACCTTTCTTCTTAATTAGTAGTGTATTTCAACTACTATTTTCACACAAATCACGGGAACCCGTTGATGTCTTTTGTTCTATCCTGCTCTGTCTTTTGTAATTTCGTATAGCTTTGTCTCGTTTTGTTACCTCGCCCCCTGCCCGCGCAGGTGAGTCGTGTTTGTACGAGAAATTATGTTCACGAGCTATCAACGGGCTTTAAATCTTTGGCACGTGACCAATGTCAGGAGAAGGTAATTATATAGGGCGGGTTTTTTGATCCGTAGTTAACGTAACCAATGGTTAAAAGCTCTGAAATTTTTTAACCGATAGTCAAAATTTGTTAGATGATGCTAAACACTCAGTAGACAGTATGGTTACAAAAGTTGTGTTCCATAATAACTGTTAAAGGTTCCTATTGCTAAAGTTTAAGTTTACTGTAGGTACCTATACCGTATTGGCTATACGGTTGGGTGGTCTGAACATCAAAGAATACGCACTAGTACTATAAATAAAAGTAAAACTTTATCAGTTTGTATGTTTGTCTTTCTGTTTGGATTTCACGCCAAAACGTCTGAATCTGAACTAATAAGGATGAAATGCACATTGCTTGCTTATATTACCAAGGTCAATATAGGATTACTTTTATCCCGGAAAATTTAGAGTTGGAGTGGAAAACAAGTATCTACCTATACTCAAGTAGTGAGTAAAACCGCGGGAGCCCTTTAGCTTATTTCTAATAGATATACATAAGATAGTGTTAAGAGTAACGCCATCCAAAAAATTAAACAAACGTAAACACTAAACTAATGCACTATATATAGATAGACATTTAATTTTTATATTATATAAGAGCAACTTAACAAAGTAACAATAATTTATAACGTACTTAATTTTATTACAGGTGCATATTTACTATTATTATCATATTTCACTTTATTAACTTAAGCATTAATTTGTATCTACATTTTTAGGTAGGTACCTACTTATTGTACCTAATTGAACATAACACTTCAGTAGCTAAACTTTTGGATAATTTTCAAATTTATATTCTTTATTCGCACGATTACGTGTACAATAGTTGTTATGTTATAATTAGTCACACTAATATTGTAAAGGCGAAAGTTTGTGCGTATGTTTGCTACTCTTTCACGCTCTAACAACTAGACGGATTTGGATGAAATTTGATATGGAGGTAGCTTATACCCTGGATTAAAACATAGGCTACTTTTTATCCCAAAAACGGGGACGGTTCCTGTAGGAACGCGGGTGAAACCGCGGGGCGCTGCTAGTTCTACCATAAACAACCAACACGTGGTAAGCGAATAGGGGCATAAATCCACCGTGAAGTACATAATTTTTCATTCTACATGCATTATTTATATTGTCAAATGTTAATACACAACACAATCATCACAAGGGCATTGTAGCTAGTGAAATTACTGGGCAAATGAGACTTTATGATCTGATCACTCAGTCTAGTAATCTGATTATTAGACTGGGTGATGTCTCAGGATGACGTGCGCAGTGCAGTGTCGCGCGAAACTATTGTTTTAAAGTTCCGGGTGACACTGCAACTGTTATGGGCGGCCGTGTCACTTAACATCAGGTGAACGACTAGCTCGTCACGTCATTCAATCACATAAAAAAAAAATCGAATAACAATAATATTAGGTACCTAAGTTATTGCATAGTTATAGATTCTAAACGGCACACGTATCGCAACATCATTACCTAATAATCTATAGAAGAAAAGAGGCTACTGTTGTCATTATATATTATTTGTAACTTGAACTCCTGAGACTATCAGTTTGTCGTGATATAGGTAACTCTTTTTCTTTATAATCTAAGCTCCTTCGTGTGTTCTTCAGCATAGAAGTGGTGACTGTTTGGAACAAGGACTGGATGGGACGCAGATCGTCACATAGATCCTAGATATGTCTATGTGATCATATTATACTACACTAGGTACTATTACACCACTATTATTCCCACTATTATTTACTACTATTAGTTACAGAAAACGCTACTTCGAAATTATGGGAAGAATTTTAGCGCCTGACAGTTTATAGTAACTTTCGATCAACGTAGACGTTGGAAGCGTAAAGCGAATTCACTAGGAGCGTCTAGCGTGTGGCTGTCGAATATCGAATACCAACTAAAAAGCATAATCATAAAGTAGGAAACAGTAGGTTTTTGACTTTTTTAAATTAGGTAGGTACTTAAGTTATGTTACAGTTGGGTTCAATGCAGCTGGGAAATGGCCTCCTTAATTTCGATTGCAAAAAGGCGTGAGCTTTTGAAGTGTCTGAAATTGCAGTCAGTGGGAGCCATCGAGGAACTACAAAGACCATATAGGTACTTATGAATGGTCGTTGGTGGGAGTCCACTATGTTTATTTTATAGTCTAAAAATATATAGGTAGGTACCTACTAGCACTCCGACGCAATTTTATCACAGCCCATCTATTACCTAGGTAAATGATAGTTACGTTTGATACTCCTCGGAGACCAGCGGAGTTTATATCCAGCACACATTAGATTCACGTTAAAATATACCTACAACAATTTGTAATCTTAACCCAGCTTAACATAAGGTTCCAGTTTCATTGCCCTCATAATATCTCCTGTGACGGAGCACCGGCCAGCCTGCATGATGACCCTGGCGTCTTCCTTGCCCTGAACCATCTGCTTGAACACATGCTCGTTTAGGGTAAACGTCGTGTCAGGGTCCTCAACTGGTTCCCCTTCGTAGACGGTGACGTTGTTCAAGTCTAGGGCTGGAAGAGAACAAATTACGGATTATTTATCTGTGGTTTATTGAGGTTTTTGATATCTATAGGTTACCTAAAAATATAGCTAAGTCATACCATCATCTAACAGCCGGAAGATGTAGGTAAATATTAAACCTTCCCATAGAATGACACTTTCACTGGCTAGCCTTACCTTCCAACGGCTCCTCACGGCTTTAACCAGTTCGTCAGTCCGCCTAATGTGAGCCAGCCTGCGCTGCGTCTTCCGGCTCGTAGTCGCCACTCGAGAATCTCGAGTGGCGTGACATACTAAGCAAGCATAATTGTAGGCAACATCACATAGTGCTTAATGTCAAAATATTATATAGCACGCTTATTACAATACGATTTTGAAAAAGAAACAAAGTTTTCATTGCCACAACAGGTGCAAGCAATCCGGCACAATGTAGAATAGAAAAGTTTAATCAGTAGCTTCGCTGCTGCTGGGCAAGCCTCTCCCAAGGCACACTACTGAGCTGTCTTCGCCTCTTTTTTTCCAGTTACTACAGGCTGTAGTATCCACGCGACATTGGTAAAATTGTGATAACTACGCAGAAACTATAATAAGAAATAGGATTTGCCGCAAAAGCCTCTAACCAAGATTACCAAGAAGTAACAACCTGATAGGGACGGAATAGCCTGGTGCAGACGTTTAAAGGGTTCAACGGCAATCACGGCTGCTAAAAATCGCTTTGCCCAACCACAAATAAAAATATTCTGTACCTTCAAAGTACAAGAATTTAGGTATAATAATACATTTACAAAACAGTGGCGAGATTTTGAAATAGAAAAATAGAAATTAATTATTATAGCAAAAGGTATTGAACCGCGCACCTTGCTGTCTAACCCGCTATAACATCTAATCAGTCTCAAAAATTGTATCAGACCAAGTCTCAATACGTCTAGACGAGATCCAAAAGACTTGAATATAAACATGATATAAACACGGCTTACAATTTCTAATTCTAATTTTAATTCTAATTTGGCATGGGGGCGATAAGACCTGCACTGACGTCCCGCTTGGGGTGTATTGTGCATTTCCCCCGCATCTACCCAAGCCATCCCAGCTCCTTGAAACAACGGAGCACGGCTCTGGGGTGCTGGCACAACTGCTCCAGTGTTGGCGTCACAGATGTTGACGATGATGAGTGGGTAATAAGTTTATGCGCTTGTTCACGCAATCCGGTTCTAGATCTTATTTCTTCCGTGGCCTCGCAGTGAAACATCACATGCTCCACGGTCTCGTCTTCCTGCAGACAGCCCCGACAAAGCGGGCTGTCTGTCGCTCCAGTGTTATGCAAATGATAATTTAAGTTGCAATGACCCGTAATAAGGCCTGTGATTAGGCGGAGATCATGCCGTGTAAGCTGAAGTAAGCTGTTTGCTTACAATTTTTTTTGTATTATAATTTTACAGTTAGCGCAGTCCTTTCATAGATCAATAGGTGCAGCTCTCTGTCTTATGATTGACCTCAAATCTTGTAGCTGGTAACTGGTAACAGATTAAGGCCGATGTATTGACGTGTTCACAACGGTAACCATTGAAATAGCTTTCATATTCTTATAAAGCCTTAAACCGCAGGTATGTCCGCTACCACATGTCCTGGCTATGGGTCACTCGTCGTCATTAGTCGTGAGAGATCCGCATTTATTTTACACTAGTGGCTCGCCCCGGCTTTGCACGGGTATAATAGTTTCTGCAGCGCACGCGATGTAAAGAATATTTTAGGTAATTTTTTACACCTTGGGTGTCATTATTGGAGTTTTAGTAAGGTTCCTAATTTATTTGAAAATATAATATAGCCTATGTCACCCGGGGATAGTGTAGCTTTTCAACAGTGAAAGAATTTTTCAAATCGGTTCAGTAGTTTTGGAGCCTATTCAATGCAAACAAACAAACAAACAAACAAACAATCAAATCCTCTTTACAATATTGTTATAGATGCTATAGATTATAGATGTTATAGGTTATAGATGTTATAGACTAGAGGAGGTCCGTGGTGTTACCCGTAAACTGGCCGTTTTCTCGCAGAAATCTTAATTTTACGGGATAAAAAGTATGTCAAATAATATACCCTCGATGTTAGGCAACGCTGGGCTGAAAGTTCTTTTTCAGTTTTTCATTTGTAGCTCAAAAACTGCGCACCTTAATTTTCCACAACTTTCTTTCATACATACCTAATTAAAGAAAAATGCATGGTCGGGGGGTTTGCCATTATCACCACGCTTGGCAAGGCTTGGTGATCGCAAAAGATTTAAATGTACTGAGGAGAATGCTGCGGCTGCGGCCCGTTAGCTGGATATTCCCGTAGCCGGCTCTTACAGAAACCACAGCAAGAGATGGGGTCGTCCTATTCGCAAAAAACTGGGACCCCACGGCCACGATTCTAAGGATATGCCACTTCAATTAATGTTTCTTGAACGAGTGAGGAGTGGACCTATAGATATGAAAGTGTGATGAAAAATATGACCTTAACCATACATAATTGCTAAAAGGTTTAATCGCTCAACACAACGAGTTCCTCTCAAGACTTTATGTTCCACTAACAACATCTAGAATACATAGATAATAACAATAAATAAACTTACTCCAAGAATAAACGCTAGTGCCTTTGATGATATTAAAGAGGAAGACTCCTCCCAACTCCCTTGCCTTGACAGGGTCCTGGGCTGCCAGCTTCGCCTTAATCTTGCTAACCAGGTCAGCCTTGGTGCAGCTACCGTAGTCGCTTTGGTTGTTGCCCTGGGGATGTAGAAAATGTTTGATGTTCAGATAACTGATGTACCTACATGTATGTATGCCTCATTATCTCGAATATTTTCTGCTGCCCTAGCACGGATGGCAGACATCACAGAGCATGGAAAAATATGACGCTTTAAGAAGCGTATTTTTTTTTCATGCTCTGTGGTAGACATAATTGTGTTTCCCCTGTTGTTCTCCACTCGACAAGTAAGCAAGTATGAAGAAAGTGACATAAAACGGGGAAAGACAATTTTGTCTACTGTCCGTTCTAACCCAGTGGATGTGCAATTGTAGGCAGCTACTTATAGATTCTGTCAATTTAAAAGATATCAAATCGAAAATTCAACATTATTAGACAAACAAGTGTAGTAGTCACTTTTTGTAAATTCACACTCTTATGAAAGAAAAAAATTATAGGCCAAAATGCGACACCTTCGACTGCATCCTCGCTTAACATTAGTTGAGATGCAGTCACACGTTGGTCTATTCTTACATTAAAATAAATTAAAGTCCAAATATACGAGTGTGTTAGTGAATTATAGGGTTATTGCCAATTATTTTGGATGTACAAATTAGTTACTTACCATATTGTCGTGTGACAGGCACCGTTGGCCGGCAGGTAGTGCGCTGGAGGCTGCGTTGCATCAGCTTTCACTCGGTTACAAAACTACGTGTTTGCGAGTAGGTACTGCGCCCATGCAGTCAGGTAAATATAGGATAAGTATATTTAACAGTTTTGCGTATTTATCTCTTCTACGTACTTTCTGTGATGCGTGTGAGAGGGTGTGTGTGTGTGTGTGTGTGTGTGTGTGTGTGTGTGTGTGTGTGTGTGTGTGTGTGTGAAGCGAAAACTCTCAATTAAAAATAAAAATTATTCTACGTTGATCCCAGTAATGTAAGCAATCCATGTGCGAAATTTTCAATTATACTGAGATACTTTTTTGTTTGTAAATACACACATAGAATACAATATAACACACCCAGACACAGAAAAAACACCGATGTTCATCGCACAAATGTTTGTTCTGCGTGGGAATCGAACCCACAACCTATAGTTCAGCTGGCAGAGCTACTACCAACTGAGCTATCAGGCGGGCAGGCTTTCTATTTCTACTTTCTTACATAAGGCCCAACAACAGACATTAAAAGTGAAAGAAAGTTGTGTAACTTAACTAAAGTGTGTCCTCTATTGTTAAAAGCGTATGGTGATTCTAATTACTTCACGTTATATATTGTAACTTCATGATTCACGACACTCGATGTGTTGCTAGTTTTGTCTATCTTTGACATGATATTTTGTTAATTACTCTTTTGTTGTTTAGATAAAAAAAAAGAAATTCTTTGTTAAACAACATTTCAACAACAAAATAGGTCACACATCACTTGAAAATTGTAGGCTATGGAGAGGGACAATCATCATCCTCTTTGCCTTTTCCCGTTTTGTTGTTGGGGTCGGCTCCCAGTCTAACCTGTAGCGGCGAGCTACCAGAATTACACGAGCGACTGCCATCTGACCTCGCAATCCATAAGGAACCAGTAACAGGAATGGTTAGATCAGGCGTCAGATTCTATCAGGCGTCTGACTACCCGTAACGATTGCCATAGATGTTGTTATGTGACAACCGGGACCGACGGCTTAACGTGCTCTCCGATGCAATATCTAAGGATATTAAAATACTTTAGGCGATTTAGAGTTATTCATCATAAATATATCCTTGAAAGAAATGTATCTTCTATATATATAAAAATCAATTGCTGTTCGTTAGTCTCGCTAAAACTCGAGAACGGCTGAACGGATCTATCTTATCTTGGTTTTGAAATGTTCGTGGAGGTCTAGGGAATGTTTAAAAGGTGAGAAAAATTCGAATAATTGCCGGGAAAACCATAAAAACCCGTGCGAAGCCGGGGCAGGTCAGCTAGTAACTTTGTAAAAGTAAACAAAAGGTCAACGAATAAAGAAGAATTAAAGGCTTGAAACATCTTGAAGAATCTTGATGAAAATCTCACCATCAAACAAGTCATACTTTTTTATAAAAAAAATATTTTTATTAAATATTTTATTCAATAATTGAACTTTGGTTTAGAAGCCTTGACAACGGCGATACCCGGAAAATCCGAGGAAGCTGTCATCATCCCCCTAAAAATAAAATTAATGAACCCGTGCATATTAGCGTTAATCAGCTAGATAATACCTACAGATATATATTAAGTAATATTAATTAGCCACATTACGGTCTGAGTTTAACAAAGACTATGCCAAAACAAAGAAGAAAGAACATGACAAAAATATCTAGTAGACTCCAGACTGTCTGCCGGAGATGCTAGAGCTTTAGCTACTCCAATCTATAGAGTAGAGTTTTAGATTAGTCGACTCTAGAGTGGAGTTGTAGCTGGATCTACTCTACTGTGGAAAGAAAATGTGCTGAAACTTATATTAAACTTAAGATCATTATATTGTATCAGATGGTTTTGATTTGACTTGTGGAGCTTTATTTATTTATTATTATTTATTTATTTATTTCTATTTCTTTTTATACTTTTTTTTTTCTATGGTATACATGAAACATTCATTATATTCATACTGTTTGGCATCTTTGCTTGATTATTTCAACACTTGGCCAGACTTAGAAATAATTTTCTCTTTGTGGAGAGTTTTATATTACCTATATCATTTATGGACATAAAAACTTACATAAATACACAAAACGAAAGGCGTGTAAACAAAACACTATAGCGTCATTGTTAAAACTAAATTTTAGTGGTGATATATTGTAACGGTCGCGACGCGCCGCGAGGGCATAATGTTTCTAGGATTATGCCTACCTCGCGTGTACTTCATTTTTAGTGAGTTGCAAGTTACTGAAGCGAGCGGTATAACCACGGAATAGATGCGATACCACAACAAGGCAACACAAAACAAAGTTATGAGTTTTGGCAATTGTAGTTTTTTTGCCACATAACCATAATTACGAGTTTGTGGTTGGTTGGTGACGCACGCTACATAACCATTGGCATTTCTATCTACAATTAAATAAAAAATAAAAACACAAAACTAAATAAAAACAATCGTGGAAATCCTTGAAATTGTATATCTAAATGATGAAGACAGCCTCTGCGGCGGTGGTTAAGCAGGTCAGCTCATAACCTGCAAGCTGCGCTTTCAATTCCTGCGACAATAGATCTACACCTATAGTCGCGGGAATTAAACTACCAAATTTTGTGAACAGAGAAAAGCTGAAAAGCGCAAATTATTCTTGTTCTGTGTTTGGGTGTTGTGGGCTAGTGATCCTCGTAGTTTGTAGACCGTAGAAACCTAAAGATAGTCATGGTTGGGTTCCAGAATCTAAGTAGGTATGTATGTGATCGTTGGGCATTATTTATTTATTTAAGCTGATGATTTTTCTCGTCTACTCCGCTAACCGCTCGTCCCTTACACCACGCAGATAATTCACGCATGCAGTATGAATTTTAATTGTTTGTCGATACCCATATTTGCTAATATGCGAATTTACTGTTGTATAAAAATTAATCGCATGAACCCTAAATTAATAGCGCGCGAAAGTATGCAGCGTATAATTATTAAAACTTACTTTTATTTACCTCGACGTGTGTACCATAAGTTGCATTGACCGTGGTCACGAGTAGGACACCTACTAACTAGGGTCATTGTGGCATCTATGAGTACGTTTCCCATTTTTTTTTAAAACATCTTCATTTTCTTCTTTGTTAAAGATACACGACTGCTGTTTTACAAAAAAATGTAGGTGAATAGTCACACAACTAGCTTTTCAGAATAAAATCTGCGAGTAAAAAAGTGACGTGTTTACGATGCTTTGAAAAAAAACACTGATCCACTGATCCCTCAATGACCCCATATTATGTTCATTTTTATATTTAAAAACAAAATAAGAAACAGAATAACTACTCAGAAAAAGCTTTTTATTTGATCTAATAACACTCATCAACATCATCATCATCAACAGTCTGAAAACTTCCACTGCTGGGCATTGGCCTCCCCCAGAGAGCGCCACTTTGAGCGGCTGCTCGCCTCCTGCATCCATCGGCAACTAATAATGATACATGACCTATAATGCTGACTAGCTGTTAATTATTATAATTAAAATAAATAGCCTACGACGGACGGACGACTGTACGTACCTAAATACCTATAACAAGTAAAAATTATTCCTCCATCGGAAATTCCGTTTCATAGATGGTCGAAGGGACTTTGAGAGATTTTATGAGAGACATGTTTCAAAAGTTCGCCACTGTTTCAGTAGATGGCGCTGTTTCACAACCAGAAAGGTGTATTAGTCAAAACAAAATTTGCTTGTAATCATCATCATCATCAACCTGAAGACGTCCACTGCTCAACATAAGCCTCCCCCAAAGAGCGCCACTTTGCTCGCCTCCTGCATCCATCGGTATTCGGCTCCCCGCGGTTCTGACTAGGTCGTTGATCCACCTAGTGGGCTGGTTGCTTCGTATACCTACTCGTAATGGAGAGCTGATAAAGTTAGTATGAAATCTTTTGCAGCACTCGAGTGGTAAAATAGATTTTATAATAATTTTATCAGCTCTCTATACATCTAAGTACCTACCTATGTGTATAAGAATCAAACTCATAAATATGTTTTTTTAAACGGTGTCGAAAATCGATTAGTAATTTTGGCAGTAAGAATCTGTCATTGATGATTAAACAAAATGTTGGTAACTACCTATTACCACATAACTGGTATCGATCAATTTTTTTATATTCACTGTATTGTATTGTATTTCAGAAAACACGTATGGCAATTCAAACATGTCAGTCAGTACAAACGCGCTTGCTATAATTGCTTATAATAAATACAGTAGGAACATAAAAAGCGCGAGCGCAGCGAGCGCGAAAATTTTTATATTTGCCTTATTGTATTTCAGAATTCTAACATTCTTGCTCTGCCCTTAGACCGGCGCAGATCGTGGGTTGGGGGGGGGGGGGGGCGGTTTGAACCCCGAAACCCCCCCCCCCCCCCCCCCCCTGCCTACGGCCATGGTCGTTGCCCAGCGGTGAGTTTATAAACAAACTATTTCAGTAGCGTTTAATTGTGAACACTACGGGTGTGTTCACAATTAAACGCTACTGAAATAGTATATAGTATATAGTTATTGCACCAATTTTTGCTGTAATTTACCCGCAGAACTCGCCCTATTTACATCATACTAAAGTCTTTGAATTTACCTATGTAAATAAGCGAATTCTGTGGTAATTTATTGTTTTTTTAGAGTCACTAGCCAGTAGGTTACGACGACGAGCGAAGCGAGGAGTGTTAGGTTAGTTTTGACCACACCAGAAGTACACAATACAATATAACGAAATGATACTGATTAATTATAAATAACAGAAAAACCGACCATTTTATTGTGAGACACATTGCCCGTTTGCAATAATTCAACAGTTTATAAATAACCGCGATTATTTATGAACAATCGGTTCTTACAAAAAGACGGTGACATATATACCTTGTATCCTCAGCATGTATCCTAACCTGTTGTTTCAGAATGATACATTCTTTTAGAGATTGTAGTGGCATACGCTCTGAATTTCATAGCCAATTTCTATCTTATATTCTCGCATAACATTAATAAATGAGGAGATCGATAAGTTAAGAAGAAAGCTAGCGATAGTTCAGGAGCTTCAGGAGGACTTTCTTTACGTTTCATTTTCTGGTCGAGGCAATAAGGTTTTTTTAAAGATTTAGGTACCTACGTTTCACCAGATTTCGCTTGGTGCAATGCGGTCAATATTAGCCTAAAAGAAGCCTGTTCACTCTCGTCTTGAGAACCTCTAGAATAGAAGCTATCCAGAAACACAAAACGTAACGTTACCATTGCGTTTTTCTAAGTTTTTCGAGCGCCTGATTGTCGATGCTGGTACTTATTTGGCACAACGAGTCAGCATTGAAATTCAACAGGGCAATGCCGGTGCTAGCATGTTGGGTACGCTACCTACCTACTGGTAGTTGGCTGGAGCATTTGGACTGTCTCTAAAGGTCATCGTAGCTAGTATACAGTTCATTTTTTCAGACTGTAGTGTAGCTACTACCTACTATAGTAGCATTTAAATAGTATACCTAAGTAACCTACAGCATAGTAAATAGGCGCTTTGCTCGTTAAAATCGTGGATGGATTACCTGAACCGTTTATTATACGATCGGACCACTCAAACCGTCAACCGGGTCGTTTACATCAACGGAAATGAGAGCTGTCCTAGTTATATATAATCATCTAATTATCTCATAATAGTTATAATTATTGTAATCATTGCATTATTTAACAATTACGTCGGCATCTCCTATCCTAGAAACTTATTCAGACGCCATTGCAGCCAATTATGCCGTAGACTTACATTACCATTTCAAATAAGCTGATTTGGTTATTGTGGCTGGCTAAGAATATTTTGAATTATTTAGCATATGGTATTTGAACATAACGTATAGCTAATGATATAATACACATAAGTATGTCATTCATCATCATCATCATCGACAGACTGAAGACGTCCACTGCTGAACATAGGCCTCCCCCGCAGAGCGCCACTTCGACCTGCTGCTTGCCTCCTGCATCTATCGGCTCCCCGTGGTTTTTACCAGGTCGTCGTTCCACCTAGTGAGAACTACCGGAAGACGCAGCTTAGGGTGGCCACCTCGGTGGCTGTCTTCGGCTTTTGTCATCCAACTGCTACCACACGTCGTAAGTAACCTAAACGAATGATGCGATGAGCTAGTCGTTCACCTGGTGTTAAGCGACACGGCCGCTCAGAACAGATTGCAGTGTCACTCGGAACTCCAAACTAAAGTTTCGCGTGACACTGCGCACTGCGCACGCCATCCTGAGACATCACACAGTCTAAAAAAGTTTTCTAGACTGTGAGATCATTTTGTAAAGTCTCATTTGCCCAGTAACTTCACTAGCTACAATGCCCTTCAAACCTGGAGCACAGTAGTGCTTGCACACTACTGCTTGGCGGCAGAAAAACTGGCAAAACGGTGGTACCTACCTAGACGAACTTTGCAGAAAATTCCAAACTAATTTACCAAACCACCATTGGTCTAACCAATGGTCAAAATTTGTTAGTTTTTAACCATTGGTTACCTTAACTACGGCTCAAATAAGTTAGTCCCCCGTTAGTCGGAGGGCGTCCTACACTACTTTGAAATACTTTACCAAAAACTTATGCATTGAATATCAACTACGTACTTAGCAACTACAAAAATGGACAAACAAAGCTGATATTCGACTCAAAGATACAATAAATAGAACAAAGTCTTCGCTCTCTTATTATTTTAATTCTATCTGTCGTTGAATTACAGCACCAACTTAACTTTGCACCTGAAAATGTAACACGCGGCTCAATCTTACCTTTACTGACTTTTATGTCAACGGAGTAGAGATCATTTTAGAATTAGGTATTTCACAGACGAGGTTATAATGTTGTTAGCCGTATACGTTTATTTGACCAGTCCTAAGCAAACCTCCTTGCCACTTCCTGGGGCGTATTTAACATGTAGCTAATAAAAAAGTTGTTTGGAATACGTAATGGTTTCTTGTTTTCCTTTCGGGGTTCCTTTTGAACGATTACGTGATCCTCCTGCGCAGGCACGTATCTAGGAGGGGCGGAGAGGGGGTAGTTAGGATCTACCGCGTCTACGGTTAATTTCGGGAGGAATAACAGGCACCCATCACCTGCCCCAGTCATCAAAAGCAGCTTGGTCACGGAAACAGTTACCGGGGAAGAACCTCAGGAAAAGTTGCCGGAAAAGGAAGAACCGGGAAATCGGAACAATTTCATGCGATATAGAATTTTCAGAAACTTCGAAAATACCTTAGGGATGACGTCTCAAACGTTTTATTAGAAATATTACTTAGGTATGCACCCCAAGCACCCCATGGTGTACCCCAAGCATGACAAATAAAAACACAGATTCTATCTCTATTTTATCAATTTTCAAGGGGTTCCAATGAAAGTGTTCATCACGCTAAAATATGATGATCTGATTTGCTCATCGTCATTTCGTGCTGCTTCCAAAACCATTAAATGAATGAATGAATGAATGAAATCTTTATTTGTTTATTTGCATTAAAAAAAGTCCTTCAGTCCACCCACTTTGGTGGGTATATAAAATCGTATATTGGGTGCATCCAATGATTATTATATGACACGGCTTGAAAATATATTTGGGAGCATTCTAAACAAATACCAATATCATCCATTATTATCCTTCAATACGCTATTAAGGCCAGATATAATACAACGCGATATTCTCCGCACGTCCGAATGATCTCGAATTATCGCGACACCATTCTCTCATTTCGATTCAGTAGCACAAAATAAATTGGCCTGTAACGTAATTCACGTGAGACCCACGTAGGGCTGCCACGTACAAAAATAAGAAAGCCGTTGTTCAGAAAGCCGTATTGGATTTCGCTGATGAAAACGACATAACATTGTGTGATATCGAAAGCATATAGCGTTGTCATTGTCGGATTACCGCTGTATGAAAGAGACTAAAATACACCTTAGAGAAATGCTTTGAATGTCATCCTAGAAAAAACACGTGTTTTCCACGACAACTTTCAGCCCTTATGTACCTATGTCGTACCTAATTGCAAATGTATACCTATTATAATCACCATCAACAGTCTGAATACGTCCACTGCTGAACATAGGCTTCCCCCACAGAGCGCCACTTTGAGCAGCTCCACTCAAGAACCTTTCTTCCCCATCGGTTGTCAGTTGTACGAGCGATGTGGCCTGCCCATTGCCATTTCAGCTTGTCTTTCAACTTGGCAAAAGTACCAATATATGGACGCCAATTACTTCAAAAAGTTTTACCACAGTTTGGCCGGATAAGGCCAAACGTCTAACAAATCCGCCTAAAACTAAAACCGACCCCTTGGCAACTCTATTCGTAATACGAGAACGAAATCGACATTACACTCGCACATCACCTGTCAAAAGAAAACATTTTCCAATTTTGTGATTACACACGAGCGAATGCTGAATATTTGATGACGCCGTGTGCACGCCGCCTTACTCATGAATTTATTAATTTCATTAATGTTTGCGACATTGTGTTATTCATTTATAAATCTAATAATAAAACAAATATGCTAACAAAAAACGTTTTCATAAAACGTTTCTGAAATATGAGCCATAAATTGTTTGTAGTATGCAAGGATCCTACTTGTCTTTTCACATCACACGATAATAGTTGAAGTACTATAAAAAAAGTTTTGTTTATACCCACAGATTATAGAAAAATAATCTCTGTGTTTATTATACCATCGAAAATATTCTGTCTGTGGTTTATACTAACCACAAGCTATGAAAATATGGCTTAAATATTTTCCAGATTCGCTTTTTTAATTGGCTGCATCCCCTTCGGACTAAATATCCTATTTGTTAATCTAATAAACACATAATAAAATTGCATACTTAAGTAAGGGTATTGGAATATCCTGCCATTAATTTATGTATTTTCAAAAGATATTTCAGCGCTACTATAATTATAAAATATAATTTATTAGCGCTCATGCACGCATCATGAAGCACGACTAGCCGTTTCTAACCGATCTGCAATGTTAAGCAACCTTCGCTGCGGTCACAACTTTGATGGGTGACCGCTACAGCAAAAAGTGGTATTTACAACTGAGCACTACCGTGCTTCGGAGGGCACGATAAGCCGTCGGTCCCGGCTGTTGTCGTAAAGCCAAGTCAGAATTTTCAGGCCGCCTTTGGGCGGCCTGAAAATTCTGGCAACAGGGCTGACCACTTGCCTACACGAGAAAAAGAAGAAAGGATATTTCCAGAGGGGTGTTATAAGTGTAGGTGTTCTGCATGCTCATGCCAATGACTTTGAAGAATTGGATAGAGCCGTTTACCTCAACCCGCGCTTGAAATAACTTGTTTTGCTAGTTATGTTTTTACGTCTTATTTCTAACTGCCTAAGTTGATTGGCTATAAACTTGTTAAATTAATTTCAACTAATTGCAAACAGAGTAAAGCAACCCAAGCCGACTTAGTCCCAAAAATAAATGATAACTAAGAAATGGTTATCTATAGGTATAGCCGTTTTAATTAAATTAAACGCTTGTTTGTGTAATTGAACTTTCTTGATTGCTGCTAACATTGTAGGCCTTAGTTTAGTTTATAACTTAGCCCTTAGTTTATGTTTAAAACACAAAGTTTCTTACAATTAATGTTTACACAAGTTTTATAAAAAAAAAGAAGAACAGAAAGTAGCTGATGGTCCAACGGTTTCACATAAAATAATAGATTGTGTCACAAGGGAGCAAAATAATGTATTTAGGACGAGAGCGATTGTATTGTATGTCCAGAATCCAGAGCGAAGCGAGGGATTCTAGAGTAGAATCTTAAGCGTAGCGAGGGATTCAAAGTAGGTACGCCGCTCGAGGTTAAATAATTTTGGTACCGTGTGGTACACTCTGATTTTCATCCCCCTCTATGAGAAAAATGAATAAGAGATGCTTTTAGTACTGACGAATATTTCTGGTGTTAATATTTCATTTTCACTGCTAGAACTCATATTTATTCAATTTGTGTAAATAAAATTAAAGTTTACTGTAATATAAATAAATTTATCAGTGATAAAAAGTAATAAAAAAACGAAAAAGAAGTACCCTCATATTTTCTTTAATTCGCTTTACCATTGCCGCGTCGGAGTGTTCCAAATTCAAAAGTCATTGTGTCACTGTTATTAAGTGCGCAGAATTTACCCATTTTGGGTGCACTTATCGCCTCTTTTCGAATAGATGGCTGAAAAAACATTTAGTGACTATACTATGCTCTTATTATTGAGAAATGGTATAATCATAATAGAAATTTGGAGGCCACTTACCAAATCTCTATAAAGATTATCATATCAAACTTCAAAGAAAAGTATAAAAATTAAAGTAAAATAGTTCTCATCCTAAACCGTCCATAATTTTTATCTTTTCAGCAATTTTCGTAAATTATCGTCTAGACTATATTTAAAAAGGGTCTTGATGTACTGAAAATAAGGCGAATGAAGGGCGTTTGTTCCACAAAAATATTAAACTAAGTACAACGTAGCTATTACGCTGATGCAACAATTACCTTTTAATTTTTTCTACTAAAATTACTAGTAATTTATTGCAAACTAGTTGTCCCGCCCCGGCTTCGCACGGGTTATTTAGTTTTACGCCTTCACCCTGTTTATGGGTGTTAACGCTATAAAGTACGTTTATTTTGAAAAACATACGAGTGGACAGGTGCGACAAGGTGCAATCCTCTATCCCTTTCACTCCTACACAAATATCCGCTCCCCGTCCTTGTCATACGCGCATAGATCAGAAGGACTGCGACGTGGATGACAGTGCGCATCTCACAACCGTTCGGCGTGTGCTATGTTGAAGGCTCACTAGAATATTCTCATTAAATCAAATAACTGTAGAGGCCATTGTGTTGAAAATAAACTGTTAGCTGTATTGTGTCGCGAGTGCATCTTGGAAAATCTAAGGAACTTGTGCGGGGGCGCCCCCTAAATCAGCTGTGTTCGGGCTACGCGTGAGTACCTATCTTTTCCGTCCTTGCCTTACATTTCTGTCGCATCTGGGTGTTCCTAAGCATTTAAAAGCATTTAAAATTATTAAATTTCTATATTGAACCAGCGCAAACATATTTTTTGGTCACTTCGGCATCGGATTCATACTTAGAAATTTTCGTTTCTGTCGAGTTCACGCCCGCCATTTTGATTATCAATAATTGCCGGCCGGCTTTTGCGTTAAATAACTTCAAAAGTATCGCGGAATTTGATGTAAATCATCGACAATGGCAACAGTAACTAAGGTAACTAAGAATAGGGAATTTGAAAGAATACAAGGCAAATTGACTGTCTATTTCGAGTACATACAATCGATATACGATTCTATGAAATCATTTAATTTTAATGATCCAGCAAATGTCGAATTGTTTCTTGCAAATACTTTTACTATCGATTCTATACATCAAAAATATGTTGAGGCGTTAGATGAAAGATGTTGCTATGAAGCTTCTTTAAACGAAGACGCCAGTTTGCCTTCGTATAAGTCATTACTTGCCTTTGAACAACTTTACACACAGATAAAATACAAAATAAAACAGTTATCCAAAGATAATAATGCAGCAGGTCATTCCGATAATAATAAGGGACATCTCAGCAGGAATATACCATTGCCTAGGTTAGAGTTGTGTACCTTTAACGGAGACCAGGAAAGCTGGCCCCTTTTTTATGAGACTTTTCGAACGGTTATCCACGAAAACCCGGAATTAACTGACGGTGAGAAAATCCAATATCTGATAGGTAGATTGAACGGTAAGGCGCTTGCTATTTGCCAGGGTATATTACCTTCTGCCGAGAATTATCAGGTCATTTGGAATGCCTTATTAAATAAATATAATGACGCGCGTTTATTAGCCACTTCTTATCTAGATAAATTAATGAATCTTCCAGTAGTCGACCCCAGCTCGCCCGCTAGTTTAGAGGATTTTGTTGATAAATTCTCTTCCATTATTTCGGCACTACGACAACTGAAAATTACCAGCTTAGAGGACTTATTGTTCATTCATATTGGCTGTAAGAAGATAAATCTAGAAACAGTCAAGGCGTTTGAGATGTCATTAAATGATAACGGGATTAATAAAATGCCTACTTGCTCTGAGTTTGTAGATTTCATTCGTAACCACGCCCATATCTTGCTACGTGCACATAATGTGACAAATACAAAGTCAGGTTTCCAATCTCGCAAAAACAATATGGATTCTAATGCCATGCAATCGTCAGGTAAATTCTCAGGGTCACGCTCTAATAACAATAATAATGTAAAAACGTTTGTGAACGTACAGGAACACGATAAATGTGTATGTTGTGATAAAAGGGACCACACTAAATTGGTTCAATGCCCCACATTCCTGTCAATGTCTCCTCATAATCGTTTTGCTTTAGTTAAGCGTAATAAATTATGCGTTAACTGTTTTAGTGATAAACATTCGCTGCTTGATTGCAAATCGACAAGCAGGTGCAGTACGTGCTCACGTAGCCACCATAGTTTATTGCATTTTAATAATAATGATGCGTCTTCGCAAAATAGGAATGCCACCACGGCAATAATTAGCAACGGGACTTCTGCAATAATTCAGAGTACCGCGCCTATCGATAAAAATGTAAACAAACAATGCGCGAGATCGCCCGCGCTGCCGGCGCATGGAGAAGACCGACCGGTCTCGCTGTGTGCTGTAGGCTTCAAGTGCGCCGCTGCCTCCGGTGCTAATGATATTAAACCCGCGATGTCTGTATTATTAGGGACCGCACAATGTCACCTTATTGACGATATGGGTAATGTATCTATAGTCCGTGCCATAATAGACAGCGCGTCGCAACGCGACCTAATTACAACAGAGTGTTGTAAACGCTTGAAGCTTCCGTTACTTCCTGCTTCAAGCAAATTCGTATCTGGTGTTGGTGACGTCACAAACCCGATTGAAGGCATCACTTGCCTCACCCTTAGATCGCGTCATAATGATGAGGTGCAATTTAATATTCAACCGCTAGTAGTTAATCGGATTACGGATGAACTTCCGGTCTCAGTGATTGATACCGCACAGCTTGACTATTTACAGAATCTACCTTTAGCTGATAGCCGCTTTAGCACGCCCGCTGCAGTCGATCGTATACTAGGGTCTGATGTTTTCGCGCGCATATTACGTCCTAATACGTTATCGCGTTCTCCCGGCGAACCAGTAGCTATAGAAACCTTATTAGGTTATATTGTGGTAGGTCAGGCTCCGACTGTCAATCCCGTTTGCAATATTGTGCGTGCCTATTGCACTATGAATGAGGGTCTTAATGATCGCGTAAGTCGGTTCTTCGAACTGGAAGAAGTACCTACAATAAAGAGTACGCTTTCGCCAGACGAGAAGGAATGTGAGGAATTTTATGTCAATACTACTCGGCGCGATAATAAAGGCAGATTTGTAGTATCGTTACCATTTAAAAAAGATCCCTCTTGTTTAGGTGATTCGATGTGTTCTGCGGAGCGTAGGTATTTATCATTGGAGCGCAAATTATTGGCTAATCCTTCCGTGAAAAAAGAATACGACAATGTATTTATTGAGTACCTAGATAAAGGTTATTTAAGAGCGATTGATAATTCTGCCGCCGAGTTTAACAAGCCTCATTACGTAATACCTCACCATGGCGTCGTTCGAACTGATAAGGAGACGACCCGTTTGCGCGTTGTTTTGGATGGAAGTAGTTCGACAACAAATGGAATGTCATTAAATGATATCTTACATACCGGACCGAACCTACAAAATGATTTGTTTAAAATATTATTGCAGTTTCGATTACTGCCGATTGCTATCAGTGCGGATATACGACAAATGTATTTACGTATTTTAGTAAACGAAGATGACTTGCGGTTTCAAAGACTACTGTACCGATTTGATCCCAATGATCCGATCCAAGTTTTTGAAATGACCCGTGTTCCCTTTGGCTTACGCTGTAGCCCGTATTTAGCCATACGGTCAGTTCGTCAATTGGCTACTGATGAAAGTGCTCGTTTTCCTAATGCCAGCCGTGTCATAGAAAAATATATTTATATGGATGACCTTGCCACTAGTTGTGCATCGATAAATGAAGGCGTCGAATTATCTAATCAGTTAATTCAACTATTTGCGACTGCTGAATTTCAACTAGTGAAATTCTCGAGCAACTCACCTGAGGTGATGGCTAGCATCCCTGCTGACCACCGCGTTACTGAAGCCGTGGAGTTTAGCCCAGCAGACCAATTGAAAATATTGGGACTGCATTGGCTGCCGGCCGAGGACGCGTTCACATTCAGCGTCAGCCCTCAGCCTCGCCAGTGTACTAAGCGAAATATCCTATCTTTTATTGCTCGCTTGTGGGATTTAATGGGGTTTCTCGCTCCAGTTACACTTCTGGCCAAACTTATTGTAAAATCGCTTTGGAATGAAAATGTCGATTCGGACGAGACACCACCACAGCATATTATTAATCTGTGGCGGATCTTCGAATCTGAGCTGCCTTTATTGCAAAATATTAAATTGCCGCGGCATATTGGAGTAACGGACGACTGCGTTATTTCTATATTGGGGTTCGCGGACGCGTCATAGGCCGCATACGGTGGAGTAGTTTACGTTCACGTGTACTTCCCGAAGCTTCAATACACAGTGGTGAACCTCGTATGCGCCAAGTCGCGGGTCGCACCAACGAAGACGCTCGTTACGCTCGCTCGCTTAGAACTCTGCGCGAATTTAATTCTTGCCAAATTAATGCGCACGGTGATTGATACCTATCCATTGCCCGCATGCTCTATTTATGCGTTTACCGACAGTATGGTAGCCCTCGCGTGGATACGTGCAACGCCATGTCGTTGGCAGACGTTCGTCGCGAATAGAGTTTCACAGATTCAGGAAAAAATGGATCCTAGGCACTTCTATCATATAGCCGGCAAAGATAACCCTTCAGATTGTCTGAGTCGTGGTTTAACGCCCGCACAATTAATGGCGCATCCTTTATGGTTCAATGGGCCGAGGTTTGCGCATCAACCTTGCTCTGAATGGCCGCTTAAATCGGAAATTAGCTCAGTGGGTGAGATTCCTGAAGCCAAAATGAGTGTGATGACAGCCACTGAACAGACTTCACAACCGCTACCACCTTTATGCGAGCTCGCTATTCGAGTCTCGTCCTGGAACAGATTACTCCGAATAGTTATCTATGTCCTTCGGTTTATGAAAAAATTGCCGACTAAATTTAATGTTTCCCATCTTGAATATGCGGAACTTTTCATAATCAGGAATCTTCAAACCGCTTACTTTTCCGATGAAATTGCGAAGGCTAAAGCAGGCAAACCATTACCTCCTGCTTTTCTGAAACTCAACGCATTCGTTGATAAAGACGATGTATTGCGCGTCGGAGGTCGCTTGACTAATGCCACGATTGGATTCGATAGTCAACATCCAATACTTCTCCCACGTCGTGATCATATCGTCGATCTCATTATTGACCACTACCATCGCAAAAATTTGCATACCGGCCCGCAGCTGTTAATGTCCTTATTGCGCCAAAGATACTGGATAATGTCAGCGCGTAATATTGTACGTAATCGGGTGCAAAAGTGCAACATTTGTTTTAAAACGCGACCGGTCAACCAGTTTCCCATGATGGCAAGCCTACCTGCATGCCGGGTTACTGAAGCCAACGCTTTCTGCCATACAGGCGTTGATTACGCTGGTCCCCTGGCTATAACCCCACACCGTGGTAGAGGCGTACGTAGCACAAAAGCATACATATGCTTTTTTATATGCCTTGTTACGAAAGCGGTGCACATCGAGTTGTCATCAGATCTTAGCACCCAAGCGTTCATGAATGCGTTTAAGCGCTTCTTAGCCAGACGCGGTCCCGTTAGTGTCCTTTACTCAGATTGTGGTTCGAACTTCATCGGTGCGAAATCCTATTTAGACAACTTGTGTCAATTGCTAGACTCGGAAGAATATCGCGACAAATTCGCGAATGAACTTCGTGAAAATCGTATTGAATTTCGATTTAATCCTGCCGCGGCTCCCCACTTTGGAGGAATTTGGGAAAGTAACATACGCAGCGTGAAGGTTCATTTGACTAAAGCAGTGGGAAATCAGTTGCTAACTTATGAGGAGACGTCGACAGTGCTTGTCCAAATAGAAGCATTATTAAACTCGCGCCCTCTCTCTGTTTTGAGTAGTGACCCTGCTGAACCTCTAGCTTTAACGCCTGCTCATTTTCTAGTGCTAACCCCTCTCAAATCGCTTCCTGCTGAAGATTTATCACATGGAAACATTAACCTGGTGCGTAGGAAACGTGTGGTCGACCATCTTGTCCAATCATTTTGGAAAAGATGGAAAGTCGAATACCTTAACACTCTTCAAGTGCGTAATAAATGGACGAAGCCTAATGCTTCCATCCAAACGGGGACTGTTGTTCTGCTTGAATCAGAAAACAGCGCTCCTCTTAACTGGCCCATTGGGGTGGTTGAGCGCACTTTTCCAGGCAGGGATAATGTGGTGAGGGTCGTGGATGTCCGGACGAAGTCTGGCTTATACCGCCGGCCAGTGGTAAAAATTTACCCATTGCCAACTCAATAATTAAGATACAGTCCACAATTCTAACTTAGCTATAGTGTTAAGAAATGAAGTTTTCCGTTTCCTACCTTAGTTTTTAAAAAAACGATTCTCTGGCACCTACCCTACGTTTTACGGAAGTACACGTCTCAGTCGAATTTTTCGTATTTTTATTTTAAAACCATACCTGACCCCGCTACATGGTCCTGGATCTACGCCGGATGTGATTACCAGCTCCAATTTGATGAGGAAGAAGATTTCATTACACTGTTGTTGCCGTGGAGTGCAAATTAATGCAACGGGATTGCGCGCCGTCGGAGAGTGGTCGAGAGTTCAATGTCCAAGTGTGGAAATCCTACGTGAAGTGAATATTTGTGATTTAAGTTTTGAACCCAACACTCTAATAATCAGGTATTTTAGGTATAATTCGACGTATATGTAAGGTTAGTAACATTTTATTTACTATTTTTGTGTAATTGTAATGACAGCCAGACACCGTTATGTATCCGATTGTTTGATGTTAGGTAAACTCAGGTTAGTTAGTTAAATATTTATATGTTTGTTTGTTGTGTTCATTTGTTGGAACAAAACTGTTTAGCTAACATTAATTTCTAACCGATTTGCCATTATTTTTACAACATCTTCTGCATAGGTTACAATTAATTGTCAAAAGTAGGTCTGATCAGTCTGTCGTACGTAAATAGTAATTATTCTGTGTAGGTGTAATTATCACTGTTACTAATAACTAATCGTGTAAATTCATAAATTACTTGTCTTAGAATTCATTGTTTACTTGGTTGCCATAACTTACAGAAAAATCATTCAATAACCGAATTATTGTGAAGCGTAATAGTTTGATGTTAATTAATTTAGTCGTAACTTAGTTGTTTCTGCGTACTTTGTGTAATAATCCTAAGTACATAAGTAAACGTATGTTACCTGTATCAATTCCAGATCAACCGTGCCAGTCTCCCAGAATGACCGAGGAAAAAGAGCTGATTAAAAAACGTGGCTTCATCAAAGGTCGTCTCACGGCGTTCGCGAGTCATTTAAAGACTATAAATGTTTCGAAGATCACTGCGTCGGAAGCCAGGGAGTTACAATTGCGTATCGGTAAGATCGAAGCTTTGTATGATTTATACGATGAGGTACAATCAAAAATTGAGTGCGTTTCTGAAAACATGGAGCAACAAATAGACGAAAGAACTGATTTTGAAAGGCAGTACTATAAATCATGCGCTTATGCTCAGGAAATTTTATATACATTTGAAAATGAACGTGATAAAATAGAAAAGGCATCAAATGCATCATCTCGTTCTCGCGCTAATCACGGGCTCGTTAAGTTGCCTACTATCCAGCTGCCGAAGTTCGCCGGCTCGTATGAGCGCTGGTTGGAGTTTCACGACACCTTCTCAAGCTTAATTCACGATAATGATGATATGGATGAAATCAATAAGTTTCATTACTTGAGGGCGTCGCTAGAGGGTTCAGCTGCTGTGGTAATTCAATCTTTTGAGTTTTCTGCCAATAACTATTCCGTAGCATGGAAACTCTTATGTGAGCGGTTCGATAACAAACGTTTGTTGATACAAAATCATGTCGCATCATTATTTAACATTGAACCGGTTACAAAAGAGTCATCCGTGACCTTAAAACGCATGATAGATCAAATAAATAAGAATTTACGTGCACTTGAGTCACTGGGTGAACCCGTTACGTCATGGGACACTCTTTTGATCTATATCGTCACGCACAAGTTAGATACGAAAACATACCGCGAGTGGGAGGAGCATAAAGGTCAGTTATGTAAGGATAAAGATAAGTCTATTAAACTCGATTCCTTTCTAGAATTCCTGCGTAATCGCGCTGATTTAATTGAGACGATTGAACTGTCACAAAATAATGTGACGTCTGGTGGTAAACATGCGACAAAAATTAAGACAATGGTCTCTGTGCAAGGTGCTTCTAATGATAATTTAAAAAATAATTCTAATGCGCCGTCAATGAAACCATGCCCTAACTGTAATGATGAACACTATCTGAACAATTGTTCGAAGTTTCTCGCACGCGGTACAAGTTAGTACCTACTTATAAAATATGTTTTAATTGTTTTCGTAGCGGACACTATGCGAACTCGTGTAAGAAACCGGGATGTGAGGTTTGTAAACGTAAACATCATACACTCATACACGTTAACGATTTTATTGCGAAACCTGCAACTGCATCGACGTTATCTGATTGCAATAACGGTAATTTCAGTGGCTCGAGTCAACAAGCGCAGCTGCAGCCTTCTGTTGTTACGAGTGGATCTCAGAATCCGAGCGTCGCACTTACGGGAAACATTACTACTACATGTAAGAATACAGGTCAAGGTCAGTGTCATGTTTTATTATCTACTGCGCTAGTGAGAGTATATGACAGCGATAAACGACAGGTAATTGCCCGTGCGATTCTCGACAGCGGTAGCACTTCTTGTCTCATGACCGAAAGATTGCATAAACGGTTGAACTTACCAGCTGATCGTACGGATAGGTCTGTCATAGGCATAAATAATATTACATCACACATTAGTCAGATGTGTCGCTTACCAATAAAATCGTTGAATGATAACTTTTCGACTTGTTTAAGCTGTTTTATTTTGCCGTCTATTACTGACAACGTGCCCGGGTGTCAGATAGATGTTAGAAATTTAAATATTCCATCAGATGTTTGCTTAGCGGACCCTCATTATTATTCGCCCGCCGCCATTGACTTGATCATCGGCGCTGATATTTTCTGGGACATTTTAGGTTCGCAAAGCATTAAACTGGGACAAGGAAAGCCGATCCTTTATGAAACTAGACTAGGCTGGATAGTTTCCGGTCCGGTAAACAGCGGCCGCGCATCGACTGTTCCACACAAAATTAATTGTAATTTTACTCAAGTTGATGCAATGACTTCTCATAATAATAATTTAAATGTTGACGTTCAAAACCAACTAATGCGTTTTTGGCAGCTTGAAGAGGTCTGCCCCCAGTCAAATCAGTATTTTCCTGAAGAGAAGTCCTGCGAAGAACATTTTGTTAAAAACACAACTCGCCTCGCAGACGGACGGTTTTGCGTAAGAATCCCATTAAAGCAAACACCTGACGTGTTGGGAAGTTCTTATCAGCGAGCTAAACATTGTTTATTATCTCTGGAGCGCAGACTTAAAGGTAATGATTCATTTAGTACAATGTATAAAGAATTTATGCGTGAATATGAGAATCCGGGTCACATGTCAGAGTGCAAACCGGTTATTGGGGTACCTCATTATTTCATCCCACATCATGGCGTCCTCCGTCAAGATAGTACAACTACTAAGCTGCGTGTCGTATTTAATGCGAGCAGCCCTACTTCTTCAGGAGTTTCATTCAATGAGATTCAAATGATAGGACCCACGGTGCAAGATGACCTTCTGTCAATTCTTCTACGGTTTCGGCAGCACAAGTATGTTCTTGTAGCCGACGTGGAAAAAATGTACCGGCAGATTGTTGTACACGAAACCGATAGACCGCTACAACAAATCATTTGGCGCGACAACGAGTCTGATTCGATCAAATCGTTCGCTTTAACTCGTGTCAGTTATGGAACTGCTAGCGCCCCCTATCTTTCAACTCGATGTTTGAAACAGATAGGCTTAGAATGTAAAGACTCTAAAATAGCAGAAATCATTATTCATGATTTTTACGTTGATGACTTGTTGACTGGAAGTGACGTCATCAGCGAAGCTCTGCGCATCCGTGAGCAAATTACTGCTGAACTAGCATCAGCTTGCATGCCTTTGAGGAAGTGGAAGTCAAATGAGCCTCAACTGCTACCACAACCCAGTCAGTCATCCACTGAACTAAAGCTCGGACATGCTGAACCGAATAAGACACTAGGCCTTGGCTGGCATTCAGTGTCAGACGAGTTTTATTTTCCTGTCTGTCCTACCATTACCAAGAAAAACACAAAGCGTGATATTCTTTCAGTCATCGCTCAAATATTTGACCCTTTAGGGCTCTTATCACCTTGTGTTATCATGATGAAAATTATTTTGCAGAAGTTGTGGCTTCAACGACTATCTTGGGATGACGAGTTGCCTCCTGAGATAAGTCAGGGGTGGAATGAGATCGTCAAAAGCCTGCCAGGCCTGAGCAGCCTGCGCATACCGCGACGCGTTATCTGTGACTCATACTCCCAGCTGGAACTGCACGTATTTACGGACGCGTCTGAGCGTGCGTATGGTGCTTGCATTTATGTTCGGAGTATTGACTATAACGACGAGGTCTCAGTTCACCTACTGCTGGCTAAGAGCCGAGTCGCTCCCATAAAGCCCACAACTGTACCCCGCTTGGAGCTCTGTGGTGCGTTGATCGGTGCTCGTATTTATGAAAAATGCATCACTGCATTGCGAGCACAAATCAGCCGCGTTATTTTTTGGACAGACTCCACTATTGTTTTGGGTTGGCTAAAAATGTTACCATCAAGGTTACAACCGTTTGTACGCAATCGTATTGCAGAGATTTTAGACAAAACTGGCAGTTGTACTTGGAGACACGTTCCGACTAACGAGAATCCCGCCGATCTGATATCGCGCAGTATAAGTGTTGGTTCTCTTCAGTCTCACGAGTTGTGGTGGTGTGGTCCAGATTATTTGAAGCGAAATGAGTCGCACTGGCCTGCCACTCCAAGTACCATCGAAAAAGTTCCTGAAACTCGAAATGAAGTTTCATTACACACGTCATCTCACACCTCTCGCGAACTTATAGATTTCAGTCGCTTTTCAAACTTTTCAAGGCTTCTACGCACCGTTGTTTACGTGCTGCGTTTTGTAAATATTTTAAAGAAAAGGGCTAAGCGTAAAGGTAATTATTTAAATGTTGACGAATTGCAGAATGCTAAAGTTTTAATTTTGAGACATTCCCAACAACAGTCGTTCCCTGAGTATGAATTATTATTTAAAAAACATGACTTGCCTAATAAAAGCCCACTGATTAAGCTTAACGTTTATTTAGATGAAGATAAATTAATTCGCGTTGGAGGTCGATTAGATAATTCAAGTTTTCCGTTTGAGAAGAAGCACCCTATTGTTTTACAGTCCACACATCAAGTTACAAAGTTACTGTTTGAATTTGAACACAAAAAGTTAATGCATGCTGGCCCTCAGCTTTTGTTGGCCACAATTCGAGAAACTTACTGGCCCATTGGCGGTCGTAATTTAGCGAAGAAATGCTATCGTCATTGCGTGCGTTGTACTCGTATGAAGGGTAAGATATTTACTCCGTTAATGGGGAATTTGCCACAGCAGCGACTCGAACCCGGAGGTTACGCATTTGAAACTGCAACAGGCGTTGATTATGCCGGCCCCGTCTCCTGCGCTAATCGTACTGGTCGCGGTTGTAGGCTTATAAAGTCATATATTGCCATTTTCGTATGTTTTACCACTAAGGCAATTCATTTGGAGTTAGTAGGTGACCTAACGAGCAATAACTACTTATTAGCTTTACGTAGGTTTATTTCGCGTAGAGGGAAACCTAAAAACATGTTTTCAGATAACGGTACCTCATTCGTTGGCGCATATAATGACTTATCGAAGTTCTTCAAAACCAATTGTGATTCCTTGGCTGCCGAGTCAGCTCAAGATAATATAAACTTTCATTTCATTCCTGCGTACAGCCCTAATTTCGGAGGTCTCTGGGAGGCAGGTGTTAAATCGACTAAGCATCATTTAAATAGAGTGTTGGGCAATTGTAATTTAACGTTCGAGGAGCTTACTACTGCGTTGGTTCAGATTGAGGCGATCCTTAACTCTCGGCCACTCACTCCTCTATCGTCAGACCCAGAAGACTTGACGCCTCTCACGCCGGGCCATTTCCTCATCGGCCGGCCTCTCACTTCCCTGCCCGAGAAGAACTACCAGGAATATCCTGTCACTAGACTCACACGCTACCAGCGTATTGAGCAAATACGCCAGCATTTTTGGACTCGATGGAGTAAAGAGTACGTGGCTGAACTCCAGCAGCGCGTAAAATGGCGTTCCTGCAAGTACTCTCTAAAAACTGATACTCTAGTCCTTTTGAAGGAAGATAATCTTCAACCCATGAGATGGAAGCTGTTAGTAAAGCCTTTTTGATAGTAGTATTTAAATTAAAAATAATTTATGTTCTCTGTCTACCTTTTGATACCTGCCTATGTACGTCACTTTAATAGAAAACTTTACAGCATACAGAGTTGTTTTACTATTTATCTTTTATTCTCTACTCTCATATTTAGATGTTATTTATTGCCGCCACTTCCACACTCTGCTGCGAGGGCCGTAACCCTAACATTGGTTACGGGCCCAGGACGGAAGGCGAAAATTATAGCATTGTAGTGAGTGTCATTGCTGAAAAATAATTTGCTAAAAAGATTGTGCTGAAGTGCTGAAGAAACATTGAGCTGAGGTAATTTTATTGAATGGTTAAAATGGCTACAACAAGAATGATTGAAGTTTTAACCAGAGAAAATTACGAGAGCTGGCGAGTACAAGCAGAGGCTTTACTGATCAAGAATGATGCATTTGGGTATGTGGATGGTAGTAAACAAAAACCAACGGAGGAAAGAGCAGCGCAGGCATGGATTGTTGGAGATTCCAAGGCGAGAGCTGACTTAATCCTGAGTATGTCTCCTGGTGAGTTACGGCATGTAAGAGGGTGCAAAACGTCCAGAGAGGTATGGTTAAAGCTAGAATCCATATATGCATCAAAAGGACCAGCGAAAAAGGCTACTTTGTTGAAAAGGTTGACGATGATGAGATTCACCGAGCCTGGCGACTTTTACGAACATATTTCAACATTTTTTGATATAAAGGATAAACTGAGTGCAATGGATGTAGAAATTCATGATGACCTATTTTCGATAATGTTGCTCTATAGTCTTCCTACAGAGTTTGATAATTTTCGATGTGTAATAGAGTCCCGAGATGAAATTCCAAATCCTGAAACTCTGAAAATCAAAATCGTTGAAGAGTACTGTTCGAGGCACAAATCTGAAGAAAAAGCAATGATCGCGAAAGAGAATTTGAGAATAAAGAAGTTTAATAAACAACGGGAAACATTCAAGTTTAAATGTTTCAAATGCCATAAAGTTGGACATAAAGCATCAGAATGCACGGAAAACAAAGAAAAAGATTCTGCAAAGTACGTTGTAGATAGTGATACATGTAAAACATCCTTTGATACCAGTTTTGATTCTTTTAATTGTGTTACAGATCAATGTAATGGTGTGTACAGCGGAAATGGAAACTGGATCTTAGATAGCGGGTGTACATCACATCTATGTAAGGACGTAAACAAATTTGTGGAGGGTTTGTTACCGTCATCGAGTCAATTAAATTTAGCTTCCAACTTGACCACAAAAGTTGAAGGTAAAGGTATGGTCACACTGTCTGCATATAAAGGTGAGTCCAAAATAAATGTTCAATTGCCAGACACATTGTACGTTCCCGATCTGCGATGTAACCTAATTTCAGTGGCAAGGATTACAGATAAAGGTTATACTGTAATGTTTACTAAGGATGAGGCCATAGTAAAAAATTGTCATGGGGAAATTGTAGTAGTTGCGGATCGTAAAAGTAATTTATATTATGTTAGGGAACAGAATGAATCTGCATCAGTAGTGTCAGAGGATAATGTGTGGTTGTGGCATGAACGAATGGGACACTTAAATGCAAGGGATTTATTAAGAGTTTTGACCAAGGCTGGTATAAAAACTCGGAGGATAAATGAGCATGAGCTGCATGACTGTGACGTGTGTGCGAGAGGGAAAATGAGTTCGTTACCATTTTCAAAATCAAACGGACCCTGTAATGAGGTTTTGAGGATTGTATATTCAGATGTGGTCGGACCTTTTAATACGCAGGCAATAGGCGGCGCTAAATATTTCGTTACTTTTATCGACGATAGTACACGTTGGTGTGAAGTGTACCTATTGAAACAAAAAAGTTCCGTTTTTACTGTTTTTAAAATTTACAAAAATTATGTTGAAAACGTAACGGGTAAAAAGATAAAATATTTGCAATCCGACAACGGAGGTGAATATTGCAATCGAGAGTTTGATGAATATTTGAAGAACGAAGGTATCGGTAGAAGATTGACAGCTCCTCGGACTCCTCAGCAAAACGGAGTTGCTGAGAGGATGAATAGGACATTAGTCGAAATGGCGAGATGCATGCTTATATCCTCAGGTCTTTCGGCGGGTTTTTGGGCAGATGCTGTGGTGACGGCTTGTCATATAAGAAACCGATGTCCATCGAATGCTCTTGGAGGAGACATACCGTATGAAAAATGGTATGGCAGACCTGTCAAGTTACATTACCTACAGAAGTTCGGAACTAAGGTACATGTTTTAAATAAAGAACCAAATAAAAGTAAGTTGGCAGAAAGGAGTCAAGAAGGTGTTTTTGTTGGTTATCCAAGAGATGTTAAGGGATATAGAGTTTGGATTCCTACCGATAAGAAAATCGTAATATCGAGAGATGTTAGATTTCATCAAAGCGGAAATCGTTTGGAAGATAATTTGATAAAAGATCCGCTAAACATTGAAAAATGTGTTTCTCCTTTGAAAATGCAACCTACGTATGCGGAAATAGAGATTACTTCGGCAGAAGTTTCTGATCGTAATTCTGATGAAGTAGGACCCGATGGTGAGCATACTTGTGTGGATTCTTGTATTGAATCAACGATGCCATTAATGCCAAATATCGAATCACACTGTGATGTTCTTCAAAGTGGTGATATGGGATCGGATATAAGGCATGAGGAACCAGAAAAGATATACAAGAGAGCTCCAGGGAGACCACGCCTAGTTAAAAGTGGTACGGGTCGTCCGAAGAAAATTTACAAATTGATTGAAGTAACTTCAGAAAGAGAAGAAGAGTTACCACAACATCCGTGTGAGGGCGAAGGTGTATCGTCAGACCCGGATGAGTTTACCGACTGTCAAGATTTTGCAGGTGCTACAGAAGTTACATTAAAACAAGCCCTTTCTAGTAATGAGAGGTATGGATGGGAACAGGCTATCTTATCCGAAGTCAAAAGTTTACTGAAGAATGGAACTTGGGATATTGTTAAGAAACCGGCAAATCGTGACATTGTTGGATGTCGCTATGTTTTAACTACAAAGTTAAATCCAGATAAAACTGAAAAGAAGAAAGCTAGATTAGTAGCACAAGGATTTAGCCAAAGGTATGGTATTGATTATCATAGTACATTTGCTCCTGTGGCGAGACTTGAATCAGTGAGACTGTTAGTTGCTCTTTCAGTGGAAATGGACATGGAAATTCATCAATTGGACATAAATACAGCGTATTTAAATGGAATTTTGGAAGAAGAAATTTACATGAAAATTCCTCAATTGCTTAAGAATTGTCTTTTGAACATTTCAGGAAACCAGAGTGAAGACTTAACTGTTAGAGACAAAGCCGAAAAGATGTTAAAGGATCTTGAAGCCGGAGGAGATGTTTGCCGATTAAAAAAGGCATTGTACGGATTGAAACAGGCGGGGCGGCAATGGAACATAATGCTGGATCAAAAACTTATTAAAATGAAATTCAAGGCTTCCATAAATGAACCTTGTTTGTATTTTAAGGAGGAGAATGGAACAAAACTTTTTGTTTTGGTCTATGTTGATGACATTTTGATAGCATGTAACAAAAGAGTTCACATTGACGACTTTAAGAAAGAATTATCCAAAGAGTTTGAACTAAAAGACTTTGGACATGCCAAATATATTCTCGGTATTGACATTGTCAGAGATAAAGGTGTCATTACGTTGTCACAAACGAAATATATTTGGAAATTATTACAGGATTATGGAATGGAAAAATGCAAGGAATCTGTTGCAATTCCATTGTGTCCGAATGAAAAATTAATATACTCCAAAAGTGAAATTGATGTGTCTGTTGTGAATAATACACAAGGTGGATATAGAGAGCTCATAGGAAGCTTGATGTACCTGGCAACGGGAAGTCGACCAGATATTATGAATTGTGTGGTAAAATTAGCACAATTTAATGAAAATCCGAATGACATGAGTTGGAATTTCGCAAAGCGTGTGTTGCGATATTTGAAGAGAACACACGATTACGGACTTTCGTTTAAAAAGACTGGTGAGTCAATGATAGGATACTCAGATTCGGACTGGGGAGGTTGTGAACTAGATCGACGTTCATATTCCGGATATGCTTTCATTTTAGGTGGTGCGTGCGTTTCGTGGAAATCACAGAAACAAAGATGTGTCTCAACTTCTTCTTGTGAGTCAGAGTACGTTAGCCTATCACAATGCATGAAAGAAGCGGTTTATCTGAACAGTCTGCTTACTGAAATTGGGTTACTCAGGTATGCTAGAATTACTTTATATGCAGACAATCAGGGTGCTATCGCGCTAGCTAAGGATCCAGTTCTCCATTCTCGTTGTAAGCACATAGACATAAGGTACCATTTTATTAGAGATGTGTTAAAGAATAATAAGGACATTTCTTTAAGATACATTTCTACAAATGATATGACGGCTGATATATTAACGAAAGCCTTGCCTAAGTGCAAACATTATAGATGCATGATAGGGTTAGGGCTTCAAGATAATATATGTGTAACTTAGGGGGTACGTTGAATAGGCCTTGAGAGCATAAATTAAGGGGGCGTGTTAGTAAAGCCTTTTTGATAGTAGTATTTAAATTAAAAATAATTTATGTTCTCTGTCTACCTTTTGATACCTATGTACGTCACTTTAATAGAAAACTTTACAGCATACAGAGTTGTTTTACTATTTATCTTTTATTCTCTACTCTCATATTTAGATGTTATTTATTGCCGCCACTTCCACACTCTGCTGCGAGGGCCGTAACCCTAACAGAAGCTAGGACGTATCGTAGCTGTATACCCTGGTGCTGATCAGATAAACAGAGTCGCTGACATTAAAACGGCTAACGGCGTTGTTCGCAGATCCTGCAGCAAGATTGTTCCATTGCTGCCCGAAGATGACGTCTCCAGTTGAAAGACGAGCTTTCAACGCGTGGGGGCATGTTAAGAAATGAAGTTTTCCGTTTCCTACCTTAGTTTTTAAAAAAACGATTCTCTGGCACCTACCCTACGTTTTACGGAAGTACACGTCTCAGTCGAATTTTTCGTATTTTTATTTTAAAACCATACCTGACCCCGCTACATATAGTAATTAAATTTAATAATAGTAATTAGTATAGTAATAAACCTAAAATATGTATGTCCCAAATAGATACTTAATAATTATTCAAAAACAATATAAAATCCGTTCACGGCTTAATGCAGTTTAGGTACGTTGAAGTGACCTTTTTTCTATGTAATGCGCTTTATTATTGAAGGCCCTACGGCCTGTCAAGCCGGGGAGATGTTAACGCTATAAAGTACGTTTATTTTGAAAAACATACGAGTGGACAGGTGCGTCAAGGTGCAATCCTCTATCCCTTTCACTCCTACACAAATATCCGCTCCCCGTCCTTGTCATACGCGCATAGATCAGAAGGACTGCGACGTGGATGACAGTGCGCATCTCACAACCGTTCGGCGTGTGCTATGTTGAAGGCTCACTAGAATATTCTCATTAAATCAAATAACTG
This sequence comes from Ennomos quercinarius, assembly GCA_910589525.2. Lineage (NCBI taxonomy): Eukaryota > Metazoa > Arthropoda > Insecta > Lepidoptera > Geometridae > Ennomos > Ennomos quercinarius. The sequence continues at coordinate 13,461,707 of OU342508.1, read as the reverse complement.
TAGAGGCCATTGTGTTGAAAATAAACTGTTAGCTGTATTGTGTCGCGAGTGCATCTTGGAAAATCTAAGGAACTTGTGCGGGGGCGCCCCCTAAATCAGCTGTGTTCGGGCTACGCGTGAGTACCTATCTTTTCCGTCCTTGCCTTACATTTCTGTCGCATCTGGGTGTTCCTAAGCATTTAAAAGCATTTAAAATTATTAAATTTCTATATTGAACCAGCGCAAACAATGGGTAAGAGGGAAGCGAATGGGAAAAGATAGGGGAAAGTATGAATGGATGGGACAGCAATAGAAGGGAGATAGGTGAAGCCTGCTTTCCTTCGCCGGCCTATCTTTTTCCCTTTCCTTTCCATCTTCCCTTCGACAGGATGAGTATACATAAAAAAAATGCCATCCCATCCATTCATCCCTTTGCCCTATCTTTTCCCTAGTGGCTTTATCTTCGTTGCCGGTTTCTATTTCTATATCAATCAAAACTTTCTAAAAATATTCAATGTACAGATTTAGCCCAGGTACAGTTTTATTATATAGATATAGATAGGTTAATTTTAGCCCTAGTATATTTTATTTTTTTACAAGTGAAAATCAGAATACTTAGTTTAAGATATTGTTCTGAGCATATTATAATGAAGTGCTCTTTCCCACTACAGGCGCAAGCAATCCAGCACAACGCAGAATAGAAAACTCCGATCCGTTGCTTCTATTACACCTGTATAGAAGAAACTAAAAGAAACTTTATAGTGATTATGTTATCTGTAATATAGCATTACAGCACAGTACCTACTAGCGTAACTCTGACTAGTGTATAATACCTAATTTGTGAGCGTAACTGCATGATGTGAGCTGTCGGTTTACCTCCAGTAGTATAGTACTTAGAGAGGCACCAGAAAAATGACTAGCGTAACTAATGTGCAGTGGTAAAAAACTTTTATTTAAAACTACAAGCAAATGTATCTTGTTTTAATTAGATTGTAATTTATTAATCGTATTATATTAAGCTAAGCTTCCCAAATGAATTGTATACTATTGACTAAGTTTTCAAAATAAATTATTCATTCAAGCATAACAAGCGAAACCGCGAGGAAACCCTAGTTTTCCATTACCAAACTTCAAATCGATAAAATAGGAACGCGGCTCATACGAAAATACTTGCCCAAACGCGCAACAAAAAGGAGCCAGTCACAGGGGAAATTATACCGGCCGACGGAGAACCGGTTGGCCGCCCACCGCCGCCTGTCCACGGACCACGGCCGCCCATGGACAATATGTCCTTGTCCACGGCCGTCGCGGGCAGGCTTACGTGTGTAACGTGTGTGACGGTAGACATAGAATGCTCACAGTGCAGCATGCAGGGAGAAATGTGAGTTCAGGTGCGTGAATATAAAATGTAATATACCGAGAGCAGGTTGCTTTTATACCTGCTAAGGCTTTCCTTCCAAGAATCACTGAAATTCAAAGGCATGTGTCATTTTACAACCCACACTTGGATTATGATCTAACCTCGCTCGTAGTCCCAAAGATTAAACTGATGAAGTTGACGATGACGACTTAATGCTTATTTAGCTTGCCAATTAGTTATTTTTACCTTCAATTATTTCGGGAACTTGACACTCTTGGGTATTAATAACTTAACATTTCTTGTTTTTGCATACCTACCTACATATAAAACCAATATTTTTTTCATCGTATGTAGAAAATTGATACAGTAGTGCTTGCACACGTCTTGCATATACTTGCTTGCTGCAGAATATCTACCTACCTAGACGGACGAGTTCTTCCAGAAAGTTCACTTTTAGATTACGGAACCCTGTTTGCATCTGGTTACTCTGGTGTAAAAAAGATATTCTAAAATATCTGCAAACTCATCGTCACATAATAACATTCAAGTTAAATAGGAATAAACAGAGTAAAAACCACAAATCTACGTCGGCCCACCTTTACGACCAAAACAATTTACTTCACCGCCATATAGCTGTTTATGGCCAAAATTAAGCGTAAACGCTGGCCGTAGAGTTAACGTTATAATTATGATAGCGTTGAAAATGCTTCGTATGAAACGTTATATTTTAGGGTTATGCCCTCTGGGCTACTCCCAAATAGCCGCGTAACGAATAGATAGAGGTAGATTCGATTCCCGGGGGAAGTGAAATACTGAGTCTGGGCTTCATATCCCGTTGGGGAGCGAGGGGTTTTATTAGGTACGTAAATAAATGTAATTATTACAGGTTGTATAGGAGAGAAAAGTACCAAAAGTCTACGTTATTAGAGTATCTAGGCGTGACTCTTTGTGTACCTACAGGTTGATTTCTTGTTTAGGACTGCTAGGTAGTTTGATTGCTTGTTTCCACTAGTGGGTTCAGTTCAGCAGGATTTTCATGTAGGTAGATACCTCCACTGATTAACATGGGCGCAACTATTAAGATTTGAATACTGAATACTGCTGGTTCCACAGGCTGATTCCTCTGCACGAGTATTTGTAAATCCTATTGGGCCCACAAGTCGAATGTAAGAGAATTTCAGTGTTCCAGCATTGGAAACCCATTGAATTTTTAAATATAATATGTTATTTATAAAAGACATCCTGTATTATTGCATCACTCTGATTTGAAAAACCCTCGGTCTGTACATCTGTACGAAATTATATATATACCGGATGTTGATTTGCATTGTCTCCATATTTTTAGAATCCATTGTACTGTGTATATTTAATCATATAAAAATAAAATTTAAATTCCACATTTATTTAGTAGCCGAATATTTGATAAACCATTTTTGTCGTGAATCACAAGTAGCCTCAACTTCGTTTCAGCTAGGACAATAGTAGGACCCCACGCGATGACTCAGTTTAAAGTAAACACTTTTTGTCTCATCATTAGTCCATTGACCGCCCGCGTTTTTGTTCCGCCCATTGTACCTATCTTATTATGTGATTCTCATTTCTATGTTATTATTATTTTGGTGTCAATAAAGAGTTATTGTATTGTATTGTAGTCAAAACATCATAAAAACATTGTTAGAAAATTGCTACATCGAGGAAGGTCCTATTGTCTAATTACCTACAGGGTTCAGGTATTCGGTCTCTATTGTTTTGGCTATGTGCGCGGGGTGCAGTAAACAACCCATGGTAGCTATGACTTAATCTGTGTCAGCAGCTTGCCACTGGGGCGTTACAGTATTTACAAAATTATGTACTTACAAGTTACGTTACCCTAAGATACTGCTCAAAGTGTCCTCCTTCGTTTTCGATGCACAAGTGAGCGCGACGTCTTAGGTTTCGTGATAGTTTTTTTAGCACATTCACGTTTAGTCTCACATGATCAAATGCAGCAATGATTTTTTCTTTTAATTGCACAGCACTAGTAATTTCGTCCGTGTAAACTAGTCTTTTTATTTCACCCCATAAAAAAAAATCACATGGGGTCATGTCCGGAGATCGTGGGGCCAGGGTACTGGACCACCACGTCCAATCCACTGGCTTCTGAACACTTCACTTAAAAAATCGCGCACTTGGCGTCCATAATGAGGTGGAGCTCCATCCTGTTGGAAAAACAGGTTTCGTTGAAAGGCCAGTGGTACATCGTCGAGCATCTCGTCAACAACGTGATGCAGAAGCTCCAAGTAACTGGAGCTGGTTAGATGACCTTCGATGATGTATGGACCTAGCACATGCTCTCCAATAATGCCACCCCAGACATTAATACTAAAACGATGCTGAAACGAATCGTTCTTGGTTTTATGCGGGTTATGGTCGCGATGTGCCCACCAGTGCTCGTTGTGAATGTTGTAAATCCCCACACGTGAAAACATGCATTCATCGGTCCACAAAATGTTCACATCCCTGTTTTGTAAAATCCAGTGAGAAAAAGCTATGCGTGAGGCATTATCTTGTGGATGCAGTTCTTGGACTCTCTGAAAATGAAACGGATGCTGAAGTTCTCGTTTCAGTAGCCGCCATACAGTTGTGTGGTGGACGTTGAAGCGCCGCCCAGCATCACGGGTGCTAGCACGTGGGTCCTCTTCAAAAAAGTCCAAGATCTCTTCTTGAAGGCCGGCCGAGAGACCTACACTTCCACGAGCGCGAGCGTGACGAGGGACTTGGAATTGTCCATAATCCCTTAGTCTCTGTGTGGCACCCAGCATCACTTCACGTGTTGGAACATGGCTGTTCGGAAACTGATCGCGAAACATTTGCACAGACTGTGTTAAGCTGTTTCCGCTGATAGCATACAAACGTACCATCTCCACAAGCTCAACATTTGTAAAGTGTTCCATTTTTGTTACGCGATCGTAAGCAAAGTAGGTGCCTACGCAAATTCGGCGCGGCGCCGGTGGCGGGCAAGTGACTGATCGGTCGCTGCATTTGCACGCGTGACATAAGTGCGCTGCGCGGGCGCGGGCGGGTGAGAGAGGGCACCCCGCAGCCCGCCCGCGTGGCTAGTACAAACGGCGGTGGGGCCGGTGCAGCGGCGAGCGTTTGTAGAACTTTGCCGAAAGTGGCGGGTGCCTTTGTGTGTTGTCGGCGCGATAGTTTATGACTCTGCGCTCGCACTGGTTGACTTTATAAAATCATGTTGTTTGTTAAATGAGAACGCACACACGTGCTGTTTTATTTTTGTGCAATGTTTTTTTTATAAAGTGTAAATTTTAGGTATTTATTTTTTCATTGATTCGTGTTCTATAAGTGTAGCATACCTACCTCTGTAAATATGGAGACAATGCAAATCAACATCCTGTATATATATATTTTTTTTAAATCTTTATTTGTTTTGGGGCTTTTACCCATTCTGGTATGCCAGCCTCATCGTACCCTAACCTAGTTTACACGTATAGTATTTATCAGCAATAAGAAAGCGTCTCACTTATGTAAAAGAATATCCCGTACGAAATTATGGAAGTATAATATATACTTACCTGCTTATTTATTGTGTTATATTATCTGTTTACTTCGTGGTAAACAACGTCTTTTTCACCTTAAAGAATCTTTCATTCCCAAATCCAATAAGCTCATTCACAATCATATTGATAAGCAATATCAGAATGTTACAAAACATTTCTTAAATGACAATAGAGTCACAAGTATGTTTCCAATTCACTGGAGTGATGTAATAAATAATATTACCAATATCATGTCAAATATTCTTGTATCTATATTCATACAGTTAATAAATACATCCGATTTCAGTTTATACTCAGATTTATACGACAGGTGAACCGACGATCTGGTTAAAACCGCGGGGAGCCGATGGATACAGGAGGCAAGCAGCTGCTCAAAATAGCGGTCTGTGGTGCTATTGTTCAACAGTGGACGCCTTCAGGCTGTTGATGATCGAAGCCCCGTGCGTGCTGTTCAGACATCTGTGAAGACAAGCAAGTGTGGAGGCTTCTCTTTGAAGCTACTTTACGGGTGGGCGATGGAGACGATGTGTCGGTACTGCTGATGGTTACAGATGCTGGTGCGGACACAGCTGCTGGTGCCGGCACAGTTGCTGGTGCCGATGTAGGAGATGGCTCTGGTGGTGGAGGTGGCGAACTTCCAGCTTGCGTTGTGAGCAAAGTTCGACGGCGTTCGACTAAAAATAAAAACATATTGGTAGTGGTAAGTATTAAAGCTGATTTCTCTTCGTTCTGGGAAAGAGACGCTCTGGGAAGGGATGACTTGGAAAAAGACAATCTGGGAAGATACATTACGGGAATGGCTTTTTTGGATATTAATAAAACTTAGTGCTATTGTCGAGTACCTATTACGACTGTTATTGTGCTTGCAACAAGTGAACTAACCTGTTACCCTGTGAACAACCGTTCACGTAGTGCTACATTATGAACATAAGCTATGATGGCCTCATTCCATCAGGAGGGCCATATGCCTGCTTGCTACCTATAGCATAAAAAATCTTACCATTAGGACTAGAGTTGGCTACTTATTACGCGAAGGAAGAAAGGATAGATATACAGAGTGTATAAGTATAACCATGCCTGGCACACTCCGCTCCGCACTTTAGCTACAAAAGCTACAAGTACCTACATGAGACCAAAGAGCATATAACTACTACGTTTTACATAAAACCAGCCCCTACAGCGACACACAGCAGCGACTACTGGGGCTGTTATATTAATTACTCTGACACTGGGCCTCCGCGCGTTAGAACAGCAGAGCTATAGCAATAAACAGAGAGCTTTGTAGCCTTGTGCGAGATAAACTGCATTTATTTCATCGTAGTAAGAAACTCCTGCCCCTATACAACACTTCTATTCTATGGAGGTTTTGCCTATCCTGGTCAAAGAGTACAAAAACGCTAATCCTGATATTTCTGTGGGGCTGGTACTTACTAAAACTGCGCATTGACTGCTCGATCCTCTGTTCAAATATAGTGCCGACCAGTAAGAACATGATGATAGCCAGGAGGAGGGGCCATACTACCATTCCACGGAGCCTGGTCATATACGAAGTATCTCTAAGCTTATGCTGGTCATAAGATAGGCTGAAGGACTTCGCAAAGCAATAGCATTATTGTTTTTGTTTACTTTGTTCATTCTAAAATTGTAGGTCAGACATTTTGATGTCATTTGCTATGCTATTTGACGTTTGACAGTTTTTGGTTGTCTGTGGTTAAATGACAGATGTGGCGAGCAGTTTAATAGGCTATTTGACTACTTTTTAGTTTTTGTTTTATTTTATTAATCGGGATGTCTAATGCACCCTACAATTAATATTTCCTGGACTTCTTTCGTATTTTCGGTAAAAACTGATATTAAAGTTTGAATTTTAAAATTCATTCGGCAAACACTATTTTTATCATGGCGGCGGTCACGTGACCCATGTGACGTCACAAAAGTGTAAACAATCTTCCTCTCTGTTGGCCATTAACCTAACTGAACGTTCTTGCACTTATTATTTTATAATTTGTGCATTATCTCGTGCGCGAGTGTTCGAAGCAGTAGAGTAATATTATTCTGCGGTTCTATCAGTGCTAAAAAGCTTAGAATATTCAATAATAATGTCCTATAAATGGTGTGTAGTGCCACAGTGCTCCAGTACTTCAATCAAAACACCAGAGAAACTTTTTATTCAGGTTCCCATCAAGCCTGGTACACGGAAAAAGTGGCTACAATTAGCTCGCCGAGACCCCAAAAGCATAGCAGCCACTTCTACTGTTTTTATGTGCGAAGATCACTTTGATGTAAGTACTTACGTACAGGGAATTTCATTTATGTTACCCTTCGATCAGGTATACCCATTAGATTGAGCTTTACGCGCTCTGCTAAACACAGATTTATACCTACTACAACACTACAACCTCATGAATCTTTGTGTAGGTACCTATTATAACGAAATTGTAATAAACTTTAACCCTAACCCTAAAACAAAAACATAAGTACTACCTACCGAGATAAGTAGATCAAATGCAATCTAGTCCAGTATAAAAGGGTAAACTTTATAATCCACACATAGACTTTTCAAACATCCATGATTCCACATTTATTAAATTTTACTCATCTAAACTCTAAATTACCTACAGATGGAGAAAGATGTGGCAAATTACATGAAGTTGAAAATGGGCTTTAGCAAGAAACTAATTTTGGTAAATGGAGCTATGCCTCTAAAGTTTTATTGCCAGGCTGATCGCAGAACACGGCTATCAGATGATTGTACTTCTCGAGCAGCATTTCTTAAGAGACAAAGATTAGAAATCATCAAAGAATGTGAAGAAGCCCATGAAAAAGAAAATATTACTGAAACCTGTGTACAAAATAATGATATTGAAATACAGAAAGCTATTGAGTTGGAGCCTGAAGTATTACCAAAAACACAAGATAAACAGACGACTACAAACTTTATAGAAACAGCTGAAAAATCTGTCCAAACTGCAAAGAAAGTTGTACATTATCTAAGCAAATCTGTACAAACAAAGTTAAAGAAAAAACATGTTTCTGTATCTCCATTGAAAGTTTCCACAAAGTCTAGTTATACTTCTCCATTCAAAATAGAACCTTGCCATCAAAAACCATCAACATCTGGATCCATAAAAAAAACATTTTTTCCTGTAGGGGAAAAATCAGATTGTGATATCACTTGGTTTAGTGAAGCAGTGACTGGTGGTAGTTCGTCATCATCTTTAGGTCCATTATCATCACATAATATGTCTGAAACTGATACCAATACCTCAGAAACCACCATGGATATTGAAAAACTGCAGTGCCTCAAAAATAGTTTGCGTTTAATCCATGCCAAACCCTTACTGTATATTGGTATTCCAAAAGAATGTTTATTTATAATTGAATTGATACAGAAACACACAAACATAAAAACCGAATATATACTGCTATGCTTAAAAAAAATTAGATTAAACAGCACATTTTCTGAGCTAGAGGATAACTTTGGAATATCATTATCATATGCAAGTAAATTATTTCTAAGAATCATTCCGATTATTGCTAGTTTATTACATCCATTCATAGTAAACTTAGATAAACATTCAGTGAAAAAGAATCTCCCTATTGCATTTAGACATAACTACTATAATGTCAGCTGCATAATAGACTGTTTAGAGATTGATATACAAAAACCTTCAAAGGCTCTGCATCAGGCCTTGACATGGTCTGACTACAAAAAAGGTAATACTGTAAAATATTTGATATCCTGCACTCCCAATGGTTTGGTAAATTACATTTCTCCTGGGTTTGGAGGTAGAACAAGTGATGTTACTATTGTAGAAAAATGTAACTTTTTGGATGGATTAGAACAGGGCACTTTTATCTTAGCAGACAGAGGCTTTAAGCACATAGAGCAGATACTAAGTGAAAAGGGCATAAAACTTTTAAGGCCACCCAGTGTAACTGCTGGTGCAAAATTATCTAAAGCAGAAGTTCGGCAAACAAAAATAATAGCAAGCTTGCGAATCCATATAGAAAGAGTTATACGGCGTTTAAGAGAATTCCATATGTTAAAGCAACATTCAGTAATTAATCATAACATACTTCGTGTACTTGATCATATAGTTATTATAGCTTGTGCTCTCATTAACTTGCAAGACTCTATGATTAGGTAGATGTAAACTATTTATCCTATGTTCTATAAGTACCTAAATAAAAAAAAATTGCTATATTTGTGCCACATCACATGCATCAGTAGTAAAGAGAACTTCTTTTTTTTCAAACTCGGATATTATTGCACCTATGATGGGCTTGCTATTATACTGGGTGGCGCAAAAGTAAAGACCCTATTTGGTTCAGCTATAACATTTTTTCTAAATTAGAAAACTAGATTTAGGTTTTTTTAAATGTATATTTGTGCCATTAAATTTCGTACCATTAGGATTTAAAGATGATGTCTTTTAAATGGTGACCTCCAGAGTTGATACACATTTGAGCCCTATTTATGACATTTTGCATAACTTGCCGTAACACTTCCTGCGATATGTTCGTTATTTCTTGACGAATGTTTTCTTTTAGAGCTGCGAGAGTCTGTGGCTTGTTCACATACACCCGAGATTTCAAAAAACCCCAAAGAAAGAAGTCTGGACTGGTCAGATCGGGTGATCTTGCAGGTCAAGGCAAATCGCCAAAACGAGAGATAACTCGGCTTGGAAAAGCGTCCCTCACTAAGTCCATAGTGTCGCGCGCTGTGTGTGCCGTAGCGCCGTCTTGTTGAAACCAGATGTGCTCCAGCCCCAATTCGTCCAAACTGGGTATCAAAAACTCACGTAACATGGTTCTGTAGCGTTCTCCAGTGACAGTTATCGCATTGCCTCCAGCGTCTTCGAAAAAATAGGGTCCGATCACTCTGTCAACACAGATGCCACACCATACAGTAACTTTTAGTGGGTGTAGAGGTGTTTCTTGAATAATGCGCGGATTATCAGTGCCCCAGAACCGAGTATTCTGCTTATTGACATGCCCTGAGAGATGGAAATGCGCTTCGTCACTCATAACCAATTTTGAAGGAAAATCATCCTCTTCAAGGTTGAGGTTTATGACGCGCTGGCAGTAATCTAGACGAGCTCGGTGGTCAGCAGGCAGCAGTTGATGAGTCATTTGAGTTTTATACGGGAACATCTTTAAGTCTTTCACCAAAATACGCTGCAGGGTCCGTCTGGAAATGCCCAATTGCGTGGCACGTCGCCTCGTTGATGTTTCTGGACACTCTTCCACATCTTCGCGCACAGCATCGATATTTTCAGCTGAACGGCCTGTTCTTGGTCTCCCAGACTTAGGTCTATCCAATGTTGAGCCAGTTGCTTCAAGGCGTGTGGCAAAGCGTCGAATTGTGCGACCAATCGGTGCCGGACGGTGGGGAAATCGTCGACGAAATTCACGTTGTGTTCTTATCACTGATGAATTATTCCGTAAGAACATTGACACAATTATTCCACGTTCTTGGGGAGTAAAACGGTCCATGTTTATTTTCAGTGTATTTTACATTTGTTCACTACACAATTTTCAACAACAGAATGACAGAAAATGTCATATAAAAAAAATAAAAGTATTTTCTTTAGTGCCAGTACTTTTGCGCCACCCATTATTAAGCACTTTGTAATTTTATGATTTGCTTGTTACAACTTAAATAAAGTATTTTTAAGTACCTAATCTCATTTTGACTTGTAAAAGTGCTAAAATAGCCTATTTGTATTGTATGTATACTAAAATTCTTTGATTTGTACCCAGCCTAGTATTAGGTACAATGAAACATTGCTGCCATTTGTTAATGTACCTACCTACTTGTATGTATGTTGTTATTATGTAGGTACCTATTCCTAACATAGGTAGGTCTTTAAGATATGCACCTACCTGCATCTATACTAGGCTCTAGCCTAAATGCATGAAAGTGTATCCACACTGTAAGCTTGGATCTACATGAAGATCCATCTACAAAAGACAAGTACTAAAAACGACTAGTTGGAGTGTAACCGTTTATAAAATTGTAATAGTACCTAGGTATATTGAAACTAATACAACATACCTAAAAATAGTTGAATCATCTAATCAACACTAAATTAATGCATATATACTGTCAACAGGTAGGTAGTAACATTCTTCATTCTCTTCTTATTGCCTTTGGTACCCCAAAGTAAATAGGGTAAGTTCACTAGTTACCAACCACTTGTCGAGTTGTCAAGAGGATGCACAAAAATGTTCCAGTACCATTTTTTTACTTTAAGCTACTAATCTACGTTACAATAATTATACTGTTTTATTAAAATACTAGGTTCTGCCCGCGGCTTCGCCCGCGTGGCCGATAGGAAATGAATGGCATAATTTTCTGGCAAAACAAACATTATAAATGCTCTCACTCTCTCGATATATTATACAAACTGACAATATCTCAAACAATGCAATAATATGAAATTTTCCATAAAAAAAACCTCTGGGATAAAAGTAGTATGGTGTTAACAGAAAAGCATGTGTGAATAGATCTCTAATTAGATCTATTCACACATGCTTTTTGAGTTTGGAGGTCCCACAGGTCACTTTCGCTACACGGTCGCGGGCCGCTTGCGGCCCAGCGAACAGACCAACCTCGAAAAAAAATGCCAACTTTTACTACAGGTCACCTTTGCTACACAATAACCTCGAAGATAGATAGATTATAGTATGTTAATCTATTATATAAAAGGCTTTGTCCTGACTGACTGACAGGCAACGTACAGCCTAAACCGCTAAACGACTTGAAATTTGGAGGGTACCTTCCTTTTGTGCCGTAAGCGTGTGTTAAGAAAGGATTTTTCAAAATTCAACCCCTAAGTGTGCGAAAAGGGTAAAAAACCTACATTTCATGACGTATCGTTTTGAAATTTAACACATACAACCAAGTATAAAAATAAAAGAAATGGTACCTTTTAGTTTTTCGAAATTCAACACTTAAAGGGGTTAAAAAAATTGTTTTAGATTGTATAAAAATTTAAAAAAAATACCGTAACATAGGTACTGAAATTTGGGATGTGTAAAGAACATACAAATTAAAAAGATATGGGTCTCGGGAATTTTTGAATTTCATCCTTTGAGAGGGTAAAAACACATAAAAAGTTCTCAAGTTCGCACAGGCAAAACCGCTAATGCTATAATCTTCAAATTCGAAGAAATTTTGATTATATGACGTAGGTAGGTTTGTATTACGAAAGAGTTTTTGAAAATACAACCCCCAATGGGATGAACGGGTAAAAAGTATTTGTATGATTAACTTACATTTCGTACTGTATATCTTTGAAACTTGGCACATACAAACAAGTATAAAATAAATGAAATGGTACTTTATAGTTTTTTTAAATTCAACTCTTACACAGGTGAAATAAGTAGTGAAAGTTTGTGTGTCAAATAAAAAAACGGTCGTGAAACCGACGAACTTACCCTAATGTATCTACATTCTACAGGCCTTAGTTCTAAGCTAATTTTAAGTAGATGGCTGACTGTATTTTTTCCTCAAGTTAGCAAGTTGCTTAGGGGCGTTCATACCGAACCGAACCGACATCTCACCAAATCTCACGTAGGGGAAAGGGGGTCACGTCAAATCTCACGTAATTTTTTCCTTCAAGATATCGTGTAAAATCTTGAAAAAAACTAGGTTAAATTAACTAAACCTTAAACTAAATCCTGTTCCCAGTAGTCACTCTACTAGACCACACATGAGTCCCGTGGACTGACTTGGAATGAATATTCTTTTATGACTTTTAGTACTTTATTGTTCGATTTTCTCACTGTGGTTCTAGACTATGTTCTGTCTTAAATAGGTACTATTCTATACCTACTTGGTATAATAAAAATATTACTGGGCTAAATTTGTAAATTGAAGTTTTTAGATGTAGAATTAAACCTAAAATTTTTTTGCTACTTCGTCGATCTGCCCAGCATGGTCTTGCATAGCAGTCATTACGGGAGGGATATATAATTTGGGACGTTTTCAAAAACGGCCAAGTGCGGTTACACGAAAAAATAAGTACCTAAGTAATTTAATAGCAAGTTTTATTATATTGTATCTACTAGCTGACCCGCCTTAGCTTCGCATGGGTTAATTACTTTTACGCCCTAACCCTGAGCGTTCATGGAAAGGAAGAGGAAAGCGAGAAGGGAAAAGATAGTGAAAAATTATAAATGGATGGAACGGTAGTTATAGATCGCCGTCATTCATCTATTCCCCCCATCTTTTTTGCTCTTCCTTCTCTTCCCTTCGGCAGAGTGAGTAATAGTGGCTTTATCTTCGTTGCCAGAGAGCAGGTCACGTAATAATTACCTATATCTACATAATTATGTACTGTGGAGACTGATCTTATACATAAAAATGATTCAAGGATTAAATTGAATAACTTCGTAATTTTTCAAAATATTGTAATACTTTTTACCATTGTTAATGGTTTTTTACTGTTTTAAATAATATATAACAAAAAAATTCTGGCATAAAAGTACTTTCTTATTGCTTGGTGCAACCCGCACTTGCTGGTTTTGAAAACGTAAAGAGTTTTATGTAAGTAAATGTTATTCTGGAAAATTAGCCACCAATCCAAACCAAACCATACCAAATTTCAGCGAAATCCGTTCAGTAGTTTCAGCATTAAACGTGTTCGAAAGGACAGATAGAAAGACAAAAAACTCAAAAAAGACATGTGGGTCTATTATACGCTACTATACTATAACTTGCCGGCAAGGAAGATGAAGCCAATACCTATCCTGAAACGTTAAAGATAAATGGATGGATAGACAGTACCTCCCTTCACCGTCCCATTCATTCATCCTATTCCCTTTCCCTTCCCTCTTCCTTTTGACAGGGTTAGGGCGTAAATACACTTAATTAACCCGTGTGAAGCTGGGGCGAGTCAGCTAGTTTATTAGTTACTTTAAAAATGATTAAAAAAACAATCTAACGCAATAGCCACATATTAACATACTTATAAAAAAAGTCGCATTTGGAAAAATCTCACGTGAGATTTAGAGGTGGGGGGAGGGGGTCAAAAAATCGCCAAAATCACATCACGTAATTTATGGACGCCCCCTTAAATATTGGAATGATAGGCAAATAAAATACCTATCATTGTGACACTAGCTTCCACCACAGGTGGACAAAACTTAAGTTTTGTTTAGTACCACACTAGGATAGTGGCGCCAGTTAGTTTTGTATTTTTGCCAGAAGTATTTTTTTGGAGAATTTGGTAAACTCAGTTAATTTTTTGTATAATAAAACAAATCTTGATTATGTATCCAATGTATGGGAGCCTTGTAGAAATTATTAAACAACGATTCATCGATGTGAGTTTGCAGCCTCTCGAAATTGGCAAAAACGCTTAAGTGTCCATTTATTGGTGCCACTACCCTACCTACATTCTAAGTCGAGACAAGCAACACTGTGCCTAGGTCTATTATCTAAGTAAATGGTAGGGGTTGGATTTTTTGTTATAAATCATTCAAAAAAATAGACTTGTGCAGCCATGGCTGCTCAGGTAGATAGTAAATAAATGGAATGTATACATATTTTAGCTTGGTTTGTTTCATTCTGTCCCACTGCCAAATACTTATAGTACCTACGTAAACCTATAGGTAGGTAACTTCGTCTCACCAATGGGGAGAAAGGGTAAAATAAAAGGTACAAAAGTTAGTCAAAAATTGAAACACCTTCCCGGTGTTTGAATTTACTTTTAAAGCATTTATTTATCTATGTCTATTTCTAAGTTTGTGCTTTCATGTACTAGTAGGTACACTTATCATAGCTATAGGTAATAAATAAAATAAAGGTATTCTAAAAGATAAAATGTCACCTAACCACCTATTTTCAAGTGCACAGCAGAGATGCTAACCTATTATGAACATCTAAGAAAGGTCACCCACCTGTAACTTTAATTCACAAAGCAGAACTTGGCACTAATGTTTTTGATAAGAGTCACCCTATTTTACACTAGATAGACCCCTGTACCTATAAGTATCAAGTGCTATACCTTTTACATAGGAAGTCTCATAGCTCACCGACTACTACCGACGAAGGCAGGGCTACTACCGACTGGTAGTAGCCCTGCCTTCTGAACTGTATGTTGTAGGTTCGATTCCTACCCAGGACAACCATTTGTGCGATGTACATAGGTGTTTGTTCTGAGTCTGGGTGTTATATTGTATTCTATGTATGTATTTACAAACAAATAGTATATAAGTATTCTATCAGTTATCTGGTTCCCATAGTACAAGCTTTGCTTAGTTTGGGACTAGATGGCAGTGTGTGAAATGTCCACAAATAGTTATTTATTATTATTATTTATTTATTTATTTCATCTAGATTGGTGCTGCGATACAAAATTGGATAAATATTTGTAGACCAGAATAAAAGCAACTTACTTATTAAGTTACTAACATAGACATTATCATAAGTAATTAAAACAATTTCCACATTCTTTGATTTTTCAAAATCGGCATCTGCAACACAGAAATAACATTTTTTTGTACCGGTAGTATACATTTGTAGCTGGACTTGAGCTTTATACTTATCAGCAATGATTCCATTTTTTAAATAGTTCTTCTTAGCTTTTTCGCTTGTAGGACATTTAATTTCTATGACAGAATCACCAAATAAGCCATCTGGAGATGCCGCAATCATGGGGTATTCATGGGATACAAAAAGACCACATGAAGTAAATTTTTTCCTCAATTTGTTTCCTACTTCTCTTTGAACAGATAACTCTAAATCTCTGCCTCGTTTCATTGCTGCAGTGTCTGGTATTTTGGCACCCATGATAGCAGCTGTAAGTGACCCATCTGCTGTTCGGCAAACACTTACCTCATATGCCTTAGAAGCTGTGATACGGCCATATCGTAACTCGTACCACAAACTACTTTTGCTTTGTCCTCTTGTTGATTTTTCTATTGTATGTACAACAGCCATAGTGAACTTCTCTTGCAATGATTCAATAAGTTTATTGACATCTCCTGTAATTTCTATGCTCTGTCCCATCATTAAATGATGCATTGAATACTGCATGACACCAGTATGCTGGAATTCACTATCATATTTGAGAAGTTCACAATTATCAATTTTTCTTTTTTTAGCTTCTGCTTTAAATTCTGTGAGTAGTGCTGATGAAGTTGGACAGTGTGGCACTTCTTTCTTGCTCAGCTGCTGCACAGTTATGTATTTTAAGGTAGACCCTACTCTGGACAATGTAGGCTTTTTCCAGTAGCACTCCACCGAGGTGCAGGCAGGTTCTTCACTGCGCCGATGGGTCCACATCAAAAAGGCTACTGCATGTTTGCATCCTCCAGCTGAAGCTGCACAGTCATGGCACTGACAACTTATAATAACGCCTTCGTCCTCATTCACAATCATTGTCAAATTGTATGATTTGTTTCGGACTTTATGTTCGGGGCACATTTTGCACTTGATTGTGCAAAGTCCCGATTCCCGATGCAGCTGCACATAGCCAATAGCATCATCCCCATATGATTCTCTTGCAGACCTATAAAACCAAAAATAATAGCTTTTTTAAACTCTCTTTGACGAGTAAATCCTATACTCACAGTAGTCGCAGTACATAGGTACCTGGGTACTTAACCTAAAACGCGAGTTCCAAACAATGATATTATCTTGAATGATTTACAAATAAATAATTAAAGAATAATACTTACAGTGCTGTTTTTACGTTTTTTAGTTCCGTAGCATAAAAATCAACATTATCTTTAAAGAACATGGCAATCATTAGGGCATCTACTTTGGGTAGATTACTACTGTCGGCTTGCACGAAGTGCCGCTCCATTTTTGTAGTAGAATTTAAACAAACAGTTCGCAAATCGTTTGATAACTTTAAAGATACCTATTCAAAGAGAGTAATAATAAAGTAAAATCCGTTTATAGTGGTTTTTATGTAACGTAGGGACCATTTAACACAGGTCCAGTAGATATTACTATACGATTTTCAAGTAGCGGATACGTGTTTACACTTTTGTGACGTCATCACAGTTGCCACCAATCACAAAACGTTTCACATCATTCATTTATCCTTCAATAAATTATAAATTTTATTTGCATAAATTAAAGAAAATAAACATATTTTAGTGTTAAAATGATTGTTTTCAGCTTAATTAGGCCTCAATTAGTTAGGATGGTAACAATTTTTTACATATTTTTATATGAGTCAAATAGCCTATTATGGCACTTGAGTTTCCATGGTTTATCAAGAAAGGTTTGTTAAATATCTATTTGTTTTTATTGCGCATCGTCGACTACTCCTTATTCCCTGATACTATCCATCCAAATAATTCCCAGAACAAATCACTGTTTTATGATAAAATAGCCTATACCTACTATGTGCTACTTATCATACTTATAAGTATTATGAATTGAATGGAACAGGTAGCTCAACGAGAAACTGCCTTAATATTACTCGCAGTATAAATCCGTATTGACCTAAAAACCGAAGACCAAGTGAAAACCGGACAAAACTGAATAAAACCGGGTAAACCAGGTGAAATGTAAAACCACAACGGACATCTGCTGCCTTCTTTGGTATTAAATTAATGGTTTTCAACAATGCAAAGGAGAGCATTGCAAATGTTGAAATGACTCGGTTCTTACAATGTTGAGTTTTGAATGCAATAGTTATGATTATGATTATTGAGCGCAGAGTCTATCGACTGTCTGAGATGCAGACATCTCAGACAGGAAGACGAGGAAGACAATGATATAAATAACCCGCACGTGTGCCATGTCTAGTGTTCTGTGGTACGTCGAGTTTTACAGATGTCCAAGAGTCTATACGCTCCGGTGACCTCTTCCCATTGAAAATACCGTATGCTTCATCATCAACAGCCCGAAGACGTTTACTGCTGAACTTAGGCCTCCCCCACAGAGCGCCACTTTGAGCGGCTGCTCGCCTCCTGCATCCATCGTCTCCCCGCGGCTTTCACCAGATCGTCGGTCCACCGAGTGGGGGGTCGGTCTACGCTGCGTCGTGTGGTTCGTCGTCGCCACTCGAGAACCTTTCTTCCCCATCGGTTATCGGTCAGTTCTACGAGCGATGTGGTCTGCCCATTGCCATTTCAAATTGCTAATTCTAAGAGCTAACGCAGAAACAGAAAATTAGATATTTAACGATTTTGACAATCAAAATACATAAAATATTCTCAATAGCCACAACATATTAGAACTATTATACGTATTTATTTTTGTGTCAGAACATAAGAATGTTTATTTATTACATGAGTTTCAAGAACAAACCCTCGTAGCAGTAGTGACCGAAAATATCGTCTGCTATTAACCTCGGATATTTAGGATTCGATTCGCAGTTTCTGAAACAAAAACAACACCGAACAAATCCGGACGAGCGCACCGAAAACCGGTTACAGCGTCCTGTATCCGGATAATAATAAACATCTACTAATTGCTACGTGGAAGGAATCTGAATTGAATTATTTCTGTAAAATATAGACCATGTGTTTCCAAGAGTTTCAAGAGAGCAGTAAATAACTAGGTATCTTAAGAAATGGGTTATAGGTAATTCATAAAAGGGGTTATACTAACTTCAATTGCCTTAAATTGATACTAAGAAATACTTGGATGAATATTTATCACACCTACCTACGCCACTCGAGAACCTTTCTTCCCCAACGGTTGTCAGTTCTACGAGCGATAATGTGGCCTGCCCACAAATAACTGCCCATTGCCACTTCAACTTGCTAACCAGTTACGTATTTTTATTTATAAACCAAACTTGTCGAAAACATGCCTCAGAAAATTTTGATGAAATTTCTATGAGAGCAATATGGGACCGATATTCTTTCCTAAAATATATCTTCTGATATAAAAAATAATTTTCCTTGACGGAGATGATATATAACAAACATGAAAAAGTAAAAAAACACAAAACCTCCTCCTGTTTTGGAGTGGGTAAAGAAAAATAACGCCAGAACATTACAAGTTACGTAGCAAATAATTCAGCGATAGTTGAGCTTTTTCAATTGTTAATTATTATAAACATTCATTTCAATATATGTTTTAAAAACCGGTTTCGGTTCTAGATTCATCCGGATTTTACGAACCCTTGCTAATTGGTACGTGACGGGAATAAGTAAAATCAGATGCTAGCAGTAAAATCCAGACGGATGATTGAAGCAAACCGGCCGTAAAATTATTAGGAGCCTTTAAAATTCCTGTAAAATCAACGGCAGGATTTAATTTATTCAATCACTGGGTTCGAAGCCTGGATTCATTGTATTTTGACGATCAATCATGTTGGAAACAGAGCAAAAGGGATGCTTATGATTAAGGGAAAAAGGATGATGATGTTAATAATCTTTTTTTATTATGCGCATATAATTTATACACTTTATCGTCATCATCATCAACAGCCTGAAGACGTCCACTGATGAACATAGTCCTCCCCCACAGAGCGGAAAATTACTCGAATGATGACCACGAATCGGACGAAGCAGCGTAGGCCGGCCCTCCACTAGAAGGACCGACGAACTGGTGAATACAGCGGAGAGAGGATGGATGTAGGAGGCGAGCAGCCGCTAAGTGGTGCTCTCTGGGGGAGGTCTATATGTTCAGCGATCACGACGTCTTCAGGCTGTTGATGACGATGATGACAGATATGTAACGGCTGAATAGATTTGAATGGAGTTTAATTGCTACAGGTAGTGCCTACCATACTTTTAAAGTAAGAATTAGGTACCAAGGTAGTACTATAAAGATATTTGTCTCTCTTGAAATCAGATAACACAGCGAGCAACTTGGGGAGCTGGAGTACCTAACTGTGAGATAATACGGAGTCTTCTGTGAGCTATGTGCCTCTACCTATAGCTATGTCGATGTTGCAGTCCGCTAACCAGTAATGGCATCTTTGCATCGTTGTATTGCTCTCATAGGTAAGTAGACACGTCCTTATAAAGCTTTTTTACTAACCTCGACGCGAAAGTCAACTTTTTCTGTTAACTCATTTGTGGTTTATTGTGCGGCAAAATGGCTACCCAATTTGGATAAAATTTTGTACACTGATTGCGAGCACTCTCAAGATTAACAGAATGCTTTCTTCAAAATATTTCCAGCATAAAAAAAATGGTTAATCTTAGCAGAAACCACAGGTAGTTAGTTCTTTTTTTTATGGTTGATATTCAAAGCATTTGACCACTGTCTCACCTGATGGAAAGTGATGACGGAGTCTACGATGGCGCATGCTTGCCTACTAGAAGATACCTGTTCACTCTCGACTTGAAGACACTCAGATCATAGTTGGCTGGAAACAAGGACGCCGGCAAGGTGTTAGTCCAATAAAATCCCAATTCTACGAAGCTCAAGATCAAGAAAATAAGATAACCCCTTCAACCTAAACATTTATTGCCAATTAATTCCAAGATGAAATATAGATAGTTCATTTAATTTGGAAATATTAAAGAAGTTTCAAGGAGAGATTAGCCTTTGGAAGATTAGTTATTCAATTAGTAAATCTTAATTATAAACCAATGGTGGAGTAAGCCTTCAAAGTTTGCAAATATTTGAATTAGCTGAATAGTCTAAAACGTTATATTGAAAATGTTTAAAAGTATATCTTAAAAGCCGTAGTTATGAAGTTTAAATGTAAAATATAAATTAAGTATATATAGGCATACTGCTATTTTCCTCTCTATTTACCCGCTTACCTGCGAAAATTCTTATAGTTTTCCAGGATTAAAAGTACCTTACTTGGATTTCTTTTTTTTCGGATCAAAGTTCAAAATTTCATGCAAATCGGTTCAATACGATGACAATCAAGACAATGATCAACACACGTTAGGGCCGGCGCCGCGGCTAATTCTGCTGAGCAGCTAAAACGGCGCAAATATAGTAATCTCGGTAGCGGTTACATATTTGAGCCGTTTGGTGTTGAGACCCTGGGTCCGTGGGGACCGGGAGCTCATCGCGTTTTCCAAAGTCTATCAGAGCGCCTGGTCGATGCGACGCGTGACCAAAATGCTGGCACTTATTTGGCCCAACGCATCAGCATTGCAATTCAACGTGGCAATGCGGCCAGCATGTTGGGTACGCTACCTACCGGTAGTGGGCTGGAGCACTTGGACTGTCTATAGGCCATCGCGGCTATTATACAGTCCATAAGTGTTCTTTGTAGTAGGTAGTGTAGCTAGTTTAGTTTAGTTTAGCTTAGTTTAGCTTAGTTTAGTTTAGTTTAGTTTAGTTTTTATTATTGTAGTAGTTAGCTTGAGTAATAAAGGCAATTTGCCCGTTAAAAAAAAAAAAAAAAAAAAGAATGATACATTCTAAAATGTATCCCAAGATACTCTAAGATCCTAGGCACAGGCACCGCCATTCTTTTTTAATAATTGACCTGGATAAAGGTTCTTCAGGCGCAATATTAAAAAGTCTAGCCATAGTCCAGTCAATGTCATGCCCTAGTAAACTGGTGGCAACTTTACTAGAAGCTTCTATGGAATTTTTAAAGCAACACGAAAAACCACTTTTCACCAGGTTATATCACTTGTCCACACTCATGCTCGTAATTCAGCACTTAATGCGTAGGGCACCATGCACCAATTTTAATCATTAACACTGGAAAAAGCACATGCAAGCTTTAAAAAATAATCATTGCAACAACGTGAACTTTTTCGCGTTTCCGCCAAAACTCACTTCCATTAAATCGTAATTGTGCTGCCAGTACTTTATTTACAAGTGGTGCGAGAGCCCTCTGCAAAAATACCTACGTCATCGGGTACCCCAATAGGCTATCTTTAGATCGTTAACCGACACTTACACATGTAAAAAAACCAGTCTGCCAGTACCGATCCTGCCGGGTCATGGAAATAATCCACCTCCACCAACTTCAAATGCCTTGAATACTAAGTTTCGCCAAGTTTAGACCTGGCAGACCTTTTAATCTATATTCATCTTGGCTATTATTGGGCGTAGGTTTCATTGGGGTATTCGCTGAGGTAGGTAAAGAGTGCGAAGGGCACATTCTTAGGGGTCTGCCAGGTACTTCGGGCAGGGTGCGCAATGGCAGACCATTTTTTTTTACATAATTAATCAATGGTTAACTATTACCAGAACTTTCATTCGGGTACATTTTGACAAAAAAAATACGTCAAAATTTCAATTATTTCCATGACCCGGCAGGATCGAAACTGGCAGACCTGATAGTTTTTACATATTTAGATGTCGTTTAACGATCTAAAGATAGCCTATTGGGGTACCCGATGACGTAGGTATTTGTGCAGTGGGCTCTCGCACCAAAGGGTAAAATCGGGGATTTGACCGATACCTAATGATTGCTTGCCCCCATAGCTTCTATCTAAGCTACCTACCTAAAGAATGGTACACGTACGTATACGTACACATGGGAGCTATTTCAGTGAGTCCTCCATCTTCCTGACGCAGATTACTTTGATCCATATTCTGTCTATGATTTTGAATTATACAAAATGACCTTGATTTGGTATTGACAGAAAAACAAAACTAAATTTACTAGGTGGTAAGACTTCGTCTAGGTAGGTACCTCCGCTTTGCCAAATATTCTGCCGCCAAGCAGTAGATGTGCAATCACTACTGTGTTCCCGTTTGAAGGGCATTGTAGCTAGTGAAATTACTGGGCAAATGAGACTTTATTATCTGATCTCACAGTCTAGAAATCTTATTACTATACCTACTGTGTGACGTCTTAGGATGACGTGCGCAGTGCAGCGTCACACGAAACATTAATTTAGAGTTTCGAGTGACACTGCAATCTGTTATGAGCGGCCGTAACGCTTAACACCAGTCGAACGACTGGCTCGTCACGTCATCGTTTACATAAAACAAAAAAAATGTCTATGTCGAAAAAAGAGGTATGTAGGTGTATCTCCAGGCTCAGGAAATATCCAGGGAATGGGCAGCAGCATTCTTCTCGGTACATTAAAATCTTCTGTGTTCACCAAGCGGCCTGCCAGGCGTGGTGATTATGGTAAACCCCCTACGATAAGTGTCCAAAGTGGCGTTTTATGAGGGAGGCCTGTGTTCAGCAGTGGACGTCTTCCGGCTGATGATGTGGATGTGTGTGGGTGTGTGTGGGTGTGTGTGGGGGTGTGTGTGTGTGTGTGTGTGGTGCATCTCTCCTTCAGAATAATTAACTTCCTCTATATTGTCCTCGTATCCAACTAGCAACTTCTTAATTGCTAAAATTTTGTAGCGGACATTATAAGCTGTATCGCAACGAGCAATTTGGCTTCCTGCCAGCTAATCGACTGTTTCCGGATTGATTCTTGGCCGGGACAAGTTTGTTTCCGGTCTAGATACCCGGCTATAACCGGGATCTGGCTATAACTGGGATTTAGGCCTGTCCCGGATAACTGAGCCTATATAACGGGTAGTACTGTGTGAAAGGTTTGCTTAATAGTCGAAAGTTACCTACTATTAGGTATTAGATAGAGTGTGTCTAGGGTAAGGTACCACCGCTTTGCTATTTCTATAATCAAGCTCAATATTGTTTTTGCTTCAGATAGCAAAAATATTTATTGTCTGTGTAAAAGTAGCGAATAGTACACCGAGACCCAGGTACTGAAATCGGACTGAAATATATTACTATGGTTTAATTTTCACTTTACGCATATTCGGCTTTAAACAAAGTTGCTAAAACTCAAAGCTTTTAGGTTTAATAAAACAATTGACCAACAATTGATTACCTACAAATGAAAGGAGCTACGAAATAACCGTTAATATTTGAATTCAGAAATTGAACACTAAGTTTAAATGTTCGTTGAAAACTAATTTGACCTCCATATTGAAACGTTCTGCAAAACGGCTAAAATTACGGGCAGACGCTGCGTGAAATAACATTCCTAACCCCTAAACAAAATCCGTATTTCCCGCGGCTAATTTCCGAAATTCCACGCTAATGTATGTATTTACCACTAACAATACCTAGGTTATATCAGCTAGTTCTCCCCGCAACAAAGCGCGCCATTTCAAGGAAAGGATTTTAATGGCGCCCTATTTTGGCGGATAGCGTCCGAAATGAAATTCATTGTGCCCCAAAATGAGTTGCCATTGTTCTGGGCAGATAAAACATAGCAGGAAAATTACGGAGGCCCCAAACGATTGTGTCAGTCATTGAATGCTGGTGTTATACAATATTGTCGGTTTTTCGGTCCCGGTTTTTTGGCGTGGTTTTTGCGACGCGCCCGGAAGTGAAGTGGTTTCGGAGGATACTTTTGGCGGGAGTGTTCGTTATTGAAAGTTTTTTGCAGCGGCAACACTGTTTAGGTCTTTTTTGATTGTTTAGCGTTCTACCTACTAAAATGATGATTTGGTGGAAAAATTGTTCCTTAACATTTCATCTGCAAATTCGTAGTCTTTTTTTATCGTTACATTATAATCCCCTTAAATAAATGAAGATTTAAAAAAAATTGTTACATTAATGTGTAATACCTAATTATATAATTTAAATCAAGAAACTATTAGTTGAGTACCTACGATTTGCAAACTAATATACCTACTTAAATTAATATCTTGCATTGATATTAACCATCTGCAAAGCCACAGTGTACGTATAAGACAGTAGCGATGTTCCTCACATATCTAGTTTTTAAAATATTATTAAAAATAATATTATATTCTGGATGCGACGGGCCCTTATTTGTACTGGTAGAAGAGAGAGGGAAAAGGCTGAATGCGCGAGATGGCGATGAAGAGAGGCAGCTGGTGGTCATCCCTCCTTTCCCTCTCCAACCCCTCGGTTAATGACTACCTTGTTTAATGGTAGTCGCACTGCCGTCCGTCTTCTTTTTCTTCTTCTTCTCACTCTAAGATATGGGTAGACGCCCTTATTATCTTTAACTCTTTTTTGATAAACCATTTTGATTTCCAAAATATACCAACATTACGGCAAATGGCATCGAAATACATACAGTGGTTTATTTTTGATGAATTTTTGAAACAGGCAGGAATAGATAAATCGCACGCAGCTATGGAAGTTAGTCACTGTCTCACTTCTCCACTGTGAACGTGACGCAGTGATCTATACCGAAGCAAAGTTGTTAGAGGTCTCTATGTTCGAGTTTGGTTCGAGTCTTCCAGGCAACTTTCGACTAATTTAGCTCCAAGTTCGAAGGAACTATGCCACTTCGAGTTGTGTGGATATGAGTACTTTGAAGACGAGAGTTGTGAGACCTATTCATGCGATTGGTTTATGTCGAGGAGAGATTTTTCAAAAGTAATATAAATTTGTGTAAAGAAGTGTACTACTTTAGAAATGGACAAGTTAGGAAGTGGCCCAAGTCATCCAGAGGAAATGTAGAGTCAACACACAGATTAGAGAAAAAAACAATCTATGTTAACATTCTCGAAGAATGTAGACTAGGTTTTCTGTTTGTTTGTATTGAACATCGGCAGGACCGACTACCAATGGGGAAGAAAGGTTCTCAAGTGGCGACTAGACTGACTAAAGACCTGCGCCCCTACTGCTATTCCGGTAATGGACGTCGCCTACCATCCTGCACGTGCCAATTTACAAGTCCGTGAGTGCGAGTAAGAGAGTACACGCACACCATCGCCACCCGACTTACACAATAAGGCCCCTGGTCAAAACCACGGTGAGCCGATGGGTGTAAAAGGCAAGCGCCAAAGTGCCAGGTCAAAGTAGCGCTCTTTGGGGAGGCCTGTGTTCAGCACGGGACTTCTTCAGGCTGATGATGATAGAGCATAAATAAAATTATACTTACGCTATATCGAGGTTGAAAGACTTTTTGGTTAGAACACAGAATTCGCCCTATTTACACTAAGTCTATGGGTTAGAAATGATAAGTGTTTATATAAGTGTCCAAGCTTGAAAACAAATACTTAATAGTTATTTATTTAATGTTTCTTCACTTTTTTTTTTTTTTTTTTATGTGATTGAATGACGTGACGAGCTAGTCGTCACTTCTAGGATTTAGGTATACGTACACTAGAAATGTTCAACATGTATTAATTTTGATGAAAAGTAAAGATGAAATTGAATTGAAAATTGATAAGTGTTTGACTTATCTATGATAATTTTATATCTACAAGATGAGGAGTTTTATGAAAAAACTCATCACTTAAACTTTTCATAAAACTGATCACTGATTCACGCCAGCATCATCTTTAATACAATACAGGCCTCGATATAATTGTCGCTCCACGCAGTCGGAGGCGTCCTATGTTACATTCAATGTACTTAGGTAAGCAGATTTCACAAAGCCCTGAATCCAGGTTTCGTAGCAGCAAAATGTTTACAATATGTCCGTATATTTGGTGAAAGAAAGTTAAACAATGGTGAACTAATGAGATCGTGTAGCGTCATTATTACTCATTAATGCAGTCGGATCATCAATCTAATGCTATCAAGTTAGCGGTGTCTATAACAGTATTATAAGATTTTGTAAGTTTTGTGTACAATTATATGAACGCAGTAAGGAAGGTCCAGCCTTTTGTGCTGTAGAACATGTGATATGGGGGGGCTGTGTGTGTGACGTGTGTGTAGATGTGTGAAGTGCGTTGGGGTATGTTCTGTGTGTGTGTTCGATTCTCACTCAAGACAGATGTTTGTGCGATGAAAATAAATGTTCTTTTGTGTTAATTGTATGACTTATTATATTTACGAACAAAAAAGTATTAAGTATTTTATCAGTTATCTGGTCCCGATAGAGTGCAAGCTTTGCTTAGTTTGGGGCTAGATGGTGCTGTGTGAAATGTATACAAATGTTTATTAATTTTTTTGTTTGTTTATTTTAGAACTGACGATGACTCTACTCAACGTAGACATACCTAAGCATTTACTATACTTACACATAATTCAAAATGAAATCTAAAAGACAGATCCTAAAATATTAGCTGAAACCTAAAAAATTATAATGTTTTTAAATATAGTCTCATCAATTTTGTCGAATCAGTTACTTATATTGTGAAGGAAATACACAATAGTCCTACTAATTTGCACGTAGTAAGTTTCTCTGACGTAGACTTTTTGACCGTTAGTTATGAGTTGACCTACTGCAGCTATTTATACTGTGGTGCATGTTACTATTCGGGCTGATAAATTGCTTTCAAGTAAGGAGCTAACATAATACTGTGTGATAGGTGTATGTAGCTTACTTATTGTGCGCATAATTATGTGTATGTGTGTAGGTATTTATAAAACTGTTTGTCTATATTTTTCAAATTCTCTGAGGTGTGGTTTGATTCCCGCGACTGCATAAGTAGTTACATCGGAAAAAAACGAAAAGTACTTGTCCTGTGTCTGGGTGTTATAGGGACCATGGTCTTCGTAGTTTCTTAGATTTAGGGAATCCTAGTTATTGTCCAGGATCTATGTACCTAGTGATACCTATTGTTGGATGATACAAAATAATATTTAAAAGCTAAAACATACATAACAGTTAAACTCTGCCAATGGCGAGTAATGTCAGCCTCCAAAGAAAATACTCCAACCCTATCTAAAAACATAAGTAAAGCGTAGATTTCTTTTTTAATTTACGTAGATACACTCGCTCACGAAAATGGCGGAAAAAATTGGGCCAATGATTAATCAACAAGGAGTGTAAAAAAAAAAGCAATTTTGCGAACCGAATCGGGCACGAAGGCTCAGCGCCTCATTTTGTCATTTACATATTCGTACGGTACATTACCGACGTTGTCATGCAACATCATGTCAGTCAGCATATAATGGAGTGTACATAGAGCCCTCGCATATGCAGCCGTGTAGCCCCGGCGGGTTGAGAATAGGAACACCCGATCTCTTCCCATAGGTGCCGTAAGAGCTGACCAAAGGAATATCCAAAGAATGGCCCGTTGCCCATTCTGTACCGATGTATTTAATGCACCGATGAGGTTACCGCTGTAATCTCATCGGTACATTAAATTCTGCCCCATCACCACGCCGCCTGCCGAGCATTGTGCTATGGCAACTCTCCTATGATAAGCGTCCAAAGTGGCGTTCTATGAGGCGGTCTGTGTTCAGCAGTGGACATCGTCCGGCTATTAATGTGTTGATGTGATAGCTACACGAAGTATATAGGTACAATATGTTCAGTACAAAAATAGGCTTTAGGCCTATACACACAGTACTGGCTCTAGGCAGCTCTATACAAAAAATTATGTAAAAGAAAACTATAAAAACATTATTCGAAAATTGTGAATACAATTTACATCATTGCTTCAGCAAACTTATAAGATGAGAACGCATACATCTTAGATTAAAAAAATATACCGTCAGCGCGTCCTCAACATTCTAGGCACGACCCTCTTGACACGGGTCTGCGGAGTCAGCTATTTGTCACTTGACCACTCTACATCCATCAATTACACCATTGCAAATATATGGGAAATATGCCGAAGGACGAGAGGGTTTTCTTTGGAAAAAGCGATTGAAAAAACTTGAGAGATTTGTACGTATTTTTTATAAGTATAAGGTTAAGTGGACCACTGACCTTCAAACTGAGGACTCTTGTATTTGTATTCGCTTGGATTAAAACGCTGTCAAGTATAAACGTTGCCAGAAGTAGGTACTTAATAGTTTTAAGCCTACTTAATAGCGAGCTACTATGCTTTGGAAGCGTTAAACCTTCAGTCCCGGCTGTTGTAGTAAGACAATAGTCGTTAAGCCAAGTCAGACTGAAGCCATTGGGCGGCGTAAAATTCTGACACCGCTAACCACTTGCCTGCACGAGAAGATGAACTACTTAACAGTACAGGTACCTATCGGAAGTTGGCTATAGCTCAACAGCTTTAAGCTACTCTGATTTTCATCACCATCATCATCATCATCAACAGCCTGAAGACATTTACTGCTAAAATCAGGCCTCCCCCAGAGAGCGCCACTTGGAGCGGCTGCTCGCTTCCTGGATCCATCGGCTCCCCGCAGCTGTCACTAGATCGGCGTCTCCCGGTTCGTGGTCGCCACTCGAGAACCTTTCTTTCCCCTCGGTTGTCAGT
This sequence comes from Ennomos quercinarius, assembly GCA_910589525.2. NCBI lineage: Eukaryota > Metazoa > Arthropoda > Insecta > Lepidoptera > Geometridae > Ennomos > Ennomos quercinarius. The sequence continues at coordinate 13,432,831 of OU342508.1, read as the reverse complement.
TGTATGAGCAATGTGGCCTGCCCATTGCCATTTCAACTTGCTGATTCTAAGAGCTACATCAGTAACTTTAGTTCTCTAGTGGATCTTCTCATTCCGGATCTTATCCCGCAGGGAAACACCGAACATAGCTGCTCTTTCCATAGCTCGTTGCGCGACTTTGAGCTTACTAATGACGCCAACAGTAAGAGACTGTGTCTCAGTTCCATAAGTCATCACTAGCAACACACATTGATTGAAAACCTTCGTTTTCGCTCTGATTTTAATAAAACACATTCCCGATCAAGCTTATTCATGCAACAGCTTACATTTTCCATATCGAACTATGTGAAACTACCACCGCAAAGTAGGCAGCACATTAAAGCCAACGCTGTAGTCTTCCGGTAAACACAGTTTTATTAAGAAAGTTAAGAGTTGCCGATAGTTTTAAATCGACGATATTCTGAAAGTTGGCTCTCCCCCGGCGTTTCTACCTGTTAGGCACTTGGTGAAGTCTCAAAGTATTCCTACAGCCTCAGTCTTAAAATAAAACTCATTTCTCTTTGCTTTGGCTGTGATAGTGTTTTATTATCTTGCCGTATTATTCAGAGGAAGACTTCTTCAAAAAGTCATGCATCTAACTCACTCGCTTGAAAATCATCTTGAGCAAATTGGGAATGTCAAGAATCACAAAACTCGAGGACTTGTGACATCGAATCATGCACCTAGCCAGCATGGTGGATTATGGCATATAAGCCTGTGAGAGAAGACTCATCTCCCAATTTAGCTAAGGCTCTAAAATAGTCGATCAATCCTGTGTCTGCCCTAAAGCATAATAGTTATTTATGATATTAAGGCGGTAAGTTGGTTTTTACAAACGAGTAGACAAATGTACGATGTTACGTTGCCATAGTCACGAGTTTGTAGAAACCAATTTCCTCACGTGTATAACGTTTTTCAAAACATTTGCGAGAAAACAGTACAATAGGTAATGAAACAAACTTTTGTTTATTAGTGGAAAAGTCGCAAGTAACAATGTTTGATGTTCCTAATCTATTATGAAAATGGGCAAAGATGGCGCGCATTTACAATGCAAATGGCGCCACGTGCGTGTGGTGAAAATTAGAACTACATCTTTAGTTTTATTTTCTCTTTAGTATTAAAGTTAGACAAACGTATTGAGCAAGAACGCTTCCAAGGAGTTTCGATCATTCAGCTTATTTATTCTCGTAATGTGAAACTCCTTGGTGAAATTCTTATACCTATATGTTTTATTGAAATTAAAAATAAACCGTAAAGGTTACGCACGGCGCTATAAAACGAAGAATGCGGTAAAATTGGTACTTAGGTGAGAGTACCTATTTTACCGCACGCTCCGTTGTATGGTGCGTAATGTTTAAGTTTCGAACAATTTATACAGGCTTTGTAAATGCATTTTTTTAGCAAATGTGTTGAAAAGGTATCTTTAAGTTGCACACAGAAAAGTGACTGCATCTTGAAGCTTGAAGCAATGGCAAGAGTGTTCTGAGTCCCTAACGAATCTGGAGCTATTGCAAGGATTCAAAAGATGCATGTTCCTCTCTACTCTGTTATTGCTGGCAAAATTCGAGAACGCCGCTCGAACTGCAGTCGCGAGCTTTCAAACTAGGTATGTACATCAACACTTGAAATCTTGAAGCTCGATTATTATTGGTAAACCCTCGTGTTTCTAAGCTCTCTTAAGATACAATTCTTTAAAGGTCTTTTTGACCTACATGATTCATACCTTTACCATTATTTTTTACGACCTCCTGTCGGTTTTCCTGGTTTTGAGATGTAAGTGCTATGTATGAGATCCCATTAGTTTGCACATAATTTTGGATCACAATCCAGATTGATTTTACCTTAGATTTCATTTTTTTCTACAATTGAATTTGCTTTGTGCAAAAATAATTACGAATAAATAAATAATTATATGAACCCAACATTCAGAATACGGAAATAGGTATTAGTGTCATGAAAAGAAAGGTAAGTTGTGAGTCCTTCCAAGGGTATAGTTTTTTTCAGCGAGCTTTCCTAAGTATGTCCCTAAAAAGTGCTACATGGATTGTTCTGTGTCACAACGTTATTATAATTACCTACGCCACAAAAATTGAAAACAGAAAATCGTTTTGCGAACTGCGTCTGTCAAATTTCAAAAGGCCCATTACATTACTGATTTTTCTTTCAAACCAGAATACTAAAACACTCTGAACAAAAGATGTGTCGTAAATCATCTGTGGTGCTTTAAGAGCTTTCACCAACTCCGCAAGGTCAGACATAAAATAGAAATAAATAATTCGATAAATTTAAACCCGCAGACCAGCGAAACGGTCTATTTGACCAATGAGCCGAGGATATCAGCAAACATCACGAATGATCGTGTTCTGCATGAAATATCAACGGCACCAGCGGATTATATTTATACGCGCGGCCGGGCTCGCCCGTTAGGCTTTCACAACTTTATAGCTTTTAGCTGAGATAAAAAGATGTTTGCCAGGATGTTGATGAGTCTTTTAGTGAGGTCTAGACGTGTAGAGGTTATGCTTGAGTATGGAGGCGTGTATGTTGTTACCTATCTGGTCTTTCAAGTGCCCGCTTTCATGAAGAGTTTGAATTCTATGAAGTTTTTATTAGTGTAAGATTTTCTTCCACAGGCAGTATACTAATGATATTGAGATGATTTTGATGATTATTACCGTTTGCGGAGTCACTTGTTTTTTTCTCTAATTTGTGGTTTGCCGCTAGAATTTGTCTGTGCGGTGATATATACTATGGAACTTCCTTGGTGCGGTGACAGACTGTGAATCTTTTTTATATGTTAGACAAGTTAGCGTTTGGCCACATTTCGTGATAAATATGGTGGAAATATTGTTCTTGTTGTAAATTTTTTATCTGTAATAGATTTACGTTTGACTATCAGCTCGCATGGTAAGTGACGGTGTCGCTGAAGATGGAGCACGTAAATCTAGGTTTAGAATTCACCCTCGCCTTGAAGACGCGTATATTATAATTAGGCTCTTACTACGAGTATAATGGCGGCATATAGATAGACACACAAACCACAATATTTAACCGCTTTCAAAGTCAACAATAAACCCTATATTACATACTAGTATTTTGCCCCGTGCGCGGGCCGCGAGCGGCCCGCGAGTACGTTTTTGGGGCTGTTTTATTTATAAAAGAGTTATACTTTACGCTAAACTTTAAATTTTGCAAGAATTAGTACAAAACAGTGGTATTTCTCAAAGAAAATGATTATTCGTTTGACTTTGTATGGCGGTCATCTTGAGAAATGCTGTCAGTCAAGTAAAATGTCAAAATTTGTAAACGTTGTCCCTTAAAACCCCTAAATATAAAATTTCAGCAGGATCAGAGGTTATTTCAAATCGGGCGCCATTTTGAATCCGCTGTCTTGCAATTGTTATAAAACAGTGAGAAAGTCATCGCTGTTCTCTTTGTCATGAGTCTAAACACGCCATGCCTACATCGGTTAGTTTTGAAAGTGTGCAAGTTAAAATTTGGCATGGCGGCCATCTTGAAAAATGCTGTCAGTGGAGTAAAATGTCAAAATTTGTAATTGCCGTCTTTTGAAACCCCCAAATATAAAATACCAGACGGATCAGAGCTAATTTCAAATCGGGCGCCATTTTGAATCCATCATCTTGGAATTATTTAAACACCGTGAAAAAGTCATCGATGTTCTTTTTTCTATGATTCCAAACACGCCATGCCTACCTTTGTTAGTTTCGGAAGTGTGCACGTTTGAATTTTGCGTGACGGCCATCTTGAAAAATGCTGTCAGTTAATTTAAATGTCAAAAATTATAATCAGCATCCCCAAAAAACCCCAAATTTAAAAATTCAGCCGGATCTGAGCCAATTTTGATTTGGCGCCAATTTGAATCTGCCATCTTGGAATTATTTTACCACCATAAAAATGTCATCGTTGCTCTCTTTGCCATGAGTCTGAACACGCCATGGCTGTCTCTAAGTCTCTAACTTGTGCACGTATAAATTTTGCATGCATGCCGGCCATTTTGATTTGTTTGTCCAAAAAAGTGACTATTTTATATCAACGTTTCCGAAAATAATCAGATCTTAGTCAAAGATATCTTCGTTTTGAAGTTAGGTTACATTAGAAAAAAAAAGATTAGAATGACGTCACATAAGTCAAACGTAGTAAAAAAAACACCCCACTTCAGACACTTGTATTGTTCTCATACAATACCACAGAATACTTTTGTACAATACCTTTGCTCATGAATCTATCTATCTACCTGTTTCACACCTGATGGAAAGAGTGACGATATTAGCGAGATTGGAGCACATAGAGCTATCATAGAAGGAATAATACTCTATGACTCTAAGACTTGAAGATAGGTTATAGTAATCAAGGATTACAAAGGAAGCCAATGCGTTTCACTCCTTTGCAGTAAACGCACTTACATGTAATAATAGTAGCATAAAGCCACTATACTCATTTTGTTGAAGGAAGGGAGAGGAAAATAGATAGGGGAAATAGGTGAATGGATGGGACGATGGAACGGAGGCAGGCTCCGCCTGCCTCCCTTCCATAGCCGTCCCATCCATTCACCCATTTCCCCTATCTTTTCTCACTCACTTTCCTCTTCCCTTGGACAGGGGTTAGGGCGGAAAACGAATTTACCCCCGTCGCCACATGTCGCGACACGGGATATGCCGTCGGTCGCGCCAGGGACCCTGCGCTGCCAAGTGCACCACCACAGCTGCCGACGCAGAGACTGACTCACTGACTGTCTGTCTTAGAAGCATCGAAATGGTGTGAAAGCTGTTTTTTTTTGTAGTTACAAATATAATAATATACTTGTTAAAAATAATAAAAAATATGAGTGTTTTTTTTCAAGCCCTTGATTAATCATAGACGGGAAACCTACCAGGCACCTACGTACTCTTACTGCTCAGCTACAATTTGTGTGGGTTATGAATGATTACGATTAGACATTATTCTAAAAACTTACAAATAAATTAACTAACAGATCAGACTCCAAACCAAATTATACAGCTCCTTTTAAAGGCAGGTAGGGAAAATTGTAAAACTATGTAGGTACCTGCTAATGCAGCAGTATAGATCTTACGATTATAATGTTCCATAACAAGTCAAACTTAGTTATTAATGATTTACTTCCAAACATAGCACCTAAAGTGCTTTGTCAAAAAGCAGTATTTTAAGGCCTGCTTCGCACAGTAGGCAAGTTCAAGAGATCTTATCTATTATCATCTACAGATTCATTTGTAATGGAAAAATAAAACGGACGGACGGATGCGGGTTCAAGTCCCGTTTGTGATTCAGATTTTTCCTTTACGAATTTATCGGTAGATTCCGCTGAGCAGGCGATACTGCTATGAAAATCATAAATATTTTATTATCATCTAGTTACCTCGTATGTATGTAGTGTCAGCCTTGAGTGTAGATGAGACTGTGTGGAATATCCACACATATTCACACAGTGCCATTTAGCTTTTAACTAAGCAAAGCTTGTACTATGGGACACCAAATAGCTGATACAATACTTACACTTTTTGTTGTGTACATACTTAGAATGCAATATAACACCCAGATAGAACAAACATCTATTACAATGTTTGCCTATTGGGTGGGAGTCGAACACAGAACATTACATAATGCGGAGTCACTACCAACTGAGCTACCGGGCTAGTATTTTAGTAGTAATACCGCAAGTACTGCTTACATTAGTAACCACTTCAATTTTTTAATTTTATGACAACATATATTATGTTCAATATATGTATAATACTTAAGTTTGTACCTGCACTTTCTTTAACTTACTTTAATAAATTCTTATGTTTGAAGTGGTTTTCATTTCAACTCACATTATAGTATTATGCTACTTTTACATTAGTTATGTAAGTAAGTACATAGTAAACAAATAAATAAATAAGTACCTACTTATATCGATGAACCCACCTTGCTTCACATAAAAACTTAGAGAAACTACTTGGTAATAAATTTTCCAATCTAATTGTTACCTACTCTTGAAGGCCAATAAGCTGTGTATTCGGCGACATAGTTAAGAATTGTATTCAACAAAACTCATTGTCCCCGTGCCGCAACCCTGCGATCAGAGCTACCTCGAAAAAAAAACGCCAAAGTTGACCACAGTTCACTATTGCCACATAGTCGCAGGCCACTTGCAGCGCAGCGAGCAGGACAACCTCGAAAAAAAACGTCAACGTCTACCACAGGCCACCTTCATCATATAGTCGTAGGCCGCTTGTGGCCCAGCAAACAACAGAGCAACCTCAAAAAATAAAATCGCTAACTTCTACCACAGGTCACCGTCGGTGCACAGTCGCGAGCCGCTTGCGGAGTGCAACCCGTACTTGGCTGTTTTTTAAAACATTGTACACTAAATGTTGTTCTGAGAAATCTGCTATTATACCATACCAAATTTCAGCAAAATCCATGCAGTAGTTTCAGCGTGATGCGTGTTCAAAGGGACAGATAGAAAGACAGACAAACAGACATCATCATCATCAACAGCCTGAAGACGTCTACTGCTGAACATAGGTCTCTCCCATAGAGCGCTACTTTGAGCGGCTGCTTGCCTCCTGCATCCATTGGCCCCCTGCGGTTCTGACCAAGTCGTCGGTCTTCTACTAATATGTACCACCACCTAGATCTTATAAGAGTCAGCCTAGTTTAGTTCCGAGGATAGATGGCGCTGTGTGGAATGTCCACACATATTCACACAGTGCTGATTAGCCTGAAATTAAGCAAAGCTTGTACAACGGGGTACCAAACAACTGATACAATACATACTTAGAATAAGTACAATAACCCAGACAGATTAAACATCTATTATCAGATCATCACACTCAATGTTTGTGTTTTGGGTGAAAATCGAACACAGAACATTAAAGTGTAGAAGGCGGAGTTACTACCGACGGAGCTACCGGGTTTGTGCCTACATATATTAACTTATATCATCCAATTATTATTTTATGATTTTAAGTTGTTTTCATTTCAACCGCATTAGGTTATAGTATAATGGTACTTTTACATTAAAGAGGTAGGAAAGGTAGGTACATAAAAAAAAAGGATGGACATTTCACACATCGCCATCTAGCCCCAAACTAAGCATAGGTATGATTTTACTGTAACGTTATAATTTATACATAATACACAATATCTTTTAGCTAACCCATTTTTTTAATCATCTAGTCTAGTCTGGGTAGGTTGCTTCACTTAAAATCTTAGACAAACGAATCTTGGTAATGATTTGTCCCATTCTTCCATTCTTTATTTTCTGCAGCATACATTGTGAGTGTAGACATGACATTTCTTCTTTTCTTTGATGAGTTTCTGTTTTCAACGCTTTGTCAGGCAGGTATTTCTTTGAAGGAACTGTAAAACATAAAATAATACATTTTTATATTTTTCCACTTAAATTGAAGGTTTGCCCGCACAATTGACTGAGGGCGTTTAAAAATGTTGCAAAACATTCTCACACTAATTGTTATTTACCTACTCTTGAAGGCCAATAAGCTGTGTATTCTGCGACATAGTTAAGAATTGTATTTTTTTAATGGGGAAATGCCTTCCCACTCCCCTGCCACCACGGGGGTGATGGCAGGAGGTATGTGGGATTTGAACCCACTAAACCTCCCCGTGATCCATCCGTCACCGGGATGGGGCGAGATAGGGTCGCGCTAGCATTCACTATCTCGCCCCGGCGGTAGGCCCTTTCGGGCTTCTGCGCCAATGAGTAGGTAACCTTACACCTCGGTTACCCACCAGACGTGTGGCACCGTGTAGGCACGGCGAAGATTCCCCTGAATCTCCGCCGGCAACCCCACTACGGAGGAAGGAGAAGGCGCGCGAAACGCCTCCTCCGTCCCCCGGCCCGTCTGCGCCGGAGGGGGTCAGAGTTATAATCATCCTCCCTAGCCCACTCCACAGCCTCCTTCTGCGTCTCCGCCTCGCAGAAGGAGGCCGCTTGCGGCCCAGCAAACAGAGCAACCTCGAAAAATAAAAAAGCCCACCTCCCATCACAGATCACCTTCGCTACACAGTCACGAGCCGCTTGCGGCATGCAACCCGCACTTGGCTGTTTTTGAAAACATAGTACACTAAATGTTATTCTGAAAAACCTGCTATTATACCACACCAAGTTTCAGCGAAATCCGTGTAGTAGTTTCAGCATGATGCGTGTTCAAAGGGACAGACAGACAGGCATACAGACAGACAGACACAAAATTCAAAAGAAAATGTTTTTATTTCTAAGTATATCGATTAAGAAGTGTAATGCAATCAAAGTTTTCAAAAAATATTCAATGTACAGATTTAGCCCAGTTACAGTTTTATTTTATTGCATGTATAGATAATACTTAAGTTTATACCTACCCTTTATTTAACTTTTTTTTAATTATTACTTTACTGTTTCAAGTTGTTTTCATCTCAACTCACATTATAGTATTATGCTACTTTTACATCAGATAGGTAGGTAGGTACATTACGTAATGTACCTACCTACTTTTATTGGTTTCACTATAGCCATTCAATTCACACAATTCCTTTAGCTAACTCATTATTTTTTAACATCTAGTCTAGATAGGTACCTACCAAATACAAATACAAGATTAATAAATTAGTTAACTTGCTTCACTAAGGGTGGATTCAACCAAATGAGAGTAAAAGGATAAATCTCCAGTTAGCCGAGAGTAAATCAATTTCCCATTTTACCATCTACAAATCTAAAAATAGCAAGCCTGTTCGAGAATAATTGCAATAGGTACTGCCGTTTTTGGTGGATTAACAGATTATTCCGAGAACATTATAACGGCAGCAGCGCGCCATATTAGGTATGGTTATGATTCTATACTGTTTTGTAACTAATATACGACAAAGTCAAGTTCAAGATCGTGAAATGATTTATTCTGGTATAGTTACTCGTGCATAAATTCAAATTTGGTCAAATCCACCCTTCACACCTCAGGAAAACTAATCATGGTAACAGTTTGTTCCATTCCTCCTTATTTTCTAAAGCATACCTACATTGTGAATGTAGACATTAGGTATGGCATTATTGGGAGGAAAAAAGTTTGCGATACTTACTTGTAAACATTGTCCATTTTAACGGCCATGCAAAGTCAAATATCTGGTATGGTTCTGGTTCTACTTGTTTCTGTTAGCTGTTGCTGAAATCCATACTAAATCATTGTCTGCTTCTGCTACTTTATAATTTCCTTTTTGCCATGGCTATACTTGTGTGTTATAAAGGTATCAACTAAGTACTTATTGTGATTACTGAACCTTGAACTTTAATCGCAGGTGTATTTCTGCTTTAAATTAATTTTCAGGTAAGTATAACTCTTCGAAAAATAAAACTGTAAAAAATTAAATAATAATATGTTTAGCATTTTCCACTTAAAATGGGAGGTTTGTGTTTTGTAAGCTTTCATTCATACTGTTTCTCTAATGGGCTTAGGCGATAAAAAAATGTTTGAAATAATCATTACAAATTACCATTATTTGTTCTGTGTTATGTGCATTGTTATTTACATACTCTTGAAGTACCAAACTTAAGTCTATTCTACTAAATCATAAACAGCCTGAACACCTCCACTGCTGAATAAAGGCCTCCCCCAGAGAGCGCCACTTTGAGTGGCTGCTCGTCTTCTGCATCCATCGTCCGTCCACCTAGTGGGGGCCGGCCTACGCTGCGTCTTTCGGTTTGTGGTCGCCACTCAAGAACCTTTCTACCCCATTGGTTGTCAGTTCTACGAGCGATGTGGCCTGCCCCTTGCCATTTCAACTTGCCAATCCTAATTGGTATCGGTATTTTATTTACCTACTATGTATGTACCTATATAGGTACCTACTACTACTAAATTACATGTTTGCTCTTGCTCATCATGCTTTTTTACTTTGTTTATCTTGTGCAGTATGAAGACTTACTTGTTGCTTTTGTTGATTGCTGCTGTTGATTTCTCTTACGGCACCTACGGGAAAGGACGGTACTTGCTTCCTGGTCCTATTACACATGACCGGGACCACACGGCCAACTGTTTTATCAAATTAACATCACAATTCATAAGAAACAATAATCGCTTAAACTTCCGGAGCTAAACTTGGAGTCATAAACTCGTATGCATTTGATCAAACACAGCGTTTACACACAGTCTACCTAAAGTTACCTAATTATCAAGATAAAATAATAGTAAATACAGAAAAGATCGACATGACAGGTCTCCATCTTGCTTGCTCGACCTACAAAAGTATTGCTAGGTTGAGTGCCATTAATCAGCGTACAGTGAATGTAAAATGAAACATTAAAGCTATAATGTTTTTTTTTTTACAATACAGTACTCGTGACCATGGCCAATGCAACTTGGTTGAAACGTCGAAGTAAATAAATAATGTTTTTAGCGTGATTAAGTCTATGTGTTTAAATCGCAATTCTCGCACCTCTAAAATATTTATATTTGGCTTCAAACAAAACGAAAAATATTTAATGCTTGCATCTCTGGAGTTGGCAAATTGAATGTTTTATATTATATGTAGCGGTCTGGGAGCCAGGAATGCACAACCAAAGTATTGCAGAGCCTGTATTGTATGACCAGCACGAATGTACGGCCCATAATTGGTGTGCATGGCTTCCAAATATCGGACTGTACAATATCACTGCTACAGGCAGTAATGCACGACCCACAATGTACAGCAGGAATCCGTGTACATAGCTTTGTAATACTGCGTAAGTGCATTATTTGGTTATGCATTCCTGGCTGTACAATGCAGTGATTGTGATTTATGTTTGTCAATGTCAAGTATCGTCTGTGGTTTTCTAATTTGTTTTACATTTCTATTGACGCAGTAACATATAGTGCTCTAATGTTGCAAATCTAAATTGGAGGTTTAAAAAAAATCTAAAACCACTATTACTTAACACTTTAATTAACACCTACTTATAACCGTCTCCTTTCTACTTAACCACAAAATATGTAATAATAGTCGAAACCTAGGATAATCGTATATTGTTTTAAAATATTTGTTTAAATTTTAATATTGAGGTACTTTTTCGAACAGTATAATACTAAAACTTACGAAAACCTACAATAATATAATACGGTATGAATACGGTATGAATTGTTTAAAACGGCAACACTGAACGCGATTGTCATTTGCATTACGTACGACGTCAAATCAGCTTTGCATAAAGGTTTAAATGAATTATTTAAAACTTCAAAGTAATAAACGAGAAATAGTCGATAAAATAATCATAAACTGCATCAAGCTTTCGTAATTGTATTTTTTTTTTGCTGTGAGTCATAATTTGGAGTTCGTAGGTATTAAGAAGTTGGTACTTGTTTCCGGTTTTCGGTTTTTGTATGAAAAATATGTTTTTTTTGTATGAAAGGTACCTTTTTTATTGTTTACATGGAATCGTCCCAAGGTTTACTACAACTTTTGATCATAAACTTTTTCGATCGGCCTTACCGTTTCCGAGATCTGATCTGGTGTTCCACCTTGGAGACGATTTTCTGATGATGTTCGATTTTACTTGGGGTCACGGAACCTATCCGCACACATCTCTAGTACATTGCCAAGTCGTCCGATGGCTCGATCGGCCAGAACATTCATGTCAATCAGTCAATCAATCAGTCATCTATGACCGTTTTTTAGCTTTATATATTATAGATTTGAAATTCTTAGGTTATTCATACGCACCAACTACACACCTAATATGACTGTATAATGTGTATATAAGTGCATGTGTACAAGTGTAAGTCATTGCCACCACACCCAAAGCATTTAAGCCTTATCCGGGACACTGCTAATCCTCGACTTAGCCCTCCCATTGTGACCACAATTTAGGTGCAATTTATTTAATTTAGATATAGTAGTATAGTACTGGCCCATTGTTTGTGTTGTCTGAAGATGGATTGTGTTGTTTTGGACAGATATAATTTAGGAGTTCATTGTGTTAATTACTAGTTAATTAAACGCCTCTTTACTGTGATTTTATATTCTGTGTAATTATATCGTGTTGGTACCTATTCATTATAAAAAAATGTTATAGGAAAGAGCCAAATTAGCGCCGCGCCGACACCTGTCAAGCACAGGTTGTTTGTCGGCTTCAAATATCAAACGTGGTACATACACATTTTCTTTCGGAATAAGACTATTTTCCGAAAGAAAATTTGTACACGCTTTAAATAAGTTAAGCGTGCAAAATAAAATAGCAAATTAATAAACTTAGTTATTATTTCTTGTTGTCTTTTCTTTACCTACTGATTAATATATCAATAAATGTACAAGTAAAATAGGTAAATGGTATTGTGAGGATCGACTTAAACTGATTCCGTCCGTCAGTTTCCATTTTCCAATAAGTATAATATTAAATTATATTATAATTATTGGTATAACCCAAACCAAAACATAACACCCCTTTGATCTATAAGCAATAGCTCGAAACCATTTAAACCTGCCATCCTTTACAGAAACATATTTCATACACCACAAAAACCATGTTTCAGAAGCTGTAAAGGTCGAAAGCGGGACTGTTTACATTGCGCGAGTAGATACCCAATAGAAAGCAGCTGGAGTTAGAAACTAACTTGAAAGATTACTCAGTTTCTCAACTGCTCTCCAACTATTCGAACATATGAGTACCTAATACTTTTAAGTGGCATTGAGACGATGCGTGTAGCTTGCTTACAATCGAGGAGAGTGGCTGGATTAAAGTAATCATTTCAATTCTAAATCAGTTGTTAAGTAGAGCATGAAACAGCCAATTAAGTATTTTACCAAGACAGTGCCTATCAATGCAACTGTTGCCAAGTTTGGTGACTTATTATAATAATCGTAGGGACAACAACAAATAAGGTGCTAAATCAAGAAAATACATAAATTGCGGATCAGGCATTATGTATCACCGATTTACCTATTATTCGACAAGTAGACTTACTTTACCTATGTGACGAAATTAATTGAAAGTGTTAATCCATTTAAAAAAAATTTGATTGAGCATCTACTCAATGTGTTTGGTACTTTAATGGAAACAGCTAGAGTCATCATCATCATTAGCATAAAGACATTCACTGCTGAACATAGGCCTCTCCCACAGTAATTGGGGGTTATCTGTGGCCTCTCCATAGAGCACCACTTTGAGCAGCTGCCTGCCTCTTGCATCCATCGGCTCGTAAACATTTTGGATCGTTGCTCTAATGATTGCTGCTCAAATGACAAATACATCAAACGACCTACTATTCCGGGAAATTCGTCACATCTGCCTGAATCATTAAGAAGTCCGAGGTAATCAACCCACTGGAACGACCCCTCAAACTGGTCCCTTGTAAACTAAGCATTAAAACATAAACGGTACCATATTCCTTTGAGAAATACCGTCCAGTAGCACCATTAATGAAACGTCCAGTGCACTTGGTATCAAAAAGATTCTTTTGATGAATTCAATCGCGCCGAGTGTCTTTTAACCCTGAAAGCGGCGTTTTAAGGCCTTGTGGTGAAAATAAGGGTACTAAAATGACGCTTGATAATCCGATAATTATTCTGTCAGCTGAACTCCACCTTTGATTGAGGTTAAATTCGACTCAGCTGCATAACATTTTGTCGTGATATTATGGAATAATCGTATAGGTAAGTAAATGAGAAATAAAATTATTAATTTGTACTTTGTGGATTATTAATTTATACTTTGAATATTGTTATTACCTGTAAGTGTTAACATGACCCTTCTTGGTCTTTTCATAGCATAGGTACCTGAGATAGCGAAACATCATTAGTATTCGACATAGTTTTATTAGATACTCCCAACTAAGCGTCATATTCATCGACTTTTTCAGCAAATCTACTGGTAACTCATCTCTTTCCAATATATTGATTTTTCATCGAGTTTTTGCACTTTTCACTGCTGCCACTTTCTTCTTCTTCCTTGTGTCGTTATTTTTTTCTTATTGGGTCGTGCCGCCTGCGCGACCACTGACTTTTTTCCATCTTTTTATTTCAGCGCCATCTATGCATTCCATAGAAAAACTGCTCTCCCATCGGTTTATTATTCAACGCTAACATATATAAGTACATATAATTAGGTATGGTTTATAATATAAAGCGTAAAGTTGCGAATCTTTTCCAAGCTTTTATACTTAAAAGTTTTGTATCTAAATTATCTTTATAGAATTCTTGTTAAGTCAAGAGTGTAATAATATTACTTAATTTTAACTTATACACACTAATACAATAAAACACTAACATTGTTGGGTACGCATGTTGGGTACGCTACCTACCGGTAGTGGGCTGGAGCACTTGGACTGTCTATAGGCCATCGCGGCTATTATGCAGTCCATAAGTGTTCTTTGTGGTAGGTAGTGTAGCTAGTTTGGTTTAGTTTAGTTTTTATTATTGTAGTAGTTAGCTTAAGTAATAAAGGCACATTACCAGTTAAAAAAAAACTAATATTGTAAAATGATGCCGTGCCGTGTGCCGTGTGGTTCCAGCGGTGCGAGAATAGGACCACCCCATCATGAGATGGGATGGTCCTATTCTCCTATTCTCCTATTCTCCTAGGTTCTTACGGCTATAACGGCTCCCAGGTTCATACCTGGGAGCCGTAAGAGCCGGCTAAGGGAATATCCAGGGAATGGGCAGCAGTATTCTCCTCGTAAATTAAAATCTGTGAACAGAAAACCGCGTGATGCCAATTGTGGTGATTATTGGTAAGCGTCCAAAGTGGCGTTGTATGGGGGAGGCCTATGTCCAGCAGTGGACGTCTGCTGGCTGTTGATGTGTGTGATGTGGTTGTAAAATACAATTCTACGCATTAATGGAACCATAAATAAAACTTCTTTAGCTTGAAGCGCCATTTTACTTGCCCCACTGGACTGCTCTTGACAAGGCCTTAGATTAATGGTACCTACTTGTTTAGCTAGAAATAGAAAATGTTTGTCATCTCTTCGGCCTGGTTGCCTTTGGTTCAGGCTCAAGCACTCAGAAGTGGACATTTCTAGAAACTCTGCTTCTGAGTAGGCTACTGTTATATTAATCGATAAACTAGTTGCGTCCCCGGTTTTAGCACAAATTAGATATTTCATTTTGTCAAATATCGTCACTGAAATAGAATATTCGAGGAAAGCTGTGTGTTTCACTTCAGATACTCTGTGGATTTGTATTTATCAAAGATTTCTACGGAAAATTTATTTATAGTGTGTCACCTGGTTTTCTTTTATGTTATTGAATGACGTGACGAGCTAGTCGTTCGCCTGGTGTTAAGCGACACGGCCGCCCATAACAGATTGCAGTGTCACTCGGAACTCTAAATTAAAGTTTCGCTTGACACTGCGCACTGCGCACGTCATCCTGAGACATCACACTGTCTAAAAAAGTTTTCTAGACTGTGAGATCAGTTCGTAGTCTCATTCGCTCAGTAATTTCACTAACTACAGTGCCCTTTAAACTGGAACACAGTAGTGCTTGCACACTACTGCTTGGCGGCAGAATAACTGGCAAAGCGGTGATACCTACCTAGACGCACTTTGCAGAAAAGTCCTACCACCTAGTAAACCCCTACCTTGTTCTACCACCTGGTTTCAGCTATTTTTGCATGACTAGCTGAGGGTTAGACAAAGAAATACCTATTTCTACACCTTTATGAAGTCTCATATCTTTCTTCTTTGTCCGTTTATTTGAAGACGCAATAGCATCAATATCCAAGTACTTTTACTTATTCAATTTCCAAACACTTCCTTCATTTATTATTCCAACGACTTAAAATTTAAAAAAGTAGGTCGGCATGGGGCAACACCCCATATAAAGGCGTAATGAACGTAACGATCTGTCTGTACATCTCCGCCGTACATTAGAAGGCGGCGAAACCCCGCGAATAATACGTAAAAAGGTTAAGTGAAACGGTTGGAATCATCCCTGAAGACAGGGCAATTTATGGCCACTTAATATACGGGACTAGGTTACACCGCAATACCTTGGAATATGACAGATTCGTAGGCCATGTGGTCCCAGTTTGCCAATAGAATCAACCTATCTCTTCCCATGGATGCCGTAGGAGCCGGCTAAGGGAATATCCAGGGAATGGGCAGCTGAGTTTCCATGGTACCTTAAAGTATTCTGCGATCACCAACCCTGTATATCCTGTGTGAAACTGTATCCTAATTTAGTATTCTTCCCAAAAATCTGCCTTGATTCAGCTTAGGTAAGTGCTGAGCATTGCTCAAAAGAATATTCATCATTGAAATTAATGCTACATGGTGGCAAAACTTTTCTGTGTTCGTCTAGAATCTAGACGAATTCTGCAGTTCTGATCAAAGTTTTAGACTCTAGATAGGTGCCATTTTGCCAGTTAGTTCCCACTTTGCCAGTTAAGTCTCACTTTGCCAGTTTACCATTGACTCATGCATAAAATCTGTACGTAAACAAATGCTAATTTTTATATGACAGTTTGAAATGTTGGAATCATTAGAAAATTGGACTCATGCGAACAAAGTGTAAGCACTACCTGTAATCTGGTTTGTAAGACACTTCAGTTCACTAGCTAAAGTCTCAATTGCCTAGTAATTTCATTTCACTAAATTACTACGCAATTGATACTTTATGAAATGATCTCACAGTCTAGTAATCTTGTTACTATTAGACACAGCACAGTCTAGTAATTGTATGACCTACTATACCTACCTACTGAGATTTGCTGTTCTCAGGATGACTGTTATGACGGCTGTAATGTTTACCTACCTATCTACGCACGACTACCTACTCGGTAATTAGTACTTAAAAATGCTTTTAAAATCTTGTTTCCCAAGTTTATTGTAATATGTATGTACGGTGTGATACATTCCCTTACATCCAGGTAAACGTACAAGGTTTCACCGCTCCCAATATTATTATTAATGTCGAAGTCGGAACGTCTTAACGAATATTTAATATCTCCTCGACTCGATTTATGAGCGTCGCCAAATGTATTGTGTCGTCTGGTTTATGGACGGCCGCGTTTTTTATCTCTGCTTAAATGCTGAGGCTTATTTATAGAGTAAGATTCTGCCTCTGTCCCTTTTCTTACGTCACTTGAGGAATCTTGGTTGGTATTCGAAGGAATCTCAAGATATTGGACACTATAAATTGTGAGCTCATTTTCTGTCAAATATACAAGACAAATATATACATACCTATACATGTGTTAAAAATTAACTAAAAGAATATAAACAAGCAGTAAATACGAAAAATAATTAAATAGTTGATTGATAAATAAATAGAATCATGATAACAAATAGATAAGTAAATGTTCTTAAAAAAATAACTAAAAGAGTGTAAACTGCCAGCAAATACAATAACAAAACAATAATAATATAATAATTAAATATATTTTATTGACAAATAGAATTACGATAACAATTAGATAGTAAATTAATTAGAAGAATGTAAAAAACCGTAAATACCTACGCAAAATAATTAAACACTCGATTGACACAAATAAATAGAATCATGCTAACCATTAGATTAGATAATAAATAATATATACAGAAAAAACTCACTGAAATTGTATAGTGTAGGTAGGAATAAAGTTGCTTATACCATTGGTTTAAGCAACTGCTGACTTTACCGAAATTAACATTAATTCAGTATAGCTTAAACTTGAGATTGATCCCGAAGATTGTTCTAACAATAACTAGAATCCCGTGTTGTTTGTGTTCAGAATTTCAGATTGAAACCCGACTTTTAACTTTTGCTCGTTTTTATTTAGTGAAGCTATCGATTCGGGCCAACTTGATGATCTTTGCGCTTTAGATTTAGTACCGGATATTTCCAATGATGCAAATGATCTGAAATGCATTGTTGGAGTTGTTACGGCACAAATTGTATTTCTATAGGAAGTAGAAATGAAAAATTGATAATTAAAAATCTCGAATAGGATTGTTTCTCTTTCAGTATTTTGGAACATTTACAGCCTTACTCATAAACTCCTCTTATCTTTTAGTCAATTGCTAAGCAACAGATTAACAAAATTCTTACCTATAAACGCGATTTAGCGCTAAGAGGTTGCTAAGTAATTCCTAAGTAGCTGTCAAAATTAACCACCGCCATGACCTAGTTTAGGCCTGCTAAGAGCCAAGATGGCGAGTTAAAAACAGCTGTTTAATGGCGAACGTTGTTGTCAAAATCAAAAAGGTGGTGTGCTTTGAGGTTACTGTTATTATGTCTGTCCTGGTTGAATATTTCAATCATCATCATCATCCTCTTTGCCTTTTCCCATTTGTTATTGGTGATCGACTCCCAACCTAACATGTAGCGGCGAGCTACCAAAATTACACGAGCGACTGCCATCTGACCTCGCAACCCATAAGGGACCAGTAACAGGGACGGTTAGATCAGGCGTCAGATTCTATCAGGCGTCTGACTCGTCTGTTCTCAGTAGTTCAAACTACCCGTAACGATTGCCATATATGTTCTTATGACAACCGGCGGGGTAATTACGTAAAATTTGCAACAGCAATGCGACAGCAGTAGCAATGCGACAGCAGTAGCGAAGCATACATTCTCAACACCACTAATGATGTACAACAGCAATCACCGCGAGATTTACGCCTGTCGCAAACCTGTTGCGAGTTAGGTAATTAGGGGGCGGGACCGACAGCTTAACGTGCTCTCCGAGGCACGGAGCGATGGCATCACAAACTGCACATAAGTCATTGGAACAGAGCCGAGGATCGAACCCGATACCGTAAGATTGCGAAGCACACATGTTACCGCACGGCCACCATCGCTCGCCACCTTGTTGAATATTTCAATAAATATCAAAATAATTCTTGCTCAGTGATTATATACGTAATGGACTTTGATGACCTTCGGGATTAATAGAAATAGTTTGCCAAACAACATGAAAATTTTCAAAAAAAAAGCCAACCTCTTACTCGAGTGACAATTCTTTCCATTTTTAAGCAGGTTAACTGTCAATTTAGTCCTAATCATGACATTCACGACCTTGTTACAGATGCAAAATCGAATTTTGAGAACAAATATTCGTTCTATTTCGTATTTTAGTCGATTATTTTGTATGTTCTCTGTGGCGACAGTCGTTTATAAGTCTCTTATCTAAGCAAAAGCTAAGTAACGTTTATAGGTAAGGAAATTATAATCATGGTTTAAGAGTTTATGAACTGATTAGTTGAGAGGTGGCTAAGTACTATATAGCGAGGTTTTTATAAGTAAGACCCTTAGTAATGACAGTGGTTTTAGGTAAGTTCAAAATTCATATTTGGAAACTTACACTAGCTTCACTCAGACACTGGCAGAAAAACGCCAAACAGCGTTTAAAGGCCAGTAATCAAAAAAGAACAAGAAGAAATCTATATTAAGGTTTAACAGAGTAACGATTGTTTCTCTCTGATATGTGCACTGACCTCTATTTCTGTGTCTGTATTATTTATACTAGGTTATTTATAGGTTGTTAGTAAATAATACAAAACCTACGGTTCCATACAACAGTGCTCAGTTTGCTCTTGCAGGAACCATGGCGCTTATTCTATGCAATATTTGTAATTGAGCATCATCTGAACATTTGATTCAGTGTGCTTCATCATCATCATCAGCAGTGAAGACGTTCACTGCTGAACATAGGCCTCCCCCACAGAGCGCCAATTTGAAAGGCTGCTCACCTCCTGCATCCATTAGCTCGCCGCGGGTTTCACCAGGTCGTCGGTCCACCTAGTGCGGGGGCCGGCCTACGCTGCGTCTTCCGGTTCATGGTCGCCACTCGAGAACATTTATTTTCTTCCCCATCGATTGTCAGTTCTACGAGCGATGTGGCCTGTTCATTGCCATTTCAGCTTGCTAATTCTAAGAGCTATATCGGTCACTTTATTGCTATAGCATTCCAGTGTAACTAACTTTGCAAAGTTCATACGTAGATAGTAGGTAATGGTAATACGGTGGGTGACTGCGCAGCAGGCACAGGCCTTTGTCACGCCGTGGTCACGTCATCGCACGTGACTGCACGCTTGCGTTGCAGTGGAAAGCAGTTCTTAAGCTTCATTTAGTGTATACACTTTATACTGAACTACATAGCTGTGAAAGCGAGCGTGACTCAGCGGTAGCTCGTGCGACTTTCGATTCACGCTACCTAGGTTCAAATTCCGATCGGCCAATGACTTCTCAAGTTTGGTGCAGGATTTGCATTCGCTCTTACAACGGGGAAGGGAAACCTTGTGAGGAAACCAGCTTGTTCAAGAATTACAAAATTTGAGAACACCTCCACCAATGCTCTTGACCAGCGTGGTGGATTATGGTCTCAGTCTCTCCATGTAAGGGGCTGATGCCATGTGAGAATCTGCGTGCATATGTTTAGTCTACGTGCATATGGTTAGTGGTGAAAATCGCTTACAGGTGACAACGATGGGAAGGCGAACAAGCCAGCTTTCAGCTATTTTTCAAAGACTTTAACAGTGAAGTAAGTATAACTCTTAAAAAATAGTGGTCGGTTTCCTCGTTCAAGCGAATCCGTCCAAGTCCCTCTACAAAAAATAACCAGGTTTCAAAGCTCAGCCTTGCAATGTTTTAGTTCTAACAGATCTATCAAAGTTGAGTGTCTGTCTGCATATCTATCGGGTAGTCACGTGACGCCTGGCTTGAATTGACTGCAGACGCTGACGTGTATTTATGACCGTGTATTGCTTGTGTGTTCTACAACTGTTGACTATTAATATAAGTATAACTTAGTTTTTATACTAAATAAGCTGGACTCAAAAGAAAACCAACAAGGAAGTTTTTTTAAGACATGGTAGGAGAAGAAAAAAATTTACTCAGTACCATAGAAATCAGAAGAGGAAAGATGTTTGGCCACTTGGTACGACATGACGAATTCATAAAAACTATCATGGAAGGAAAAGTAGAAGGAAAGATAGGAAGAGGACGACCGAGAAGAATATTCGTGGATCGACTGATGGAAAAAGCTAATGTCATGTCGTACCAAGAGCTGAAAAGGCTCGCAGAAAATCGTGAAGAATGGAAGAAACTCCACAGACAAGAGTTTAGCTCTTAAATGAAAGAATAAGAAGTTTTATAACTTAGCTTTTAGTTTATTTGTCTTACTGGTTGCACCTCGAAGTATGTTAGTGGCGTACCATGAAAAAGGCTTAGGCCAGCATAACGTAGGCTGAGAGAGATGATGATGATGGTGATCATTATCATGTAAATATGATATTGCACTTAGCGCACGAATGACGCCGCCGCCGCTAGGCCGAGCCTTTCATCTGACCCAAGACGCAACTTCATCTTACTTCTTTTAAGTTTTAGAATTTGGGAATTTATTAACATGAATTTTAGGTTAATTTATCTATTATATAAAAGGCTTTGTCCTGACTGACTGACAGACAACGCACAGCCCAAACCGCAGGACGTATAGACTTGAAATTTGGAGGGTGGCTTTCTTTTATAACGTAAGCGCGTGCTAAGAAAGGATTTTTGAAAATTCGTGGATGAAAATGGCAAAAAACGTTTGTATGAAAAACCTACATTTCGTGACGTATCGTTTTGAAACTTAAGACGTACAAACAAGTATAAAAATAAAAGAAATGGTACCTTTTAGTTTTTCAAAATTCGACACATAAGGGGGTTAAAAAATTGTTAGATTTTAAAATTTAAAAAAAATACCGTATCATACTGAAATTTAAAATAAGTAAAGAACATACAAAATAAATAGATACGGGTGGCGGGAATTTTTGAATTTCATCCCTTAAGAAGGTAAAAATAAAGAAAAAGGTCCCGTCGTAAGAAGTTCGCACAGGCAAAACCGCTAATGCTATAATCTTTAAATTTGAAGATACATTGATTCTAGGACGTAGGGTTGTATAACGAAAGAGTTTTTGAAAATACAATACCCAATGGGATGAACGGGTAAAAAGTATTTGTATGATAAACTTACATTTCGTACTGTACAGTTTTGAAACTTGGCACATACAAAAAGTGTAAAATAAATGACATGGTAGTTTATGGTTTTTTGAAATTAAAGCTTTAAAGGGTTTAAATAAGTAGTTAAAATTTGTGTCAAAAAAATAAAAAATATCTTAGTAAGTATTCCATCGGATAGTTCAACTAAAGTAAAAAATGGCATTTACAACATTTTATGACAGGAATGATATCACACATTAGCCGGAAGACGTCCACAACTGAACACAGGAATCCATAAAACGACACTTTGGACGCATATCATAGTGGGAGATTTGCCATAATAACCACGCTTAGCAGGCGGCTTGGTTAGAATCGCAGGTTTTAATGTACCGAGGAGAAAGCTGCTGCCCATTCCCTGGATATTCCTTATTGCTTTTACGGCACCCGCGGGACGAGATAGTGGTGTTCCTATTAGCAAAGCGGGACCACACGTCCAAGGATGACATAGGAAGGGTTGACACTTTGTATGCATACTTAGTTCTTTGTTTTAGAATTTGTAAATTATGAAAATTGGTATTTGTATATCAGTCAATCACATCCAAAAATGGCAAAATAATATTTTTGCCAGGGTTGATTTGAAGGGGTAAAAATGGGGAGGAAGATTTTAGTTCAAAGTTCTTTATTTTCAAAGTCACGTTTGTTAAACCCCAGTTATTATTATGTACCTGCATGATTTAAAATAAATATAACATTTTAAATTGTGTTTTTTTTTACTTATTAACGGGATTTACCATGTAATTTATTTGTTGTTAGTGACCATGGAAGTTTAAAGTCTCATATTGAATTTTTTTGTTTATTTTTGGGTTAATAACGTTTTTTTTGGAAACTGTTATAGACCGTTCACCGTAAGTTGTCTGCTGATATATTTATATTTTATAAAAGCAAGTAAAACATATTAATCTGTGGTGGGTACGTACAAATTTAAATAATGCTTACATATTACTTTACAATTTACGATAATACTTGCATATTTTTAAATAATATAAATACATCAGGGGACATGTTACGGTGAACGGTCTGTAGATTATCACGGGCATTTGAATTTTTTTTCGTGGTTTTGTTAAAGTATAGGTACACATAAAACATTAAATAAAGTTATTACCAGAGATCTAAGAAACTTATTTCCTTCCTAGCTCTTACTACAATGTGACCATGAGAGGTCACTGCATGAGGCCACTTTAAAAAGATTAAAAAGATGAATAAGTAACCTCTTTATTTAAGGCGCTTTTTAAACGACTCAATAGGAAGCGTAAGTTAATTTTATCCTGAAAAAATAAACGGTTTCTGAGAGATAGTCCACGCGGGCGAAGCCGCGGGCAGAAGCTAGTTACCTATATCAGATTTTAGAAGTATTGGATCATAGTGGCTCGTGAGTGCCGTAAGTGGCGGCTAAGAGAATATCCAGGGAATGGGCTGCAGCATCCTCCTCGTACTGCATTATAAACTACTGCTATCACCAAGAACACCCTTAATGGGGCCTTAGTTCAGTTGTCCACGTCTCCCGGCTGTGAGGGAAGTTCTGTAATCAGAAATGGATTATGGATGTTTTGTTTCATAAACGTGACTTTCTAAACAGAATAGAGAATTTCTGTATGTAGAGATTACACAAGGCATAGTCATACTAATAAAGACACTATCTGTCCAAGACATTTACTAGGTGGTAGGACTTTTCTGCAAAGTTGGTCTAGGTAGGTACCACCGCTTTGCCAGTTATTCTGCCGCTAAGCAGTAGTGTGCAAGCATTACAGCTGTGTTGCGGTTTGAAGGGCACTGTAGCTAGTGAATTTACCGGACAAATGAGACTTATGAACCGAACTCACAGTCTAGAAATCTTTTTTAGGTTGTGTGATGTCTCAGGATGACGTGCGTAGTGTCATGCGAAACTTTAATTTAAAGTTCCAAGTGACACATTCTGTTTTGGGAGGCCGTGACGCTTAACAACAGGTGAACGACTAGCTCGTCACGTCATTAGTTTACATAAAAAAAACTACGTTAAAACTAAACATTGACACGTCATACTACACTATTCCATTTTTATACCGGGAGCCGATGGATGCAGGAGGCAAGCAGCCGCAGCAGTGGCGCTCTATAGGGACCTATGCTCAACAGCGGTCTTCAGGCTGATAATAATGACTACACTATTTTATAAAGTTATTGTTGCCTTATTTGAGGCTTACATAAATACTTCTGCTATATGATTTGCTCTGTGTTCGTATACCTAGTCATAGTCATACATAATTGAGTATACGCAGCACTAAATCTTAGCGTAAAATGAGTTCTAGTAACAAAGCTTTTGTCTTCGTAACTATCTGCTTAAGTAATTGTAATTTCGTGAATTTCGCATCATTTTGTGATTACATCGACTAAGGGTATACTCGCTAGGGCATTGTTAGCTTCTATAAATCAAATTTCTAAGTAAATCCTTCGTGGTATGCCCTGAGCTATTAACATCTTAATAGCTAATGTTTATTAATATTAATTGTTAGTTTTAGATTGAGAATATTTATATCTATCTTTATATGCATGTTTTAAGGTTGGATAAACTCCCGTGTAGTTTTGGCGTAAGAATAGGACCATCCCACCTCTTCCCGCGGGTGCCATAAGTGCCGAGCAGCAGCATTCTCCTCAGCCTGCATTGTCATCATCAACAGCCTGAAGACGTCCACTGCTGAACATAGACCTCCCCCAGAGAGCGGCTGCTCGCCTCCTGCATCCATCGGCTCCCCGTGGGTTTCAACAGATCGTCCGCGAACAGCCTCTAGTATTTTATACACTCATCATCATCAACAGCCTGAAGACGTTCACTGCTGAACGTAGGCCTTCCCACAGAGCACTTTGAGCGGCTTCTTACCTCCTGCATCCATCGGCTTTCCGCGGTTTTCACCCAGGTCGTCGGCCGACCGAGTGGCTGGCCTACGCTGCGTCTTCCGGTTCATGGTTGCCACTCGAGAACCTTTCCTCCCCATCAGTTGTCAGTTCTACGAGCGATGCCCATTGCCATTTCAACTTGCTAATTCTAAGAGCTATATTGGTCACTTTATAGTTCTCCTGCGGATCTCCTTATTACCTTTTCTAGTAAACACTACAAAACAGTACCACTAGGTGGACTGACGATCTGGTGAAAACCGCGGGGAGCCGATGGATGCAGGAAGCAAGCAGCCGCTCAAAGTAGCGCTATGTGGGGAAGGCCTATGTTCAGCACTAGACGCCGTAATTTTTGAATCTTTAATTCCTGTCCATCCTAAGGTAGCCTGGAAGAAATCGCTTAATACGATAGGGCCGCCTGTTGTTCTGCCATTCTTGTGTAAATTTTTGTTATGTGTATTTTTGTTTATTGGTGTTCAATAAAGCATTATTGTATTGTATTGTATTGTAGGTATTAAAGTAATCATAAGGTCTTCTTAAAGTGCTCTATATTGGTAGCTCTGCGAGAAGAGCGCTGGTGGGTGCTCATTCCATATTTAGGCACATTTTGCAGGTCTACGGTAAAACGTCTAAAGAAATGATTAGGTACTTGCCGTTTCTGAACTTTTAACTTATATAATGTGATGTATATGGCAAAACGAAAACAAACGAACAGAAGTACATAAACAGCTAAATTATTCGAGCCGCTTATGTTTTTAATTTCGTCCTTTCTTCATATTTAAGGCATGCACGTCGCAAACGATAAATTTCTTACGACGGCTTTATAACCTGTGCCTAACAAATCGGGCCATTTTAGCCGCCTTAACGAAATTAAAAGTGGCCCTTATTATACATAAATCAGTGGATAAATCAGTTGCTCTTGTTATTGTTGGTTTTCAAACATTTTGGTAAGAGGAACTAAGGGGGGAAGAAGTTGGTTCCGTGACTTTTAGACTAATAAATAGGTTACCTAAATTATTGTAAGTTCCTTTTCCCCCTCTTTTATCCTCTTTTTTCCCCACCTCTCTCCCTCTGTTTTACATCTTTTTCTCTTGTGGTCGCCAAGGTAGTGTTCCCCTGCTGTGTCACTGTCTACTGTGTTTTTAGATCAAAGTAGTTTACCTAGTGCTTCTCTACTATCTGAGGTTGAATTGGGGTATTATACCGGGAAGGGGGGGGGGACTGAGACTATGATAGCATAAGTTATGAGCGCCTTACTTGAAACTGCGTGTTTCCAAACCTCCATACGAAAAGTAAATCCACTCACTAAATTGCACATGCGATCGCACGTGCAATTTTGTGAGTGCATTTATTTTACGAGCTACGAGAGTTAACAAGATACTATATCTATTGATTGATTGATTAGCTATAAACTCATTTCTAAACACAGATCGTTAAGCTCATTTAAACACATTCGGTCGAGGACGAAGCTTAACCACCCAGCTGCACTAGGGCTATCTTCAAACGTTAACTTTACATGGCATTTCTTCAATGAAAAACTATTAATTTAGAAAAGTCGTAGAAGAAACATTGTTAACATTGGGGAGTAGATTTACGCCCTTTTGGGATAATACCCCAATTCAAACTCACCTTGTATATATCAAAAAAATATTTTACCTATATCATGAAAATAAATTTACAAGAATACCGTTTACAGTTTACGATAACGGAACCATGGAAACATTGTAATTTTATGCCGGTCCATTGTAATAAAGCTTAAAGACTAATTCGCTGGAGAAAATATTTGCCAACTATAAAAACGTGGCTCAAAATACTTACAATGATAAACATGCCCGGGAAAAGTTAATTTTGGGTTTAATACTCATAAACGTTTATTTTAGAGATGGGCCACAGTGTTTAGGCCGGATGTGATGTAGAAAAGTATGGATAAAAAGTATTACAAAAAGAAAAAAAATGAAGTTGTCATCATGTTCGGGTCCTCCGGTGTGGGGTCTTTGGGAATCGGACCACGTAGTATGTTATGACCAGTGTTTATAATAGGTATTATCTTCAATCGAATGCCTCCACAAAAAGGTCTCATTCTTCATTTGCTTCCTAAACAGCTAGTTGTAAATTCTGCAAAACAACGCGGTCAGCTCATTTGTAATGTTAACTAATAAATAAAATAAATAATAAATAAATGAATATGATAGTAAAACTAAATTAGCAAGGACTTTTTAAATTCTGTAGTAAGTGGTAAGATCAGCTATTCAAATTGCTAAAAATAACGCAAGATTTTTTATTCCATTTTGATTACCTAGGTTATATCACGTGAGTTATCCGAATAAAGTGCTTCAAGTAGGTACAATTCCTAACGTGTAACGTGTGATAACATAAAGTTTGAGTGAATTTTAATACACAGTTTATGGGAAAATGAACCACTCGCTGAAGTCACAATAACTCACGTGCGCTCGTGTTTATTTCTCAGAAATTAGGCCGGCTATCATCCCGTCGTCCGGCTACTTACAAAATGTCCGGTGACCGAACAGTGGCTAGAAACCCAAGTTACCTCTAATTTTGATTAAAAATTCCATTTCATCGCGCAGTTCACGAACGAATTTATGAAAAGTCAATATTGGACAGCTATCAATTTGATAACATCCGAGCTATGTAAATATTCAGCCACTGAAAATTGATTCCGGAGATCTGCGCCACCTCGTTTCGGAGAAACTAAGAATACTTTACTAAAGCTGAGAAGGAGCTTAAAAGGAGAAAATGTTAATCTTCTGATGCGTTATCGTTTGTTTATAGTGAGCTGTATTGCTTTTGAAAACATAATATAATTTTTATAATCCATTGAATTTTAAGATACGACTATTAACTGAGTGAACAAAGCGAGCAAAAGTCTCTGCTTCAACTCGCGTTTGCTTTCATCTGCCCCGATATACGTCTACCTAGGACAAATATGTCTACCTAGGACAGACTGTCCAATTAGGTAGGTCCAACTTCGTCAAAGAGGTGGCACGAAGAATCCAACTCGGCTGGGCAGCGTTCGGGAAGCTTCGTCCTATCTTTCCGTCCAAAATACCACAGAGCCTAAAAACGAAACTTTTCTATCAGTGTGTGTTGCCAGTGATGACTTATGGAACTAAGACATGGTCTCTTACTGTTGGCCTCATTAGTAAGCTCAAAGTCGCGCAGCGAGCTATTGAGAGAGCTATGCTCGGTGTTTCCCTGCGAGATAAGCTCCGGAACGAGGAGATCCGCAGGTGAACTAAAGTGACCGATATAGCTCTTAGAATTAGTAAGTTGAAGTGGCAATGGGCAGGCCACATCGCTCGTAGAACTGACAACCGATGGGGAAGAAAGGTTCTCGAGTAGCGACCACGAACCGGAAGACGCAGCGTAGGCCGGGCCCCCACTCGGTGGACCGACGACCTGGTGAAAGCCGCGGGGAGCCGATGGATGCAGGAGGCGAGCAGCCGCTCAAGGTGGCGCGCTCTGAGGGAGGCCTATGTTCAGCAGTGGACATCTTCAGGCTGTTGACGATGATGTACGTCTCACGTACTCGGGTACAGGTCGCATTCTAACGAATCTTCACGAAACTTGGTATACACGTTCTACGAGCTCAGGGGTTTTTATTGGCGGTGATTTTTAGAACGATGCTTTAGGCAACAATAAAGACTACCACTAAGCCACTCGCTCTCTCAGTGTTTTAAATATCATTAAATTTAAATCAAGTAAGGAGCCGTGACGTAGCTTACGCAAACCCAAAGTTTTTAGCTTAATTAAAAAGTCAATTATGAATATTGCGATACTTTACTCGAGCCACTGAAGTACTTTGCAAAGTGTAATAAATCATAAAAACATAGTAAAAGTGTATGAAGCGGAGTATTAGGTCCGCGAGGTACATAAAGACTCTAGGTCGTAGTTCGGTTCTAAGGAATTATTTTATACTGGCTAATTGCCTGCTATTTTTTATTGCTCAAATTAATAATACTTCTCAAAAAATAAACAGTCAAATCAAATCAAATTAAATAAATAAAAAAAAAGTTATTGCAAATAGGCTATTTTTAGCATTTGACAAGTCAAAACTAGATAATGTATGTAAAAATAATAAAAATTAAATTATTGTACATTCTAAGCAGGCATAATTAAACAAACTTTCACAGTGCTTAATGTCAAAAATGTCAAAATTTATTATAACAAGCCTATTACAGTACGAGTTTGAAAAAAAAAGTTCTCTTCCCCACAAGAGGTGCAAGCAATACGGCACAATGTAGAATAGAAAACTCCAAACCGTAGCTTCGATTACATCTGTAAAGAAGAAGCTACAAGAAACTTTACAGTGTCATTTTTTGTTCCATTTTTTATTAAATTTGTTTACAACATTTATAATTTGTTCCAACATAATTAAACATACTACAAAGTAGGTAACTAGGTACACACCAGTGTAAGAGGAATATTAGAATGATCTTAATACAAAAATACAAGTAGAAAATAAAAATTATAGGTATAGCCAATGACATGCTATAGACACGGTACCTAAGATTTCATAACATTGAGTTTGGAGCAGTCAGGCCAAGCTTTTTGTCTGACAAATAATAATTTATTGTGTAATAGGCTTTTTTCATCAAATTTTACTTGACGAACAATTTAAATTTACGCATTGACAAATGTTAAACACCATCAGGCAACTTGTTAAAAAAGCGTATACAGTTTCCCATGAATTAACCATTAACTTTCTGCAGTTTGAATCTTGGCACTTTCAGTTTGTTTCTGTTCCTAGTATTGAAATTATGATAGTCATAATATCTGGGAAAAGAAGTAATGTTTTTGCGAATGTAAAACAAAAATTAGATATCTCAAAAAGTGACAAAGTTACACACATTTTAAAATACAGGAATAGAAAGAGACTGCTCAAACATGCAGTGACGTCACTTCTTGGCCCTTCATAGTACCTCATTACTTAGATATGGTAGTTTTACATACAATCTCTTTGGCATGTGACGTTACTACGTGTGTTTTCATACTCACTGTCAGGAAGCTCTACACGATCTCTCTTTTCCGAGAAAGCCCCCGCCAGAAACTTTAAAAGCTTATTACTCCGTGATTTATTTACGGATTTTGCTAATTTTTTAATTATTGCATGCATTTTTAACCTACTTTATGAAAATAATATTTACTTGTTAACTTTTAAGGCAACTGTAGCCTATTACAATAAATGAAAATAATTTAGCAACTCTTAATGGGTGACTATGCATATGTGGCATTTCTTTTGAAACTGCTGGGATTTCGCTGCTATATAATAAAATATACATAGATGTTGTAATTAGACACTTGCAAAATCCATCAAGTCAAATTTTTATATTAACTTGCTCGGAAAACCCTCTAAGAATTTCAGATTAAATTTTCTCCGCGGAGGACTGAATAAAATCGCATACTACTTCCCTTCCGAATGAGCTCTAACACGGTTGATATTATTTCCTGTTGGAATATACTTGTATATTTAATACTGAGACGAAAATACGCTCGATACGCATATAATGTCGGGACGGTAGATTTTAATCTCGCTAAGGCATGACATTGAGTTTTTTATGAGATCATATCGTCGACGTAATACGTTTCCAACTGTAGAGACGCAGGCTTATCTCTGAGGGAGAAAGAAAGAAAAGTAGAGAGATAACCACTCACATCATCAGCTGGAAGATCACTGCTGAACATAGGCCTTCCCCATAAAACGCCATTTTGGACGCTTATTATAGAGGATTAGCAATAATCACCACGCTTGGCAGGCGGCTTGGTGATCGCAGAAGATTTTGACGTACCGAGGGAAAATACTGCTACCTGGTATATTTTTTTATATGGTTTGATAGGCTTGCGTTTGACCACTATCTCACCTGATGAGAAGTGATTATGCGGTCTAGGATGTAACACGGTTGCCTAGTTCAGTTTCCTGTTTACTTGCCGCATATTCCCTTAGTTGGCTCTTATAGCACCTACGGGAAGAGATGGGGTGGTCCTATTAGCAAACTAGAGGGACGGCCAACGGCGGAGAGCCGTTCAATCAAGTTTAATTAAAAATTTAGCAAAATTGTGTTCTATCAATCTTCCATCAAAACAATCCATGCAAAAATATTTTATGTCGGATCATCATCACAACGAATACTGCAAAACGCTAGTGTCACGTGCTGTTAAAGCTTCGTGGCGCTTTGACGGAGTCTTGGACTCTTGGTGCCACCGCTTGGAAATGAATGGAGAGAGCCTTAAAGGCAATCGGACGTAGAAGCGGGCGCGCATCTCGGAACCGTTTAGCGTTTTGCGAGTTACTCATTAGAACATTGCTGTGTGATATCTGTAAAGTCTGTGTAATTAAATTATTGACATTTGTTTGTAGAAATAGACTGAATAGCTGATTATAAAATAGTGTTTTGAGCTTATTCTGGTCTTTAATTGAAATCCCGATATCAAGATGATCAGAAATCTCGGCATCCTGTGACGACATTATATATGTTTAGAAGAACGTCTTTCGTCGGATGGTGATAGTAAACGATGAATAAACGTTCCGAATTTTTATGACGATTGCTCGCCATACCACGTTAATGTTCTGTATTCTTTACAGGGCCCTGAATCTGAAACTACAAATACTTCAAATCAAGAGTAAATAGGGTATTTCTGGGTAGGCGTGCTCCACCCTCGACGTCATCGTCACTTACCATCAGGTGAGACGTCGTCAAACGCTAACCTATTGAAAGTAAAGGAAAATGTGAACTATGGTTTATTCAATGCTATATACGCGGATCCATTATCTCGCTTGCGCATTGACATTTTTGAAGTTATTGAATAACTGAATTTACTTACGTAAAATCTGGCTTAACTATATTCTCATGAATGACGTTACAAACGTTCAACAAAAATATTATATAAAACCAAACAAGATTTCATAAATACAACGGTATCAAGGATTTTTTTTCATTCGTAACCGTTTTTATGTGTGAAAACTTGTTTGGATTAATATCATATTTTTGTTGGACGCTTGCAATGTTATTCATGATAATATAGTTTAATCAGATTTTGCGTACGTAAATTCAGGTATTTAATATATATAAAAATGTCGCAATGCGCGAGCTAGATAGTGGATTTGCGTATACAGCAGTCTTAAGTAAAACGTGCATCAGCTTTAATCCGCAGGCCGGTTCTTTGTTATGTTTGTAAAAACCAGTTGTTTTGATCAGGTACGCGTACAAACCGAAATCCACCCTCAACAATATAACTCGGAAACCTCAGCGCGGCGCGCAGGAAAACACTTCCCTTATATGAAATTCCTCCCAAATTATTCTGTAAGTGGGATTTAGCTCCTTTGACGGGAACCATATTGAGATCGTGCGCTCTTGACATCTTGACGGGCTGTAAAACACGGAGCGAGAGTCTTAGGAGCTGTGTGTTTAACTAGATAGATTAATTGGGTTACGCGAGTATGTTATTGTACTTTCGGGATTTGATAGGTTTGTAAAGTCTTGTTAATACAAATATCAAATAAATAAATGAAATTGTCGTTTTTTTTAATAATATGTAATAATTAAAATTTAAATAAAAATACTTTAATATTAATATTAATATTCACCTAAAATATTTATATTCCTATGTTAAAATACTAGGTCTCTCCAATACCCCACCCCTTATTGTTCCCGGTGCAAAGGTGCCCATAACGCTTGCTGCGTTGCCGCGTTGGATGGCAATGGCCAACCTTTGCACCAGGAACGCACCGGAGCGAGAGTCACCCAACCTTTCGGCCATCCTACGCCCTAGCTCTGCCACCAAGTTCTTTGCTTCCGCTTCCCAACTGCCCATGGTCTCCACAGCGATGGGCACAAAATAATAGTGGGGCTCCATCGCTGCGTATTTCAGCCGCTTTTTGTTAGCTGCCTCTGCCGCTGCCGCTGCCGGAGTGTGGGCAGTACGACCCAGATGGCTAGCAGCAACCGTGCTGACGCAATGACGCATAATCATTTATTGACATAAAAGGGTTTTACACATCTTAATGAGTCCAAAGACTCCCGAACTAGTGAGAACACTGTATTTCAGGAGCCAAGTCTTCTCCCATCCTTTGACTTTAATAATTATGTCATGTACTAAACTTTCGCATTTCTAATATTAGTAGGATACTAATACATTACTAAACTTATAGTTGCGGCTGTGACTTAACGGTAGCTAGTTCGACTTTCATCCTATGCATCATTATATACATATTATGTAATTTTTCAATCTATACTTTGATGGCAGGTTACGTCGCTCGTGGAACTGACAACCGATGGAAGAAAAGTTCTCGAGTGGTGATCATGAACCGGAAGACGCAGCGTAGGCTGGACTAGGTGAACCGACGATCTGGTCAAAACCGCGGGGAGCCGATGGATGCAGGAGGCGAGCAGCCGCTCAAAGTGGCGCTCTGTGGGGGAAGCTATGTTCAGCATTGGACGCATTAGGCTGATGATGATGTTGACATGAATAAATATTTTCATTTACCTTCTTTTCGTTCTTTTTTTCTATGAGATCAATGACCTGTCATTAGATATTAGACAAGCCTTATTTTTATCTTCTATGAAGAAATATCATGTAGTGAAATGTTTTATTGTGAAGTAGAAGCGTCCTGCGGCTTTACCCACAATCTGCCTGTTTTCCCACTGGCAATCTTAACTTTCCGAGATGAAAAAGATCCAATGTTAATCTTGATAGTATAAGCAGTCTGTGTTTTACGTCCAAAATTTTGATTGGCATCAGATGAGAACTTCAAAGTAATATTTTATGGGATCAGTTGCAACATAAGAGTTTTACGTAATGGCATCAAACCCAATTATGATTACCCTACTGTAAAAAATTAATCAAATTCAGTCCTTATTTACTTGCATATTAAGCATTTTTTTCTATGATAAACACCTTAGCAAATCCCCACAGCAGCGTGCCTGCCTCTACCTCAATAAGAAGGCAGCCAACACTCTCCAGGCGCTGGGAAGATGGCACAACATTAATCTTTTTGAAAAAACAAACCTGACTTAAGACGGCAGGCACACTGGCGTACAAATCATTCTTTGCTTGACTTACAGAATAGAAAAGAAGGGCTGAAAACTTGAAAAAGTTAAACTTATAATATGAGACTCCAAATCTTTGAAGTTTCCACAAAAATTGTCTGTGATATGCAATGCTAAAGCGTAGGTAAACTTTGTTTTACTCAGGAAGCAATTATGTAAATCTAAAGATTTTAGATTCATAGTGATATTGCCTGCTTAGCGTAATCAATATACAAATATATATTTTTTTATTTATTGATCACGACGATTGACGAGACCACTTAGGTCAATGTTTCTTCCATACTGTAAACCGAAAAACATTGACCAATACTAACCCTACACGATCAATAAAACTGATTAATCACAAAGATTGATCAATAAATAATAATAAATAATAATAATAATAGGTCATGCGCAACGGTCAATGATTTGTTATAGTTAGCTTAATGAACAAAGGCACTCCGAAAAATGGAACATATAATATGCTAGAAAATTAAAAGTTATCGAGTCGACTTCGGAGCTTAATAAACTGCCTCTCGGTACTTATCTATTAAAAATAACCGCTCCAGTGTGCGCTAATTCTAAAGTCAGAAACTTTTCCTCGAAGGGAAATATTAGCACCGTGGCTCGGATTTCCAGAGATTATGCCTCGGATTTGTCATTCCTGTTCGGATTTAGTAGATAAAATGCAGATCCTGTTCAAGAACCATCAGTTTTATTTCACGTCTATTAAGTAGGTGGGTCTTATAGGTGTATCGATCTATTGTGAAGTGGGTTATGTAATGATTGTTTGTTATTTTAAAAGATCTTTATTTAATCAACAATTAATAATGACTTAATAACTACAAGACACAGTCAAATAGCTACTATTCTTAAAGTACAACTTGCTACTTCTGAAAGCTATAAGTATTGGTAACTGAAATGCTGGTGAATTGGCAATGGGCAGGCCACATCGCTCGTAGAACTGACAACCGATGGTAAAGAAAGGTTCTCGAGTGGCGACTATGAACCAGAAGACGCAGCGTAGGCCGGCCCCACACTCGGTGGACCGACGCTCCGGTGAAAGCCGCGGGGAGCCGATAAATGCAGGAGGCGAGCAGCCGCTCAAAGTGGCGCTCTCTGAGGGTGACCTATGTTCAGCAGTGGACGTCTTCAGGCTGGTGATGATGACTTAAAGTTAATGAAGTGGCTCCTGCATACATCATATTACCCTTAAAAATACAAAAATAGCACAAAAACTAATAAAAGAAAAAAAAAAACATCCGAATTGAGAACGCCCTCCATTTTTGAAGTTAGTTGAAAATACCACTTTTGTACGCAGGTATATTAGTCTCCCATCCAAGTAAAGACTGTAGTGAACATTGCTAATGAGCATTCTAATCTAAGCCTTTGATACTGCATAGAACCGATTTATTAACGAATTTTTAAAACCTGCTACCACTTTTCATTTCCCAAATAAACAGAAACATATTCCGCTGAATGAGCTTCATAAAAATGTAAGATCATAATAAGACAGGCACTATATCATCAAAATGAAAAAGCCTACCACGCCTCAGCCCAAGTGAAAATACTAAAGCCAAGTGGCGGAGCTCCACGAATGGCCTAAGATACTTATACGGATATGACTTGATATAAATATTTAAGGTTCCCTAGGAACATCACATAACGAAACGCTATCAAAGAAAGTAATCCTTTTTGTTGCCCCCATAAAATAATCCGTGGGCCATGTCCTCAGTGTAATCGTAGCAAAATCGCGGGCTGCGTAAAAAGTTTGCATAAAAATGTTGTGGCCCATAAAGTTCACTGACAAGGTCGTAGGGGATGGCGAACGTCATCAGACCATCTCCTCTATTTACCCTTTAGGCTTGGCTGGTGGTTCTCAATCTTTCATAACAGTTGAGTCGAGCCGTTGGTATAAGATAGTTAGAAGAAATAACTGACCAAGTGCGAGTCGGACTCACGCACGAAGGGTTCCGTACCCTTAACTATAAAACGAGCAATAAAGTCACGTTTGTTGTATGGGAGCCCCTTAAATATTTATTTTACGGATTAATTTGTAAAGGAAAAATTTGAATCACGAACGGGACTTGAACCCATGCTCCATGCTCGTTGGGATGATTCTCAAGAATTTCTTAATAGATGGCGCTGCCAACCCCGGCAGTTGGTTTTAAAAGGTGAAGGATAAATTCAGACACGAGACCACTTGTCACGGTAGCTTAAGTAAAGCATGTCCCAGCTTTAGGAACGCATGGATGCGGGTTCAAGTCCCGTTCGTGATTCAAATTTTTCCTTTACAAATTAATCTGTATATTACGCTAAACAGGCGATACTGCTATAAAAATCATAAATACTTATTTTAATCTGTTTTTTAGTATTTGTTGTTATAGCGGCAACAGAAATACATCATGTGAGAAAATTTCAACTGTCTAACTATCTCGGTTCATGAGATACAGCCTGGTGACAGACGGACAGACAGTCAGACAGACAGACAGCGGAGCCTTAGAAATAGGGTCCGTTTTACCCTTTGTATACGGAACCCTAAAAATAGGGAAACGTTTCAAAAACGCACACTGTTCTAATTGTTTTATATTTTAAAGTTATGGTTGAGTTTTGGCGGGAACGCGAAAAAGTTCACGTCGCGACGCGTCGTTGCATTGTATTATTTTTCAAAACTTGTGCTTTTTTCAGTGTTAATGTTTAAAATTGGTGGCGTTTTACGCATTAAGTGCTGAATGTACGAGCATGAGTGTGGGCAAGTTATATAATGTGGTGAAACGTGGTTTTTCGTGTTGCTTCCAAAATTCCATAGAAGCTTCTAGTAAAGTTGCCATCACATTACTAGGGCATGACTTAGACTGGACTATGACTACCTGACTTAGACTAGACTATGACTACCTGACTTAGACTAGACTATGACTACCCAGACTGTGACAAAGACTTATACGTGGAAAATTCCATAACACGATGAAAAATTACAATACTTGACACTGGCTAAATACACTATGTGTGGAGCCAAAATACAAGAAAAAAAAAAAAGTTATGGTTCAGTCAAATATAACCAGAAAGATGAAATATATTCTGTTTTGTATTATACTTTATTGTTTTCTTGTAGTATTTTAACCAAGTTAGGTTAGAAATAAAATATTTTGTTCCTGACATCAAAGCACATCTAAATAAAATAGTTTTATAAATTGACAAAAGAAACAACGTAGTTAGAACACGTATTAGTCTTAGATAATAAATAATACAACAAACAACAATAGGGTTGATGATCCCACTACCCTGTCGCGGTGCGGCTTACTAGCGCCGGACTGCGGCGGGCGCGCGCCTGCTGCGCTCGCCCTCTGTTGGCGACTCGGCCGGTGCGTACGCAGACTGCTCAGTTCGCGCCCACAGCTCAAGCCGTTACTCTACTCAACGCCTTGATTGCTTGGGATCTGGATATTGATATATTTTTTTACTAATTTTAATTATTTTTTAAATCTCTGTGTAGAATTTTTAGGTTAATAGTTGTGTAGTTATAACTTAAAAGTGTTATGTTTAAGTGGCTTTTTGTGTGTGTTGGAATCACTGTAAGCACAATTAGCATTTGGAATAAAATAAAATAAATAAATAAAATAATCTAAGCTATTAATAAAACTGCTAGTTACTAATATTATTAATCTTCACCCCACTGCCACAGCCAAGCAACCACTGCCACAGTTCTTAAGATGACAGGAAATACTTATAAAATTAGTATTTTTCTTGCAACTGATCCTAAAAACTTTGAGCACCCTAGCCTTGCGGTATCACAACACTTATCTGGAGACGGCGGACGCACGCCATGCTCCCATTGTTCCCGTAACGCCAGTGTGGCTAGATACCACCTATTGTACACATCCTGTATACCCCAACGCGCCCTGCAGCCTGCGACACCTGTATAACGGAACGGTGATCTCCATAGCGCCCTGTTAATTGAATCGAGACGGTGGGGCGATAGGTTTTTGTTTGGAAGGTTAGATTAAGCGGTTTGAGATGGGCTCTTTATGCGTAACAGATTGTGGTAAATAAACGTGAAAGGCATATAGATACTACATAGAACATCCTTATACCTATATAACTATACCCCTACTAATATATACAAGCGAAACGTTCTGTATAATTGCTTATTTGATGTGCAGCTTAAAGGTTGACCCGATTTGCCGCGGACACTTTTGATACCAGAAATTTAAGAGATCTCGTTGGAACTTTGTTACTGCTAAGTTATACCTACGAGGATGCCTCTAAGGCACATATTTTATAGGTATAAATACAGAAGCAGGACTTTAAAAGCTAATGTAGTGAACAAGCAACGCCCCTCATGTTTCGGTCGCCTAATGTGAAAAGTTATACAATGGTGTCGATGAAAATGAATGGTGAAAATCACGGCAAGCCGATGGATGCACGAGGCGAGCAGCCGCTCAAAGTGGCACTCTGTGGGTAAGGCCTATGTTCAGCAGTGGACGTCTTCAAGCTGGATGATGGTGATGATGATGATGATGATGATGATGATGATGAGTTATAGTAAAGGCGTATAAAACTAGCCCGGCCCCCCACAGGGTGGACCGACGATCTGGTGATAATCACGTCGAGCCGATGGATGCACGAGGCGAGCAGCCGCTCAAAGTGGCACTCTGTGGGTAAGGCCTATGTTCAGTGGACGTCTTCAGGCTGGATGATGGTGATGATGATGATGATGATGATGAGTTATCGTAAAGGCGTATAAAGCTAGCCCAGGCCTATGTGCAACAGTGAAGGTCTCAGGCTGTTTTGCACAGGCAATATTTTGCGACCAGTATTGCACAGTCTGATATTTAGAAGCCATAATGTACACCAATTACGGGCCGTACATTCCTGGTCGTACAATACGGGCTGTGCAATATCTGGGACGTGCATTCTATCACGAAGCAACAATTTTTAACAGAGAAATTACTGGATTTTTTATGTATCTAATTTTAATCGCCATGTTTTAGGTGCCGTCTATTTAGTCATTTTACGTTTAAATTTTAGGCACAAACTTCTCTAAAATATGTCCGCCGAATGGCTTTAACGTGCCTGTAAACTAAGTTGAGTAATTTAGACGTATCGTCTCTAAATTTTAGTTAGAGTGTCATGTCTGAATAGCAAAGTGGTGTTTGACAGCTCTAAATTAAAATTAGAGAAAATTTAGGTTAGTCGGTGTGCCGCCGAATCGACACCATTACCTATTATTTTAACCTATTATTTTACCTATTTTTTTTATTACCTATTTGTTTTGACAAAACCCCTTTAAAAGAATAGATAAAAAAAAAATACCCAACTGACTCATAAGTACCTAGTTAATAATAGTAGTTTCAACTAATAATATAGCAGTTACCACTAATGCTAAAAAAGCGCGAAAATCGTCATCAAAGAAAAGCCGAAAATGATTCGACTCTTGAGTGACGGAATTAAAACTTCATACACCAAACGCGGGCCCGCATTTGGCTGCTCAGCAACTGACAGTAAGGCTACTTTCAATATTCGACTCGAAAGGGATTTTAAAATTTGTTGCCAACAGCTTTGTTGTTCTGATTTAGTCTAAGTAAACTAAAGGTAAACTCGTCAAGAAATACCCTCAATTTTTCAAAAAACTGGCGGATTGCAATCGAGGCTATGAACTTAGATTAAATTATAAATATGACCTAATAACACCCCAGTCAAAATTAGCTATGCATAGTTCCGGCACGCATACAATGGCCACAAGAATATATAACAAATTACCGGTATATTTAAAAAAAATTGAAGAGGAGAAAAAATTCGCCGTAGCTTTAAAAACTGTGCTATTGGATAAATGCTACTATACATTAGACGAATTCCTTTCGGAACGATTCACTGTAGACTAAGTCGATTCGCTCCGCACGTTATTGCTATACCCAAGCAGGGTCATTATGTTACCTTTAAACACGCTATTAACACCTGTATGTAATGTATAATAATGGTTGCAATAAATTATTGAGTATTGAGTATTGAGTATTGAAGTAGGTATCACTGCTTTGCCAGATATTCAGTCACTAGTGTGCACACACTTCTGTTCCGACTTGAAGGACAATGTGGCAAGCGAAATCACTGGGCAATTACGACTTTATGACCTGATCTCACAGTCTAGATTGTCCTGCTGTCTCAGGATGATGTGCGCAGTGTAGTGTCACGCGAAACTTTATGATTAAGAGGTCCACATGGCAAATAGAAAATGGTTACGGCCGTGACGCTTAACATTAGGTGAACGATTGGCAGGAATATTCAGTATGTATGTAACTGTACTTAAAGACCAAGCACCAACCAATTTATTAAAAAAAAAATGAAAAAAGTATTCGCGAGTTCTACTGTTCGGTTCGGAGAACTACATATTCGCCCGTTTCGTTTGTTTATTTTTTTTTTGTTATTTCGTTCTTATTTTTTTATTTATTTTTTATTTTCTATATATTTAGCAGTAGTAAGTTTTGAAAATAATATGCTATTCGATGTTCAAAACTCTGGACACGGGTAGAAAGAAGACTTCTTTTAAAATTAAATTGATGCCAGCATGTTGGGTACACTACCTACCGGTTAGTGGGCTGGAGCATTTGGACTGTGTATAGGCCATCGCGACTAGTATACATACAGTCCAAATGTTCTTTGTAGTACATGGTGTAGCTAGTTTATTAGATTTTATTATTGTTGTAGTTAGTTTAAAGAATAAAGGCACATTGCCCTTTAAAAAAAAGATCGATCTATCAAGCACGTTTTGTATATAAAATGTACAGTAGGTATCTAATTTAAGTTTTTTTTATGTTTTAATAAACCATAGACAAGTATGAGGGAACTTTAAAAAAGGAAAGTAATACCTAATGTTTAACGCTTTGTCGTCAAAGAGTAACCATACTGTATAGAACAGATAGTATGTCCAAAACAACCGGCGGCGTGCGCATTACCGCAGCTCGCACATGGGCCCCGCTCGCACCATGAAAAATTCATAACCGACGTCATAGAGGAAATTGTGCAGAGGCGTCACGTACTCCTTTGTCTGCCGGGATATCGAACTGCAATGATAGAGCAATTGTTATACGTCCGTTAGAACTTTAAAATAGGTCAGAGAGTTGTGTGGCTTAGTATACATCTTCTAAAAGAAGATGAAAAAAAACCATAGAATTAAAAAAAAAAAACAATATAATTATGTGGTAGGAGTTTCTGCAGATTCATCTATGTGCATGCCACTGCATTGACAGTTGTTCTGCCGCGAAGCAAATCAGTACGATGGGACATAGAGTGTGATGGGAAGTGGTATATACCTACATGCACTACTGTGCTTGGAACGGTACATTAATTGATCTTGATGGTTGTCGTAAGATGACAGGCCGTCATTAAATTGAAATGTCAAAATTCTTTGGGTTAACTTTGAATTTTTAAACCATATCTCATCATCATCATCATCATTAACAGCCTGAAGACGTCCACTGCTGAACATAGGCCTCCCCCAGAGCACGCCACCTTGAGCGGCTGCTCGCCTCCTGCATCCATCGGCTCCCCGCGGCTTTCACCAAGGTCGTCGGTCCACCGAGTGGGGGGCCGGCCTACGCTGCGTCTTCCGGTTCGTGGTCGCCACTCGAGAACCTTTCTTCCCCATCGGTTGTCAGTAAAAACCATACCAGACCAAACCATAAGGTGTGTCAAACCATATCTATAGTAAAGCAATTTTGACCTTGTGAGAAGGTAGGAAGGGTTACTCGGTTATCGACTTCTCATCGCAGAAATTGTGTATACAAAAGGTAGGTACATTTTTACTGATGGACATTCTGTGCTCTGCTACCTTCTACTCTTTGTCTTTGTGCGGTAATAATGATGCGGGTGCACCGACGCCGTATATAAAACAGTGTTCCGTAGCGAATGTGGATTTACAGTGGCTGCCCAGAATCCGTTGTGACAACAAATCTTAGATGTTGCTGTTCATAGGACAAGGACGCTGTCACATCAGTTTACTTCAATATCGGCTAAGAACCTATCAGCGTCTTTGTTTCCTGAGGAATCTATACTTATAATAAAACTGTAACAGGAACAATTCTTTACATTTTGGAGGGCTCTCTATAATCGATACTAAAGCCAAAAATATATTTTTTTTCACTTTTGTCTGTCTGTCTGTATCTTGGCTGAGCATCACGCCAAAACTACTGAATGGATTCAAGTGAAACTTGGCATGATTTGATTTCATACTTCAAGGTAGGCTATAGGATACGTTTTATCCCGAAATTCAGCACGGTCCGCGCCCGCGCCGCGGCCGCGGGAAAGGGGGTGAAAGTAAAAATGTGTGCTTATTTTTAATTCATCAACGCGTGGTCCGATTTCATTCATTCTTTTTTTGTTGAAAAGGAGGTGTTTTAAGCATGAGACATGATAAGAAAAAACCTTCAATATGAAAAATTTGGAGAACAATGGGTTGGGCGGTCATTGCACTTCAATATCTTGGAAACGTATTCTAATGCTTCAATCAATAAATATCAAAAATATGGTAAAAAGTACAGTTCAATTTAAATCTCCAATTGAGCTTCCCTAAAAATGAGGATTCGTGTGGGGATTGCGTTCTGATGCTATTTTGTAGTCTGTGACATTTACATTAATGCATATTTTGGATGTTACGGTTTTCGTTATGTAAAAAAGGCATCGTCCTTATTATAATTAGAAAGTTTTGCACGCATCATCATTAAATCATGAATCTTTTTATTTATCAGAGTAACAATCACTCGAGTTATAAAATCTGCCAGTAGCTCCCGACCTACCGCTGTTTGTTATTGAAACCCAGATGTCTGTTATTGGACATGTTGTCTGTTAAATCTCTCAGGACTGTCTGTGAGCGTTAGCTTGGTTACACGATGTTGGTTTCTCTTGAAATACACGACAAAAGGTCACGAGGGATTTCAATTGTTTTAAATGAAAGTACTTAGCTACAAAAATTGGGGATGAGCTGCTCGTCATTTGTTTTAAGCTGAGAGTATGTTTACTGCTGGAAATTGGTGCTTTATTGCTTGTCATTTGTTTTTTATTTAGTAAGGTTAGGATACCAGTCATTTGTTCCCAGTACTG
Source organism: Ennomos quercinarius (assembly GCA_910589525.2). NCBI lineage: Eukaryota > Metazoa > Arthropoda > Insecta > Lepidoptera > Geometridae > Ennomos > Ennomos quercinarius. Next base: position 13,389,866 of record OU342508.1, on the reverse strand, counting down.
TAACATTGAAGTAGTGTAAATTGTTTGTTTGTAACTTGTTCTCTAACTGTTTTGTAGGTTTTTACGAGTAAAGAAGCAGTGAAACGCTAGTCTTTGTAGACAAATACTAGGTCGTGCCTCAGATTGCCTCAGATTGTTGAGTGTGCGTCTTTAGTAATTCTCTCCACTTACCCCCAAGGATGCGGGATGCCGCTAAACGTCAGCGGAATTATCCAGCGGTAAGGCATGCAGTGTTAAAATCTATTTACCCAAGCACCTATTTGTGGAACTAATTTTACTTACTTACCTAATTTTATAATAGTTTAAGGTTTTAAATTGAAAGATATAGAAAAACAAATATCACGAAAAGCGTATGCAGTTAGGAGCTGTATGAAATGTGCTTTTATCCAGTCACTAAAAGTCAATTAGTCGGTTGAGAGTTTGATAATATAAAGCTTTTTTATGTGATGAGCGACAAACCGTCCTTTCGTCGTAAGTGTTCCACCAGTTCACACTAAGCCTTTTGCTGTGTCATTCATAGTCCGAACGGCCAAGGAATGAAATGCTCTTCCAGCAACAGTGTTTCCTCCTGAGTATAACTTGAGTCTTTTTAAGTCAAGAGTGAATGGGCATCTCATGGGCAAACGTGCTTCACCTTAGACAACTTCGTCACTTACCATCAGGTGAGATGCTGTCAAACGTATGCCCATTGTTTTTAGCATAAAAATTACACCCTTATTGCTTTGTGCAACCTGCACTTGGCCGTTTTAGAAAATATAAAGGATCTTAAATGTTATTCTAAAAAATTAGCTATAACCATACCAAATTTCAGCGAAATCCGTTCAGTAGTTCCAGCGTGATGCGTGTTCAAAGAGACAGACAGATAGCCAGATAGCTGAAAAATTAAAAAAAAATGTTTCTTCTCTATATCGATAAAGAAGTGTATTGCAATTATTATTATTATTATATTATTATTATATATTAGAACATCTATACAGATTTGGAACGTTTGTATGTATAAGTATGTAAGTTCGGCTCAAATCATACAGCTAAATTTTAAAGCAGTTGTCTTGAGATAAAATGCATGGGTACATGTTTAGTTTGGATGACAATGCATGGTTAGCTAATCAACGTCATTCTAAATACAATATGGCGGATGGTCCAAGATGGCGGACAGGATATATAGGTACACCCATGATTTGGATCAAATGAAAAGTTTTTCTGACACGAATACGAAAAGTTCGTTAAAAAAATTTTTCTTAACTATTCACTTATTTATTTGATCTATAACATTGTCTAAACTCAGTATATACAATTTCATATAGTTATTTGTCATCGGCGATTTTTGGTTGGAGGTGTATTTTTACCAAAAAACAGAAAAAGTAGCTGCGGCGCCATTTACCGGCCAATTTTGTTAATATTAAGAAGAAATATTTGGTACTTTCTAAACAAGTATTTAAAACCGGTCAAGATCTAAGAAGGTCGTCAACTTAACCGGTTCAACAAATATTAATATACATATACAATAAATCAAAGAAAACGTTAATAAAATTAATCTGTTTAAAAACGACCTCCACTGCCCTTTCTTTGACTTCCAAAATGCTGGAACACGTTTCGACAATTAACAAAAAAAAATGTTAAATTCTAATAAACGACCGCCGAAATACCTCGCCACCCTAGTTAACTCCGGGACGAGTTAGCCCAAATCGTTAAAGTAATTTAACCTCACAAATGAAACTTTTGGACGACGTAAATTACCCGTAAATTAAAAAAGGGAATTCATAAAAAATCTTCCCTGTTATCTGGGAAATTACCAAGGCTTTTAAGGGAAAAGTTTGGGATTGGTTAGTCTGGTTCCCCCCTAAATAATGGTGGGTGTTTAGATTTACGTGTATTTAGCAGGCTGTGGTTAAGTTTACTTGTAAATTGGTTAAAAATGTATTAACGTTCAAAAAATTAGGTACAAATCTCGCACGATTTTTTTCACGCAAACTGAGGGGTGTTGTAGGTTTAACATGTATTTCAGTATATCTGTGTGTGGCATCGTAACTCGCAACAAGAATATTTGAATATACTATATTTTCTACTCCGAAAATGAATAGATTTGGATATTTTGTTATGTGAAAGGTGACTTGTCAAAAATATTCTTAGCTATTAAATTTTTCAAAAGGTTTTTGTGGCAGGGTTCCATTTTTTTAAATTGTATTGTCCTCAATTATGCTTAAACCCATCCAAATGTGCAATAGGTACCTTTTATTTTAAATTCTGTCGTAACTTTTCACCACAATCCCTCTATTCATTAGAGAGTTTACAAAAAACTGTAATTAATAACTGCGAATGATTCTTTTATCATCCCTTCAGCAGGATTTTTCATTTCACCGCAATAAAAATTAATTTATTTCGCAGATTGACAATCAGTTTCACACCTCCATGCACCACTTCACTCAAATCAGTGCGACCATTTTGAAATCAAATTCCACCAATCGAATGTGAACAAACGAACTTTTTCTCAATTTACTCACATATTATTTTATATATTTTCAAATAATCTAATATCGAATTTCAAGATTTAAATTTTAACTGTCACACAGAATAGATTAAATTGCTTTTAATTTCATATCTTCTTTATATCTTTATTTAATTTTGTTTTTTTTTTAGGCTGAGTAAACAGTGTACATAGATAGTATAGATACTTATAGGTACTATAATTTTCAAGATTCATGCTAGTGTGGCCTTCGTAGAACGTCGTAGTTAAACACTGGTTACGGTTTCTTTACTTCTTGTATTGGAATTTTGGCTGACTGTATTGACTGATCATTAACTGGAAACTTCCATTTAAATATTACATACTTAAAGATACGGATAATGTTTTTTTTACATATTTTATTAGGAAAGTTTCTCGAGTGGCGACCACGAACCGGAAGACGCAGCGTAGGCCGGTCCCCCACTAGGTGGACCGACGACCTGGTTAGAACCTTGGGGAGCCGATAGATGGTGCTCTATGGGGGCGGCCTATGTTCAGCAGTGGACGTTTTCAGGCTGATGATGATGATGATGACCACATATTTCCACACAATACTGCAAGAATGGGAATCTTGCACGACCCGCTTCATGCGTTCATTTATTCACACAAAAAGTGGAATAATCTTGCCACAATATTCCCGCGATGACTAAAATGGAGTATTTTTAAAAGAGTATCAAAATAGTTTAACTGTATGTTGTATGGGCGGAGCGTATGCTTGATTTTTGTAAATGCAAGATTTTTTGTTTGTGAATTTTTATTTATTTTTTTATTCATACTTATCCTGTCGAAGGGAAGATGGAAGGGTAAAGGCAAAAGATAAGGGAAAAGAAGGGAACGAAGCCTGCCTTCCTTCGCCGGCCCATCCATTCATCTTTTCCATTACATTTTTCTGTTTCACTTAGCCAACTTACTTATGTACTTAAACAGGGTGATGGCGTAAAGCCGTGCGAAGCCGGGGCAGCACCACCATACATCCGGACAGAAGACAGCAGATGTCATGAGTTGCAGCCACCTAAATAGATTGCTACATTCTAAATACCTAATAACAGATACAGTTCTAGGCTCGGCCTGGTCTAACGTAATGATATTACATGCAGCCGAGGGCTGGTTCCGGTCGGGCTGGCAATTTCATCGCCCGCGGGGAGATTACAGGCTGTCGTGTTTGTCTTGTTACTGTCTAATCTATAACTAGATCCAAGAAATGTCTGAAATCAAAGAGCAAAGGTACTTTTGATTTCAGAAATTTTTTGGTAATATCTTTTATTTTTGTTATAATTGATTATGTAGATTGTCTTTGTCTTATTTAGGTTTAAGCGCAGTGACGAGGTAGGCGCGGTTTTTACAAGCTTTTTATTGATTTGATTGAGATAAAATGCGTACACGTTAGCTAATGAACGTCATTCTACATCCAATATGGCGGTGAAAAAACCCTCCCTAAGGCACAGACCTAGAGTTTTTTCGTTACTCTCAACTCAAAAAACTGACGAAGCGTCGGAGCGACAAGTACAAATCAACTACAAACGGCCCGTGAGGAAAAGAGATAGTGAAATAATGACAGATGTGTCAGCTAGCACAAGAAGAGCACATATCGGCTTAACCTGTTTCACGACGAAGAGCATATTGATCATGTACTACCATAATTCCGTTATCAAAGTGAAAAATGCTATTTTTGCGGCTTTTAAATCTTATTCCGTAAGTGAATGTGATGTTACGAAACATACTAACCCCGACAAATACATGTATGTACACTGCAAATTTGTCACAAATTTTATTGCATTATTAAAAGTCATAACAACAGTTTTTCACACACACACAATTTCTTAAATTTCTTGTCCCATTTTCAAACTGTCATTGTTGGTCTTGTACATCGAAGTCTATGGACTAAGTAGTTATTTTTAGGGTATCAAATGAAATTTTTTTGGTTTTTTGGTTTGCTGAGAAGAATACGAAAAAACAAAATGAATCAAATAAAAACTGGTTTTTAGAAATGCTTTTACCATTAATTCTTATTTAATAAAATACTTACATAATTCATTAATTAAGTGTGGTGGATAAAACAAAACAGTCAAAGTATAAAGAGAATTTCATTACAAGAAGATTTACGATTTATAGCAATAGACCTATTGAGAATAGCGGAAATATTCTAGGCCTGTGTTTATAGCAGTAGGTATCGCCTGTGGATGCGGGTACAAATACCGAATTTCTTTCTTTGTTTATATATTAACCGAATACTGAAAAGGAACAATGATTGGAAGACGCAGCGTAGGCCGGCCCCCAATAGGTGGACCGACAATCTGGTGAGGTGAAAGCCGCAGAGAGCCGATGGATGCAGGAGGCGAGCAGCCGCTCAGAGTGGCGCTCTCTGGAGGAGGCCTGTGTTCAGCAGTGGACGTCTTCAGATTGTTGATGATGTTGATGATGGCCTGAAAACTGATGTTTTTTTTACTTTAGTCGGTTTAAAGATTGTTGAACAACCTTTTTTTGATTACTATTCAAACAAATTACTAAATTCTCTTTTAAGCCTTTCCGAACTAAAACATGTAATTTTCAGTGCTAAAATTACTGAAAATGGTAGCCTCGGTTAATTAATACGAGCCCCTGGAGGATGCGTTCGACTAATCATTAGTTAGTGGATACGCTGGGGAGGGTTCATTTGTACATGTGATTACAAAGTTTTCATAATTAAATTTCTCTAGTTTGAGTTAGCTGTCGAAACGGGCTGGTTGTATGCCTGTTACCACAGAGGCTATTACAATGCAATGTAACCACAGATTAGGAGAAAAAAATAATTATGTGACAGGCCCGTTGTGGGGTAACTAAGATGATAGAAATATGATAAAACCAAACAATAAATAAAGTGCCACTGAGAAAAGAGTGGCCTGAGAGAATAATATTTCAATAGAACCATCATTAAATACCTATTGAGAAATGTAGTTCTCAGTAGATCCACATTTTCTAGATGGTTGTTACTCGCTGTCTAGTATCGTGAAATATTTGTATGAAATCTTTAGTAACGTATAATTACCACGCATAAATTTAAATGTCAGAATATGCCCCAACTAAATTTTTTTAATCAAAATGGTGAAAAAAGTTCAATGCCATCAAGGTGACGCTACCACGATGTCCTGTCATTGTGTGAGTTTACGATGATTTCCCAAATAGGAAATAGATTATTTTGTTACAAAATGAAGTATAGTATTCAAAACGTTGACTTAAAATTAAGGTAAAATATGCTGCATATTTTCTTACACATACGGGAGTAGTTTGTACAACCATTCCCAGCACAACTGGGCATGTTTTCTTAGTAACACTCGACCGATCTGTCTAACTTACATCACAAACTAAGCGCTAGTGTAGGCCAATCTATGAAGTTGGCACCCACTTTGAAGCGACGTTTTAACCTGTCATCAGGCCTGTTTTTACGAAGTAATATATATATGTCAATGTTACCTCGAGTGACGCCGTGTTGGACTGGATTTCCTATTATTTCAAGAATAAACGATAGCGAGTACAGCCACCCATGTACACTTGTATATTCGAATAAACGCGTACTAGGAGTACTGCTGTTTCGAGCATGGCTGACGACGTACGGTTTCTAGATCTATGATTATAGCCTGCGCTATCAACAGATTAATTTATAAGTAGTGTAGTGTGTAATGACTGTAAAGTACAAATTTGAATCCCGTACGGGAGTTGAATCCACATACACCAGTTTCCTAAGCCAGGATATACTTTTTTTAAGCTACCATGCCATGTGATCATATTCTTATTTATTTCTCTTTTCTTTGTTTTAATAACAAGATAGGCCTGCATTTGACCGCAATCTCACCTGATGGAAAGTGACGACGCGGTCTACGATGGTACATGCTTGCCTAGAAGATACCTGTTCACTCGCGACTTGAAGAGCTCCAGATTGTACTTATCGGGAAACAAAGACGCTTGTAAAGTATTCCATTCCTTTGCTGCTCGGATTATAAATGTCGAGTCAAACCGCTTTGTGCGAATTGAAGGAATATCAACCATAAATGGAAGACGTGTAGGTGTACGTCTGTATCTGACACTTTGATAAGGGAATAGTAGAGGATTAGATATATGTCACGTGACTTGCGGCACTTTTGGGAGCACAATATGGCGCTGATGCCGCCCACTATGCATACAAACCTCAACTTGGTTACACTACGAGAATTCGTATATACCCTTTGGTGCTTGCCATACATCACCATAAATGCACAACATGGCGGTTGTGCCGCAAGGCAGTCTTTGTATACCTTTGTGGCGCATCCTTAGGTACTATTCCCTTATCTACGATCTTACATGTTTTACAACCAACTTACGGGGTTGGCAGCGTCATGTTGAGATATTTTTGAGGATCTCTCCAACTTGCACGGTCAAGTTACATCAATATAAACTTTCTCCTTTTAAAAGTCGCTTAAAAGCTATTGCGAAAATATTTTGGGGAAAATGTTTGCTCAATTTGCTTTACTGTAACAATTTCACAAAATATCCGCACCATGATAAATTACCTAAACCTTTCTTCTCTGCCTGATGCCAGAAAAGAGGTAGCGCGGAAGACCATCGCATTAAACACAATAATTAAAATAATTTACCAAGCTTTTATCAAAACCGACCAACATTTAAATAACAAATTATTTCGTGCAGTCCCATTGTCTGTGGGTTTCTGTGTATAAATCCGCGCAATTCTGCGAGTATCCGGGGCGGGCGGGGAGCGGCGGGTTTTGTTGGTTTTGTTGTCTTATGATTATGAATTTGGGATGCATCCGGTTGCTTTGTGATGGTTGCTTTGACTGCTGCTGCTGTAGGGTTGTTATGAGAGCGAATGTCGTTTTAAAAAGGGTTCAATCGCTTTTATAAGGATTTGTTATAGTTTAAAAAAATTTTTATTATAAAGACTGTAACAATTCAATTCATTTTATTTATTTGCTCGAATTATTTAATAAACAAAAGTCTAAACTACTACCACACTAGTACTATAAAATTAACAATATAATACAAAACTACCCTAATAAGCTAAATAATATAAAAACAAAAACCTAATCTAACAAACCACTACCAGTAGGCAACGTGCCCAATATGCTGGCAGCATTGCCACGTTGAATGGCAATGCTCAACCTTTGGCCGAAGTAGAGGCCAGCATTTTGGTCACGTGTTGCCTCGACCAGACGTTTGGAAAGGTCTTTGAAAATTTGGTGAGCACTCGGTCCCCAAGGCCCAAGCGTCTCAACCCCAAAAGGCGCAAATATAAAACCGGTATCAAGTTTACTGTATTTGCGCCTTTTTAGTTGCTCAGCAGAATCCGCCGCCGCACCAGCCTTATTTTGTGTTCCAGGAAGATGTGACGGCGCAAGGGTGTCCACACACGTAGCGTCCCACACCAACGGCCGCCCCATCTTCCATGGAATTAAAGTCATTCCATCGGGTCTTTTACCATCATCGGGTACGAGGCTATTAGGCTCCAAAATAGCCGCGCAGTTGGCGCTGGTAAAAGCTCGACGAATTACATCGTAATTTATTTGCTTGAATATGAGTACATAATAACGGATAGATAGCGGATTGCCCGCTACCTGGTAAGTTTCCTTCGCCTATCATCATCATCATCATCATCATCCTGAAGACGTCCACTGCTGAAGATAGACTTTTCAGAGCGCCACTTTATGAGCAGCTCCTTGCCTCCTACATCCATCGGCTCCCCGCGGTCCTGACCAGATCATCGGTCCACCTAGTGGGGGTTGGACTACGCTGCGTCTTCCGGATCGTGGTCGCCACACAACCTTTCTTCCCCATCGGTCGTCAGTTCTACGAGCGATGCGGCCACTGCCACTTCAACTTGCTAATTCTAAGACACCTTCACCATGGACTTTTAATTCTAGGGGGACTAATGAAAGTGTTGCCTATACTAATTAATCGCCATGAAATAATGAAAAAAAAAAACTCACGAGTGTATTTCTGAACTAATATAACTATCATAACATTTCAGTAACAAATTAAAGTTTACAAAATTGGTCACGTTACGTAGCAGCATTGCTACGCTTTAAAATCTTGGTCCCATTACCACGCTATGACGTAGAAGCGTAGACGTGCTACACAAACTGTTATTCCAATAATTGGTTTTCGATGTTAGCCACTAATGGACGTGTAGCCACTTTGAGAAAGTTAAAAAAAACTACTTCGAGCTGACTAGAAGACTTTCATGTAATTTTTTCTTATTACAATATAAATAATTCGCCATATTAAAATTGTTTGCGGTCTTCTTTTTTATTTGTAATATATCTACGAGTATATAAATGGGCCGTGGGGGGTAAAAAATGATTTTATCTTATGAACTTAAAAAAAACCTTTTTGAGGTTTTAGCACCCGCTATAAGTGAGACCATACTCCCCATTATATCATAGCTGCCGTAGCACGAACCCGGTGATTAAATAGTTGGAATTGCGACTGTTTCATGCAACTGTATTGTTTCTTCTATACGTGTTTTAATACAACTTGTTGTTTTTGGAAATAGTTGTGAAGAATCTGGTTTTAATTTGATCAGAATTATGTATACAATTTCAATTTTACAACTTGGTGGTAGGACTTTTCTGCAAAGTTCGTCTAGGTAGGTACCACCGCTTTGCCAGTTAATCTGTCGCCAAGCAGTAGTGTGAAAGCCTTACTGTTTTCCAATTTGAGCTAGTGAAATTACTAAGAAAGTGAAACTCTAGGAACTGATCTTTCATGCAGATGTTTTAGGATGACGTTCGCAGTGCAGTATCAGGCAAAACTTTATAATTACGTTAGGAGTGACACTGCAACTGTTATTATATTATAAGTGGTCGTGGATTATGGGCAGGTGGTCATAAGGTGAACGACTGGTTTGTCACGTCATTCGCTTAAATAAAAAAAAAACATATTTATGCAAAGAATTGAGAGTGAAAGAGAGAGAGAGAGAGAAAGAGAGAGAGAGAGAGAGAGAGAGAGAGAGAGGGCGAGAGAGAGATCATATAATGAGTGGTCCGGTTTTTAATTTGACTTTTTTCAATCAACAGGTAAAACGTGTCAAATCCGTTTATGTATTTTAATGCTGACAAACATATTATAACTACATATATAATTATCAACGCAACGAGCTATCGAGAAAGCTATGCTTGGTGTTTCTCTGTGAGATAAGATCCGGAACAAGAAGATCCGCAGGAGAACCAAAGTGACCGATATAGCTCTTACAATTAGCAAGTTGAAATGGCAATGGGCAGGCCACATCGCACGTAGAACTGACAACCGATGGGGAAGGAAGGTTTTCGAGTGGCGACCATGAACCGGAAGACGCAGCGTATGCCGGCCCCCCACTCGGTGGACCGACGATCTGGTGAAAGCCGGGGGAAGCCGATGGATGCAAGAGGCAAGGGGCCGCTCAAAGTGGCGCTCTCAAGGGGAGGCCTATGTTCAGCAGTGGACGTCTTCAGGCTTTTAATGATGATGATGATGATGAGATTCTAATAACATCGTTTCAAGATCAAAACAACATTCGATGAATGGTAAAAAGGTCCACAGCGTAAACATAATACTTTTTGCGCAGACATGTCATGCGAGTCTCGTAATTATGTCCATTGTACAAATGCGAAATTGCCTATTCCATTCGTACTATCAGATTGAACGACAACGGTAGGGTTGTCAAAACATGTCTGTGTTCGGAATTAATGTACTGTTTGTTTTGTTAGGGTTTGTATGTTGAAATTATTTGGCGTTTTGCCTCGAGTTTATTAAATCATTTTTACATCAGATACTAATCTTATGATTTCGATTCATACGATGGAAGATAGCTGATGAAGTGTGTCATCCTAATGAACCGGCCATCGCACGATTCATACACGTGCATAATCTCGTACTTAACAAGTAGGTACCTAATCTCATTTGACTTGGGATTTGAACCCGCGCCTTTTAACGGATTAGATGGTCTGCTAATTGAGCTATGGTTACATGACCGCTGACTGCGAAAATTTTTAGGACTATGTGTTCACCGACTAAGCAGTCGTGGCGACATCTATAGCACCTGTATATGATAGGTAATCTGTTAATTAGTAGTATTTCCGATACTATTGAATGACGACAGACTGCTTAGTCTGTAAAATCACATATTTCTAAAGATTTTCGCAGTCTGACGTCATGTAACCATAGCTCAACTGGCAGAGCGTCTATTCAGTAAGTTGGAAGGCGCGGGTTCAAATTCCGCTGGTTGCTAAAATTTTAAGGACGATAATATCTTTGTATATACCTCAAGTGGGTTTACACTTTAAAATCAATTCTACGAAATAATCGCGAGATGATAAGCTTGTTACAAAACTTCGTCCAAACTAGAAGAGACTTTACACGTCACGTAACTTGACTTTTGTGTACATAGTGGACGATTTAGCGGAATGGGGTCTGAGACGTGAAGAAAAATGTCTGAATAATTATTATTTAAGAAAGAAAGAAAGAAGAGAGAAAGAAAATACATTTATTCAGGACACCACACAACACTACATTACAATACACCATAAAATAATACATAATTTATTATGCAATCTATTATGGGCAGCCGTGACATAAAAAAAAATGAAACATACAATATTATGGATAGCTATTTCGTACACGACTGTAGGTATAGTGTACAAGCTCCTAACTGACACTCGCCAAGTCTCATCTTTCGTGGCACGTATTATACCATCTTTAAATCCCTTTTATAAAGGATTTGTTTGGACAAAACGAGGCTTCAGCCTGCGTCTTTATATATTCTGTTCTCACACTCTTTTCTAGAATAATTAGTATGATTTTTTTATGCAATTGAATGACGCGACGAGCTAGTCGTTCACCTGATGTTAAGGAACACGGCCGCCCATAACAGTTGCAGTGCCACTCGGAACTTTAAAACAATAAAGTTTCGCGTAACACTGCACTGCGCACGTCATCCTGAGACATCACACAGTCTAGTAATCAGACTACTAGACTGAGTGATCAGATCATAGTCTCATTTGCCCAGTAATTTCATTACAACAATATGATATTATTATAAAAAAAGACACACCAAAAAAACACCAGAAATTATTACACCTTTAGAAGTAAATTTGCGTCAACCCTAAAAAAAGGACTGATACAATAAATCTAACATAACATACGTGTTATTCCATTTGCAGAGTGTATCTAAAAGTGACCGTATTCACAGAGGTCAGTAGGTATATATAACTAGAGTTGTCCCGTGGTTTCACCGGAAATCAACCCGTTTCCCCGCGGGAACTTTAGATTATCCGGAAAAAAAAAATGGTAATTACGGTAAAAAAAAAATCTTTGCAGAATTACGTCTAAATCGGTTCAGCCGTTGCGGCGTCAAAACCAAAACCGAACAATCAAACAGGCGAAAAAAAATCATTGGGTTTTTCTTATATTACGCAAAAGGTTTTTTTTACTAATGTAAATATAGGTTATAGTAATTTACTTATTCAATAGTCACGAAATTTTAATACTTTTTCTTGTATTTGCCATGAAACGAGAGTTATGATCAAAAGATTTTTTTTTCTTAAAAAAAAACAAAGCTTACCTATAACTACTCTGCATTTAAACAAGAAAATGTTTTTTATGTTAAAAATTAATGTGTTGATAATATTGTCAGTTGGTTTGCAGGTCTTATGCTAACGTATACGATACGAAACTTTATACGCTTTATGTTATATAAGTGATAAGTCATATTATCATTTATCCAGCCAATCATATTTCAGAGTATAACATTTGACACTGCGAAATAGATTAATGGTAGCTAGGCAATTAATTAACTTGATGGAAACCAATTGAAACTCTGTATGGATTTGACAGTTCTCAGTACCTAAGCCGTGTGGTCACGGTTTGCGAATAGGATCACTCCATCTCTTCCCATGGGTGCCGTGAGAGCTAACTATAACCAGGGCATGGGAAGCAGCATTTTCTTCTGTATTTATTAAAATCTGCGATCACCAAGCCGCCTGCCAAGAGTGGTGACTATGACTCCCCCCCCCCCCCCCCCCCCAAGTAAAAGCGTCTAAAGTGCTCAGTTTTCGTGCATAGTTACTATTTAAAATTTAAATTCCGAAGATAATTTTACGAGAGAACCTTTACTCAATTTAAGTAAGTACACAATGTACGAAATGAAAATTTGTACGAATAACGATGCAAAACATAAAGTGAAAATATTTAAATATTTTTGCTGTTCTGTTAGTATTATTTGATAGATGTGTAGGTAGATGTTATTTTGCCAGTACACCAATGATTACAGTCAAGACACACAAGTGTACTACACGTCTGTATACCTGTGATTGGCATCGCTGCGTCAACTCAATCAGATTACCGCAGCTTGGAGCCCTAAATCACTATTAATATCCGAGTACTGAGCCGTGTATTCTATCAATAACGTGGTGACGTGGCGGACTCTATATGTGTGATCTAGGCGCTGGCTAAGGTAGACTAATTTTAGACCTAGTTGTTGGAGACGCGGAGCTTAGAGCGGAGCGTAGTAAATTGTTTTAGGCGGCCGGTTGGGGAGTGAAAGAGAAAGAATGGATTGCAAGTTTTTTTGCCACACAATATATTTTGACGTTATCACCATCAACCTATAGTTTTCAGTTAAAGCTTCACCTTTTCAAAATCAAGTAATTTATTGCGAATAGGCTATTTTTATAGCATTTTTAGATGTCAAAATCGTAATATAAAAAATTACAATGTGCCTTAGTCAAAATGTAATCACATTTATAAATGCATTCAGCGACTCCCCGCGGTTTCGACTAACGTCGGTCCACCTAGTGGGAGGCCTACGCTTCGTCATATTCGCCATCGGTTGTCTGCGAGTGATGTGGCCTGCCCAGACTGTCGTTTCAACTTGCCAATTACTATTATAGGTGACTTTCTTTAGATCTCCTCGTTTCGGATCTTATCTCGTAAAAAAAAATTCGAGCATAGCTCAATAGTTTGTCATAATCTTCGTGGAATAATTAAGAGCCAATACAACGCCAAAATGCTTAAAATGGCTTAGCATGAGGCAGTGTCCTGTCAACAATGTTGCAACAATGACTTTGAAATTAATATATGGTAAAGTTCAGGACTAATGCTACTGCAAATGTATAGTGAAAATACGAATTTATAAACTTTTCTCTATAGAAAAATATTACAAAGTTGACTCCAAACCGTACAAATAAACAGCGATTATTCAATAAATACCTTAAATAAGATCGTGAAACTTTATGATGTAGTATTTGAACTAAATATAATGGAGGGCTTATGTATAGTGGATTTTTAAAATACCCATTATATTCAGTGTAATAATAAATTACCTAAACTATTGCGCGTTGGAACCATTTTAACTTAGACCGCCCCTGCCGCTCGGCCCTCCACTCATCCCCGCTTTGGTTTGTACTATATTATATCTATTCTGTGGCTCTGGCTTGGCCTAGCATATAATGGCCAACCATAAACGCGATACGCTTCGCTATACGCATCGCTAAAAATTGTATCCTTTAATACAGATGATGTGTTATTTGCTTCCAAGTGTCGGTATTGCGGTGACGTGAAAACAAGATTCATAACTGGTTATCTAGTGGGAAGAAAATCTTGTTGTTTACTGGTTATGAATCAGGAATATATTTTTCCCATTCGACAACCAAGTTTGATCACTGGTTACCTAGTCAAAAAAAAACCTGTTTTATTACTGGTTATGAATCAGGAACATATTTAGGTTATTTAGTCATCCTCTTTGCCTTTTCCCATTTGTTATTGGGGTCGGCTCCCAATCTAACCTGCAGCGGCGAGCTACCAGAATTACACGAGCGACTGCCATCTGACCCCGCAACCCATAAGGAACAATAACAGGGATGGTTAGATCAGGCGTCAGATTATATCAGGCGTCTGACTACCCGTAACGATTGCCATAGATGTTCTTATGACAACCGAGACGCCGGCTTAACGTGCTCTCCGAGGCACGGAGCGATGGCATTTAAAACTGCACATAACTTACCTACTAAATAAGTCATTGGTGCAGGGCCGAAGATAGAACCCGGTGCCGTAAGATTGCGAAGCGCACATGCTACCGCTTGGCCACCATCGCATTTAGGTTATTTAGTACTACCCAAAATTTGGTTTGCAGTGTGTACTATAAATACCTGTATAAAATATAACAGATTAACTTAAAGCTTTTGTGTAAATTTTGTATTATAAATTTAAAAGATGGGACCTCAATTTATAACATATAAAATTTCTCATCCGAATAAACGGTTTTTTGTTACGGATAAGTATAAAGAATTTGGGCGAAACCAAGAGGCGTCGAAATAGGTGTATTGTTTTAAAAAGATCAAACATAAAATACATACAATAATACGTTATTTTAGTTTGTGGTTTTCGGAACACACCGATCATGCAATCGATTTAATTATGTTCATTATCCCGCCTTATTAATTAGCTAATTGAATATATTGAAATTACTACGGGTGAATGTGGTTTTGACAGCATAATTTCAGTGCGGTTTTGTTATAGATAGAACAGACTAGGTAAGTAGGTGGTAGGACTTTTCTGTAAAGTTCGTCTAGGTAGGCACCATCGCTTTGCCAGTTATTCTGCCGCTAAGCAGTAGTGTGAAAGCACTACTGTGTTCCGGTCTGAAGGGCTTTGCAGCTAGTGAAATTACTGGGCAAATGAGATTTTATGATCTGGGTACACAGTCTAGTATCTTATTACTGTACTGTGTGAAGTCTCAGGACGACCTGCGCAGTGCAGTATCACGCAAAACTGTATTAATTTAGAGTTCTGAGTGATACTGCAATCTGTTATCGGGAGCCGTGACGCTTAAAATCAGGTGATCGACTAGCTTGCAACGTCATTCATTTATATAAAAAAAATAGGATTAAAAATAGCAAACGTACAGACCGTTCAACGTAAGTTATCCCCTGACGTATTTATATTATTTAAAAATATGCAAGTATTATCGTAAATGTAAAGTAATATTTAAGCATCATGTAATGTAATATGTAAACATTATCTAAATTTGCATGTACCCACCACAGATTAATATGTTTTACTTTCATATTACGGTGAACGGTCTATAAACCTTAGAGTATAGACTAAAAGCATAGAGAGAACGTCATTATCAGTCAAGCGTACCACTTTTTTGGGCACTTTTTATATGAAGTGGACACTTTCATGTGAAGGAGTCTGACAGATTTGTATAGAAAAAACAGTTGACTCGAGTCGAAAAAATGGTACGGTGACATTTCGCAAGCGTAGCTAATTACTATATGTTTGTTTCTTTCCTTCGCCACTGACGTAGCGATACGTGTGAGCAGTACAAGTATACTATCGTTTTGATGATCCCTCTTTGCTTTTAGTCTATACTCTAAGCTATAAACTTATGTTTGTGAACGAAGTATGAGAGAGAGAGAGAGAGAGAGAGAGAGAGAGAGAGAGAGAGAGAAAGACGAAAGAGGTGAGCGAATGGTGGTTGCAAGTTTTTATTCCATTATAATAATTAAGTTGAGTATGAAATACAGTCGTAATTAATAAATACTGCATAACAGTGAAATAGCTTCTCACGTGTTCTCTCTTGTTTTATTTTTGCCCATTTCAAACTCGTGGTCTCTTACTGTTGGCGTCATTAGTAAGCTCAAAGTCGCGCAACGAGCTATGGAGAGAGCTACGCTCGGTGTTTCCCTGCAAGATAAGATCCGAAATGAGGAGATCCGCAGAAGAACTAAATTAAAACAGCCTGAAGACGTCCTCTGCTGAACATAGGCCTCCCCCAGAGAGTGCCACTTTCAGCGGCTGCTTGCCTCCTGCATCCATCGGCTCCTTGCGGTTTTCGCCAGGTCGTCGGTTCACCTAGTAGTGGGCCGGCCTACGCTGCGTCTTCCGGTTCATGGTCGCCACTCGAGAACCTATCCTCCCCATCGGTTGTCAGTTCTACGAGCGATGTGGCCGCCCATTGCCATTTCAACTTTTTAATTCTAAGAGCTATATCGGTCTCTTTAGTTCTCCTGTGGATCTCCTCATTCCGGAGCTTATCACGCAGGGAAACACCAAGCACAGCTCTCTCCATAGCTCGTTGCGCGACTTTGAACTTACTAATGGGTCCAACAGTAAGAGACCATAGGCCCGATTTAGAAGGCTTTAGTTGACAGTCCTTAAAATACTAAAAATATATCCGTCTCTTACATTGCGGTCTATTTGACAAGGACAGCAACAGTTTTAGAAGTTTTAGATCTGTCAACTAAAGCCTTTAAAATTGGCCCCCATGTCTCAGTTCCATAAGTCATCACTGGCAACCATTGAGTAGTGTTTATAGTGTGTTTGTAGGAGAAATTATGTTCACGAGCGATCAACGGGCTTTATAATCTTTGCTGGCAACACACACTGATTGAAAACCTTTGTTTTTAGGCTCTGCGGTATTTTGGACGAAAAGATAGAAGATAATAATATACTCATTATTATAATTATTTAGAATTGATATCCGATGTAACACTACCAACAACTTTTCTGAATAACACCTCACCACAACGAAAATCATTTTTCCCAAAAGAAAGGGACCAGCGCTGAGATTATAAATCATACTGGCAAACCTAAACATGTCCGGTTGACAAAAAGGGTGATCCCCGGCAATTTATGGCCACCCTGTGGGATTAGGCGCGTATTGTATGGGGGATTTTAAGGGGTGTTTAGACATCATCAACTGGCTCCCGTATTCATATGTTTGCTAGACCCAAAGAACTATAGCTTAAATATATCACTATTTTATAGTTTTCTATACATATAATAAAACTGTAGAGATAGAAAAGTCTGTAATTGCAAGATATCTACAAAAAAATTACACAGGTTGGCTTAAAATTAGCCGCTGATCACGTTAAGCCACTTTTTAAACACTTTGTCTGTTTGTTTGTTTGTTTATTTGTTTGTTTGTTTGTTTGTTTGTTTGTTATGACTGAACTCCTAAAATACTGAATGGATTTTCATGCGGTTTTTATTAATATGCTTAGAAATAACCGGCGCTTAACATAGGATATATTAAAATTAAAATATCGTTTAAAAAAATTTGATGACAATTATTAAGATTTCATTACGGAACGAATCGGAGGTTTTTTGGCGGGAACGCGGAAAAGTTCACGTCGGTGCATTGTATTATTTTACAAAACTTATGCTTTTTCCAGTGTTAATGTTTAAAATTGGTGGTGTTTTACGCATTAAGTGCTGAATTACGAGCATGAGTGTGGGCAAGTGATATAATGTAGTGAAACGTGGTTTTTCGTGTTGCTTCCAAAATTCCATAGAAGCCTCTAGTAAAGTTGCCACCACTTTACTAGGGCATGCCTTAGACTAGATTATGACTTAGACTAGACTATGACTACTCTGACTGTGACTATGACTTGACTTTAAGTGAAAATTTCCATAATACGATGAAAAATTACAAAACTTGACACTGGCTAAATACACTATGTGTGGAGCCAAAATATAAGAAAAAAAAAAAAAACGAATCGGAGTTTTAAACAACATGGCCGCTTGATGGTTTTTTTTTGGTTACTTATAGTAAGCATAGAGTAAATAACCGCTTACGCTAAAGAGATGGGACTCCTATAGAGAAAAAAGTTAGTTGTATGAAACGTGCGCTACACGTATAAGTGTAGCGCACGTTTTATACAACTAACTCTTCTCTGTCTATCAATATTTTTAAATGCGTTATTGAATGAATGGGAAGGTTTTAGGTACGTTACTAAGTTAGGTTTTTAGGTAAGTTTTTTTTTTAAGTGGGCTACTGTTTCCGCCATAACGGTAAGTTGTAAGCTGTGGTTGTAAGTTACCACATATTGTCACCGATTAGAAAAAAAAACAATCGACTACACTCTGTGCCACATGTTTATCTGGAGGCAAAAATTAAAGAAAAAGACTCTGAGAATGGATATGACCAAAGAGTAATATTAGTACCGCTACTCTAAGAGAATCAAAACATTTTATAGGTTTCCTATTTATATTTTTACAGGTTTGTTTAGCATTTTAGAAGTTAAATAGGTACATATACCAACAAATGTTAATAGTGTGAAAATAGATGTTTTTTTTATTTTGGCATTAGACGACATTTGTACTTAGCCAATGATACGAAATATTTTATGAAAAATGTTTTAAAAGGGTACTTACTTAGAGTATAGACTAATAGCATAGAGATATCCATCAAAACGATATTATATTTGTACTCCTCACACGTATCGCTACGTCATCAGTGGCGAAGGAAAGAAACAAACATAAAGTAATTAGCTACGCTTGCGGTTACGGTTACAAGTTGTAAAGTTTATTAGAATTTGGCAAGAAGAAGAAAGGTCTTTGAAAGTGGACGTCTTCAGGACGTTGTTGTTAATGATGATGATTATGATGATGATGATGATGATGTTGATAGCCTTATTTGAATTAATTGATCATATATATCAATTTCAGCTTAATTCTTTCCGTTATTCCTAAAATAAGTAATGGTCTCGACAGATATTTAGAAAGACAAACATACGGACAACAAAGTGATCTTACCTCAAATTCATATTCAAATTCAAATTCAATTTATTTTACAGTTTGTAACATAACAGTACAAAAAAGAGTCTAAGGCGTTATAAATAAAATATTTTAAAAAAAGTCATTTAATGTATACAATATAAAAACAAATAATAAAAAAACAGTATTATCAATGTCATATTATTAATATTATTAGGTAAGTACAGTTACCTATAAGGGTTCCTTTATTTTAAAACTGTTACGGAACCCTAAAAATATAACATTCTTTGCAAAAGTGAATCTGATTAGAGCTTTGTACACATGTTATTTTCTCACTCCCACCACTATGTTGAAAGTGCAGTGGGAATGAGACAACGTGGTAAATACCGGACATAATATAAATGTCAACTCTTTTTACAGTGGCGTACGTAAATACTTGTGATTTCTAATTAGTATTAACAAAACTAATAAAGTACGCATCGTATAGGTTAATGCAATACTCCAGCTGTAAAGTAAGTATTATATAATCTTATTTTTGACACTGGCTAAATACTCAATTCGTATGGAGTCAAACTTATGAAAGTAAAAAAAAATATGTGGTGAATGCAACAAAGATACTCTTTGGAACGACGAGCGCGCGGATGTGAAAAACTGACCAATGTGTGTTTGTTTTGTATTTTTCTAAACTGCCTAAATAATAGGTAAGTACTTAAGTAGGTATACCTACTACCTAAACAAAATTTACTGGAACCTCTTATCAAGACTTGAACGGTTTTTATTGTGAAAACACAAGAACAATCTGTTGAAGTGAAAATGACAAGGAAAAGATCGAACGTATCACTGGTATGTAGGTATACCATAGAACTTTTATTCGTTAGATGCCTAGATCTACCGTATATTTAAAAAAACTAACGGCTAAGTATAAGGTAGGTCTAAGTAGGTACATACATATGATTTGCAGTTTCTAACTGACTATTTTATCAATGTGAAGGTGATCTGATGACACGTGAAAAGCCATACCTACCTACAACCTAAACAACATTTTTACACGTGTGCTACCTAATCTGCTAATACGTGCTGAGCTTCGAAAAAGTTTTGTGGATTTTGTGATTTGGTATAGAGAAAATGCATGAACTAAGCTATTATTAGACTACCTAAACGTAGAAATAACATAATACATGCGTGCGAAGCCGCGGGCAAAAGCTAGTACTAAATAACAATAAAATATGACCACGAACTGGAAGACGCAGCGTAGGCCGGCCCCCCACTCGGTGGATCGACGACCTGGTGAAAGCCGCGGGGAGCCGATGGATGCAGGATGGGAGCAGAACATGAACGGCATACCTACAATTATACATATCTATCTATCTTTAATTAAAACTAAACTGAAAACAGCAGCAAAAGCTAAACAAAATAAAAGCTTTCGTTTATATACAAAGCTATTGATAAATACAGAACATTTCAAACAATTTCATTTTGTACAAAACCTCGTAAACGTATGCCAAAAACTCAGCTCTGAAGCTTTTAGCAAAAAGCACATTAAAATGAGTCGAGCTACAGCGTGTCCTAATTAAAAATGCAGAACTTCTTTCTTTAATTCTGGGGATATAAGTAGTGTATTATTGGGCATTCTACCCCACCACACGTTCGCTACTCTCACTTCCGTTCGCTTCGCTCACGGTGGGGTAGAATTCCCAATCGTATTTTTGAATATGATTATCGCGTTTCCGATGTTGGCGAACATCTCTATTCAGTGTTCCAATGTTGGCGAACATCTCTATGCAGTGAAACAATTTGCTTGCAAAACCAATACGCAAAACAACATTAGTTACCTACGTTTATGCTGCCAATGGGCTACGTTTGCGATGCAGTTGTCGTGTGCACCTGATAATGATAAGCGTTCATAATATGACATAATGTCTAACTCGCAAATAGAACAGACATCCATCGTTCTGTTTACAATACCTACGTTATAGACGGCGTTGAATGCACTATGTTGTTTCTCTAGAATGTAGGTATCATTTGTCAATGGTAAAAAATGCAAATTAAATATCATGTCTAAACAAGTCTGTAGATATTTTTTATAAAATTTGTGTTCGGTGTCGCGAGATATTCAAAGTTAGTTTGAACATAAGAACTAACATACGCATCTTGAGGCAACCTGTATTTTTACATTTAAATAATAAATTGCAGTTAAATTAATGGAGTTTCCTGTGCCCAAGCATTCTCGATATGCGGCTGAAAACATACGTTTAAATAGTTTCAATAGCTGGCCTGTTGGCTTAGCTCAAAAATCACAAGATATGGCAGATGCTGGATTTTTTTACACTGGAGAAGGCGACAAAGTGATATGTTATTTCTGTGGTGCAGGACTGAAAGATTGGAGTCCCGAAGATTTGCCTTTACCAGAGCATTCTCGCTGGTTCCCAACTTGTCCTTTTGTTTTACTTGTAAAAGGAAAAGATTTCGTCGCAAATATTCGTAAAAATACGTGTGAAGAGAAAAAAAGAAGCAGTCTGGAGAATATTTGAACAGAAGAAAAATAAGTGAGAGTGAATGTAATATAAAAAATGCAAGTGCAGATTATATGCCTACTGGAATGTATTGTAAGATCTGTTTGGAAGAAGACCTGAATATATGTTTTATACCATGTGGTCACGCAGTTAGCTGTAGTAAATGTGTTCTCTCATTAAAAAATAAATGCCCGATGTGTAGGCTTTCTTTTTTTAAGATAGTCAAATTGTACTTCTAACTTTTATTAATAGTTTAATTTTCCTTTATTATTGTGTGATATTTTAATTACTTAAGTATTTAAATTAAAGAACTTAGAACAGTTTAGATTGTTTTTATGCATTACCTACCTACCGATAAACATAAGAAATAAATAATATTATACATTATAGTGAAAGCCTTAATTAAAACATAAGTAAGTAAGGTGATTTGAACCAGTTTTTACTGTATTTCTGCTGAATTAGTATAAACATAATATTATATTCTTGGTTTATAAAACATTCTCTATATTGTACTTATTATCGTTTTTGGCTCAGATTCCTCTTTAGTTTTTACTTTTCGAGACCCTTTTGGCTCAAGGATACCTAATCGTAAAATTAGACCAGCTTGGCTCGTATCCTCCTCGAAATAATAAAAAACAAGTTTTAAATAATTTTATTTATTTTTTCTTTATTCGATACCAGATTGGCTCAAGGATACCTAATTGTAAATTAGACCAGGTTGGCTCGTATCCTCATCGAAATATTAAGAAACAAAATAAATAATTTCACTACTTTTTTTCCCTTTACTCGATACCAGCTTGGCTCAAGGATACCTAACTATGAATTAGACCCGGTTGGCTCGTATCCTCATCGAGAACGGAACAAAAAGTCGTGAAAAATAATTTGTTATTTTTTTACTTCAAATTTGAGACCCCAATCGGCTCGAAGACACCTAAATTACTGCTTTCATTTAGACCAGCTTGGCTCGTACCCTTCACGAAATAAGCCACAAAAATATTTTGCGTTTTATATTCGTGGCCAGATTGGCTCAAAGGCACCTAAATTAGGACTGTAATTTAGACATGGTTTGTTCGTGTCTTCCTCAAAATCCAAAGTAAAAAAATACTCTTTATTGCTTGTGAGAAATTTGAAGCAAACACGTAATAAAAATTAGACAATGTTTTCTATGCTAAATATTAATGCATACGAAAATGTATTTTATAGAATTTTATTTACTGTTTATTATTTATTTAATTCTTGCACTTGCACCAAACATCTACAAAGTTGACATAATGCTAACAGCATTTTAAACCAGTCAACTAAAAGTGCAGAAAGTAGATTAGGCGTACACAAAATGAAATGAGCAAATTGTTGACCATGCAAAATAAATAAGAAAAACTAAGGCATCAATCTCATTTTTGTTTAAAAATGACATTTGTTATATATTATTTTATGTTATTTCTTATTAAATTCTTACTTATCAGTATGTACAAATAAATTAATTGAAATTGAAATATTTATTGTCATATTACAAAGAACTTTTCGTTTATTGAAGAATATTTTAAAATATCACACACATAACTTTAAAGTAAAATTACCCAAATTGTGCAAAATAGAACCAATGGTGTTAATTTTATTGAATAAGGTATTCATGACCTAGTATTTATAGGTATATATTGGCGAAATTTACAAAATAATTACAAATATTACCGACCTGAAGAATATCAAGCACTTACCATAACCGGTGGATTATTCGTGCACAAAACATGTTTTTTTTATCATTTTAACAAACACTTTTATTTATCAATTTCATTAAATTAAACTTGATTATATAATCTGCCACATTTTTTCTCACGAACACTACACGATCACATTATGATTTATGACACTACGATATTATTGTTGCTACCTACGTGCATTGCATTTGCATGTGCGCGTCACGTAAGCCCTAGTACAGTCAAGTACAAAATCAAGTTGTTGACGTTCTTGGTTGTTGGTTCTTGTTGGTATTTAACTTATTGGTTACCTACATTACTTTAACAACCTTATTATTATATCTTATGACCTAGCATATACCTACATACCGTAGGGATGCGATAGATGATGGAGGCGAGCAGCCGCTCAAAGTGGCGCTCTGTGGGGGAGGCCTATATTCAGCAGTGGATGTATTTAGGCAGTTGATGATGACCTTACATCATAGTTCAAAATTGACAGACAAGTGATATCACTTATTATTTTAAGTAGGTACCTATGTATTAATATCGTAACTTATGAATTACAAGAAAAATCGTGTATTATTCATTACTAAGGCGAATTTATAAATGAAGAGTATTAGATTTTTACATCATACACAATTATACGTATAAAACATAGGTAACCTACGTAATTCGGTATTCCTCAAATCATAGAGATACCTAAATATTGTGCATGCTAATAGGTCCTACAATTCGTATAGAACTTGTTATTTAAAACATTACTTATGTGAATTCACAAAAAACATCTGAAAGCTTATTTTTCCATTCGACTGTACAAACACACACTACTGCTGTTAAAGTTGCTTGTCAAGCATTTTAAAGGGCTTTGTACAGTCAACTGAATCTATTGTTATAGCAATTTGAAATATTGAAATAAGTCTTTATAATTCCATAAGTGTAGGTAGGTACAAGTACCTACTTGAAATTGGGTACCATTTGGTAACATTTGAGTAACATTTGGGTATGTTTGGGTGGGTTTGGGTAATACCTTTTTTATTTGATTCACAACGCTCTATAAAGTATAATACATAATATAATTAACATATTCGAATATGCTGTCTCAAACTGGTCCGCTTTTAGCATACATGTATATAGAAGTTTAATTACATAATGCTTTTAGGATTAGCACCATTATTGTAACGTCGATGATTTTGTGCCAGAATGTACATCTGTACTTTACGTATTTATAGCACACTAGCAACGTTTTTGCAGAATGCTTATTAAATGATTTTATAGTTTCTCACCAACAAAGATCGTTTCAGATAACACAAAGCATATTCCGTGAAGTACAAAGTAATGCCGCCAGTTTAGATCTAAAACGTAATATGTACTAAATTAATTGATTCATATAATGACAAATTATGGGGTATTTTATGATTTATATTAGCTCGAATTAGAAAAATGATGACACGAATGCTACTGGTATAAACCCAAAACGTAATATGTACACAATTGTGTATTTTTATTAAATAATGACAGAATATGTTATTATTACGATTAATTTTTGTTTGAATTAGGGAAATGCTGACATTATAGATTTTTATGTTTAAAACGGCCTGTTTTCGCCACAAATCGCTACATTTAATTACATTGTCATATCAGTGACAAGTGCCTTCGGAGTTCCACAGCTGTTCTACATTTCTACTTAAAATGTTAGTAAGTGATAAAATATAATTTCAGTAATTAAATTAATTACTGAATAATTTTATTTTTATTTAATGTGTTATTCTCTTCTCAGGTCTGATTCCGAGTACGATAGCGCCCCCTCGCCACTGCCAGTGCCTACGCCCACGCCACCACAGCCGAAAAAGAAGGCCGCGAAGCGGAAATCTGCACTCAACGCGGCTGGCTCTGCTGGCTACAATCTGACCGCACCGTCGTTGGCACCACCGTCAACCAGCAGCGCTACTGCTACGGTTCACTCATCCAAGTAAGTTTCACAACATAATTGCATTTTATCAACAAATTCTTCTTAGTAGTGCAAATAAAGGTACCTACTTTAATTAGTGTATATTACCAACTTTTTCTACTATTAAAATAAACATTCATCACTCATTCACAACATTAAACTAGTAACAAACCTAAGCCTTAAAAAATATAAAAGTACCTACTTTATTATCGAAAGTAATAGAAACATTTTCAATGTTTTATCGTGTTGTTAAATATTACCTTTATGTTACAGCATACGCAAACGGAAGGCTAACATCTTTGCCATACTGAAAGCCGAAGAACGTTTAAACAGCGCGGCACCACCACCGAGTTCGGCCAACACGTCCAGCTTCACTGCGCGCGTCTCTAACGGTCAGGTTAAGCGTAGCGTCACCCTTGTCGGGAATTTTTTTATAGACCTAAAGATCTATAACACTGCCGACTGGGTGGCAAACAAGCCTGAGGAGCGTTACAAAAAAGCGTTATCAAGTATAAAGCTTGCAACAGACGTTGACTCTCCCGAATGGGAGGCGGTTCAACGTTTTATAGGGCTCGCTTTTACGCGTTTTGAGAAGAGCGAGCCTGTATTTTACAAAAATACAAAATGAGCGTTAGGAAATATACTATTTTTGTTTTGTAACGCTCCTTTGAAAATAAGCCTTATCGTGTATGTTACATGTTAAACTTTATTCGATTATTTTAGATAGAATCCATCTAAATATTAGAAGAGGAAGGTCTTTGTCCAACAGTGCAACTATCTAGATTGTAACTTTATCTTTCATTTTAGATAAAACATTAGTTTAGTTTGGTTGGTTTTAAACACTAAATATATATCAGATACTTACACTTTTAACCTACATATTATAAAAGAAGATTAATTTCAGTAGTACCTAAATTTCAGTAGTATTGTTTTCAAAATGCCTTACTGCACGCTATGTGCAATATCAGTAAAAAATACATCCTGGGTAGGACATTTACGTAGTGATAAGCACAAACAAAATGATAGCAGCGTGACTCATCACGATGGTGTGGATATAGTCTCGTCAGCATTTCGGTCTCGCATAGCTACGTACAGAATTACTGCACCTGACGAACAAAGCTCGATAGAAGCGTTTTTCGATTCTATTAGTAAAAAAATAAAGTCTCTATTAAATGAATCATTAAAAAAACACACGTGCTTAAAAGTAAACTTTGAACTTTATTCAATGTTTTTAATGATAAAAGATAATAAACAAGAAATGAAATCATTCGGAACTAAAAACGCTGTTTTGTATAGCAATTACGATTTTGATTCATTATGTGATGACATATTGAGCAAATTAAAAAATAAGATCGAAGAATTTACGGAGCGTGATAGTGGTTGGACGTTATTGAATCACTCGCATTTAGAGATAAATGTTAATAAGTATCAACCGTTGGGCGGATCGAACTTTATAGACTTGCCTAAAAATATAAAAAATAAAAAGGCTTGTCTTAATATACACAACTCTGATGAGTTTTGTTTTATGTGGTGTGTGACAGCGGCTTTATTTCCAACTACAACGCACCCTGAAAGAACGTCATCGTACCCAGATTTTCACACCAAATTCAATGTCGATAATATGCACTTTCCTGTAACTTTTGCTGATATTCAAGCGTTTGAAAAAAATAATCTAAACATAAAATTCATAGTCTATGGTTTAAAAAATAAAAAATACATTGTAGGTCCTGTGTATAAATCGAAAGAAATTAATGAAAATGACAAAATCATACATTTGTTATTACTTGAAAATGATGTATCTTCTCACTACTGCTTAGTGAAAAATTTGTCACGGCTCGTAAGGGGACAAATCACAGGCCACCATGGCAAGATACATTTTTGTGATACTTGTTTAGTATTTTTCAATACAACCAACGAGCTTGATAATCATTCATGTGGGGGTATAGTAACGATTTTACCTGAGAAAGGTTCAGTAATCAGTTTCAAAAATTACAATCACAAGCAGGATATTCCTTTTGTAATTTATGCTGATTTTGAATCATTGTTAGAAAAATGTGACAAACATGTGGAGCAATCTAAATCACCAAATACATGCACTTTGCAACGTCACGTTCCTGTGGCTTTCGGCTATCATATTGTATGCTCTATTGATGAAAGTTATAATCGTTATGTGTCATACCGAGGCCCTGATTGCGTCGATAAATTTATCGAGTCTTTATAACTATCAAGACGTTTCTGAAATCAATAAAATATTAAGTAAACATGTTCGTATGATTTTTAATGAACAGAACGCAACTGACTTTGCCAATGCAACTCACTGCCACATATGTGAGCATTTTCTTTATTCAGATAAAGTCAGAGATCACTGTCACATATCAGGTAAATATCGTGGTGCTGCACATAGCTATTGTAATTTACAATATCAATTGCGAAAGTTTGTTCCAATATTCTTTCACAATTTGTCTGGATATGACTGCCATTTATTCATAAAAAAACTAGGAGAAGCTCCGGGCCCCATAAAAATAATTCCTAAAACTAAGGAAAACTATATCTGTTTTACAAAGTTCATTCCGGTTTTAGAAGGAGAGTTTGTTCAACTTCGATTTGTAGACTCGCTCAAGTTTTTAGGTACAAGCTTAGAGAAGCTAGCAAAAACAATTAATAAGAACGAATTTAAACATATGAGTAATTATTTTCCAAATGAGGCTGAATTGCAGTTGTTAATGCGTAAAGGAATATACCCATATGAGTATATGGACGATTGGACACGATATAGTGAACAATCGCTTCCGTCCAAGGAATGTTTTTACAGCTCACTCACAAATGAAAATATATCAAAAGAAGATTATAGACATGCTCAATTGGTTTGGCATACATTCAATATAAACAATTTAGGTGAGTATACAGATTTATATTTAAAAACAGACGTACTTTTGTTGAGTGAAATATTTGAACATTTTAGACAAACATGCAAGATTCACTATCACCTGGATCCAGCTTTCTATGTCACTGCACCTAGCCTATCTTTTGACGCGATGCTTTTGAAAACGGGTGTTGAGTTAGAGCTTATTGATAATTTAGAAATAATAAAAATGATCCAAAACGCTATTAGAGGCGGCGTCTGTATGTGTGCACACAGGCATGTTTTAGCCAATAACCACTATTTAGCAAATTATGATGAATCTCAAACAGATTCCTATATTGCTTATATCGACTGTAATAATTTGTACGGATTTAGCATGTGCCAGCCGTTACCTATATCAGATTTTAGATTGTTGGAACAAACAGAAATTGATAATTTGAACGTATTAAACATCTCAAATGACGCTCAGTATGGATTCATATGGAGTATGGAGGCCTATGTTCAGCAGTGGACGTCTTCAGGCTGTTAATGATGATGGATTCATCCTCGAGGTCGATTTGATCTACCCAGACAACTTGCATGACACACATAATGATCTACCATTTTGTCCAGAGAAATGTGTTCCTCCTGGAGGAAAGCATTCTAAACTTGTGCCCAACTTGAATGACAAATATTTCTATGTGATACATTATGTTCATTTGAAAACGTGCCTCAAACTTGGTATTGTTTTAAAAAAAATACATAGGGTTATATCTTTCAGACAAACGCCATTTTTGAAAAAATACATTGATTTTAATACAGCCCTTCGACAAAAAGCCACGTCAACTTTTGAACAAGATTTTTTTAAATTACTTAACAACAGCATATTCGGTAAAACATTGGAAAACAATGAAAAAAGAGTCAATGTAAAGTTGGTAAATACGTGGAATGATGATAATAATGTAACCAAAAAGAAGTTAGGTGCAAAAAAATTAATTTCGAGTCCTAGTTTTCATAGTGCATCTATTTTCACGGAAAATTTAGTTGCTATACAGCTAAAACCGGATCGTGTCGTTTTAGACAAACCAATTTACATTGGGTTTACAGTTCTGGAATTATCTAAAAGTCACATGTATGACTTTCACTATTCAGTCATCCAACCTCATTACAAAAATCGTGTACAGATGTGCTATACAGATACAGATAGTTTCATTTACCAAATAGAAACCAAAGATTTCTATAAAGATATTAATGAAATATTTTTAGAATATTTTGACACAAGTAATTTTGACCCTAAAAACAAATTTGGTTTGCCTGCTATAAATAAGAAAGTACCGGGTCTTTTTAAAGATGAAATGAGTGGAAAAATAATTTCTGAATTTGTAGGTCTTCGAGCAAAGCTGTACTGTGTCGAGACCGGAGAGTATACTATAAAAAAAGCTAAAGGCGTGAAGGGTTGTGTAGTGCGTGATTTAGATGCTTCAGACTACAAAAAAACTTTATATAGTAATGATGTAGTTCGAAAAGTAAATGTTTTATTTAAATCCATAAAACACGAGATATACACTAGAACAGTAAATAAAGTTGCATTGTCTAGCAATGACGATAAACGTTTAATTAGCAAAGATAAAATCCACACCACAGCGTGGGGGCATGCCTCAATATTAAATATAAAACGTAGTAATCTTTAAGTGCTTCGTTATGGTACCAGGTTGATGATTGAAGCTAAAAAAACTACTTTTAAAAATAAAACTTGTATTTTATGTAGACCGTAGCATGTAAACTTATGTGTGTTAGATAACTAAGAAGACTTAACTTTAAGAAGTAGAAGTTCTATTATTTGTACGTTTTAGTATTAGTTTTGTAAAATGAAGACATAAATAAAAACGATATGTGCTTAATATTTTATGTTTTTTATTTGATATATCCTATGGTCATTACAGTTATTTTTAAATAAAACCTAAATTATCACCTAGCACTTTGACAGTATAAAATACCTAATATGATACCAACCGTGAAATTTTAGCAATTGATTTAAATATAACTGGAATGATCTTCGTAATACATAATATAAGTAGGTACCTACCTTATTCTCAGAATAGATACAAGAGTAGATAAATCATTAATAGTTGCATAAAGTATGGTTAGAAACAAGTCGATTCCTGTTTGATAAAAAGTATCTAAGTACTTAAGTATATTTCCTTAACCATATTGTGTTCAATTTCATCATGTAAGCAGTTTGAGATCACCCGACACGCCTCTGTTTAAATGCGACATCGTTAAGATCAGCATTTTTATAGTAAGCAAGCTTAAAACAAGTACGGACTTTAATTATTAGTACCTAACAAGTCGATTCCTGTGAAAAGCGCCCGTCAATAGGTCAGCCCGTATAAAATTTCATCAAGTAAGCAATTTGATACAAGTAATATCACTGCGCTGATTCATTAAATCATAACCATTTGCAGAAGGCACTAGTCACTTTAACTTTTACATCACAATTAATCACAATTTATCTAATATTTCTATTTATTTTGAAACTGCAGAGTATCTACACGTTAATCTGAGTAAGTATTTAATATCTTGTATAAAATTATTATTTTAAAACGTTATTATGTTTATGATAATAATTATTTTTTATTTGATTACAGGAAAACAGTTATGGAATCCGAAACTGACCCAATGTGGGTGCAATGTGCTCAAGAACCCGTGACCTGGGAGGAATTAGAAAAATTAGGACAGGAGAGAAACGAACGTCATCGTCTTGAAGCTGCTAAGATTGTGGAAAAGCAAGGAAAGCCTTCCAAACGTAAAAATAAAGACTCCTTGTCATATATCATCAGCAAAGCGCCTAGGATTGGACACAGACTGATCAAAATACAAGTGCTTGACTATGATCAAAGATTACCGACCAATTACAGTGAAAGTGTTCGTCTTCAGTATGCTGTTGTAGATCCTATAGACGAAATAATGGACTTAACCGAAAATATTATTAACAAGATTTCAAAAAAATTGTCTGAAAGTTTAGTTTAATATAATAATTGTAAATAATGAACTGATTAAAATAAACTTTATTTATAATTGTGTTATTTAAGTATCAATAATGATTGTAAATAATTGAAATAAATTTTAATGTAATTAAATTGTGTAGTTTTATGGACCTACTTACTTTAAGTTATTTAAGTACCTCTCGATAATGATTGTAAATAATTAACCAATTGAAATAGTCCTTGAAAATAAATTTTGTGTAAATAATATTTTTTAGTTTTATTCTACAATAAGGAAAGGTTTAGTAATAAATAAACTATAGTTTAAATCCATCACAATATATTTATAAGACAAACTTAAATTAAATAACAATCCCAACAATTCATATATTATAAGTATGTTACTTACATAATATTGTTAGTATTATTATAATTAAACCATTTCTTAATAACTACTACATTTTTTAAAGCACAATTTTTTTTATGATAAATACAATTATACAGTGTAATATTGTTATCTTGACAGTATTCATTATATAAACTTAAAAAATTAGGACAACCTTTTTCTCCAATGTCTTCTATAGAACAATCAGTAGATCGAAACCGTACGCGTGCATACGGAGCAGACGTGTCGTGAATCTTTACTTAAAAAAACTTAATTCCACAACACCGCAAAAGTGACCTAAATATAACAGCCTAGAATACTTTTTTGCGTGTCCATAAAGTGAAATTAACGTTGTTTTAACTCTGGTGTCTACCGAGCATTGGTGCGTCCCACTAGCTTCCTCACCCCCGTGAAAAAGAAACAGCCTACGATAATTGGTCTCGCTCTGCACTGGGTGCGTCAGCTTATAGGCAAGTAGAAAACAATGTTAATACACTCTTCTCACAGACCTATTACGTATGCTGATAGCAATGAACCCATTGAAATACGTAGTGAGCCAGACTTGAGACAGTCGGAGTTTTCCAACACAGATAATAAACTCACTGTCAGAAAGCGAAGGCAACCAGCTGATGACCTCTCCGATAAATTTGACAAATTTGAAAGTAAGATAATGCAGTTATTGACAAGCATGGCCAAAACACAAATGCAAAAATTAAATGAAATCTCCCATGAGGTGTCTGCCATAAAAGACCAAATATCACAAATTAAGTTCACCACGAGCCAACTTGCCCAAGAACAAAACCGAGTGAAACAACAGCTTAACAAAATTACGTCTGCCGGAGAGGACATGGAGAAAAAGATGGAGCATCTCACAAAAGACATCGAAAACCTTAAATCTGCCGCGCTTACCGCACAACCCGATGCGAATGTTACCTATGGAGATATTATGATGGAGATCCAAGAACGCTGCATAAGAGAAAAAAATTTGGTCATTAGTGGAATAAGAGAACTAAAGTCAACTAATCGTGAAGAAAGAATCAAACATGATAAGCAAGAAATTTACAAAATTTTAAAAATAGTAGATCCTGATTGCCCTAAGCCCAATAAAATATTCCGTCTCGGGAAATACAACGTCAACAAACCACGGCCTATCAAAATCTGTTTGAATACGTCTGAAGTAGCCAAAACAATACTCCGTAACAATAGCAGGATTTGCGAAAAGATACCTAATGTGAAGTGCTATTCCGATCAAACGATTTGCCAAAAAAAGGTGCTAATTGACCTACGTGCTGAATTAAAACGCAAAATGGATGAAGGCGAACATGACTTGACCATAAAATATTTAAAAGGTGTGCCAAAAATCATTAAATTAAAATCTACTTAAAACTTAATTAGGTACCTACGCCATAGCTTAAAAATACTTATAAAATGCCTAGCTTATTATGTAATAATATTTTAGTGTTCTGATTCATAGAAACTCAGTTGTTATCAGGCCCTGCAATTAATGCAATATGTAATTGGCATCATACAGCTTCATATCACCGAGCGGTTGCGTATTCTGTCTGCCTACCTTCAACAATGTTTACATTCTTATCAAACTACTTTTGGGAACTATTTTAGGAATG
This sequence comes from Ennomos quercinarius, assembly GCA_910589525.2. Classification (NCBI taxonomy): domain Eukaryota; kingdom Metazoa; phylum Arthropoda; class Insecta; order Lepidoptera; family Geometridae; genus Ennomos; species Ennomos quercinarius. Next base: position 13,356,869 of record OU342508.1, on the reverse strand, counting down.
ACAGGACTTGCTAATATTGTATTGCTTATACTTACTTTATGAATGTATTGCAATAATAACTTAGTTACTTAACATGTGCTTAACAGTCTTTTCTACGTATGTAAATTATCTAAGTACTTGCTAGCACTTCTGCAGCTTTAAGAAATTGTTTTATTTTATTTCGTACATAATTTAAAGCCACTGTAAGGCTTCGTCTGTCCCCGTATGGTATGCGACTACCCGCTTTATTTTACTTTCCGATGTACATACAATATCTAGTTTTAAGTACCCACCTACTCAATAAGAACAACTTAGTTTTATGCATAACCTGTATTTCTCATATAAGTGAATTGTATTTTTTTTGAGAAATAAATATCTTAAACCACAATTTTTTCCAGTCCCTTCACTAATATATTTTTGTTTTCCAAAATTGGTTTGATAGTACGTTTAAATTCACGATAATCTATGAAGCCTTGTGACCAAAATATGCCACGCTCTCTTTCTAACCATGAAACTTGTTTCTTTTCTTGCCGTGATAAACTTGAATACGAATAAGGAGGCTTCACCAAAAACACTTGAGTATGTTCTCGTGTAGCTAATGCAAATTCTTTTACAATAAAGTTATTTGAACAATCTTTGAATCCCTGCAAATCAACTATAATACAGTTAGGATTCATGATACCTTTTTCACGATATTACTCAGAGGTTTGTATTCTATAATACAATCGTTAAGTATAAGGCAATATGCAGTAGTGTTTGCTGGGAATGGGGCGTCAGTTTCCAGGTCAACACGAACGTCTATTGGTCCTGCTTTCAGAGTTTCGTTTTGTCGCGAACAATCTATCACGAATAAAGGAGCTTTATTTTTAAAATCTGCAAAACTTAACAATGGTTCTGGACGGCGACCATGGTATGACTGTTGGAATTTAGCATATTGTTCGTAAATTATAGCATAGTTATTATCCCCAAACCTCGTATTCAAATTTTCATAAGGAAAGTAACATGAATTTAGAAATACTTTAACATCACGTAAGGAACAGTGATCAAATTGTGACATGTCTTTATTAGCGTGACGGTTTCGATCCGTTTGTAAACCGATAATAACAAATCTAGGCTTTTCTATTTGGGAAGAAGTTTTTATTGACCAGGTATGTTTTGTAGTTTGCGGGATTGCAGAGTACTCGTAAAGATCCCAGTTTCTAAACACCATGCTGATTGGACGATCTTTTTCGAGCAGTCTAAGCAAATTAATTCTCTCACGGTCGGATACTTTGATATGAGGTACGCGCCAAGTAATGTGTTTGATTTCAACATCCTGAACAAATTCTCCAGTATTTAATTGCAAGGCGTTAAGATTTGTACTACTTCGTAGTAAAACTAATTCATGTTTACAATTCATAATAATTTTGTTATAATCTTCCGCAAATCCTAAAACTTTGCAAAGAGGTATTGATACCGAAAAACTACCCGAAACGGAAGTTGTTGATCCATTTATATCCCACCCCCAAGACTTAGACATCTTCGACTCATTTTCGTTCATGGATAGAAGGGATTTCATTGTGGTAGTTATACCAGCATTTTTAATTTTATCTATTTCCACTCCATTGAGTTCATACCGAATATCTTGGAAGAAGAAAAGAGTCGGGTTGTTTGTAAAATGGACCAGATCTATTTTCGCTTTTGTTTCCTTGTTAATCACGATGACATTGCCTTCCAAATACAATGTACTCGCAGAAGGTAATATATATAGATCTTGTTGATTGATTGGTATACGTATCTCATCATTTGTATTAAAGCTTGTAACATATGGTTTATAGGAATGAAATTCAATGCTTTCGACGGTATTGTCGTGCAAAACAGGAGCTGTTATATTAAGTATACTCATTTTAAGAGCCCAATCAGTTTGAGAAATTTCTTATTTTCTTTCGTTAACCTTATTTTAGGTCTTCTTTTAATGATGGTACGATTCGAAGTGATAGAATTCACTCTTGATACTGAGGTTTTATTAAAGTCAATCATGTTTTTTCTTCAGATGTAAATACAGTTGAATGTCTTCTCCTCGCAAATTAATCAAATTGTTATTTGCATCGACAATTCTAATAGTAATAGAACATATGCTATTTTGATTTACTGGAAAGTAGATAACGTTTCTTGGTATTTCAATAATTCTGTACCCTGGTGGCACGTTTGGTGCAAACTCGTGGATTATAATATGAGTAGGTTTTCCGTTAACATATGATCCGCTGACAATGTCACATTCGATTCTTAGCACAGTTGTTGATAGAATGCTGACAGGAAAGCGAGATACATTTAATATATTAGCTTTTAGTGTCTCTTTACCAAAACCTAATATTTTACCTAATGAAGGTTCTTTTTCAAAATGTATATCTTTTGAACAAAATATAGCTGTTTTTAGTGTGTTATTGTTACAAGTTAATTTAAACGAGCAATCTTTAATATTTTCACTCAAATAGTCACTTATGTCTTGAAGCTCATATGAACCTTCAGGTATTTCAATCACCCCACTATCACCATAGTGGAATTTGTTATTTGTACTGTCTATATTCGGTATGGAATTGAATGTTGAAAAATACAACAAACCACATTCATATTCACCATCTAGCTGAAGGGCTGGTGAATAATTTGTCGTTGAAGCTGAAGTCAAACTAGATATAGACAGTGTGAATGTCATCGTGCTACTAATAGCATTGCAAGAAGCCTATATCAATTTAAACTATTTTTCCAATAGCTTTTCAAATATTTTAGGCACAAGTGTCCACAATTTACGGTATCGTAACTTTGATACTTAACATAGTTATAATGAATATCTCGATTATTTAAATATTTTATTAGTTCTAATGGAGGTTTCAAATCACCAAAGCTATCGAAATACTCACAATAGTTGTTATCTTTAACATAAGCTACCCAATGAGTTCCTTGATTTTTATAATCATCTAAATTCAAGACACCGCATTCAACTCGTTTTGAACGTTTCGGCAATCGATTTCTCATAAAAACTCCTCTAAAATGCGGTATGTTACTGGCATGTTCTTTAATATCTAAATCAGTAAGTGCACGATTGGGTAGCCGCTTTTTCAGTTTTTTGGATTAGTTAAGAATAAGCCACTACCTTTTTTATAAGGTTTAATGTACATGCCTTTGCCCAAGGCAATCGCTTCCATCATTCTGTTATGTCGTTCACATTCACTAAGATTTTTTTGACCTGCTTTGTAATCATTAACAGCCTTTGCAATACCAGCTGCTCCACCGGATAATGCGCCAATCGCAGAAAGTCCAGCAAATATCGGTATCAGCGGTAAAAATCCTCCTGTCTTAGGGATCGGTATAACTCGAGGTATGCTAACATTTTTTTTACCAAATAATTTTTTGGCTACTGAATATGCAACTTTGATGGCAGTCTTGAAATTTTTTGGTTTTGTTTTCTTGAGTTTTGAGTTAATCTTAGATATTATTGTTTTAAAGGATTTTCCACCAGCTCCTATTTTCACTTTTGATTTCATTACTTTGCTTACTAACCAAGACGCTAACTTCTCGCCTTTGCTAGCGCTTTTTGATTTAGATCGTTGTTTAGCCATGTTCATAAGTTATAAATCAGCTTTATGTCGGTCTTGCAGGTAAGAGCTATTTGAATAAGCTATGTCGTGTTGCTTACAAGCTTCGTCCAATTCATTAACCCCTTTATCACCTCTTTGTAACCGTTCCGATAGTTTCGTACCCGGTCCACAATAATTATATCCTGGCAAATGCAACTCAAACGGTAAATTATTTATTAAATTATTAATAAGTCCTCCCCCTTCCATTAGCAATACAATAATGAAAATTATACGTAACTATTGTAGTTTTTATAGAATTATAACAGCGAGTTTTTATTGATCCATGAATTGTTACTCTCACTAAGACCTAACCATTTTACATACAGCTTATTACCACACCTCCTCAGCACTTTTTCAATCAAATAAATATTTGGATATTTTGTTTTTTGTAGCTCTTGTTCATAGAATGAGCCTAATATGTTCTGCTTCTGTTGATCTTCAATGTTATAAGTAGTTGGGTTGGTATTATTTACTTTTGTTATCGTAAAAAGTTCAGTAGACCAATTAGGAGTGTATCCTTTTTGGAAAGCTCCTTTGTATTTACTGATGCGTACTTGATCACCACATTGAAATTTTGTCTTCTTAAGTTTAAGGGTTTGCTGGGTTTTGTAAATATTATGCATCACCTGCACTGCATTTAGTGAGCTTACATCCACGGGTTTAAACTTTGTAGTACGATGCAGAGTGTTATTGTATTCTGTCATGATGCGTTCTAATGGTTTTCCAACCCATTTGTAGTTACCAACCAGATTAAAATATTTGTATAATTTGTTTTTTATAGTTCTTATTAATCTTTCCACAATTGATGCTTTTTTAACTGAATACGTAGAGTAATGGTTTATTTCATATACTTTCATTAAGTTTCGAAATACATCATTATAAAACTCTTTCCCATGGTCAGTTTGTAAATGTATCGGTCTTCTTCCCTTCGTAAGTAAACGTTCAAATGCAACTGATATTTCGTTTTTAGATTTAGATTTAACTGGAACAGTCCACGATAGTTTAGAAAAAGCATCAATTACAACCAAGATGTACTTAAACCCTTTGTTACTTTTTTGGACTTTTTGCATATCAATTAAATCTGCTTGCCACAAATCATCAATTCCTTTTAAAACGACTGGACGGCGAATAAAGTTTCGACGTGCTTGCTTATGAATTTCCTCAACCAATTCTTGTTTGCTCATTTTTTATATTTGTTTTATTATTGGACTGAGATTGTTTTCATCTTTAATAGAAGGTTTAGGTTGAAACTGATCAAATATCACTTGGATTTTACTTTTTATATTTATTATCTCTGTGTCTGTTTTTTGTTGCTTAATATAAAACTCTGTGAGTTTCTGATCAACGTATTGTTTGTTAACAGCATCATCAGGAAAAGATGGTAGTTTAACACCTTTCAGCCTTGTTAGCTTTAAATCAAATTCTCCATCGTCTGACTTGTTAAGCTTCATATCAGTCAAATCTGTGGGTAACCTCAACCTTTTATGGACGTGCTGTCCAAATTTATCCATATTTATATTATTGACCGCCTTTATGGCTTTGCAAAAGATAACTGAACAAAAATCAATATTTACTCTGTACTATATCTAGCGAATGATGCCATTTTCTCGTAGTTCCTCAATAATAGATATTATTTCATTTTCGAGGCCAGTATTACCAGCATCACGAGATGCAAGTAATAATCTTAATCTTTCAACCAATTCATTGGGGTCGTCCCAATAAACATAATCTACATTTTCTTTAATTTTTTTCATTAGTGGCAGTCCTGAACCTTTATGAAGACTCTCGGTACTAGAAAGGTGCTGTTTACTTAACTTAAAAAGTGGTTTTATAATATGTAAGTATTTTAAACCTTTATTACTTTTGATTGGTTTTTTAGCATCAAAATCACGTCGATGTGCATTAGTACAAATTAATATTTGTTTATAATTATTCAAGTCATCTTCGGTCATTAAAGTCATATCAGGTGACTTTTTAAATAACAACTCGTTGAGCCCAGGCGTTTTATCATAACTTTGGCCACCAACTGAAATGGTATCATTGGTAACACTAACACGCGATGTTCCCATTTTAAGTTTACCACGATCCAATCTTACTCCAAAAGGAACATCTTGAAATACTTCAGAAGATAAAGACCATGCACTATTGCTGTTTGACTCATAATTAGACTCAAGTGACTTAAATGACGAAGCACTGATATCTTTTTCATTTACGTCAATGTCAATGTCTGATAAATATTCATCCTCATCATCAGTGTTTGATATATTAATAACTGTCTGATCAGATTTTCTTTTTCTCGTATTAGTTAATGAATCAACTATAGTTTCATAGGACGGATAATCACCATCATCCCCTTTCACGTTTTTTACTTTGCTTAAATCAGGAGCTGTATTGTTCTCCACTCCATTCAAACTGTTATCCTTTACTATTTTATTAAGCGGATCTGTGATTGGTTTAAATACTGATTCCAGCACATTTTCATTATCAACCTTTAAATTTTGCATAATTTTCACCTTCTTTTTAACAGCATCAGCAGACTTTATAATTTGTTTTTTTAAATATTTTTCCGTATTCATTTTTAATCAGTACTTAGCTTTAACACGTCTAAGCCATAAATGAAGGTATATTTACTGTAGGATGTTATTATATGGCATTTATTTATCAAAAACTACAAAGGTATCAAAGTTTCTTCTATAACATCCTTTGTTTTTTTCACAATCTTTATTTATGACTAAATAGTTATAGGGAACACTCCAGATTTGAGCACACATATCACGAAACTGATTCCAAGACATATGAGTGTTAACATGTTCATCATAAACATGTCTAAGATTAATATCATCTTGTTTAAAAAGGACTAAGAGATTCGCATTATCTCTTATGAGTTGTTTTGGTATCTTGCTGGATGTTTGGTTTAAATAAAAACAATCTATGTTTTTGTGTCTCCCCATCGTAAAATAATCCCGTATATTATTTTGTTTCTCACAAGCTACATCATCAAATACTATTACTGAGTTAGGTCTTGCTTCATGTGGACTCAAAACTTTCTCATTTTCACTAAACTTAGAGAAAATAATTTCTGGAACTTTTTTAAAAACCTGTTCCAAGAACATGTATTTCGGTTGATATAAAGTTTTAGAATAAATGTATATGTTCAAGAATTGTAAACCTTCTTCATGTAAAAGAAGACCAACCAATAGATTAGTTTTACCGCAGTTGGATGGACCACAAATTAAACATCGAATCGTGTTAGGTAGCAGCGCCCCGTGTCTATTGTTACTCTTTCTGTTAAATGATACACATACGTTATCAAGTTTTAAAGAACGTGATTGCTTTACAAATAGCATGTTCTTCTCATTACAATGCTGAGTTAAAAATGGATTAATGATACAAGATTCTACAGTTTTATACAAGAACTAGTTTTTAGATTTGAAAAAACACGTCGATTTTGATGAACAGAAACGTTCACCTACATCGCAAACGAATTCAAAAAATACGATAGGGCATTCTACCCCATAACCAAATTCAAAAAATGCGATTGGGCATTCTACCCCACCGGATGTTCGCCAACATCGGAAACGCGATAACCATATTCAAAATACGATTGGGCATTCTACCCCACCGGAGTGAGCGGAGCGAACGGACGTGAGCGTAGCGAGCGTGCGGTGGGGTAGAATGCCCAATAATACACTACTGATATACTCAGGTGTAATTTAGGTTCATTAAATTCACAGAGCACGAAAAAAAATACGCTTCGTCCCCGCGCGAAGCGTTATATTTTTTAATTTGATTATACATATTATTATACTCTAGTTAGTAAAGTGGCAGCGCCTTATGGCTTTACCTTACATTACAGTTGTAGTGACACATATCGTACTTGCATTGATTTCTGCTGACACTAGCGAACGCAATGCATGGCGCGAGTAGAGCACAACCACAAAATAGAAAGGTACAGAAATCAATCAACATAGTAAGTGCGCTCGAGCAACGCACACATAGACACCGCTCACCGATACGATGCCTTGGAGTCTTTCGGAGTAGTGCAAGCGCCGAGCGTAGGTATGAAAAGTGAAGTACATACTTGTGATTGACTTCTGTACTATTTTGTGGCACAACTGTCGTCACCATACGCACGCATGTTAGGTAGTCGTAGGTCGTTAGCATAGCTTAATGATTATTAAAATATCGAAGAGTAAATGTAAAATATACCATCAAACTGGTGCTTTGATTTACTCTCATACGGTTAGGCATCAGGTAATAGTATTAATATTAATGGTAAACAGCCATTGTCTAAATTCATTTAGTGCCCGCGTTTTAGCCAGGTGAACACGATTTAACCCTTTATGATCAGACTGCCTACAAAGCAAAAAGACTATGAGGGCAGATCGTCTAAAAAAAACAAAGTCAATGAATGACGTCACGAAATAGTCGTTCGCCTGATGTTAAGCATCTCGGGTGCTCATAACAGATTGCAGTATCACTCGAAACTCTAAAATAATATAGTTTTGCGTGACACTGCACTGCGCACGTCATCCTGAGACTTCACACGGTATAGTAATAAGATTACTAGACTGTGTGATCAGATCATTTGCCCAGTAATTTCACTAGTTACAATGCCCTTTAAACCGGAACACAGTAGTGCTTGAACACTGCTGCTTGGCGGCAGAATAACTGGCAAAGCGGTGGTACCTACCTAGACGAGCTTTGCAGAAAAGTCCGTTTAGGGTTGAGTTTTTGGGTCCTTGTGGCACCCACAGGCAGGGCTTCTAATCAGAGAGCTGTCCAGACGATTGGTCGAGCTGACGCGTGACCAAAGAGCTGGCAATTTTTTTATATTAATGAATGACATGACGAGCCACCACCTCAACCAAAGAATAAGCCTGACCATTCAACGAGGGAATGTCGCTAGCTTTTTAGGCACGCTTTCTATTAACGTTTTATTACTCACTTTTTTTTGACTGAGGCTGTGTTTTTTGAACCGTAGTCAATGTAGTAACTAATGGTCAAAGTTTGTTAGCATTTTTAACCATTGGGTAACCAATGGTTAAAACTACGGGTCAAAAAACCTTTTAACATGTTTAACCATTGGTTACCTTAACTACGGCTCAAAAAACCTACCCTTAGTGTATCTACATAGAGTGTTATAATTAATGAAATTTATTTTTAAGTATGTCGTTAATATATGTAAATAAAATACCGTAGGTAATAATCAACCTGTGTTCTAGATTATAATACGCCACGTAATCATTAAATGAACGACCAACAAACAATAATCTCACTTTACATTCCGGCCGCAGCATTTAGTACATGATAAAATATTTATCACTCGAAAATTTATATCTCACACAAATTAACTCAAACAAAAGGTTGGTAACAAAAAAGTTGTGCCTATAAATCTTCGCGAGTACACGTTGAAAAATGCCCGTTTTTATTCATATACATCGGTGTTTTCCGCTTTATTGAAAGAGTTTTAGGGACTCGTGTGGAATTTCGTAACTTAAGAGCTATAGGTAGACCTATTTGGACCGAAGACTTTATAAATAAACCAGCTGTGCCTCACAGCTGTTCAGATGTAGCCTATATCGATCGCCTATCCCGGTCATAGACTATCCTACAAAACAGAATTTCTAATTTCATCCAAATCCAATCAACCGCTTACAGAGCATTTTGAACATACTTTCACCACAAGTTTTCGCAAATTCATTTTTTGCTAACAAAAACAATTATCTACTAATTGTACATTCCTGCATAAAGTTTTTTAGAGAACAAAATTAGTTTCTAGAATTTAAAAAACGCCATCGTGCACAGTTTATCATCATCACCAGCCTGAAGACGTCTACTACTGAACAAATACAAATAGTAAGCCTCCCCCGCAGAACGCCACTTTGAGCGTCTGTTTGCGTCTTGCATCGAACGGCTCCCCACAGTTTTGACCAGGTCGATGTCAGGTTGATGGTCCTAGGAGAGATGAGACCTACTTATTGCTATTTTGACTTGCTAATTATAAGATCTATATCAGTGACGCTATTTTTCTTGTGGATCTCTTCATTGTGGATCATGTCTCGCCAGGAAACCCCGAACAAGCTTACTAATAGTGCCAAGTACCATAAGTCACCACTGGTAACACACACTCGTTGCAAAAACCTTTGGCTTCAACGAGTTGCTTTACGGATCTTAGTTAATAAATGTTAAAGGGTGTGACCCAGCAATACCCCTTCTGTAGCCTATGGGCTGCTTGTTTCACTTACAAATTGTACCAGCAAGCAGCAGGGGTTTTCAGATTTCTCAATTTATGGGTTGGTATTCTATATTTCTGCCTATGTTGAGGTAAAATTTCCTTGTCAGCATAATATTTAGGAAAAAACCTCCACAGGACCACGTAAACAAAACAGTTTTCAGCACATTCAAAGCCTAGTTTTCCCGCAAAATGCGTTCCAAACGGTCCATTATTTTTGCGTACCGTTCCGCTTTTTTTTGCTAAATGTTTCGTGTGGTCACGAAATGAACGTGCAACTGTTCAGACTGGCTACCAGATGTGCATTGATAGATTATATAAAATGAAAATGAAATGCAAAAGTACATTTATTCGGGTAAGACATATAAGTACGTAATATTTACATTTAGTTACTTAGATTAGAGTACCTGGATCCGGTACTAGACTTATAAACTGTGGATAAGTAAACAGTGATTATATTTATTATGTACACACTTTGTTTAAATTCTCTACATAACTTTCTGGTGTTCTCCTCATTATATTTATATTTATAATGTTTGTTACTTTGTTTTGTAGTTGTTAAAATTTATGGTACGTCCGTGATGTCATGAAAATGGGTCCAGTCTGTCAAATCAGTAACTGAGGTTGTTGTGTGCAGCCTCAGTTGTATGCTGAGCCGGGACCTATTCCTGACATCGCGCAGTATCGCTTGGTATAGTATGGTATGTAATGTAGGTACTATTTTATCTTACTTTCTATTATTCTTGTGTACTATGCGATATTGTGTGTCAGGAATAAAGTTATTTCATTTGTTTAAAACCACGGGGACCCGTTGGATGCAAGAGGTAACTAAAGTAAACCATAGAAAGAAATAAAATCCCACTGAGGGATTTTTATCTCTTGAGAGATAGGCTGCGAGAAAAAGTTGCTTCTAGTACAGCCAGGTGAACTAAGGTGCACCATGAAAATAAATAAAAACCCCTTGGACACCCAGTTATATTGAGGAAGACCATGGGAAGAAAAGTTGTCCCTGGTAGGCTGGGTTTTTTGATGTGTAGTTAGGGTAACCAATGATTAAACACTCTAACGAATTCTAACCAATGGTCAAAACTTGTTAGAGATTTTAACCATTGGTTAAAACTTGTTAGAGATTTCAACCATTGGTTAAAACTTGTTAAAGATTTTAACCATTGGTCACCTTAACTAAGGATCAAAAACCTACCCGCCAGGTAAAATAATGTAGATAGCCCGCGGGCAGTAACCGGCTCCGATAATGATTGCTACGTATAATACCGTAAGAAAACCTAAACCGGTTAAAACGTCCCATAATCCGACGTACCAGTGAAACGATATCCAAAACTGGGGCATAAGGGGAGAAAACAATATAAATAACACAACGTACACTTCGTCACGTCTCTCTATTATCTAGCTATGAATACAAAAAGATTTGTAGCATTTTGCTTTGATGTCGTGCGTTTGTTATTTCCCTTTGTGCTTTGAAAGGGGTGCTGGATTATTATAATGTGATGTAGAAGTATCAAGTCTGGTACAAGGTATGTCTTGGATTTACGTTACCATGTGAAAAGGTATTACGCGTATTTAGGAACATGGATTTCTATACCTCAGACTATGGTCTCCTATAAACGCCGTCGACAGCGTACAGCGTCACGCCGTACGTCGCGTCACGATGCTTACTATAGAAATGTACTGTTGTGGTCTCTTTTACACGCTGACGTTGGCGTGTGGATGCCGTAGGCGGCATTCAAACGCTTTGCGTCTCTAGTTATTTCGAAGCATTGCAGCTTGAATGTCGTATTTGGCGTCAGTACAAAATGTCGAAATTTGATAAAGAAAACGACGAGTTATTGATTGTATCAATCAAATGTTATAGTGCATTATACAAAGTAACACAAGCGCCACCAAGTGTCGAATTTATATCCATTTTATATCACACGGACTACACGCGAGCACTGTTTGTCGACTACTTTTGTGAACGAGACATCATCGTTCCCTATGAGATGTATTCACTGCTGATGCTGTGCCTGGAGTTCAGACGTCGATCGAAATGAAAACGCTGAAGTCAGACGCCGCATATAGCATTTAATAGGAGACTGAGGCCTAAGAATGCAGTAGACCAGCGCTTAAAACTGGAAAGCAGAGCCAATAAAGGGACACGATATCACAAAATCAAACACAATTCCACCCGCGTTGTTTTTGGACTAAAATCGGGAGAGTATAGATGTACCTATGTAAAAAAAAAGAATTAAGGCTTCAGCTTCTTGAAAGTAGTCTACTTAAATTAGGTTTTTCACCCACAATCTGCCGTCTAAAAAGAGATAACAATACTCATCTTAAGTCACAAGGTAAACACGATGCAAGGCCAGTTGTTTGACAGAATGATGTGACGCCGTACCATCTTCTCCCTTTTAATTACATCTATGGTTCATCATCATCAACAGCTTGAAAACGTTCACTACTGAATATAGGCCTCCACTACATGGCGCCACTTTGAGCTGCTGTTTGCCTCCTGCATCCATCGGCTCACCGCGGTTTTCACCAGGTCGTCGGTCCACCGAGTGGGGGGCCGGCCTACACTGCGGTGTGGGGTATGGTTCATAGACCTATGTAAATAGGGCGAATTCTTTGATAGTGGTTAACCTAATGACATGCCAAGCATAAGACAATAAAATCTTTTAATCTTCAGTCAACAAAGCGCAAAAAGCGGTCGCCACCAAATATTTTAAAAAGCAATCGAACGCCGACGCCTCACGCCGACTCAGTAACTCGTGTGCCGACCCGACCAAGCGTAAGTTATTGCCGGGAACTACGACGAGGCATTAAACGACTTGGTGTTTACAGGTTCTGCCCGAGGTAAAAGGCAAAGTTAAAGGACAAAGCCGTTTAGTGCACCTTAATGTTATTGTTTAGAATTCTACGGGAAGCTGTTTCGTGAACGCTGTACAAAGAATTTATAAGAAGCTTTCGTAATTCATTTGTTTTCTCTTTTTGACTAACAAATGCGATCATGAAAAAAGTTTTTTTTTTTTTTTTATGTGATTGAATGACGTGACGAGCTAGTCGTTCACCTGATGTTAAGTGACACGGCCGCCCATAACAGTTGCAGTGTCACCCGGAACTTTAAACCAATAGTTTCGCGCGACACTGCACTGCGCACGTCATCCTGAGACATCACCCAGTCTAATAATCAGATTACTAGACTGAGTGATCAGATCATAAAGTCTCATTTGCCCAGTAATTTCACTAGCTAGAATGCCCTTCAAACCGGAACACAGTAGTGCTTGCACACTACTGCTTGGCGGCAGAATAACTGGCAAAGCGGTGGTACCTACCTAGACGAACTTTGCAGAAAAGTCCTACCACCTAAAAGTGCTGAAAGATTCTTATTTTGCTTATTATTTACTCGTTATTTTATAATATTCATCAAAAACAGCCTGAAAACGTCCACTGCTACACATAGGCCTCAACAGAACGCCAGTTTGCCCGGTTGCTCGCTTCCTGCATCCATCGGCTCCCGGTGTGGTGGTTTTAACCAGATCGTCGGTCCACCTAGTGGAGGGCCTACGCCGCGTCTTCCGGTTCGTGGTCGCCAGTCAAGTACCTTTCTTTCTTTATAATTTTAAACGCACAAATTATCCTACTGCTGGGGGTCTTCTCTCACAGGGAGAGTATATAACCACAAACACTGGATAGTGTGGTGGATGTCACATATATTATCTTAAATCAAATATACTATAGATACACAGTCTATATGAAAATCAAACCTTGAAAGTGTCCCCGTACCAATGCTTACACTTATACAGATATATAATATGTATACCTCTGCCGGACGGTAGACAAAATTGTCTTTCCCCTGTTTTACTTGAGTGCCCTACGCTAGTGCTGACAAGTAAGCATGTATGAAGAAAGTGACATAAAGCGGGGAAAGACAATTTTATCTACCGTCCATGCTAAACCAGCAGCTAATATAAAATAGCACACAAGCGGTTGTTCAATTTCAATAATAAAGCATGCCATCACTTTCATTAGGCACGGTCACACGCGACTGAGAGCAAAAACAAGGCATATGCCTTGTTTAAGCAGTGCCGTTTTCAAGGCGGCGCTCGTGGATCTACCCTATATTTTATCGCAGATTATTATGATATGTGTAACAATAAAGTCCTCATTTTTTGTGATTCTTGAACATGCGGGTTTCCCCGCGATGTTTTCCTTTACTGTTCTAGTACCAAATCGTTTCTTTATAAAACATGAAAGCATGTACAACCCTGGGGCTTTTGGGTGTAAGCCCTTTCACTATCAGCATCTCTTTCATCAATCACGAGCGCTTTTAAACCATCCTGATAGGAAGGGGATCTCTTTAGTTGTGGCGGTTAAAACGGCGTTTAAACGCACCCAAGCAATTCCACATTTAAAACTCGACGTCATAAAACCTCAGTCCATAGATAACCGTTAGCCATCGATGGATCCGGCGACATCCATAGACAACCGTAAATTTTATCTGCGAAGTCGTTCCGCTTTTGTGGAGGAGCCGTAAAAGGGTTTTATTGGCCCTCACTCGTAGGTGTTAGGGTGTTAGGGATTTCACAGTTTAGTGAACTATTTGACGTGACTGCGGGACAGTATGTGCCGCGGAGGTTTGCTCGAGATAGAGGTATGGCTTGTTTTATTGAAATTCGGTAATAAACCCTTTGTGGAAATGGCCGCCTATTCGCTCTTTGGTATTATTTATCATTAGAACTCCCCACAGCTCTAAAAATACTCACAAATAATAATATTCTTGAAAGGCTCTAGAGTGGCGACCACGAACCGGAACACGCAACGTACCGACGATCTAGTTAAAACCGTGGGGAGCCGATGGATGCAGGAGGCTAGCAGCCGCCCAAAGTGAGGCTCTATGGAGGAGACCTATGCTCAGCAGTGGATATCTTCAGGCTGTTGATGATGATGATGATGATGAGTATTTCGTAAAAAGGATATGATAATTTTATCTTACTCTACCTCAACTAAACCTTAGAATAGTTGAGCGTTTTGTTTCCGAGCCATCAATACGGTGCTCATGTCAGGCGGAAATCAAAAAAGTTCAAAGTCCAAAGTTCCTCAGTCGCTTCCTCGATTTATTCTCGCTATTTTGAGCATATATTTTTTGGGTGAAGAAAAGCATTTCAATTTTGTTTTGTGTATTGGTATCTGACGATGTTTTATGAAATTGGATTTTTTTATCGTTGATGGTTTAATTTGGATGTTTTATCCTGGTTTACATTTCTGAATAATTATTGTCGGTATGATTTATTCCTATGTACAAGTGAATTCAAGCTCTTTTATCTAAGATTCTTACGTTAATTTTCTGTTAATTATTTTCAACCCATTAATGTTTATTTTTCCTTTAAAACTAACTTAATAAATATCTATACCTAACTAAAAACAAAAATCTTAAATATTAAACAAAATAAAGCCCTATTCAAACTGGACCGGTATTCGTACAGCTGTATCCTATATCTGTGTAATGGTGGGTATCCCACGCGGGATTCCGTCCGGGTATTTTGTATGAAGTTCCGCTCAAGTTTTGCGCTAGCCGCGGAACTTCAATACAAAATACCGCACGGGATCCCGCGCGGTATTTACCGCTGCCCACAGCGGTACGAATTCTGCACCGGTTTGGCTTTAAGTAGGTTAAAATAGGTTATAAATAAAACACTAATTAGTTTATCCATTAATTAGTTTGGATGAAGGCCGGAAGAGAAACAGAGCATTAGCCTGTTAAAAAGTATTTTAACATCTGTTATTAAAATAATGAAGACTAATTTTCGTCTACTTGTCAAAATGATCAATATATGACTTGCCAAAACTGTCATGATAAGAGTCAGAATTTCAAGTTGTCAGAATGTTTATTTAGTGGCAAAATACCCATGAAATTTTTTGTTAAAGTCGACAAAGTCCAAAACCTAGTATAATGTAATGTGATATATTATAATCTAGCTCAAACCACTCTCGCATACCTACCTACAATACTAACATCTGGCAATAATTTCATACAAATGTATGTTTTTACTTAGCCTGCTATGACGCGTAATAACGCAGTATTCATAAATTGCGCAGTAACAAAGGTTCATGAGTCGGCAGATGTAAATATAATAGGCTTGTGTCATGCTTTTTTTTATTGCACAAAATTATAATATTCCTCAAAAAATGTCAGTCGTGAAAACAAAAATTAAATATGTCAAAAAATTACAAAGCTACAAGCATTTTAAAATACAGGAATAGAAAGAGACAGCTCAAACGAGCAGTGCAAGATTGCCGCGCCGCGTAACGTACTTGGCACGATTGATTATGATACTTTGAAAGTTTTTTTACATTGTTATTATGTCATAATTTGTCCCTCGTATGACTAAAGGTCCTATCTCACTTTTTGGCTGTTTTGAGTTAGGACCGCTATGTTAGTCAACGCAAAATTCTCTATCCATCTGACTAATCGTAGTATCTCTTAACATTTTGGATCACAAGATAATTAATTATTAATTAATTAATTAATTAATTTTTATTACAATTAAACTTCATAATATTCAATTACCTATTGCAACCCCAAATGAGGCTGATTAAGTAGTTTTTTATTGTTAGGTACTTGGTAAAGTTATCGTGTTGTGTTGAATTAAATACAGTATTGCAGCATTAAACTTACTAAAACTAACTAAAAAATAAAACAAACACACTAATAAAGCATTAACAACATAAATTTTGTATATTTTTTTCCATACTTAGTCTAAAAAAAGTCGTATCTAAAAACAGACACTTATTTTAAATAAAACAAAGTTTTCACTAAGTGAACTATCTGTTTTGATTAATCAAAACAGGTATTTAGCATTCAAACAGGTTAAAAGTTTCAACGTGTAATTAAAGTACTTGAAATTATCTACAAATGCATATAAAAATAAATATGCTGAACTTGCGAGGAACGCAACTATCTGAAAGATAGAAATGTCAAAACCTTAAAACGCGTTTTCTGAACAATGGTCAAAAATGAGATTGGACCTTTAGTCATACGAGCGACGTATTAGAAGCAGTAAATACTTAATTATTTTAATTTAATTTTGAACTGCAGCAGTTAATTAAGTATTCAATCTTTTGAAGTTATTGTCAATACCAAATCGACGTGTTAGATAAATATAATTTCATAAATTTCGGTTCACACGTGACCTGTGTAAGTAGTAGTTGAGTGCCTCCCACCTCATATCACAGAATAAATAACAGTACACAATGTGATAATGAGTAGAGTAAGTTTAGCTACTGTGTTAGTTAATAGCAAGTTATTACAGCAAAGTGGCGATTTCACCCGAATCTTATTGCTCGGAATATTGTCGGGAAAAAAGTCTGAAGGCGATGCGGTGTTTGCGCTCCGGGGTGCGATCACGTGGTGGTTTAGTGTATGCTAACTCTACCAGTTTTATATGCTTCATATTGGCTTCACACGATTTGTATTTAGCCATAGTCTAACAAATATATAAATTGATCAAAATAGAATGAAAAGTGTGTCCAAGTCGGTTGACAATTAGCGGAAATATCATGTTATACCGGATGATACCAACAAGCACAATCAAGGTTTTTGTTGAATTTATTTGTGGTGCAGATTTAAGAAAAAAGTCACTTGCTGCGATTTTTACTTTGATGGGTGATCGCTACAAAAAGTGGTGCTTACAACTGAGCGCTACCATGCTTCGGCCGTCAGTTCGGGCTGTCATAAGACCATAGTCATTAAGCCGAGTCAGAAGCCTATGGGCGGCCTAAAATTACTGACACCACGACTGACGCACAGATTAGAGAAAAAAACAATTGTCGACACGAAGAAGAAGATGAAAAAGTTGTATTATTATACTTCATCACGATCATCATCATCATCATCCACCTGTAGACGTCCACTGCTGGACATAGATCCCCATCGAGTGCCACTGTGAGCGGCTGCTTGCATCCAACGGCTCGCCGCAGTTTTGACCAGGTTTTTGGTCCATCTAGTCGCCATTATGAACTTTTTAATTCTATCTATCAGTTAACGGTTCTGCAAGCGATGTGGCCTACTCATAACATTTGAACTTCCCAATTCAGAGCTATACCGGCTAGACTATTATACTTAACTAGCTGCACCCCGCGGTTTCACCCGCGGATATTAAAGTAGCCTATGTGTTAATCCAGTACATAAGCTATCTATGTTCCAAATTTCATCCAAATCCATCCAGCCGTTTGAGCGTGAAGAAGTAACAAACATAAACACATACGCACATACAAACATTCGCCTTTATAATATTAGTATGAAGTGTGATAAGTACACTAAAAATACATATGAACGGCGAAAAAGGCTAAAAAGGGCTAGGTACTTATTTGTGAAAAACTAGGTAAACTCGGATAATAGATAAAGATCACCAACATCAAAAGCGATGGAGTGAT
This sequence comes from Ennomos quercinarius, assembly GCA_910589525.2. NCBI lineage: Eukaryota > Metazoa > Arthropoda > Insecta > Lepidoptera > Geometridae > Ennomos > Ennomos quercinarius. The sequence goes on along the minus strand of OU342508.1, from coordinate 13,338,611 downwards.
TGACAATTTGTGCATCATGTGAAAACAGAATATTGACGAAACCATAGCTTTAACCTCAGGCCAATCTGTGGGTAAATAATAATAATAAATAATAATAATAAAATCATTTATCAAATCTTTGCCGCAGTTACAATTTTCACTATAGGTACAGTAAGTTATGAATTAAACTATAATTAACAAACATTGTGTAGACTTTAAAAATTGCAGTTTAGACTAATGACACCTGAACTAGTAATGAAACTGTGTTTCAGATATCATTGCCCTCCGTATTTTAAAGGTGTTGTTCACTACGTAGTCTAGTATGAATAATTGTTTCTATGTAATTTAATGATTTTATTAATTTGATGTATTCTGTAACAAAGTGATACATGCACAAGCACATGCATGCAGTGAGAGTGTGATGTATGACGGTATGTGTATGTATGTGTAGGTATAGATAATGTAATTTGTATGTGGGTGTGTTTGTGTATGAAGGTGAGAGTGTTTGGGTATGTGTACAGGTGGTTCTTTTGTGTTTGTGGTTGTAAAAGATGAGCTTTTTCAAGATATGTATTTGATTAATTCTTCCGTTTCGTTATATGAAAGAGTTTTAAGCCATTCACTGCAGGTAATTTTAACTATGTAATGAGGGAGCGGATAAATGTGGAGTAAGTTATTAATTTTATTATAAAGGCGATTTGCAAGGACTTCATAATCATTTTAGTGGTCGCGTGTAATGGCTACCGCTGTCGCCAAGTACTCAATAGTGTTTTCTGGCAGCCTTACTTTGGAGCTATTTCCCAATGCAGGCGTAGTCAGGCATCTCCATCATTAGATATTTGGTCAAACGCTACAATAATGCAAAGCAAGTCAGTTTTGCTGAGACATTCATAGTCCAAACGGCTAAGGAATACAATACTCTTCCAGCAACAGAGTTTCCTCCTGGGTATAACCTGGGTCTTTTCAAGTCAAGAGTGCATGGGCATCTCATGGGCAAACTTGCTCCACCTTAGACAACTTCGTGACTTACCATCAGGTGAGATGTTGTCAAACGTATGCCCATTTTAGTAAAAAAAAAGTCAGAGCTTTAGTACAAATGTATGAGTGCGTGCACTGGTCGAAAATTTTTGGCTTTTCTTTCGGTTTTTCAAGTTAGTGTGATTCGTCAATAGGACTTAGCATCAGTTTCGAAGCAAAATAATAAAATCTACATGTCAAAGTGTGAAAAAATGACACTGTATAAAATAACTTACGTATTTTTTCAAAATTTAACCAAGCAAACACCGAACCCCCAAAATTAAGCTTATAAAAATTAAAAACAGTAAACTCTCCAAATATTTTTGTTCAACAGTGTTTGTTTAAAAAGGCTTAGCTAGCGGGAGTTTCCTTCTAATTACCGAAATATAAAAACGTTGCTGTTTTGGCGTCTAATCAAGCGATCGCTGACGTTGGCAGGGGAGTTACGGCATATAGAGACCTGTCCAAAAAAGAAGCTTTAGTCTATCACCTTTTGTCTGACTAACAATCATTAACATTGAGCACATTTTTCAGTTTATTGCTTCTGTTATGAATTTTTCTAATTTACTTTTTTAATTAAACGAATGACGTGATGTGTTAGTCGTTCGCCTAATGTTAAGCGTTATGGCAACCCATACCAGTGCCACTCAGAACTCTAAATCATGAACTTTTTCATGACACTGCATTGCCCACTTCATCCTGAGACATCAAAATGTCTAGTAATAAGATTTCTAGACTGTGAGATCAGGTCATAAAGTCTCATTTGCCCAGAAATTTCACGAGCTACAATGCCTTGAATACAGTAGTGATTGCACAGTATTGCTTAGTGGCAGAGTATCTGGCATAGCTAGACTAGGCTAGACGAACTCTAGCAGTGACATTGTATCACCTAATAAAATATCATAGGTAAAAGTAACTTTTACTGTTGATCGACCTCTTTTCATTCATCCCGTAACGTGTTTTGAACTTACAAGCCTAAAGCGTCTCAGAACTCAAAATACTACTCCACGAGGGCTATTAAGCATGGATAAATTAACATGAGAACTAAAAACTTATTACTAACATCAAAGTTATGAAGGCGTTCTCCATCCAGGTCATATTAATTAGCTCATCAAAATTGTAGGCCAAGTGTTACCTTACTTAGGGTTGCCGCTTTATCTCGACGCTCATAAGCCGTTCATGCATATTCACAGTAAGCCGACGGTTTTAATAAGGGTGCCATTTTGCCCCACTATCCCTTACCGGGAAGCGATATTGATCGGGGGCAAAAATGATTAGAGGTATCAACGTTGATAAACGAGTCAATGGAAACGTAAAGATATAATTTATTTTATTTTTTATATAACTATTTAAAAAAGTTTAGTTCTGATAGGTTATTATTGTAGAGTTCAATTTATTTATGAAGTTTTCTATGTTGTTTAAAGTCTGCAGTTACATTTTCACTAAGTAACAAAAAGTAATACTTATTAATCTTTTAAAATGTTTATTTATAAATAAAGTAATTGTAATACGAGTGTTGCAAAATATGAATAAATGTGCTAGTGTTTTGTGTATTATGTCAATATTTTATCGTCTAGCCTAGTCCACTTAAGATATAAAAAAACTACCTAAATAAACCATAATGACACAAAATATAGTGACAACTTTAGACTTATATGCGGTCTCTATTGATAAGTCATCCGTGGATCCCATTTTGTCCCTATCCTTTACTAAGTGCTGATATTGATCTATGCTTTGTTACAAAAATAGGGGGTTGTTTTGGCCCCGTGCCCTTTGTCAGGTGTATTGAGATGTGGCTGAAGTATGGAAATAAGGGTGGGAAGTGGCCCTCTTGCGTATACAAAAGGCTTCAATTTCGGACACTTAGAAAAAACAGAGATGATTGTTACCATTGTGATTTCCAGATTCATAAGAAATACACTTTCACTGTTACACTGGTAGCGCCTCCGGTAAGCTGACTCAATACTAAATTGAAGGTATGAATGAGATATACAATTTTGTTTTACAGCCATCCAAGTCGTTCTCAAGCATCAGGCCAACATTCAGTAAGGAATGGGTTACCAGCTGATTGTAATTTATCATCAATAGCCTGACACGTCATTCAATCGCATACAAAAAAAAAAGACTTCCACTCTTGAACATACCCGATCTTGGCTCTTGGCCTAGGAGCAAAGGATCATAATCCCTTATTAGTACAATATAATAATTAAATTACTAACATACACAACACTAGCATAATTTTGTACGCTACAATCACCTTATATAGCTTCCGTACTAGTGAAGCAAAACAATCGTTTTAGAGCCAATTCATACCTACAAATCAACTCACCGATGGCGCCACCAGTGTAAATTTGAATGCGTATATATTAGAAACGTGATGCTGGAGAAGATTTTGCTTGATACAAACCTTATTTGTGTTAGTATCAGCTATCGATTCGTATAGGTTTTATGAGTAGCCACTATTTTGAAGAAAAAAAAGATGGCGGACAATAGGTATGCCAAAACATTAAAATCCACCCGCTTTTGATAATAACATTGTAACAAAAGACAATTAAGACCGTGAAGTGCCTTCACTAGTATCACTGCAAAGCTCTTAGGCATCTCGGTAATCACTGCTGATGACACTTCAGTTCACGCGAGGCATTTCGATGACACTTCAAGCCCGACCTCAGTGGCGGCCGGCTTAATATAAAATAACAGCTATTTTGAATATGTACACTTTCATAAAATAAATATCCTTTTATAAATAGGGGTCACTGTTTTCTTTTGTCTTAATTTCATATTAAGAAGCATTTGGAAGATCTTTATCAGAATTTTACCAAACATACACGTGTCTTCTAACCTAGGATCTTCTTCCAAAAAAAAAAAACATGTACATTGGTTCAGAAATATCGGAGAAAGCAGTGAGCACAAATAAAAAATACATACAGGATGTACCTCTTTTTTTGAAGTCTATATAAAATTACGAAAGGTATTTCATGTGTGGAAATAACACTATTTACACTTATTACACGGAACAATAAACGATAATACAATAGTCCCAATAAATTGCCATAAACAATAATGGATTCAATTTATTTCACTGAAACTAAAATTGAGTTAGTGAAATGGCAACTGCGTTATTAATTCCATTTAATTTATTTGCTATATTTACCTCCACATTTCAGTCCAATGGTTTCAATACATAAACAAAAATCTAAACATGAATTTATTAGGTTTAGGTATCTACCTACTTCCTGTAATAAGACCGATGGTCTGGCCAATACCGCGAGGAGCCGATGGATGCAGGAGGCAAGCATCTGCTCAAAGTGGTGCTCTGAGGGGAGACCTATGTTCAGCAGTAGAAGTCTTCCGGCGGTCCATAATGATGACTCATAAATATCAAGTATCTAAGACCTAACAGTTTGGGCTATGTATTATCAGTGCATTAGCCAATAAGTGACTTTCTGGCAGTTCTCTAAAATCGTCTTGAAAATAAATATCCCATTAGACGCTGGTCTGCGGCACTCAGTGTAAAACTCATGAATATATTGACGCGTTTAACCGCATAATTGTTAACCTCGGGATAAATAGTACAAATTATACGTCTCACCACATTTATCTCACTCGAACACTCCACCTGCTGGGTAAACTGAGAACTTGGGCAAAAAATACTGGATTAGAAGTTAGTATAATATAGCCTTAAATTTTGATTTAAGGCTATATTATACTAACTTCTAATCCTGTATTTTTTAATATGTGAGTTATATCACTTTCATTAGGCGCGGTCATACGTGACACGGCATATGCCTTGTTTTGCCGGTGCCGTTTTTGTGGTGGCGATCATGGATCTACCCTATATTTCATCATAATCTACTATAATATAATCATCACACACTATAATGTACTATATGTGTAGTGTAGTGTGTAGTGAAAACTATCATAAAAACACGAGAATTTTGTCACAGGGTGCATATACCGCCCATAAATCGAAAGGTCATGTTTTTTTAACTGAAAAAGATACAAAACGTAGTATAATACCAATAACTACTAAATGCTAAGCTACATTGCATGTGACAAAAATGGTCTGTATACTAGCCGCGTTGACTTATAGACACTCCAAAAATTCATTGGTGCAGCGGTATTTGAACCTGGGTGCGTCGGCAAGACGCAATGGCTCTAGCTCAAAAAACCGCGTAAAAATGTAACTGCCGACATTTCTGTTACTTTTCAATCCACGAGGACGAAAAAGTCTTTGATCGCTACTGGTTTCGTACACGTATTAAAAAGTCTTTGATCGAAACTGGTTACGTACAAAGACGAAAAGTCTTCGTTCGTAACTGGTTACGTATAAGGATGAAGAAGTCTTCGTTCGTAACTGGTTACGAAGCTCCGGTTTCGTAGACAGCCAAAGTGGTAAAAAAATGCTTAAGTTCACAGCTTATGTCCTAGCTCACCGTCCTCTGTTTTTCCATTACCCGTTCGAAGGGAAATGCTATTTTATTAGCTCAGCGGCGATGCGGCACTTATCCTAGACTGATGCGGGCACTTTACCCCGGCTTACCCCGGGACTTTACCTTTCTTATAGAAGATTTAAGGATAGCATAGTTGTTGATGCATTTTAAAGGAATTATGGTGGTTTTCTGCAAAGTTCGTCTAGGTAGGTACCACCGCTTTGCCAGTTATTCTGCCGCCAAGCAGTAGTGTGTAAGCACTACTGTGTTCCGGTTTGAAGGGCATTGTAGCTAGTGAAATTACTGGGCGAGTGAGACTTTATGATCTGATGACATAGTCTAGTAATCTGATTACTAGACTGTGTAGATGTCTCAGGATAACCTGCGTAGTGCAGTGTAATCCTGAGACAAAGTTGTGACACTGCTACTGTTATGGGCGGCCACGTCGCTTAACATCAGGTGAACGACTAGCTCAGCAAGTCATTCATTCTCATAAAAAAATATCAAATCTACGAATACACTAATTATACAGCGAATATTTGTAATTACTTACGAATCATCAAACAAAGAATGCACGCCATTCCGAAAGTTGTCACAACGAAACAGTGCGCCTATAAGAATACTTAATCTAAGGAGCTGATGGTCACAAGCACAACGAATCATATCATTGGACATAGTACAAAATAATCTGTTATTTCTCAATGTTTTTTTAAATTTAATGACGATACCAGTTAGTCGTTTGCCTGATAAGCGTCACGCGAACAGATTTTGATTAACTTTGTTGTCATTGAAAAACATAAAGGACACTTTTAACTCGAAAATTTTGGTTATGTATATCTGTGTGTTACCGTATTAGTCTTGAAATGACTGAACAGGTTTTGATGAAATTTGGTGTGCAGATGCAGTAAGCTGCGGACATAAAACCGTGAAACACTTCTAGTATATTTTAATTCTCTAGAAGGGAACCCTTTCAAGCCAGATTGCCTCTGATTTCGTGCTTGGGCTAAAAACGTATTTTCTAAAAATAGCAAATGCATAATACACTCCGTTCCAGCAGATTGTTCTTTGCCAAATCACACAAATGAAAATTTAATAACAAAAGCATCCTCTCTAATAGAATTACAGATATTCGTGAGTACGGCGATGTTACATTTTTTAGGAGACTTGTTTTCTTTGGGTACAGGCTAAATTATGTATCTGCCGCTTGCGCCAAGGAACTATGCTTTTGATTGGATGTGGCTTTCTAATAAGCTATTTGACTACTACTGTACGCGCCGCTTAACTAGTTATATTTCTTATCTATTTATTTTCATACATACCCTCACACACTCACTCGTTTAGCACGCATTTCCCTGTCTATCCTACCCCCAGTCCTCAATCACCTGTGGTCGTCGTCTGACGCTATAAACGCAACGCAACTCATACGCTTACCGAACAATCAAAAAATCATTAAAATATCCCGCGGCCGCGAGTGTGTGGACATCTAACGCTAAAACTATTGCTAGAGTGTGATATGTGCATCAAGACCAGTGCCAATTTGAATGGATTACTCCACATCGAAGGACTTTTACTAAAACCACCAGGTACCCCATTCTGCACTTCCTAAACTATATCACAATTCTTCCTTGTTCCTTCGACCCAGTATCCTTATTCCATCAACCCAGTATCATGTTCCATAACCCATGATCTTGTCATTCCCTCAAAAAACACGCACACGCTCATTATATTCGCATAATTAGTTACGCATTCGCACTCGTCCGCCATTACAAACGCATTCATTCTACAACGTAAGAACCGCATATTTATTGTAAACTTCGCAATAGGTATTTATTTATCTCTCGCTCATATATCACCCATTATATATATTATCGCTCATTTATTGCATACAAAATGCATACCTCAACGCATCGTTAGTTTAATTGAATAATTATTAATTCGCTCGTTATTCAAAGTGAAGTTCGCTCGCGACATTTTGTGGCCAATCGCTCAAGCTGTCGTACAACTCTCGCGCTTATTGACCGTATTCATAAGTATAAAATTCCCGTACATAAATTCCGTTCATCATGGCGGCAAAAGAAGTAAAACGTAAAATATCTTTATTAGAAGCGAAAAAAGAAGCTTTGTTCGCCAGAGTACAACAAGTGTACGACCTCAGCCTTAAGGTTTCTGATCCATTAAATGAGAAATTATTTATTGCTCGCGTCCAGTCGTTGGAAAAAACTAGAACCGATTTCTTGGATACTCTCGACTCTTTGAATCTATTGTATTTGCAGGAAGACGAAGATGTCACACCGTCATTCAGTGAGCTTAACTCGTTTGATGATTTATACTGTAATATTATTGCGGTAGAAAAATCGATCACAGAACTCAAGGCCAGCTCAGATCGTCGCAAATATGAGTTTACTAAGAAATTAGCTCCAATTGAGTTGATAGGCTTTGATGGTAGTCCTGATAAGTGGCCAGTCTTTTACCAGAATTTCAAAAGTCTTATCCATGACAATCCCACTCTTTCACCCACCGAGAAGGCTCAGTATTTATTAAGTAAGCTATCTAAAAGCGCTTTGACTACATGCAGTGGTGTTCCAAATACCGGTGAAAATTACGCCATTCTGTGGAATAATCTTGTCGAAAAGTATCACGATGTTCGCGTGCAAGCATCGATGTATGTTGAACAAATGTTACATTTTAAAACGCAAACCACAGACGCATTTTTGGAACAGTTCTGTACTGCCGAAGCAGCCTTACGCTTATTACAAATCGATGACATTTCTGATTTTCTAATCACACACATCGCGCTCAGTAAATTAGACAAAGACACACTGACCCTTTTCGAACAAGCTCATCGTAGCGTTAAAATACCTACATTTAATCAGCTCAAAACATTTATAAAAGAACAGAATAAAATTCATTCACTACGCTCATCTTTAGCTACATGCAATAAACCTACCTACACTAATAAAAACAATAACACGCAACAAACAAAATATGCTAAAACTACGCACGCATTTGTTGTCAACAACAACTCCGCCATCGGCAACAACGAATCGAACCCGCAACCTCATCAGACGCACCACGCACTCACGCATCCATCGCAGTCACCCCGCAATTGCAATATTTGTAAAACTCAACCCGAACATGCACTTTTTAGATGCAGTTCTTTCTTATCTCAGAACGCACACACGCGCAACTCGTTAGTCGCCAAACATGGTTTTTGCTATAATTGTTTGGGATTCCATAACATAAATAATTGTAAATCTCAAAACCGCTGCTCGATATGTCAGAAAAAACATCATACACTCATTCATATCGATAACTTTCACAACAACAATCAAAACAACTCAAACAATAATAAATCATTCCAAAACTCATCCACTCATTCATCACCGCACTCATCATCACAACCGCAGTTTACTCGAGCTTATAACGGGTACCGCCCGCAGCAGCCACCTCTGGCGCCTGCGCCGCGTGTTATAGATTACGCAACAGTTCGCGAGCACTCCAGCGCTGGCACCGTAGAACCGGTCGCCGTAGCTCCAAGTAGACAATCTCAGACGCAACAAAGTAACTTGTCGTTATCAGCTGTAACTCCTGCGCCCGATAATAATAAAAATACCGTTGTTTTGCTACCTACTGCATCTGTTTACGCTTACGACTTTAATAATAAATGCCATAAGCTACGTGTATTTCTGGATACGGGTTCTATGAGCCACTTTATTACTAAAGATTGTTGTGAAAGACTTAATCTAAATATTAAAACCGCTTCAACTACCATAAAAGGTATAGGTAAATCAGAAAGTACCTCGCTAGGTACTGCTACGTTCGTGATACATTCGCGTTTTGACGAACGGTGTAAATACACAATTAACGCTCGTGTGATTGATTCTATCACCGATCACTTGCCAAACGCACCCGTAGACTTATCCCAGCTAGATCATCTGCGTGACATACCCATGGCAGACGATAACTTCCACACGCCCGCGGACGTTGACTGCCTGATAGGTAATGAGCTCTTTGCATTGTTGTTATGCGGAAAAAAGGTAACCTCTGCTCGATCACCTGTTATCGGTGTGGAGACCACGCTTGGGTATATTGCTATGGGACGGGCAGACTGCGACCAGTCTAGCTCGCGCGAAAATGATAAATCATTTTTTTGTAATGTGGACACGCCTTCTTTAGAAACTTTAACGCAACGCTTTTGGGAGCTTGAAAGCGTACCTAACAAAAAGCATTTTAGCCCGGATGATGAGACTTGCGAGAATATTTTCCAGTCTACTTACACACGGGACGACAGCGGTACCTACACTGTTTGTCTCCCATTTAAATATGACGCTTCGGAACTTGGTGATTCTTATTCAACCGCAAAACGCCGTTTGATTAATTTAGAGAAAAAATTAGACGCTACCCCTGAATTACGCAATGATTACAATGCCACAGTACAGGATTACATCGATCGTGGATTTTTATCTAAAGTCGAGATGGATTGTTCCCGCTCTAATAATAAAGCTTATTACATACCGCATAGGGCTGTCTATCGACCAGACAAAACCACATCAAAAACTCGAATTATTCTTGACGCATCATGCAAAACTACTTCCGGAAAGTCGCTCAACTCATTGTTACACACCGGACCTAGTTTACAATGCAGTATATTTGATTTGTTAATTAACTTACGCATATTCGCTATCGCTCTAACCGCAGATATTGAGAAAATGTACTTTTGTGTTAAACTCGCTCCGTGTCATCAACAATTTCAACGAATATTGTTTCGATTTGATTCGGAGTCCGCGATTGAAACCTATCAGTTTGATCGGGTAGCATTTGGTATCTCCAGCTCGCCTTATCTCGCCATGCGAGTCGTGCGGCAGCTCGCCGCTGACGAACGCGACAAGTTCCCGATCGCGGCGGTAGAAGCCGAGAACCGGATGTTTGTAGATGACTATGTTTCGTCCATGGACGGATTGGCCGAAGCCGAACGTACCTATGATGAGATGGTGAACATGTTCATGGCCGGGGGTTTCAAATTAGTTAAGTGGATTTCAAATAGCTCTGAGCTAATGAATATAATTCCGCACTCGCATAAAAATCCTGATTTAATTAATTTTGACACGGATAGTGAAGTAAGCACAAAAATTATTGGAATGCAATGGCAACCGAACGATGATGTTTTTAGCTATAAAATTATCGATGATGATGCCGATAGTTGCACAAAGCGCACCATTCTTTCCGCTACCGCTCGCCTCTTTGACCCTTTGGGAATTTTAGGATGTGTAACCGCTTTTATGAAGTTACTGGTACAGGAATGTTGGCAACGCGAGTTAGACTGGGACCAACCTGTCCCGGACTCATTACGATTAAAATGGACTCAATTCAGAAGTGAACTCACGGATTTGTCCAAATTAAGTATACCGCGACATGTAGGTATAACCGCCGGGTCTCACGTGACCATCGTAGGCTTCGCTGACGCCAGCGAAAAATGCTACGGAGCTGTCGTGTATGTCCGTGTCGGTAGTAATGCGCATTCGCCAGGTGTTGTCAACCTTCTTACTTCTAAATCGCGCGTCGCACCGCTGAAGAAAGTTTCGCTCGCTCGCTTAGAGCTCTGCGCCGCGTTGCTTCTCGCTAATCTCATAGCCTCTGTACGCGATGTTATCAGTGAACGCTGCCCTATAAATATGATATACGCATTTTCTGACTCAACTGTAGCATTAACTTGGATACATTCACCCGCATTTAAGTTTCACACGTTTGTTGCAAACAGAATAACTGAAATAAACTCTAAACTTCCCACTGCTCACTGGTATCACATCAGCGGTGATGAGAACCCAGCAGATATCATATCGCGACCAATAACGCCTAAACATGTATTAGATAATTCAACGTGGTTTCACGGACCGCAATGGGTTTCTTGCCCTATCGAAGAGTGGCCTATCAAGCCATTTCTTGTCTCGCCCAACAATGACGATAGACTAGAAGAGAAAACTGTATCTCTTGTTACCGGAACTGACGACGCTCCTGAAACTCATTTAATAGACAAATTAATTGAACGCATCTCATCGTATAAAAAATTATTGCGCACCACAGTATACGTACTACGCTTCGCAAAAATTCTTCGCACAACCGGCTTAATTACGCCTTCCGATTTAGATACCGCTGAACTCTTTCTCATACGCCACCTACAAAGTAAACACTTTGCACAGGACATCCACGCTATCAAAAATAATAAACGCATCACTAAATCGCTTATCAAACTCAACCCCTTCATTGACGACGAAAACATAATTCGCGTCGGTGGTCGACTGACTCATTCTCAACTTGATTACGGACAGAAACACCCTATTGTTCTGCCATCGAAACATCGCCTAACGCAGCTTATTGTTGACCATTTTCACGTATGTAATCTACATACTGGTCCTTCCCTATTACTTTCCCTGCTTCGACAGAAGTTTTGGATTCTTGCAGCTAGGAACCTAGTTCGGCAAAGAGTACACCAATGTAACACTTGCTTCAGACTTAACCCTAAATCGTCTAACCCCTTAATGGGCGATCTCCCTTACTTTCGAGTGTCTGAAGCAAAGGCATTTGTCTACACATCCGTGGACTATGCCGGCCCATTCTTCATCACACATATTCGCCGTCGAGGTGTTAAAAGCCAAAAGGCGTACATTTGCCTATTTTGCTGTCTCACTACAAAAGCTCTTCACCTCGAATTAGTGTCAGACTTAAGCTCGGATCTCTTCCTCGCAGCTTTTAACCGCTTTATCTGCAGAAGAGGCCCTGTAGCAATAATATATTCTGACGGAGGAACCAATTTTTTGGGCGCTCAACGCAAACTCGATGCTATTTATACGCTACTCGAATCTGACGCACACAAAAATTACATTGGTCAACAATTAGCTGATCAGCGCATTAAATTTCTCCATAGCCCGCCTTATGGTCCGCATTTTAATGGCCTCTGCGAGATCAATGTACGCTGTGTTAAGACTCATTTATTTAAACTTATAAATCTTCAAGTTTTAACCTATGAAGAGTTTAATACTCTCTTAGTTCAAATTGAAGGCTTATTAAATAGTCGACCGCTATGTGTACTAAGCTCAGACCCGTCTGACTTATCCGCGCTAACGCCTAATCACTTTTTAAATATAACGCCCTTAAAATTTCTACCAACTGAGGATGTGTCAAACGTATCTGACTGCCGCTTATCTCGCTACCAATTTGTAAACAAATTAGTCCAAAGTTTTTGGCGTCGTTGGAGTCTAGAATACTTAACTTCACTCCAGCAACGCGAAAAATGGAATTCGCCAGCTAACCCAGTTCAGTTAGGTTCAGTAGTTGTTATCAAAGATAACAATGCGCACCCTCTTTGTTGGCCATTGGGAATAGTGGAAGAAGTATATCGCGGTAAAGACGATATCATTCGCACTTTAAAGGTCCGCACTGCTTCTGGCACTTACATACGTCCAGTCGTCAGAGTGTGTCCTCTTCCTCTGCAGTAAAACTTAGAATTAGATAATAGATTAATTTAGTTTTAGTTTTTTTCAAACGCTTCGCATAATTTATAGCTCACAATTTTAATAAAATTTATTCGCCCTGTCTAGTTATTTCTAGAGGAAATCCTCTAGGCCGGGGGAGTTGTACGCGCCGCTTAACTAGTTATATTTCTTATCTATTTATTTTCATACATACCCTCACACACTCACTCGTTTAGCACGCATTTCCCTGTCTATCCTACCCCCAGTCCTCAATCACCTGTGGTCGTCGTCTGACGCTATAAACGCAACGCAACTCATACGCTTACCGAACAATCAAAAAATCATTAAAATATCCCGCGGCCGCGAGTGTGTGGACATCTAACGCTAAAACTATTGCTAGAGTGTGATATGTGCATCAAGACCAGTGCCAATTTGAATGGATTACTCCACATCGAAGGACTTTTACTAAAACCACCAGGTACCCCATTCTGCACTTCCTAAACTATATCACAACTACTAAAAATAAACAAGTAAATATTATTTTCATAAAGTCGGCTAAAATGTTTTTTTTAAAATGTAAATTAATGAAATGACGAGTTAATCGTTCGCCTGATGTTAAGCGTCACTCATAACAGATTGCAGTATCACTCGGAACTTTAAATTAATAATATGTAATATTACTAGACTGTGTGATCAGATCAAAAAGTCTCATATAAATGTAATAATTGAAAAAAAGAAGAAAAATCAGTAAACCACACTATCACATCACACTAATATTATAAAGCCGAAAGGTTGTATGTGTGTATATTTGTTAGTCCTTCACGCACAAACAGCTGGACGGATTTGGATGAAACTTGGAATATAGATAGCTTATGTACTGGATTAACACATAGGCTACTAAAACCGTGGGGCACAGCTAGTAAATCATAGAGTAATAATTCGTTTTAAAGTTTCTGTACGGGGCTTAACCTGTCCTTTTCTCTCAAAACAGCTCGTGTGGAGCTTCCTCACAGCTATTATGAAGTCATAATTTGCGACGTCACATACTAAAGAGATGTGTCTTTACTTCTTTTTTTAATTATTATGTGGAGCTACCATAGAGGTACCACAGCTTAGTAACGAGGTACTATGAAGGACTAACAACTGACGACACGTGTTTGAGCTGTCTCTTTCTATGCCTGTATTTTTAAATGCTTGTAACTTTGTTATTTGAGAAATTTAATTTTCATTTTCATAACTGCTCATTTATTGAGAAACTGTATATGCAAAAAATAGCAGTCAAATAGCCTATTCTGCAGGGTTAGCACAGGCAGTAAACAAAATTGTCTTTCCCCTGTTTTACTCCACTTGACAAGTAAGCAAGTATGAGTAAAGTGACATAAAACGGGGAAAGACAATTTTGTCTACCGTCCGCGCTAATCCAGCCGATTATGCTTGCCTCTAGTTGTATCTTGTTTACATTACGGCACGTCATACCTAACTCATCGACCCAAAACGTTCGTATGCGGCCAGCAGGACACATATCTTTTCTCACAAGGAAGAAAGTGTAGGCCGTAATCCAACCACAAGTGCGGGTAGGCGGATGACGCATGTTCTCAACCTTTTGATTATGGAACATATCAGTTTCCTCACGATACTTCCTTTCACCGTTGTAAAAGTGCGTTCAAATGCCGCAAATAGCTTGAAAATGTTATTCTTTTTATAACTTCTTAACCTTATTACAAAAACATTATCTGAGTATTTAAATTCCAGCCGTATATTGAAGAAATAACATTTGCTGCAATTTTCTATATATAAAAAAAAAACAATCAAATCAACAATCCGTGTTAGATATTACCACAGAATAGATATACTTATAGCACTACGTATAGAAGGCTTACTCCGCGAAGTCACTTAAATAAATAGAGACTCTTGCTGGAACGCTATAGAGCGTAGTTTAGCTCGCACAGCGCTACAAGCTTTCCTTAAACAGTTGCCTCTTGTTCTATCGCTATATCGCTGCTCTTCTGACGCGTTACACGTAAACTGACCGACCCGTCTAGACGCGCGGTCCCATGTACTTGTAGCTTCATACCTAACGCACTGAGATTGGCCTGATATTACATTAAAATAGTCCCTCCGATGTTTCGAAGCTCATTGTCAACAGTACTACTAACTTGTCTAGACTTACCTTTCTCGAAACAAAGAGAGGTTCTTATCCTCCGGAGGTAAAACCCGAAAAATTACCGCACTACACACAATACGGTCCCTACCAAGTCCCTACGCTATAGTATACTCCCAAAGTATTTTCAAATAATTCATTTTACCATATATTATAAAAATAAGATCATTTTATAAAAAGGGGTAATTTCATAAGTACTGAGAACTATGTTGTTCTCACAAACTGCCTAGTGCTATTTGACTGATGTTTTTATAAATAATTCCTCAATAAACAAGCAGATGACAAAGTTACAAGCATTTTAAAATAAGGGAATAGAGAGACGCTCAAACATGCAGTGACGTCAGTTCTTAGTCCTTCATAGTACCTCATTACTAAGCTGTGATACCTCTATGCTATGGTAGCTGGAAGCTCCACACGAGCTCAGTTTTGCGAGAAAGTGACAGGTGAGGCCCCTTTCAGAAACTTTAAAAACGTACTCCGTGATTTATTTACCAATTTTACTTATTTTTTAATGATTACATTTATAAAAATACCTAATAATAAAAATAACCTACTATATGAAAATAATACTTACTTATTAATTTTTAATAGTAGTCAAATTTTATAGTCTATTATCAGTATGAAATTACCCCTTTTCTTTACCGCAAAATCTACCATTCCAACTTTATTACATAGGTGTAAGATACAAGTAGGTACTAGTCGGTGTTTCCCTGCGAGATAAAATCCGTAATGAGGAGATCCGCAGGAAAACTAAAGTGACCGGTGTAGCTCTTAGAATTAACAAGTTGAAATGGCAGTGGGCAGGCCACATCGCTCGTAGAACTGACAGCCGATGGGGAAGAAAGGTTCTCGAGTGACGACCATGAATCGGAAGACGAAGCGTAGGTCACCTACCAGATAGACCGACGATCTGGTGAAAGCTGCGGGGAGCCGATGGATGTAGGAGACGAGCAGCCGCTCAATGTGGTGCTCTGTGGGGGAAGCTTATGTTCAGCAGTGGACGTCTTCAAGCTGTCGCTGATGATGATGAAGAAACAGTAGAGGCACGCTTAAAATAACCACTGCATTTCTCTCACTCCACTATAAAGAAAACCCTAAAAGAAATTAAAAATTCTAACATAAAACTTATAAAAGTATTTGCCCTTTGAACAATAAATTGTAAAAGCACTTGGCAACAACCACTCAAAACAAATTAACGGTCCAAAAACAATTTTAGGGCATAACGCCATCAACTACGCCGGCATTAGGAGAAATAAAGAAAGGTCGAGAGTGCGCGAGTAAGGTTTCATAAACAAGGGTTCAGTATAGAACATACTTTTTTGACGGCCATGAACAGCATATTTTTAGGGTCGTTATTAACAAGGGTCCGGTATTTTCATTTGGGAGCCAGATCTCAGACCACAGGCATGGTCCTACCTTCTATACCTATATTCTATTGCTTATATAATTTAATAAATTTAAAGATTTTTGGATAGTTAAAACCATCCTTGACATCCTGGCAACACGTAAAAATATTAAACAGTAGCTCCAAATGAAATGTCCCAAGCGAGGCATTTTTTGAACGGAATAGATACAATCCGCAGAGCACAAAAAAAATACACTGCGTCCCCAGATAGAGGCGAAATTGTACATGAATTTCATGCCAAAAAAGCACTAAGCATAGCATAGCAAAGCATAGCATAGCATAGCATGATATATGCTTAGCATAGCTAAGCATTAGTAAGCGCATAGCACATACTAATGTCATGTTATAAATATGAAATATATCATGTGCCATAGCTGATTGTTTGTGTAAATCAATAGAGGTTTTATTCGAAGCGCATACTAATTTCAACAGGGTGTGTCTGTCTGGGTGCGAAGCGTCATTTTTTAATACTCTGTGATACGATTATTTTACGACTCAACAAGCTTTTCCATTTTTGAAGACTGGTGAAAAAAACAACTGTAATTAAACACATCAATACAATACCATCAGGTGAGGCAATGGTCAAATGCTATGCCTATAAATTATAACAAAAAAAACATTTAATATATGGTAATAAAGAAATAACAATAGCGGTGATTCGATTACTCACAAATCGGTATTACCACCTTCTTTCTTCCACAGCGGAACCCTATAAATAAAGTAAACATGACGAGCGCTCCCTGGCGGCAGGAAATGAAAAGCTCGCGGCGTTGAGACCGCTGTGTAAGTGGAGAGTACAGCACTAACAAACTGCTTTGTTCGTTTGGTTGGTATCACTGTGGTAATCAGAAACTGAGTATGTGTGGAATAGTATATAAAACTGAACTGAACTGACAACCGATGGGGAAGAAAGGTTCTCGAGTGGACACCACGAACTGGAAGACGCAGCGTAGGCTACTCGGTCGGCCGACGACCTGGGTGAAAACCGCGGGAAGCCGATGGATGCAGGAGGTAAGAAGCCGCTCAAAGCGCTCTGTGGGGAGGCCTATGTTCAGCAGTGAACGTCTTCAGGCTGTTGATGATGATGAGTGTATAAAATAATAGAGGCTGTTCGTGGACTTGAATTTGTCTTTGGTATTTGATTTTGACTTTGAATCTTAAAAACCACATTACTAGGGCTGAATTTTCCAAACCTTTCTTAGTGCATCCTTACACCATAGGTAATTGTAAGGAAGACATCCTGCAAATTTTGACTTTGACTAATAGGTTTAAGTTTTTTTTTGTTGCCAGTAGACAATTCAGATACATTACTTTATGGACAGCAAGATCTCAAAACATCTCAAGATATGAAGTTTAGGAAGAAAATGTCATGGGCGGTGTTATCGTTAAACTAGTTTTCTTTCAAGCATTTTTTTGTAATATTATGCAAACAAGTTATTTTTTTCTTTTATTTTGGCTCCACAATAGTTATTTGTTATACTAGGCTGCAAAGTTGGTTTTTGGCGCGAGTACTTGAATTGAAACCTGAGCAAGCGAGGGAGTCTAGGACTGAGCCACGAGCGTAGCGAGTGGTTCAAATGAAGAATCCTGCGCGTAGCGAAGGTTTCAAAGGTACGAGACGCAGAAAAACTTTGCTGCCGAGTGCAACACACAACTTTTCACCTCACTACAGCGAGGAAAATGTAAGAAAAACATCTAAAAGGCTAAGAAAAGATTAGTTTTTACCTTATTAATTTAGTTATGGGTGGCGGTAACGCTTGACATCAGGTAAACGACTAGCTCATCACGTGATTCATGGAAAATTAAAGGAAAAGTGTTTTTCATCCATTTTCCATGCAGTCGCCATGCTGGATAGCGTATTGGTCTTATACTCTTTGGTGCTGGACAGTGCGATTATTCTAAAAATGAGGTTGGTGAACGAGAAAAAAATGGTATCTTTTAGGAGGTAGTCTGTGGTATTAATGAGTTTTTAGTGGACTGGCGATATCAAGAAGGTTAAATTCGGGCAGATCTGTGATTAATTCCTCAATTCTTGACGAGAAAATTATTGAATAGAAACGTTCGAATTTTAAAAACACTTTCCACGCTAGCGATCAAAATGCGTTTTTGCGCCCAGATTTTGAATGACAAAGAGAACCTTTCCGAGCTAGTGAGGTGAAAATAATGTTTTTAGCCAGTGTCAAGTATTGTAATTTTTTTATCGTGTAAAGAATATTCCACGTAAAGTCAAGTCCAAGTCACAGTCTGGGTAGTTATAGTCCAGTTTAAGTCATGCCTTAAAGTGGTGGCAACTTTACTAGAAGCTTCTATAGAATTTTCGAAGCAACACGAAAAATCACGTTTTACTACATTATATCACTTGATCAGTTTACGATCCACATGACCATGATTACGTATGAGATATTTTCTAAACATGAAGTCACGGATCATGGTCCAATCGAACCAAAGAGTGATTGTCATTTCCAATTATAATATTATACTAAATCTGAACGATAAACGCCAAAAATTACTCGAAAATTCTAAAAAATCAAACAAAACTCCCGGCACGTAATCTACGCGCTCATAAATTCCCTATTCAATTTACAAAGTCGATGGATTCATATTATTTATTGCGAAACATTTGGAATTTTGTGCATATTCCATATTCGAGGTGGTTGGTGGAATAAATCTATAATACTCAATAAATAGTGTTCACAAAACGTCGGTGTTGTAAAATGGAAACCCCCGACTTTGAAAACGGTGGAAAACTTAAGTAGGTACCTACCTACTATTTATAAACATTAAATAAATAATAATTCAAAGTCTTTTAACTGCCATTATTAGTATTGTATGTATATCATGAGTTTTGACAATTTTATTTTCATGAGTTACTGTCCACTCATAAGATTTAAAGGTAAAATAAATAAATAAAATAAATATCTCTGGATATTTCACACAGCAACATCTAGCCCCAAACTATGCATAGCTTGTACTACTGATATATAGAATACTTCGATACTTTTTGTTTGTAATACATACATAGAATACAATAACACCCAGCCACAGAACAAACACCTTATGTTCATTACACAAATATTTGTCCTGAGTGGGAATCGGACCCACAGCCCACAGTTCAGAAGGCAGAGCTACTACCAACTAAGGACGGATAGTCACAGTAAAAATATTTTTAGGTACTTATAAATTAAAAATTAGGCCCGTAAAATCAGCGTTGCTGTCATATTTAATTTTTGTAAAATGGCATTTACTATGTTATTCTTTGCCGTAGTAATTGAAAAGGCAAAATTGCTGGTCGATTGCGCTAAACGACCTCTACTGTGCGGCTAAGACGTTTTTAATATATCCGATAAATAAAATTGGTCACGCAGAGAATAAAATTGTACAAGGAAAACACTAAACCAGATAAATGTCCCGCTTTCTCCCATAGAGAGACAGAGAGAGCGTGAGAGATAGAAAGCGAGGGAGTTAGAGAGAGAGTAGGCTACAATCCACCACGCTGGCCAAGTCATCATCATCATCATCAGCCTGAAGACGTCTACTGCTGAACATAGGCCTCCCCCAGAGAGCGGCTGCTCGCCTCCTGCATCTATCAGTTCCCTGCGGTTCTGACCAGGTTGTCGGTCCACCTAGTGGAAGGCTGGCCTACGCTGCGTCTCCCAGTTCGTGATCGCCACTCGAGAACCTTTCTTCCCCAATGGTTATGTCAGTTCTACGAGCGATGTGGCCTGACTACTGCCACAACAATTTGCTAATTCTCAAAGCTATATCTTTGACTTTAGTTCTGTTGCGGTTCTCCTCGTTTCGGATCTTGTCTCGCAAGGAAACTCCGAGCATAGCTCTTTCCATAGCTCGCTGCGCGACTTTGAACTTACTCATAAGGCCAACAGTAAGAGATCACGTCTCATGCTGGCTAAGTGTGGATTGTTAAATGACACCATGCCCTTTACTTTTTTGTGATTCTTGATTAATAAAAATTCCCCTCATAACTTGAAGTCATTAGTGTAAGGTTGAGCGGGGTTCGTACCAGAGCGTGTCAGCTTGAAAGTCGCACGGGCGACCACTGAGCTACACTCGCTCCAACAGTAAGCTATCTCCATAAATCCATTGACTTATGTATGACAAAAGTTATGCTCTCATTCGTGCAGTAGCTGTACTTTATTAGATTAAACAATATTCAAGCAGAATCCAAGCTTGTCTCATCAAAAATGAAGGCATCCTTTCCGACTTATCAGCCAGGCAGCAGGAGCAAAGCATATTTCTCCTTGAATTAAGGTAAAGACGCGCGACAAAGGTAGTTAAAATAAATCGGGGTGCCTCAAGGCTCTTACTTAGTTAGCAGATTTAAATAATTTCAGTCTAAGACAAGCTTGCTTGCTATACAGAAATGTCGCAGTATTACAGCTTCCACTTCCATGTAACTTGGCTTTTTCACAAAATTATTTCGTCGTTGGAGGTTGTATGCATCCAAGTTATGTGACTTCAATCTACGTTGAAAAAAAATCTAGAAGTATAACGAAGATTGATATTATTGAATGTATACAATTTTTGTTTATAGTATTTATATACTTTGGTACATACAGTACCTAAGCAGTTCTTATGTAGAGGTATAAAGATATAATTCGATATTAGTACTGTAGTTTATTAGCCATTCAGGTGCTAGAATAAGTATTTGATGTTTGTGTGAATTTTAATTTTTGTGTGTACTTATAGTTATTTTATTTGAATACCAAGTTACTACCAAAATACTCTACTCAAATAAACATATTATGCATGATTATAACGCGGCGCATGATGTACATAATTTAAAAGGTGTGTTGGAGGTCAAACGTAAATCTACAACATTAAAAATAGGCCTATATCAGCAATAAAATAAATAAATATGTGCAGACATTTAATTTTCACACAGCGCCATCTAGCCGCAAACTAAGCAAAGTTTGTACTATGGGAACCAGATTACTGCTTGAATACTCAAGTTCGAAGTCTACGTTAGAAGATTAGCTACTGTTTACGTTTTATACTGTAGTGTGTCGAACTGGCGCTCTGCTGACATCACAAAATATCTGTTGTAGTAAACACCAGAGTCAAGAACACTAAAAATAACATAGACGCAGTTGAAAATATTTTATTTGTTTTTGTATACACTTGCATTTCTCGGAGACAATATTATTTTAGACCAATAAACAATATTTTAATAATTTAGACTAACAAACTATTTAGATGGAAAAAATATGAGGATTCTACTCGCATGGAGTTATCAATGCCTACGCAGCAACTTTTAATAATATTTTAATAAAGTAACTAAATAATAAAATACATTTTGTATTCTTTTTTTAGTTACAATTTCATTTAAATAGGTTTTACTACTCTTAAATAATACGCACATAAATAACCTTCTTAAAAATATATGTTATTGCATTAAGTAACTTGTTTCAAATATATTATTATTATTACGTTTTTATCTACATCACGTGAGCTATATCTGATTGCCAAAGAATATAATTTAATGTCTGTGAACTTTGCAGGTTAGATTAAAATTTAATTTAGCTTTGCAAGTGTGCCGTGTTCGGGATGGTGTCTTGATTAAGTTTTGATTGGTTTTACATGATCTTCGAATTTATGCGCTTATCGGGCTTTATATGGAAACATACTTCACCGTTGTGATGGGAGACTTCAATGCGAAGTTGGGCACAAGGAATAGCGATGAGCTGAGAGTGGGGCCATTTGGATACGGGCAGCGGAACCCTCGAGGACAGAGGCTGGCTGACTTCATGGAGAAGGAGGGACTCTTTATGATGAACTCCTTCTACGAGAAGCGGCCATCCAGGAAGTGGACGTGGATAAGTCCCGACGGTTCCACTAAAAATGAGATAGACTTCATCATGACGACCAAGAAGCACATATTCGATGATGTCTCTGTGATCAGCAAGGTGAAAACCGGTAGCGATCACCGTATTGTTAGAGGCACATTGAATATCAATGTTAAGCTCGAAAGGTCACGTCTGGTGAAGTCTACGCTCCGTCCAAATCCTGTCCAAATCCAAAACCCCGAAGGCTTTCAGCTGGAACTCCAAAATCGCTTCCAGTGCCTAGCCGACTGTAACACAGTGGACGAGCTAAACGACGGGTTGGTGGAAACTGTCCAAGCTGTTGGATCGAAATTCTTTAAGACCCAACGCCGAAAGAAGACTCAAAAGCTCTCAGAAAAAACTCTTGAGCTAATGGCCGACCGGAGCGAAATGAAGCTGCAGTCTTCAGTTGATATGTCAGCCTACGGTGAACTCAATAGACGAATCTGGAGTTCCTTGCGACACGACTTGCGTGCTCTTAGTACTTCACGTATTGAGGCCGCAATTGAGCGGAACCAAGGCTCTAAAGTGTTCGCAAAGGATTCGTCTATTGGGCAACACCAAATGACAAAACTGAAGACCGAAAATGGTAGCGTCATTTCATCCAAGCCTGAGATTCTGAGAGAGATCGAGAACTTCTATGGACAGTTATACACCTCGACACGTAAGCCCGCTACTAACACAGCTCAGGACATCAGAGCCAAGTTAGTCCGACACTATACCGAAGATATCCCGGACGTCAGCCTGTACGAGATTAGAATGGCCCTCAAACAGCTTAAAAACAACAAGGCACCAGGTGAAGATGGAATTACGACCGAACTTCTGAGAGCGGGTGGTAGACCGGTACTTTTAGTCCTCCAGAAGTTATTTAATTCTGTCATCCTTGAAGGTATAACGCCAGAGGCATGGCACAAGAGCGTGGTGGTGCTCTTCTTCAAAAAAGGCGATAACACCTTATTGAAGAACTATAGGCCCATCTCGCTCTTGAGTCATGTGTATAAGCTGTTTTCGAGAGTCATTACGAATCGTCTCGCACGCAGGTTTGATGAATTCCAGCCTCCCGAACAAGCCGGTTTCCGAAAAGGCTTTAGCACCATAGACCACATCCATACGCTGCGCCAGATTATACAGAAGACCGAAGAGTATAATCGGCCGTTATGCCTAGCGTTTGTGGACTATGAGAAAGCCTTCGATTCAATCGAGACTTGGGCGGTGCTGCAGTCCTTGCAGCGATGCCAAATTGACTATAGGTATATCGAAGTTTTGAAGTGTTTGTACAGTAAGGCCACTATGTCAGTCCGACTACAGGACCAGAGTACGGAACAAATTCCATTGCAAAGAGGCGTGAGACAGGGAGACGTTATTTCTCCGAAACTGTTCACAAACGCATTGGAGGATGTTTTCAAGCTCTTGGAGTGGAAAAGATCTGGCATCAACATAAATGGCGAGTACATCACTAACCTTCGTTTTGCCGATGATATAGTCATAATGGCGGAATCGCTCGAGGACCTTAGCACCATGCTCAACGACCTCAGTAGAGTCTCCCAGCAGGTTGGTCTTAAGATGAATATGGACAAGACAAAGATCATGTCTAATGCTCATGTTCCACCTATACCGGTAATTGTTGGGAACGATACTCTCGAAGTTGTCGACAAGTATGTCTACCTTTTTTTTTTTTTTTTTTTTTTTTTTTTTTTATGTAATTAAATGACGTGACGAGCTAGTCGTTCACCTGATGTTAAGTGACACGGCCGCCCATAACAGTTGCAGTGTCACCCGGAACTTTAAAACAATAAAGTTTCACGTGACACTGCACTGCGCACATCATCCTGAGACATCACCCAGTCCAGTAATCAGATTACAAGACTGAGTGATCAGATCATAAAGTCTCATTTGCCCAGTAATTTCACTAGCTACAATGCCCTTCAAACCGGAACACAGTAGTGCTTGCACACTACTGCTTGGCGGCAGAATAACTGGCAAAGCGGTGGTACCTACCTAGACGAACTTTGCAGAAAAGTCCTACCACCTAAAACCTAGGACAGATTGTCCAATTAGGTAGGTCCAACTTCGACAAAGAGGTGGCGCGAAGAATCCAACTCGGCTGGGCAGCGTTCGGGAAGCTTCGTCCTATCTTTTCGTCCAAAATACCGCAGAGCCTGAAAACGAAAGTTTTCAATCAGTGTGTGTTGCCAGTGATGACTTATGGAACTGAGACATGGTCTCTTACTGTTGGCCTCATTAGTAAGCTCAAAGTCGCGCAGCGAGCTATGGAGCGAGCTATGCTCGGTGTTTCCCTGCGAGATAAGCTCCGGAACGAGGAGATCCGCAGGAGAACTAAAGTGACCGATATAGCTCTTAGAGTTAGTAAGTTGAAGTGGCAATGGGCAGGCCACATCGCTCGTAGAACTGACAACCGATGGGGAAGAAAGGTTCTCGAGTGGCGACCACGAACCGGAAGACGCAGCGTAGGCCGGCCCCCCACTCGGTGGACCGACGACCTGGTGAAAGCCGCGGGGAGCCGATGGATGCAGGAGGCGAGCAGCCGCTCAAGGTGGCGTGCTCTGGGGGAGGCCTATGTTCAGCAGTGGACGTCTTCAGGCTGTTGATGATGATGATGGGCTTTATTGGTTCCGGAACTTTTGTTATTCGGTGTTTTGACCCTTTTGGTACAGACGAGTTAGAATTTGAGAATTGCTGATTTTCTCACGATGTTTTCCGTTATCTTTGTAAGAGCGACTGTATTTTGCAAACAGCTTGAAAAGTCATTGATACGACTGGAGTTCCTAGGCAAACCACATCACTAGTGCGTCGTAACTTTGATCTTCCGGCAGCTGATGATGAGATTACAACAGCTGCTGTTGTAATGTTTTTCGAAATACAAAACAAGGAAAAACACAGACCTAGAATTTTATCCTAAGTCTATGAGTAAAACACAAGCTGAAATGTCTGATGAAAGATATGGTGACAATAGTTTTCAATGTTTTATTTTATTCCATTTGATTACCAATATTATTATATTAAGCATATAAAGCAGAATGGCTAGTTAATACCTACTAATATAGAAGCGTGTAGGACAGTATTTAATTAATGTTTCTCAAACATGCATGGAAATTTCAGCATTATTTTGACAACCTTCTCCGGGATAAATCAAAATTGCTGTACTGGCGAGCAGCGTCCGGAAAAAGTTGTATGAAAATCCATATCTGTCGTGCATTAGTGGCCAAATAAATTACATAGTAAGCTCATATCTGTCAATAATTTAAAATTGAATGATCTTAAAAAGTTGTATGAAAATCCATATCTGTCGTGCATTAGTGGCCAAATAAATTACACAGTAAACTCATATCTGTCATGTAATTTAAAATTGAATGATCTTTTACTCCGAAACATGGCAAAAAGGTAACTTAGCAAAGGTTTTATTTAAATTTCGAATTTCACTTATAAAGCTGTTTATTGCAAACAAAAAATGATTTTCGTGCGAAAAAATATTTTCACATAAAAAGTTCTGCCTAGGTACTAGGTACTTAGTTTTAATTTCCGCGCATTATCTGAGAAAAGTACTATACAAGCCTTGGCCACAACTAGGCATTGATGGACTTACGTATGTGTGCCTCGGCTTCGCGTCGGCCCACATTTACACGTTCGTCCATCAATTCCTGTGTTGCTGGCCGCTGCAGTAATGTACTATTGATTAAATGCGTAATTAATTACATCTCTTCCCGTGAGTGCCGTAAAAAGCGGCTAAAGGAATATCCAGGGAATATTCAGCAGCATTCTTCTCGGTCTTCATGATAATCATCTGTGTCTGCTGTAATTACATAGACGCCTGCCAAGCGTAGTAAATGCGACCCCTTTATGATAAGCTTAGAACGTGACGAGCAGCTGCTCAAAGTGGCGCTCTATGGCCTATGTTCAGCAGTAGAAGTCTTCAGACTGTTGATGATAATGATGATGATGATGTAATTAATTACAATATTTTCTTTTAATTCTAGAGACAAGTCTTTATAGCGCCATTTACTCCTTCCAACATGTACTGTACATTTTACAATCTTTATATCGCGATAAAAATAGAATAGTATTTTTTCGAAATGATTTTAAAAACATCTAATATGAATGCAGCTTTTTTATTTTTAAATAGACGACACAAGTAAAAGAATTTGATACTAAGCTAGTGTACATTCAGTTTTGCAAGAACACTTTGTAGATACGGTTTCAAAATTATTCCAATAGCAAAGTTTAGAAGCAATAGCTGGCGCTTACCATCGTACCGGGGCACCTTGAGTTCGGGGCACAACGTACCGGGGAACTTTTATTTATATTGGAAAACTATTGGTTTGGAGGACAGCGTTTTGAGAGGATTCAAACGGTTCTAAAAATAGGATGCTTTCAGTCAGTCAGTTTATTTTTTAGCGTGTTTCGTTGCGATTCGATCATTGCTCGATAGAAAGTTTCTCGCGTGAATGGCACGGGATTTAATAATAGTTTTAAAACTAATCGGTTCGATAACAAAAGAGAGAGACTACATTTTTCATGTATCACAATAGTACATTATGATAGTGTGATAGTATTTACACTTGAGGTGGTATATATCGATAAGAGAGCCGAGAGTGTAATGATCATTGATCAATGCATACGCTTTTCATGTACGTTGTTTATCACACTTGCGAGGAAGAAAACAGACGTGTGCTGTTAATAACTTTTGTGAAAAATGCCACTCAGGATTCTGTTTTTTCGCGCACACTATTCACACTAGTCACCACAACACTAGTATATGGTGGGAACAAATTTGACATGCAACCATGAATCTTCAAAAGTACATGCTACGAAGCCGCCAGTAGGTACCTGTATCAAACTTTTTCCTAATCTGTTAATCATAACCTATAACTTTGTCAATATAATTAAAACACGGATATCTACTAAACAATACAACAGACAAACACTTAAGCTTAAGAATGTCAAATAAAAACTTATTTTATTTACTCATTGTAGTATCTAGCGGGGTGTATAATATTTACTTTGATACTGGCTATGTAATGGCAATACTCAAGAAGCTTAGAGTGACCACTAGGCTGTCTTCAATCTACCTCTAGCAAGTTCTTGAGTATTAGTTATTCTACTGCCAAGCAGTAGTGTGCAAGCACTACTGTGTTCCGGTTTGAAAGGCATTGTAGCTAGTGAAATTACTGGGCAAATGAGACTTTACGAACTGATCTCACAGTCTAAAAACTTTATTTAGACTGTGTGATGTCTCAGGATGGCACAGTGCGCAGTTTCACGCGAAACTTTAGTTTGGGAGTTCCGAGTGACACTGCAATCTTTTATGGGCAGCCGGGTCACTTAACACCAGGCGAACGACTAGCTCGTCACGTAATTCGTTAACATAAAAAAAATTTGGCCACATAACTCGGAAGAAAAGTAGCAACCTGAAGAAGCTCATCAACACAGGCAAGGTGGAAGGGAGAAGGCCCCGTGGATGTCCATTGCGTTGATCTGACCAAATCCGCACCACACTCGACATCAAAGTCCATGATGCCATACACGCCGCTGAGGACAGACCGCGCTGGCGTACAACTGTCAGAGGTAAAGTGATCTGTGGAAAGGGTCATGACCCTCAGCATTGAGGAAAACGAAGCAAAGGAGGACTGGCTATGTAGACTGAATTGCTCTAAAATATTTAAATAATAATGTAATTATTTATTTAAAGTAGAGACCAAATTAGAGAATACAAAACAATCTACAACAAAATAGAAGAGACCTAATTAGAGAGTACAAAACAATCTACAACAAAATAATCTTTGTAATAGTAAATCTAAAAATGTTTTAAGGGCATGTAATTTATCAAATAAACTATTTGACAATATTTCAAACGGCCAACTGTAAAACAATGGCACGAGAGAGTTTGACTAAAATAATACGTAAGGGTTCTTTACGTGACCTTAAAACTTGATTATATCATATTTTATTATATGTAAAAAAACTAATTAATAATGGAAAATAGACTAGATCTTAGATAGATTTATGCACTTTATAGTGCGAACAGCCAATGAGTGGAACACCTTGCTGGCGTCCTTGTTTCCAGCTAACTATGATCTGGGTGTCTTCAAGTCGAGAGTGAATAGGTATCTTCTAGGCAAGCATGTACCATCGTAGACTGCGTCATCGCTTTTCATCAGGTGAGACAGTGGTCAAACGCTGTGCCTATCAACAAAAAAAAAGAACAAACAATGAAAAAATATTTACTCTAATCCTTTAACCACAAATGACATATTAATGTTTCAGCAGCTCGTCTGACGGCTGATTAATAAATTTATTTATTTTTTAAACACCAAACCAACATAGCAAACACCGATTCAAGCTTTAGTTATTAAGTTGTAATAATATAACTTAGGCTAATTGCCTGCTATTAAAAATTGAAAAAGTAAATATTATTTTCATAAAGTAGATTAAAAATAAATACAATGATTGAAAAAAATAAGTAAAATCGGTAAATAAATTACGGAGTAATGAGCTTTTAAATTTTCTGGAGGGGCATCGCCTGTCTCTTTCTCAGAAAACAGAGCATCCTTACAGTTGCTATGAAAACACGTGATTGTGACGTCAGATGCCAAAAAGTTTGTAGGTTGTAAAGCTACCACAGCTTAGTAATGAGGTACGGTGAAGGACCAAATTCTGACGTCACTGCATGTTTGAGCTGTGTCTTTGTATTCCTTTATTTTAAAATGCTTGTAACTTTGTAATTTTTTTGAGATATTTAATTTTTGTTTTCAAGACTGTTTATTTTTTGAGGAATATTATTATTAATTTATGCAATAAAATACTAGTAGTCATCTAGCCTACTATCATAGGTGAGAACAACTTGCGAACTTTCTATTAGAAAGACATTTTTGATGTGAGCGAGTAAAATACCATGAGATAACGCAAGTTAAATTTATAATGCACGTTATGTATTGGTATGAAAGCATAAAATAAAACAGTTCACGTGTAAAACTTTCACGCTTATTTACTAAGTTTTCGGAAACCCAAAAATGATTTCAATCATGATAAAGGTCCCGTAAAGTAGTACTAACTAATAGAAAATTAAATATCGTTCGCGTATAGTTAAGTAATATTGGTTATGTACTTAGAATAAGTACAAAAAAGAAAAGAAGAAGAAACCCCTATAGAAGCTATGTTTACAAACAACGCTATCTCAATACGCACGCCACTTTTTTTCGTATTTTTACAGTAGAATGTCACACCAGTGCTCTTATGCTGCGTTTCTGATGTGTTGTGGTACGATTACAACACAAATTGTTATTCTAAGAGATCTTCACACAGAGCACTGACCGAACGTCATGCGGTGCCATATACAGCACCAATTAAACGGCTTACATTACGTGAATATTCTGGGATTCTAATAACGTTTGCTGATGCTCGTTCAAATCGAATTTTTTGAAGATTTCGTTTTCTGTGAGTAACGGTTTTTCGGTCTTGGATATTGTTGCCAGCGTCATGTCAAAAAAAATCTTTTGATAAGAAGAACACGTCAACATGCTATGTTAGGAATAGAACCTTATGCGTTCTTACTGCAGAACCCCAAAATCTTTTCTTTTATGTATAAAAAGGTGAAATCTCGTCTGAATTCATGTTTTGTAGTTTCTTTTTCAATTTCGGGGCCCGATGTTCGTTAAAAATGTAAAGGGCACCCGCGGAGCCCGCTCTATAGATTGGTGTTTTGTGTATTCGCCCATAGATTGGTATTGTCCTAATAGTCTACAAAATAGGGCTGACGCTGAGGTGAATTGTTAGTTAAAATTAACAATGAGAAATAATCTATGGCTTGATCGTAGTTCATCCATTTCCGGCAGTTTTAACCCCATCTAAACAGAGTGAAATTATAAGTTAAACATGTGCATTCTTTGTTTCTGTCTGTGGAAATATCTCCCAAACGGTTGAAACAATGTTGATTTTTTAAAGATGACTTCGAGAGATTCAGCCAGGTCACAGGTCAGCCTGACCCTCAAGTTACTCGGTGTGACTCGGTTATAGCCATGCGTGTCCCCGTGGCCCTGTAATTGACCCAGAGATAGACAGCCTGCACAAGGGACGTAATGAAGCCGTGGCGGCTTCAAAGAAAACCCGGTTTTAAGTCACAGAGCTACCTCAGTAACGTCGCGTTTTTGTAATGAAATGATTGGCAACTAAGCTGCTCACTTGATGGTAAGTAGTCACCGCCGCCTATAGACATCAACCAAGGCACATTGCTGGTGCGTTGCCTACTCTTAAGGTGGGTTTTTTATACGTAGTTAAGGTAACCAATGGCATCCATAGTGTAGCATGTCGTGTATTTTCTTTAATTTATAACCTTAGAATATATACTCTGTAGAAGTAGTGTTCGCGTGCCCTTTTTATATGGCAACGGTCTAACAACCAATCACTACCAATAATTATGTCAAGTTTTGGCGGGAACGTGAAGGAGAAAGTACTCCGCGTAGTTCTACGCGGGGTACCTAAAGAGGTGAAGGAAGAGGTTATTCTGACCGACCTCAAAGCCCAAAGCTACCCTGTGCGGGAGGTTCACCGCTTGTACAGTGGACGCAATAAGATCGCATTCGATCTTGTTCTGGTTGTCCTCGATCGCTCGGCAAGGGGGAAGGCCATCTTCAATTTGAAGGAGGTCAACCAACTTTCGGGGTTCACGGTCGAGGCTCCACACCGAAATGGTGCTCCGTCCCAATGCCATCGCTGCCAGCTCTATGGGCACGCGGCACGGTTTTGTTTTGCTAGGCCCCGCTGTGTTAAGTGCCTCGGGGATCATGGCACCGCGGACTGTCTCCGTACTCGGGACAGCCCAGATCCGCCAAGCTGTGTGCTGTGCGGGACCTCAGGGCATACCGCGAACTATCGCGGTTGCCCCAAGGCACCACGCAGCACACAGAGGCCTAGCGGGCGTGCACCATTTCGCCCCAATCCCCCGACCTCTCGCTCTCAAGGGATCAGCCCTAAGCTATCCCTTGTCCCATCGAGCACTCAGCTCTCTCAGGCACCGTCTCCCGCAGTCAACGCCTGGGCCAAGCCCCCGAGCATGGTTCGGGCGCAGGCTGCGCCAGCGGCACCTCGCAGCGCTCCAGCTATTGCTAAAGCGCTGCCTCTTGCTCACGTTAGCCCCCCCGCCTCGAAGCCTAGCCCCTCTGGCCTGGCTTCATCTTCTCTGATGGAAGATCTGGCTCTGATTAAGCAGAGCCTGACAGCCATTGACCTGAAGGAAGTGCGTGTGCTAGCACACAAACTTCGTTCAGCCGTCACTCCCGAGGACCGCTTCTGTGCCCTGGTCCAGCACGATAACATTCTCGACGCTATCATGCGCTGCCCCTTACCCTCTTTTAGTAATATCTAATATGGATAGTACACCAAAAAAGGTAAAACCTCGCTCCGTAGCGTTAGCGTTCTTCAACGCAAACGGTCTCGCTCGTCAACGCGACTTGGTTCACGACTTTTGTAAGACCCATCAGGTCGATGTGATGCTCGTGCAAGAGACCCTCCTGAAACCCAGTAAGCGGGATCCTAGGATCGCCAATTACGTCGTGGTTCGTAATGATAGGCTTACCAATGCCGGAGGCGGTACGCTTATCTATTACAGAAGGTCTTTTCACTGCATCCCAATTGATACTCCCTCATCCTTAGTTAACTTAGAAGCCTCTTGCTGCCGCTTAGCTATGAACGGCCATCAGCCGATCATACTAGCGTCTTGTTACCTCCCTCCCGACAAACGTTTGCTCAGTAGTGATATCAACGCACTACTTTCTCTGGGAAGCTCCGTCATACTGGCGGGAGACTTCAACAGCAAACACGTTATGTGGAATTGTCACACTTCCAATACCAACGGTAGGATACTCGAACAACTAACTGACCCACGACCAGACACAGACCACCACACCTTTGACATTATCGCACCCATGACTCCGACCAGGTTCCCCGGGAATCTCTCCCAACGACCAGACATACTCGACATAGCACTTTTAAAAGGCGTAACCCTCAGGTTAGGCTCGATAGAAGTGCTCCACGAACTTGACTCTGACCACCGCCCTGTTCTCATGAGACTAGGCTCGGACTCTACTGAACTTCCACCTCAGACTAAGACAGTGGTGGACTGGAAGCGATTGGGGGAATCCCTGAAAGCTATCAGTTCACCTGACTTAGACAAGATACCCGACGACATACAGACACTAGACGACGTTTCCTCCGCGATCGACGCTCTCACCAGTCACCTCAACACCGTAGTCGGTGAGTCCTCGAAGCAGGTACCAGTGGTGGACCACCGCTGGGATCTGCCCGAGGACGTGAGGAGACTGATGACAGCAAAGAACGCCGCCACTAGGGCATACGACGCGGCCCCGACCCAACGTAACAAATCCACCTTGAATTTCTTACAGCGTGCTGTTAAGAAACGCATAGGTGATCTTCGCGCTCAGAACTGGACAGACCTACTTTCGGGGCTCGAGCCAACCCACCAGGCATACTGGCGATTGGCTCGAGCCTTGAAAAGTGACACACTTAGAACGATGCCCCCTCTTGATAGGCTGAACCAAGTCCCTGCGTTCGATGACGAGGAAAAAGCTGAGTGTTTAGCTGAGAGCCTCGAGGCCCAGTGTAACCTTTCCCCCGATCACGTTGACCCTGTCCACCTCCATACGGTGGTCAGTGAAGTTGAACGTCGTAGCTCCCTGACGCCCTCCGACCCCCCTCTCGAGCTTATTAGGGCCGCTGAGGTTGAGTCTGTTGTCAAGGATCTCATTACCCGTAAAGCCCCCGGCGCTGATGGTATCAGCAACAAAGTGGTCAAACACTTTTCGGTCCCCTTGATCTATCTCCTAGTCAGCATCTTCAATGCGGCTATGAGTAATTGCTCTTTTCCCGTTGCGTGGAAGTCCGCCGACGTCATCGGCATCCACAAGCCAGGCAAGAAGGCTACCGAGCCCTCTAGCTACCGGCCTATTAGCCTCCTCAGTACTCTGGGGAAGATCTACGAGCGTCTCATTCGGAAACGTCTCTGGACCCATGTTCACGAACATAAACTCCTTCCCGACGAGCAGTTCGGCTTTAGAGCCAGACACTCTTGCGTCCAACAAGTGCACCGCATCACGGAGCACATCCTTGATGGCTTCAATTCGAAGCCAAAACCCAAAGGCACTCTTGCAGTCTTCTTAGACGTAGCGAAAGCTTTCGATAAAGTCTGGCACGACGGCTTGATATTCAAGCTGTACCACATCGGCGTGCCGGACCGTCTTGTGCACATCATACAAGACTTCCTTAGGGATCGAAGCTTTCGCTACCGCGTTGAGGGGGAGCGATCCTCTCCCCATCCTATCAGAGCCGGAGTACCCCAGGGCTCCGCGCTCTCCCCCTTGCTATTCTCGTTGTACACCAGCGACATTCCGCGGTCATTTCATCCCAGTGTGCAGCTTGCACTCTTTGCGGATGATACCGCCATCTACTGCTCCGGATGGCAGAGAGTCCATATGCGTGGTCGTCTCCAACGAGCCCTCACCGAGATCGGTGCGTGGTTCAGGAAATGGCGGATCACGGTTAACCCAGATAAGAGTGCAGCGATGTACTTTTCTGACTATAAGCGTGGTCCGCCATTGCGACCGCTGTCCTTGTTCGACAAGCCCATCCCTTGGGTTCCGTCTGCCAAATACCTGGGGGTTACCCTTGACACCAAGCTCAACTTCAGAGACCATATTAAGCGAGTGCGCGATAGGGCGGCCTTCGTCTTAGGCCGCCTACACCCTCTCCTCTGCAAGGGTAGTAAAATGTCCCTTAGAAATAAGGTGACACTTTACAAAACTTGCGTTCGCCCGATTATGACCTATGCATCTGTCGCGTTTGCTCATACATCCTCAGTCCACCTGGATCGACTTCAGGTTATCCAGCACCGCTTTATCCGCAAGGTGGTCGGAGCTCGCTGGTACCAGCGTAACTCCGACCTCCATTGCGATCTCGAACTCCCATCCATCCGTCAGTTTATGAAGGATGCATCCCGCCGCTATTTTGACGCGGCACCCCATCACCCCAACCCTCTCGTAGTCCAAGCATCAAGTTACTCTACAGACATGACAGACCCGCCACCCCGTCGTCGCCGCCCAAGACACGTCTTGAGCGATCCGGATGATCCTATAGCAGCCGTTGTGTCGGCTGCGCTAGGATCACCGGATCAGTCTAGCCCTCCTGGCTCAGGTACCGCTTTCGGCACCGGTATAGGTTACCAGCGTAACACAATCAGACACCGACCCCGCCGGCGAGGTCGACGTACCCCCCGTAGGTTAGCTAGAACGGTCGCGACTTTCCATAGGGTCCACTCTTCCAGTGGACGTAGCCTTCTCGATCCTCTTATCCCGGCAACGGCCCAAGCCGAGGCTCGCACCCCAGGGGTGCCCTTGTGCTAGTTGTCTCCCACTTTTAACGGTTGGGCGCCTTAAGCGCCTGCCCTCCTGCCCGGTGACGCTGTAAAGGTCGGTAGAGACCAACAGCATTAGCCCGTTCAAAAAAAAAAAAAAAAAAAAAAAAAAAAAGGCGGGAACGTGAAAAAGTTGCATTGTATTATTTCACAAAACTTATGCTTTTTCTAGTGTTAATGTTTAAAATTAGTGGCATTTTACGCATTAAGTGCTGAATTATGAGTATAAGTGTGGGCAAGTGATATAATGTAGTGAAACGTGGTTTTTCGTGTTGCTTCCAAAATTCCATAGAAACCTCTAGTAAAGTTGCCACTACTTTACTAGGGCATGACTTAGACTGGATTATGACTACCTGACTTAGACTGGACTATGACTACCCTGACTGACTGTGACTAAGACTTGACTTTACATGAAATATTTCATAATACGACGCACAAAATGGGTTACGCGTAAGGGATGCAAGATAAATATGCTGTGTCCCGTTTTATCTCAGCATAAGTGTGTGTGTGTGTATCGCTCTTTCTTAATTTTTGTAGAGACGTCATCGATGCTCCTTCTTCAGAGTTTACATAATATATTCTAAGTTTATCACCTATACTTACTATTGTTAAATAGTCCACAAACAGTACATCATACTATGTTACGTTCTTTTATTTAAATTGCATTCATCATCACCTTGAAATCATTAGCATCATTAGCCTGAAATACATCCACTGTTGAACATAGGCCTCCCCTATAAAACGCCACTTTGGCCGCTTATCATAGGGAGGAATTTCCATGATCACCACGCTTGGCAGGCGGCTTGGTGATCACAGAAGATTTTAATGTACCGGGAAAATGCTGCTGCCGATTCCCTGGGTTGGGAATAGGGAAGAGGGGGGGGGACCCCTCGGTAAACGGCAAACTGGGACGACACGGCCTAAATTACATTATTACGTTAAAAGTATAAAGCGTCAATTTAAAGCGCTTTAATATAACTCGCCTTAAAATCAATTTCAACATCTAAAATGTTTTAGCCCAGAAGAATCTCTCCGGCGTCTATCCAGCTAATCATGATGGATGTCCATCACGGCTCAGGACTGACCGATGGATGGAGCCGAAGCGCTGTGACAGCGGTGACCCTGTCAGCGGGGGCACAATGGTGAAACTGTACCAGTATCCCAGCTTCCTAAGTGTTGTTAGTTTTTTATATTTTCTAGGTGGTAGGATTTTTCTGTAAAGTCTGGGTAGGTACCACCGCTTTGCCAGTTATTCTGCCGCCAAGCAGTAGTGTGCAAGCACTACTGTGATTCATGGATTGATTTTTTTAAGTGTTGTTTTTCCACACTTCAGGTATTTATACTTAAAGATATTATAGTTCTTAAAATTTTAGCAACTAGCGGGATTTGAACCCGCGCCTTCTAACTCACCGGATTAGACGCCCTACCAATTAGGCTATGGTCGCATGACCGCTAGCTGCGAAAATCTTAAGGACTATGTGTTCACCGACTAAGCAGTCGTGGCGACATCTATAGAACCTGTTTAAGACAGGTAATCTATTCATCAGTAGTAATCTAATCCGGTGAGTTAGAAGGCGCGGGTTCAAATCCCGCTGGTAGCTAAAATTTTAAGAACTATAATATCTTTAACTACTGTGATTGATACGTAGCTAATGAAATAACTGGCAATTTCACTAGCCACGATGCCCTTCAAACCGAAAAATGAGACTTTATGAGCTGTGTGAAGTCTCAGGATGACGTGCGCAGGGCAGTGTCACGCAAAACTTTAAAAAATTTAGAGTTCCGAGTGATACTGCAATCTGTTATGGTCAGCCGTGACGGTTAACATCCGGTGAACGACTAGCTCGTTACGTCGTGATATCATTTTTAATTACAATTTTTACCTAATTTTTTTTTGAATATTTTTTTTTGTTTAAATTTTTTACTCAGTATTTATCCCCTTACTATAATGAAGACTGCACAATAGAACCACGAAAGGTGATCACGATCCGGTAGACGCAGCTTAAGCTGGCATGCCACTAGGTGGATCGACCATCTGGACAAAACTGCAAATGCCAATAGATGCATGAGGCAGAACCCGGTCAAACTGGCACTGTGTGGAAAATCCTATGTTCAGTAAAAATCGTCTTCAGACTGTTGATAAACAGTAGAATTATCCGTTCTTTCTCTTTTTCTATTCTATCTTTGCCTTTTTTAAACTTGATAGTGAGAAACAAATGCCATCAATGTCTTTACTCAAAGTCGGTAAGCAGCTACATCCACGGTTCGGGCAGTTATATTGGCATCCTGTTCAAAAGGGCTAATTTTGAAATTGCAGCCGTCAAGTGATGGGATCATCCAAGAGTGGACGGCGACTTAGGTAAATTTTGATTTTGATTTTTAGCGCTTTTGTATGAAGCTTCTACTCTGACAATACTGGTGTATACGATACAATAAACCAGTTTTAGTCGGCCCTGTTAGCGAGTTGCGTGTGACAGCACAGAGAGTGCACTCAGATTGATTTGTAAGAAGTTTCTAAAATCACAACAAGCTATCGGCACCAACTCTGAAACACTAACAGTGGTATTCATAGTCAACGGGTGAACAAACCCCCAAAATCCATCATTCAACTTTCACATAGAGGTTAAATGTTGAATCGTTCTTCTTACACTTTCATAAACAATCGCTGGAGAGACCCCTAACTAAATGGCAGTTCAACACATATTTTTTCTCTAATCTGTGCATTTCAATCATGTTGTCTATGAAAATTTTCTCGGGTGTCATTTTGTCATGATTATGACGCGGCTTTTGAATTTTGATAGATAATATAACGCGGGAACGGGCCTCTCGTAACCATGGTCCGAGGTGGGACGATCGGTTGCCATGGTTACGAGAGGCCCGTTCCCGCGTTATATCCATAATTTAATTCACTTTCATCACAGAATTCCCACTAGACTTTCATTATCTTACACTATAATTATTATTTATAGAAAAGTTAATATGATTAAAAAAAACTTTATTAGTTCACAGAGGTTGTAAGGGGGGGTACATCAACTTGTAGTGTAGTAAAAAAAAATAGTTTGTATTAAGTTAAAGTTATTGTGTATTTACATTACGAATATATCGCTTCGGCACTGATATAATTCGCATTTCATTCAAGCCTCCATCGGCCATTCATCATTTATGAGATCCAAGTCACCATCTACTTCCGTATTTATGAAAATCACAACACAACACTCAAACAATGATAAAAAATAGCACGTTAGCACCTTATTAAAGCAAGGGGACCGTTTGGTTGACGAAATTCGGACAATCAGCATCCAGCCCCTGACAATGTCAATTTAGGGGTTACTTTTGTTTATGAAATGCATAAAACTAGAATTCACTACATAGCGCTTGAATCATCCCCTAGAGGAGCCCCCAACTTGTCTATGAATTCCAGTGTAAAAATGTTGAGCGGTAAAAGTGTGATGACGTCATCAACGTTTGGAAGCTACAACGCATATACAGACTTATAATACCCCTTTCTTAAGTGGGGGATTAAAAAGTTAAAACCAAGACTGAACGACCGAAGTATTTTAACTGCTTTCATACTTTAGAAACAAGTAATAAAGTAGTACATCCTTCCTGTTACGGTTGTTGCGCTATTTTGTATTGTTTTAATTGTTGTACCACGGTGTACCCCTTTTTTTTTTTTTTTTTTTTTTTTTTTTTTAGGGGGGAAATGCCTTCGCACTTCCCTGCCACCACGGGGGTGATGGCAGGGGGTATGTGGGACTTGAACCCACTAAAACCCCCCCGTGATCCGTCCGCCGCTGGAAAGGGGCGAGATAGGGTCGCGCTAGCATTCACTATCTCGCCCCGGCGGTAGGCCCTTACGGGCCCCTGCGCCAGTGGGTGGGTAACCTTACACCTCAGCTACCCACCAGACGTGTAGGGTCGTGTGAGCACGGCGGAGAGTCCCCCGACTCTCCGCCACCGACCTAACTACGGAGGATGGAGAAGGCGCGCGAAACGCCTCCTCCGTCCCCCAGTCCGTCTGCGCCGGAGGGGGTCAGAGTTGGGATTATCCTCCCTGACCCGCTCCGCAGCCTCCTTCTGCGTCATCACCGCCTCGCAGAAGGAGACCGTGGCCTGCCACGCTCTCTCGCTGCCAAGCATGGCGTTTACCACGCTCGGCAACGAGAGGTCCCGGCCAACGACCGCTGAAAGTGTGCGCCGCTCAGAATCCCAAGCAGCGCACACCTCCAGCGTGTGAGGCGCCGTATCCTCCGGCGCGCCACATTCGTGGCAGGCCGGGGTCGCCTCCCGTCTTGCGATTTGGTGCAGGTACTTTCCAAAGCATCCGTGCCCGGAAAGCACCTGCACCAAACGGAAGGTCAGCGACCCAAATGGCCGCCGCACCTACTCCCGGAGGACCGGGCGGATGGCCTCCACCGTCCTCTGCCCAGGCACCGGTGGAGGTCAGGTCCTCCGGACAGGTCCTCCGTCCACCGCCGCAACATGGCGGCCCGCGCCTGCCTCCGCAGGCGCTTGACCTCCTCCCATGCTGGGGGCTCTCCACGGGACCTTCTCGCCGCCACGAAGTGGTAGACTTCAGCGAGGGTCTCCGCTTCGAGCTCCCAGGGGGGATCACCGGCCAGCACGCATGCCGCCGTCCAGGACACCGTCTGGTATCCGCGGATAGCCCTCGTCGCAATGACCCGCTGCGGACGTCGCAGCAGGGCCTTATTATTGCGACTGAGGGCGTCCACCCAGACCGGTGCCCCGTACATGGCCATACTCCGGATCACTCCGGAGTATAGCCAGCGGCACGTAGCGTTCGGACCACCCACGTTGGGCAGCAGCCTCCCTAGGGCGGCGGCTGCTCCCAGGACTCTTGGGGCCAGGTGGGAAAAATGAGCCCCAAAAGTCCACCTCCCGTCCAGGATGAGACCCAGATATTCCATCTGGGTCCCAACCGGGACCAGGACCCCGTCCAGAAGCACCCGCGTTCCTGGAGGGGGTCCCCCCTGAGGCCCGTGGAACAGCAGGGCCTCGGTCTTGGAGAGGGCAACCTCCAGTCCCAGGGAACGAATGCGGTCGACCACGAGGGTTGTTTCCACCGTGGCTAGCCGCACCGTCTCCCTGAGGTCCCTCCCCTTGACTACGACTAAGGTGTCGTCCGCGTAGCACGCAACCTGCATATTTGCAGGAAGCGTGCCACGCAGAACCCAGTCGTAGCCAATGTTCTACAGGAGTGGTCCCAGGACCGATCCCTGTGGAACCCCGCAGGAGACGCGACGGTGCCTCAAGCCGTCACGCCCTTCCACCAGGACCTCGTGGTCCCGGAGGTAATCGGCCAACAGCCTCCGCAGATACAGGGGCACT
This sequence comes from Ennomos quercinarius, assembly GCA_910589525.2. Taxonomy (NCBI): domain Eukaryota; kingdom Metazoa; phylum Arthropoda; class Insecta; order Lepidoptera; family Geometridae; genus Ennomos; species Ennomos quercinarius. Next base: position 13,298,516 of record OU342508.1, on the reverse strand, counting down.
CCGTGATAACGGAGCGCCTCTTGTATCGTTCCATGCGGGAGGCTGTTGAAGGCGTTGGCTATGTCAAGGGAGACAGCCAACGCCTTTTCCCCCCGACCGACCGCATCCTGCGTCCACTTCTTGAGCCAGAGCAAGGCGTCTATAGTAGACCGCCCTGCTCTGAACCCGTACTGGGCCTCCGACAGACCAGGCCCAGTACCCTCTAGGTGCCGGATGACACGGGATGCTACTACACGCTCTAGCAGCTTCCCCGTGTCATCCAGCAAGACGATGGGCCTATATGCGGAAGGCGAGTCGACAGGACGACCCTCCTTCCGCAACAGGCACAATCGGCCATCCTTCCACGGCTTCGGGAATCGTCCGGACGTGAGGCACGCGTCGAACAGTTCCCGAAGCCGATCGCCCATCTCCCTCAGGGCGATTGTGAGGACCCGCCCCGGAATCCCGTCGGGGCCCGGAGCGGTCCTCTTGCCCCGTAAGCGTGCGACCGCGACATCCATCTCCGCCTCCGTCAGAGGCGGGATGGAGCCCGCTAAGTCCACCTCGGGGAAGGACGGCACCATCGTCGGGCAGGTGTGGAGGGGGTTCGTGTCGGGGAAAAGCCCCTCCAACACCCTGCTCAAGAGCTCCGGCTCTAGGGACTCTGCAACTGGGGACGTCTGGCCCCGGAATTTATTCCGGGCAGCCCTATACGGACGTCCCCATGGGTCCCTGTCGAGGCCCTCCAGGGTCACGCCCCAGGCCTCCGACTTTGCCCGGCCGATGGCCAGCTGTAAGTCCCACCGCGCATCGCGGTAGGCACTATACAGCTGCCTCTCAGCTGCCAGCTCCTCGGCTGACAGCTGCTCATCCGTGCGGCCCCTACGCCGCCTCCTACAGCGCGTGTAGGGTCGCCGCGCCTCCGAGCAGGCGGCTTGGAGATCCGCTATCTCCGAGCTCCACCAATACACCTCTCGGTGCTCGGGGCGACGCCGGGGACTTGGACAACTGCCCCAAGCCGGTATTACCACCACTATTCTTGATCATCCTCTTTGCCTTTCCCATTTGTTATTGGGATCGGCTCCCAATCTAAACCTAAAGCGGCGAGCTACCAGAATTACACGAGCGACTGCCATCTGACCTCGCAAACCATAAGGGATCAGTAACAGGGATGGTTAGACCAGGCGTCAGATTCTATCAGGCTTCCGACTACCCTTAACGATTGCCATACATGTCCTTATGACAACCGGGACCGACGGCTTAACGTGCTCTCCGAGGCACGGAGAGATGGCATCGATAACTGTACATAACTAATAGATAAGTCATTGGTGCAGGGTCGAAAAACACCACGATTACTAGGTGGTGGTGGCACGTTTTTACTAGGTGGTAGGACTTTTCTGCAAAGTTCGTCTAGGTAGGTACTACCGCTTTGCCAGTTATTCTGCCGCCAAGCAGTAGTGTGTAAGCACTACTGTGTTCCGGTTTGAAGGGCACTATAGCTATTGAAATTACTGGGCAAATGAGACTTTACGTACTGATCTCACGGTCTAGAAAACTTTTTTAGACTGTGTGATGTGTTAGGATGACGTGCGCAGTGCGCAGTGTCACGCGAAACTTTAATTTAGAGTTCCGAGTGACACTGCAATCTGTTACGGGTGGCCGTGTCGCTTAACACCAGGCGAACGACTAGCTCGTCACGTCATTAGATAACATAAAAAAAAGATTATCATCGCTATTATCAACGTAGAAAGACGATACTAAAAACCTCATAAATTACTAATCTATTTGCCACCGAATTCCGAACCTTATTTCGTAACCACCATACAATTTCGATTCCCCGTCAAAGAAAAACAATCATAATATTAAGAAGGGTCACATTGTTACACTACGCAAACATACGTATTATATAACTAATCCCCGATAGTTTACCTACGGAACCCTAACAAGCTCGTGTTATTATTGGAAAGTGAACCCAAACTTTGGCTCCTGTAATTAAGTGTAGGAAAAAATTGGGATACGCACGGTTTTTGTTCGTAGTGCGCTTGCGTGACGCGGAGATTGTGGGGTGTGGTGCGAGTGTAGGGAAGGTAGCGTGGTGGTTACATGTTATTTCAGATTTACTATTTTGGGTTTGTAGAAACCTACGTTTTTCACTTTAATTAACCTAAATGTTGATGTTGATGTTGAGTTACGTCACTGATTAGCTGTACTATTGTTAGTAGCTTTATTTCTGTAATTTACCTTGATCAGTCATTGCTAACTCATCATCAACAGCCTGAAGACGTCTACTGCTGAACATAGGCGTCCCTCAGAGCACTACCTTGAGCGGCTGCTCACCTCCTGCATCCATCGGCTCCCTGCGGGTTTAACCAGATCGTCAGTCCACCTAGTACAGGGCCGGCCTACGTTGCGTCTTACGGTTTGTGGTCTCACTCGAGAACCTTTCTTCCCCATCGGTTGTCAGTTCTACGAGCGATGTGGCCCGGCCATTACCATTTCAATTTGGTCATTCGAAGAGCAATATCGGTCACTTTAGGCCTCCTGCGGATCTCCTCGTTCTGGATCTTATCTCGCAGGGAAACATCGAGAATACCTCTCTCCATGGCATTCGAGCATTGCTAACTTACTTGTATCAAATTCCTGACGGACATAACTTTAGAAAACCTACCAATTTTCCTTCAAACCAGAAGCTGTCATTTGTTGTTGACATTTCACGCCTTAGTAATCTCTACCGCAGTATTCTTGTAATTTGCACCTCTCATCAAGGGTGAGTGTCCTGAGAGGGGTTCAGGCGGGAAAGGGAGGTAGATATTAATAGTTATTAAAACCATATAACAATTAACACTACCCTTGGTAAATATGCAAACTATGTTAAATAAATATAGAGGTAAATTGCTAAGATAACTGAGTGAGTCTAAATTAGTGTTTACTTAGTTTCTGATGTGAAGGGAATAGAGCATTTGTTACGCTGTTTTTAACCTACTTCAAGAGAAGGTTATTAAAATCGTGTTTGTATTTATTTAGCTCATTTTTTTTTCAAACGGCTTTGATTATGGTGGTACGGTTTCATGAAAATAATTGATGTTGGCTTTAATTAGCTTGAATTTTTCAAAGAGAGAGAGGGTCAATCATCATCCTTAAATCATGTTTGGTTTTGTATGAAGTCAGCTGCTATTTTTTTAATGGCGTTGAATACGTTATTACTATTTCATTTTAAAAAAATGGTTGACATCAATTAGTTTGAATTTTAAAAAAAGCATGATTATAACTTACTGGAAAGTAAACTAGAAGGAAGTCTTCTTAGGGTAGGTTTTTGATACATAGTTAAGGTAATCAATGGTTAAAATATCTAACACACTTTGACCATTGCTTATAATTTGTTAGAGTTTTTAACCATTGCTCACCTTAACTATGAGTCAAAAAACCACCCTTAGTTAGGACTTTACCAAGGTCGTGGGTTTGTGTTTTGGTTTTAACCTAGGCTTTGTAATATTACATTCAATATTATAATTAAAAGTTTTTATTTTATGTAAAATTTAATGTAGAGTTTAGCGATAAATTGAAACATTAGTGTTTTAAGGAAAACATGGGAAATATATAGGCTACTAGCAGCGCCCCGCGGTTCCACCCGCGTTCCTACTGGAACCGTTCCCGTTATTGGAATAAAAAGTCTATGTTTTAATCTAGAGTATAAGCTACCTCCATACCAAATTTCATTCAAATCCGTCCAGCTGTTAGAGCGTGAAAGAGTAACAAACATACACACATACACACAATCTTTCGCCTTTATAATATTAGTGTGATGATGATTCTAAAAGTATTTTAGGTCTATGGTGCTGGCTACTGAGGTCGTGATTGAGATTGACGGCAATCGCTATGTTTTATGGCGCTCTGCATCCTAAAACTACGTCGTGGTCGTCGTGTTAACCCCAATACAACCCCACTGCTGGGGTAACGGACCTTCTTTTCGGGTTTGTGAATGGCATATATTCTACAACATGCCGGTTTCCTTTTTTTTAAGTAATCTAATTACATGACGAGCTAATCGTTCGCCTGGCGTTAAGCGACACGGCCACCCATAATAGATTTCAGAGTAACTCGGAACTCTAATTAAAGTTTTGCGTGACACTGCGCACTGCGCACGTCCTCAGCACTATTGTGTTCTGGTTTGAATGGCATTGTAGCTAGTGAAATTACTGGGCCAATGAGGGTAGTTCCCAATGAGACTTAAGAACTGATCTAACAGTCTAGAAATCTTTTTTAGACTGTGTAACGTCTCAGGATGACGTGCGCAGTGCGCAGTGTCACGCGAAACTTTAATTTAGAGTTCCGAGTGACACTGCAATCTGTAATAGGCGGCCGTGACGCTTATCACCAGGTGAACGACTAGCTCGTCACGTCATTCGATTATACATAAAAAAATTTGCACACTGATTTTTTTCATTATGATAAACATAGGGACCTTTTGTCCCGAGTTCTTTTTTAATGGGGTACTTTGCGAGCCACTCAAAGTGGCGCTCATGGGGGTGACTTTGCTAGTGTAACCATGGGATATGTTTAGTACCTAATAATAACAAAAAAAACGAATAGATAGACATAAAAGAAGCTAAGTTACTTTTCGCATTATTAAAATAATTCTTTAGTGAATATGTAAAAAAAGATATGCAAGGCTAGAATGGAATTCTTGTAAAACCGTTCGCGTATCACATAAAACACACACGTAACCAATTTCATTTGAAAATGGTTTGGGTTTAATTCAAACACGAATAACTTTTTGAAAGTAGTTTTTAAATATTGTTTTGATACACTTTTGAACAATAAATTGTCTAACATCATTTTACACGTTTATTGAAAATTTAACGAAACGTAAAATAACAGAAATTCACGAGGCGTTTTCTTGTGCGCCTACGGGGCGTAGGGGTAGGGGGGTGCTACGCCAGTCGTAGCTCGAGCGTAGCCCGTAGCGCACGCTACGCCGTAGCAAATCTACGCTTACATATTTTTATAGATGTCAAGCACGTATGTAATTTTGTGACCTGTGACAGATTTGTGGACTTGTGTGTGTGAATACGTATATACAAGAATAGTGTTGTGTTAGTGAAGTGTAAAGTGAGCGGATGATATCTCGTTTCAAGGTAAATAAGATCTTACTGTTTGGTACATAGGAAAATACATTTTGGAAGTGAAATTCTGGATCAATACAGATGATAATTGATTGAGTTATCCTTTGAAAGTATTCTTGGGTTTATTCCCGGTATTTTTTTTGCTTTTGGACCTTTTAATGTATACAACGTTTCTATACATCATATAAGTAGGTATGTATTATAGCTATGGGAAAGGAAATGAATACATATGGATCTGTTCTAATGTTTATTGACTTAGGATAACGCTTTGAAGGTTTTCGTATTGAACATCCTGGTTTGAAATGAATTAAGGATTTCGTTTAAATTTCGAATTCTATTTAATTTCTGGACTCAATTAAAATTCGGTAACCCTAGAAAGATAAACAGTATTTCAAAATATTTTTTAAATGTAGAATTTGTTTGGTTCACACGCTAATACCTTTTTTAAACGACTGAATAGGACCACACTTGACCGCAGTCTCACCTAATGGAAAGTGATGACGCGGTCTACGATGGTATATGCAAGCCTAGAAGCCGCATCTACTTTATTTGGCTCATAGTTTACGCAGCTTAATTAGCTTTTCTGATAACACTTAAGTTGAATAACTGATTTTTCTAGGCAAGCATGTACCATCGTAGACCGCGTCGTCACTTTCCATCAGGTGAAATTGCGGTCAAAGACTTAGTTATAAAAAAAAACTAGATGAAATGTTTTAGGACACAATATATTAGGTGAGTTTAACGTCTGAGAATGATTTTATACCACTATATAACTACAGTAACCTGACCGTGTAACTATACTATCCTACTAATACCTACTATAACATATAACCAATTCAGCATACCAATCCAACGTGGCAATGCTGCCAGCATGTTGGGTACGCTACCTTCTGGGCTGGGCTGGATCATTCGGACTGTCTGTAGGTCAGGCATTACAGTCCAAATGTTTTTTGTGGTAGGTAATGTAGCTAGTATCATTAGTAGTAGATGTTAGTAGTTAGTTTAAAGAATGAAGCGTTATAGTTTAAAAAATACGCTAACCATGTGCAACTGCTTACAATCAAAGTTCTGAAAAAAGCTGTGTAGGTAGACTATCGGAGTATTTAGATAGTTTATAAGCTGTTAAAATATTAGTTTACTAGGTGGTAGGACTTTTCTGCAAAGTTCGCCTAGGTAGGTACCACCGCTTTGCCAGTTATTCTGCCGCCAAGCAGTAGTGTGCAAGCACTACTGTGTTCCGGTTTGAAGGGCATTGTAGCTAGTGAAATTACTGGGCAAATGAGACATTACGAACTGATCTCACAGTCTAGAAAACTTTTTTAGACTGTGTGATGTCTCAGGATGACGTGCGCGGTGCAGTGTCACGCGAAACTTTAATTTAGAGTTCCGAGTGACACTGCAATCTGTTATGGGCGGCTGTGTCGCTTAACACCAGGCGAACGACTGGCTCGTCACGTCATTCGATAAAATAAAAAAAGAACAAAAAAAAAGTAAGCATACCTTGGCTTCTGAGGCAACAAAAAATCCATTTCGTTATCACCATTTCGAAATCAGCGTCTTCAGCGTAAAGAGTATCTTATGTTGATATAATAACGCCCAACGATCACATACATAGATCCTGAACCCTAACCAGGATTCCCTGGGACCCAGGAACTACGAAGACTATGCCCACAACACCCAGACACAGAACAAGTATTTACACATTTTTTTCCTGTGCACAAATACTTGTCCTGTCGCGGGAATCGAACCCGCCGCGTCCGGGCTATGAGCCGACCTGCTCAACCACTACACCATGGAGGCTGGCAAGTCACGAAGGATGTGTAGTATAAACAAATCTGTGTGCAAAATTTCCTCCAAATTAGTTTATCCGTTCTTGCGGGAAAGCGATACAAACTAACATATTACCATAGATATATTCGTTTTAGGTTTTCATTTAATTCTAATCTCTTGCAACCATTTAATTACGATTCTTCAAGAACTTTCTACATTATGATAAGGGATTTCTTTAAAATTCAAGTCAAGCTTAAGTCCTTATGAAATATCTTAATTTCAAGAGTTAAAAGCTGGATTCTGCGGCTTAAGATCGACTTTAAACGGCGCTCAAACTCTTCGGTTCTGGAGCAGAGCTAGCTTATTGTGATTACATTCGCCTGAGCGTATCTAAAATACAATTACTTTGTACTCAAGAATTTCATAGGTCTTATGATTTTCTTTAACACAATTTTGTACATTTAACCGAATTTTCAAGACGTCGTCTTAATAAGAACGATAATGATTTTTTTATGTAAATGAATGACGTGATGAGCTAGTCGTTTGCCTGAAGTTAAGCGTCACAGCCGCCCATAACACTTGCAATGTCACTCTGAAATATAGTTTTACGTGATACTGGACTTCGCACGTCATCCTGAATATGTCCAGGGTGGTGTGTGACTGTAAGATCAGGTCATAAACAGTCTCATTTGCCTAGTAATTGCACTAGCTTACACTTACAGTGCCCTTTAAACTAGAATATAGAACTGGCAAAGCGGTGGTGCCCACCTAGACCAACTCTACACAAAAAGCCTGCCTCCTAGTAACTATTATGGTAAAAGGTTATCAGATAAGGTTGACTGATAGAACATGCTGCCCTTCTTAACTCATCCAAAATGCATTCCATGCCTTTTGTGCGGTTCAAAAATGAACTCTATCACTTAAGTATACGTGACGTTTCTAAAATTTCCTGGAAGTTTTCGTAGGTATGCGCTTACACATTTCTGTAGCTTTGTACTATGACAACCCAGTGTAGTCCATGGGAAGCATTGCACTGGCTTGCAGTTTTGCGAGAGTTCCGAGTTCTGAGTCACGCTGCAATCTGATAACGCCAGATTCATTTAAATAAAAAAATAACACATGATTGCACCAATAGTGAAGTTTGACTACCCATAACCGATCTGCATAACTAATCAGTTAGGTTAAGCCGCGTTCACTGCAGTCACATGGATAGGTGATTTTTTATGCTATATGTAGCTAATAAGCATACAGCCTCTTGATGATAAGAGGTCACCATAGCCTATAGACTTCTGTAAAACTAGACGTACAACTTACCCTGTGATAACACTCTTTTGGTCCTCCTTTTGAATAGCATGGTGTAGCTGCTAATACAAAAAATGGTATTCAAGTGACTGCCATCGTGCTTCGGAGGGCACGTAATGAGTTATTACTCCCGATTTTTGTCGTGCGCAGTGCAGTGTCACGCAAAACTATATAAATTTAGAGTTCCGAGTGATACTGCAATCTGTTATGGGCAGCCGTGACGCTTAACATCAAGTGAACGACTAGCTCGTCACGTCATTTATTTACATAAAAAAGACAACAGTCGTTAAGCCAAGTGAGAAAGGAGACTTCCAATAATTGCAGCATAGATGCAAAAACATACCTCTAAAGACAATCTCGCAAAATATAATTGAAGCCAGACGTTCATAATTTTAATTTTAATGCTAGTTCTGTTTAAGACCTCTTATATCTTTATGTGAAAAGAGAAGCAGTTCACTCTAGAATTCAAAACTCCCAAGGCATTTATCACAGACAGCGCCCTAGCAAAGAATTCCACTTCTGAAGCGTTTGCATAATGAAAATACGTAGAAGTCTACTGTTATATTAATAAACGCTCGAGCCGAGGGATAGATGGGACGTGACCGTGAAAATAGACGCAGATATCTGGACAATTTCCGGGTCACATCCGAAATAGTAGATTGTTTAACCCACTTGACTGGAAAAAGGAGTTGCCCGAAGGCAAAAAGTAGCTATTTATAGCACATTTTTATATAAAATATTCCCTGTATCTAGGGACCCCAAAGCTACGAGGACTATGATTATACAATACCAAATAAGTACTTGCGCTTCATTTACTGTACATAATGCTAATTGTCCTGTCGTGGGAATCGAACCCGCACACTTCAGTTTATGAGCCGACCTGCTCAACCGCTGCACCACAGAGACAGTCAAATTAGAATGAGTAATTTATGTTTGACATTTGCTGGTATTTAATAAACCAAAATAGCAACATTCCGCTGGCAAATCAGAGTGGCACATTTTCATCCGCACCAAACTCAGACCCGTGTGCGACGACAACACAAAATTATGATTATAGATCGAGACATATTTCATCATATTAATTTAAATTGAATAACTTACATTGCCTAATTTTAATGTGAACCATTTGACATTAACTATGAATATTTGTATGCTATTTATACCAAAAAACTTGCGTGATTTATTTTTATGACATACCAAAGACCTGCTGTTATTTTATATTTAACCATGTTTGTATGCAAATAAACGCTTTGATTTGATTTGACAATGAAACCATAAAATATAATAAAGATTGAATTTTTTTACTAGGTGGTAGGACTTTTCTGCAAAGTTCGTCTAGGTAGGTACCACCGCTTTGCCAGTTATTCTGCCGCCAAGCAGTAGTGTGCAAGCACTACTGTGTTCCGGTTTGAAGGGCATTGTAGCTAGTGAAATTACTGGGCAAATGAGACTTTATGACCTGATTTTACAGTCTAGTAATCTGATTACTAGACTGTGTGATGTCTCAGGATGACGTGCGCAGTGCAGTGTTACGCGAAACTTTATTATTATACCACTGCTACTGTTATGGGCGGCCGTGTCACTTAAAATCAGGTGAACGACTAGCTCGTCACGTCATCCATTCTCATAAAAAAAATCACTCGATAAGTTCGTTCGATCAACAAAAATACTGTTTTATCATTTCATAGGTTTCTTTCTTGCAAAACGGGCACTAAACACAATAAGGATACCCAAAATCGACGAGTGTAAATATATTTGTCATCGCCCAGCAAAACAAAAATACAATTGAATGGAACATCATAAATAACCGGGCGGAAAATTACGGGGAAAATCTAAACGTCAGGCATATTTCGCAAATTAAAAAAAAATATTCTTACAATTTATAGCCCCAGGAGAATGCCGATAAAATGTTTACGGAGGTCCAGGGAAAAATTTAAGGATGGCACAGTACATAGAAAGTAGGGACTTGGAATATGAAATTTACCTAACAATCTCTAAATTCGCTAGTATACAGTCTAAATGTTCTTTGTAGTAGATAATGTAGCTAATTTACTAGTTTTAGTAGTGTAGTAGTTAGTTTAAAGAATAAAGGCACATTGCCCGATAAAAAAAACAGTAAATGTATTTTCAAACATTTTTGGTAAAAACATTTAAAATGTAGGGACATTTTCAAACATACTTTATTTGAGATGAGCATGAGTACTATGGGAACCAGATAACTGATAGAATACTTAAATACTTTTTGTTTGTAAACATATACATATAGAATACAATATTACACTCACATACAAACACAAACACCTATGTTCATCACAGTCCTGGATGGGAATCAAACCCACAGCCTACAGTTCAGAAGGCAGAGCTACTACCAACTGAGCTAACAGGCCAGTCAAGGACTAAAGACTAAGTCATGTGATAAATTGAGAAGTATCAATTATTGTTTAATAGTGATAGTGAGACTCAAGAATACAATACAAAGGCTAATCATGCCCTGATGATATGATGATAACCCGTCATCATGGTCATCACAGGCAAAAAATAACGAAATTTTTTGCCTTGTTACACCAGAATCCATAGATACAGGCCTTGTGCTTAATTTGGTGCTCATAGTCAAGTTTTGTTTAAAGGAAATGTATGCACTTTATTTGACTGGCCTGTTAGCTCAGTTGGTAGTAGCTGTGCCTTCTGAACTATAGGTTGTAGGTTCGATTCCCACCTGGGACAAACATTTGTGTGTTGTTCTGTGTCTTGGTGTTATATTGTATTCTATATATGTATTTACAAACAAAAAGTATCTCAGATTCTATCAGTTATCTTGTTCCCATAGTACAAGTTATGCTTAGTTCGGGGCTAGATGGCGCTGTATGAATTGTCCACACATATTTATTTATTTTCTTATTTATAATAAATTGTAGGATTAAGTTTTTGGGCGATAAAAATGTCATAAATCATTATGGGTCAAGGGGTATTTCGTACAACGTTCAGTCGGCAAATTTCACCCACTTATAATAATATTATTGCCCGTTTTTAACCCCCATGTTTGGCTGAAGCACTCTCCTTGATGTCACGCTTCACGTCTGGGTAAGATTTAGTTTTGATGAGGAAATTAACTTTGATTTATAATAATGTGGACTGTATTTTAATTTCACAATATTAATATAGAGGAGCGACACTGATGAGCATGCAAAAACATTAGCCCAGGGTATAAATTAACCAGCTGGGTTAGCACGGACGGTAGACAAAATTGTCTTTCCTCTGTTGTACTCTTGACAAGTAAGCAAGTATGAAGAAAGTGACATAAAACGGGGAAAGACAATTTTGTCTACAGACCGTTCACCATAAGTTGTCTCCTGATGTATTTATATTAGTTAAAAATATGCAATTATTATCGTAATGTAATATGTAAGCATTATCTAAACTTGTATGTACCCACCACAGATTAATATGTTTTACTTGCATATTTTTAAATAACATAAGTACATCAAGGGACAAGTTACGGTGAACGGTCTGTACCGTCTGAGCTAACCCAGCAGGTGGCGTCATAGAAACTTCACAGATAGCATAGAATAGAATGTTATTGCATCTCCTTACGCCTTTATTTGCGTTTTTTAATGCACTACGATCACATACATAGTCTGGATCCTAACTAGGATTCCTTCTATCTAGGGACGTAGGGAGATGCTGTGTAGGCCGGCCTCCCACTAGGTGGAACGACGATATGGAGAAAAGCGTGCGGAGCCGATGGGTGCAGGAGACGAGCAGCTGCTTAAAGTGGCGCTCTGAGGGACGCTTACGTTCAGCAGTGGACGCCTTCAGGCTGTTAATGATGATGAACCCAGGAACTACGAGGACTATGGTCCCACAACACCTGGATACAGACCGCGTAATTACTCATTTTTCTCTATGCAAAAATAAGTACGTTCTCCTCCGGGTTATGAGTCAACCTGCTGAACCACTACACCACAGAGGCTGATGTTACTAGTTTCTTCTCCAAATCACCACTTAAGACTATCAGCTTCCACAGAAAGCAAGTCACATTCCTTACTATTTCTCCACTCTGTGGCGAAGGTATGGCAAGTAAGCACTTAGCTATACTGAATTATAAATGGCGGAGCCCTTGATTCGCAATTCGGCGACATCCCTGGGGCATTTCTGAATAATCAGGACTTGTCGTGGATTGCCTTTATTTTTTTCTTACTAGGCCTCGAGGATTTGAAGCTTGCGATGCTTTGAGCTTCTTTGATATACAGAGAATTTCCTGAATTGCTTGTAAATGAAATATGTAAACAAAGTATTTTATTCTGTTTACGTTACTTCACGGTTTAGCGTAAGCATTCTGCGTTTGCTTAGATCTATATTTTGCGTATAAATCTTATCCTATCCTTCCTACTAATGTGAAATAGTTTGTGTGTGTGTGTGTGTGTGTGTGTGTGTGTGTGTGTGTGTGTGTGTGTGCGTGTGTGCGTGTGTGTGGGGGTGTGTGTGTGTGTGAATGTTTGTTACCTTATATCTCTGTTGACTTTGATGAACTTGGAATGCAGATAACTTATACGCTGGATTAACACTTAAGGTACATTTTATCCGCGGGTGAAACCGCGGGGTGCAACTAGTATGTATCTTTTTTTTAATATTACATCATCATGCGTCCACATCTGCCATCCCTATGAAAAATGCAGTAAGTAGGTTAAACATGTTTTCGAAAAAAAACGCGATAACAAAAGTTGCGAGTAGTCGAAAGTAGTCGAGTTGCTGTATTCTTACTTTCTGAGTTTTTGGGTACAAGTGGAATTTTGATACGTGAGAAAGAACAGAATATGGAATTTTTTGGTGATTCAGAATATGTATCTAACCATGGAACAAGGCTAGGGCTACGTTTTTGACATATTATTTCTGATCTAGCTCAAATTATAACCCGCTCATTTTGCAGCACCATCTAGGTTTATAACGGTTTATGCCATATTTCTGATCCACGCTATTTTCTTGGTGTATTGGCATTCCTCTCCTCCTTGTTCCATGATCTAACCCAATTTTGCCAAAAACGTTAGTTACTGCGTTCTTCACTATGAGGGCAGACATGCTGTGATAACTGAATCACAAAAAGAAAAATCCATTTATCTTGTAGAAAAAAAGTAATTTACCAAATATTTACTAACCTTTTTTTTTTACTTTTTTTTAATTTTTTAATTTTTTTTTTAATATTTATTTATTTATTTTTTTATATAATTTTTTTTTTGTATTTAGAAAACAAACCATAACACGATGCTGTTCACAATTGTTTTTCCTAAACAATATCACCAATCTTTGTTACATCCAGAAAAAACTTTCCTTAATCCAGATCTACTTCCTGACCTGCCACAGTCTAGATTAACGAACTAGACAAATAAAACCGAGACAAAGCTAGACTGTAACGAAACCTAGACGCAATCAGACAACGCCTATAAACAATTCGAAGAGTAATCGTGGCACGAGACTTTTCTTTTCCTGAACAAGAAAGTTTTTGTTCCGTTTTTCTTAGTAATTTCACGGGTAATGATTTGAGAAGTTGTTTACGCAGTTTGATTAAGATCCTGTAGCAATATTACTTGTATATATATAACGATTGAGCCACATATACTCAGTCTAACTTTCGGGACAAGTTTCCGAAATAATAATGCATGATATCGGTATAGAATGTAGAGCTTATAGCGAAGCTCGACCCGGCAAGCCCTTTAAACCGATTGGTAAATTTAAGCAACGTTCTCTGCAGTCACTCCTTGGATGGGTGACCGCTACCATAAAGTGGTGTATACGACTGAGCGCTACGAAACGCATGATAACCCATAGGCCCCGCATATGACCATAAGACGATAGTCATTAAATCAAGTAAGACGATTTAGGGAAGGTTTTTTGATCCGTGGTTAAGGTAACCCATAGATAAAAACTCACAAATTCTAACCAATCGTTAAAAACTTTAACAAATTCTAACCAATGGTCAAAATTTGTTAGTTTTAACCATTGGTTACCTTAACTACGGATCAAAATCTCACACTAAACTGTTTTTTTTTATCTGTAGTTAACATAACCAATGGTCTTCTTCTTCTTCTTCTCGAGTAAGCAAGTGGTCAGCCCTGGTGTTTGATTTTATAGGCCGCCCAAAGGTTTCAACAAATTGTGACTATTGGTTAGAATATGTTAAAGTTTTTAACCATTGGTTACCTTAACTATGATTTAAAAAACCCACCCTTAGTCAATGGGCTGTTTAAAATTCTGACTTCCGGGCTAATCACTTGCCAGAGAAAGAAGAAGAAGGCCGAAGAAATTAGTTCGACAAGCGTGTGCCAAGTCATAGCCATCTGCATAAGCCGAAGACTCAGCTATTGTATTATAAACGTCCACATAATAACACTATTTTGACTACTGTTAAAAATAAAAACAATATAATATAGATTCATTTTTTTTTCCCAGAAAACTAGAAATTACTGCTAGAAACGCGAAAAAATTGGCTTTCTTTGCTTGAAAGCGCTTGCTTCGTCATAACTGTTTCAATTGAATAAAATAAATAAATAAAATAAAAAAATAAAAAGCCTGTTTATTCCTTAATTAATACTAAAACGTATCTTAACCTAAAATTGTTAACTATAACAAAACAATTTCTAATTAAGGACCCCTCTTTGGGTAAAGGCCTCCTCCATTTCAAGCCATGCTTTCCTGTCCTTAGCTACTGTAAGCCATTCGTGGCCGGCTGCTTTAGCAACCTCGTCAGCCCATCTTTCTTGGGGTCTTCCTCTTCTTCTTTTGCCTTTTGGGCCTGCCCACATGGTTACCTGTTTTGACCACTTTTCGTCAAGTGATCGTGCCACATGACCTGCCCACTTCCATTTCTGCTTTTGTGAATGTTTTAATGCATCTATTATCTTTGTTTTCTTTCGTATGGTGGTATTCTTGTGCTTATCTTTCAGTTTAATTTTTAAAATGCTTCTTTCCATAGCGTGTTGGCATATTTGTATTTTATTTCTTGTTTCTTTGTTGAAAGTCCATGTTTGGCTGGCATATGTAAGGCAGGGAAGTATACAGGAATCCATGACCTTCTTTTTTAAGTTTAACGGTAGGTCACTCTTTAACACTTCCTTGTGAGCCCAGAATTTGTTCCAAGTTACAGCGATTCGTCTGTCTAGCTCATCTTGACTTCTGGAAGGTTTAAAAGATATTTGTTTTCCTAGGTAAATATAGCTGTCTACATATTCAAGCACGGTTTGCTCTACAACAATTGGGCTTTCTATGCTATTTGTAGCTACCTTCGTTTTTGAGACATTTAAGTTCAGGCCTATGATAGTGCTTACTCTGTTAAGTTCATTGATCATTGTTTCAAGATGTTTTGGAGATTCCGAAAAAATAACTATGTCATCTGCGAAACGAAGATTGCTTAGGTAGTGACCGTTAATGTTAATTCCCTTTGCATTCCAGTTGAGATCCTTCATAATATGTTGTAGGACAGCTATAAAAATTTTAGGCGATATAGGGTCACCTTGTTTTACTCCTCTACATATTTTTATTTCAGGTCCAGTTTGATCTAGCTTCACTCTACTCGTACTTTGTTCGTAGATGTTTTTCAAAATGTCGATATATGTTTGTGGTATGTTTTGATGCTTGAGGGCTCTCCATATGCAGTCATGAGCTATTGAATCAAATGCTTTCGCGTAATCAATAAAGGCAAGATATAGTGATTGTCTGAACTCTGTATATTTTTCAATAATCTGTTCTAATGAGTATATGTGGTCTATAGTGCAGAAACCTTTACGGAACCCAGCTTGCTCTACCGGTTGGTGATTTTCTATTTGTGCTCCTATTCATTTTTCTAGACAAGATTCAAATAGCTTGTATAGAGCTGGTAAAAGGCTTATGGGGCGGTAGTTACTCACATCAGCCGGGTTTCCCTTTTTGTACAGAAGGATTATTCTAGAATCTGTCCATTTTTTGGGAACTTTTCGTTCTCTGAGTATTTTATTGAATAAAGTTTTTAGAAGCGGAGCTAGTAGAGATCTTCCAAGTTTAATGCACTCGTTGGGTATATTATCTGGACCGGGACTTTTTTCGTTCTTAAGTTTTTCTATGCTTCGTGTGATTTCGTTTTCATCAAAATCCATAATGTGTGTAGAGTCCTCTGTATCTTCAAATGTACCGACCATGCTGTAACCTTCAGTATTTTGGGCTTCGTATAGGCTTTTGTAAAACTCTGTAGCAATATTAACGATACTTTTCCTTGTCTGTGTTTCATCCGAGTGAGTGTTAAGTCTTGGTATCCAATTTTTACCTTTGTTTAGTTGTTTGTAGGCTTTCTTTAGACTCCCCGTATTTATAAGGTGTTTTTCCACTGTTTTTATTTTATGTTCTTGATAATCTTTCCGTAGACTTTTATTAGTAATTTTGTAGAGTTGTGATAGTTCTTCCTTTTCTTCTTTGTTGAGGGGGGTTTTGTGTTGGAGCTCCGCACGTCTTTTTATTAATGTTTTTGTTGCTGTTGAGATAGGGTTATTTCTTTTAGTACAGTCTTGCAGTTTTGTGTTATTTAGGCAATATTTTATAGTGTTTTCTATTTTGTTATAAAGCGTCTCCACCGTATCATTTTGATCATAGTATAATTCCTTGATTTTCTGCTCTAAAATGGTAAGGTAACTATCCTGTTCTTTTTGGTCTTGTAGGTTTATGTATACATTACTGTATTTTCTTCTTGATCTTTTTTCCATTGCTAGGTTTAATGTTCCGCGTACAACTCTGTGATCAGAAGGAAAAATATTGTTATTTACGACTTCAATGTTCGTGAAATGTTTCGGGTTGCTACATAAAATGAAGTCTATTTGGTTCTTGGTCTTCTTGCTAGGAGAGATCCATGTCCATTGGTTTTTTTGATCCTTCTTGAATATCGTGTTTATTATGGTTAGATTATTTTCCAGTGCATGTTGCAGCAGAAGTTCTCCTCTGTGGTTTCTGTTTCCATAACAATAAGGTCCCATTACCTTGTACTCTCCGCATTTACGTTGACCTACTTTTGCGTTAAAGTCTCCCATCAGGATTAGGTTGTTGCAGGCGGAACTTTGTGCCTTCCTTAGCGTACCATAGAATATGTCGATTTCTTGGTCAGGAGCGTCTAAAGTTGGTGCGTATACTTGTATAATAGAAACATCCATATTTTCAAATTTGAGGTTAAGTAAGCACACTCTATCAGAGAATCCAGTATAGCTTTGAACGTTCTTTTTATACTCTTTTTTAATGAGAAACCCAACGCCCTTATGGCCTCCGGTCGTTCCTGTGTGGCAAAAGATGTGGTCTTCGTCTTCGATTATGTTGTTACCGGATCTACGTACTTCTGATAGACCTATGATGTCATACTTTAACTGTGTTACAGATTCTTTAAGAAGTAACATTCTTTCCGGTGAGAGCAATGACCGTACGTTGTATGTGCATATGTAGAGTTCTCGTAATGGAGGGTTGCAGTCATTTTCTCCCGCGGGGACCAGCCGTACTGGGAGAGGGAGAGAGGCCTCAATTAATTGCTATTCAGTGTCGTAATGAGCTAGAACAGAGGATTCCGACATCTTTGTTCTTTGTGTTAAATATTGTTGTATATTAGTTTTGTTCTTTTTCAGCGGTTGTTGTTTAGAGATATTGGCACGCTCGCTTGTAAGTGCTGTTGACGACTCGGGGGATTCTGACAGAATCCTTTTGTTGCGGCCTGAAGTGTGTGCAATTTCTTCGGTAGTCTGTTTTTCTTTTATTATTATTAGTTTATCGTATTTCAAAAACGCCTTCTTTCCTTGCTCTTTAGCTTCATTTAGTTTTACTTGCAATTCTTTTCTTTTGTTAAGCACTTCCAATGAGAAATCTTCCTTTATGTAGTATGGAGTACTATTCAGATTTTTCTTTCTTTTCAGTATTTCGATCTTCATTCCTATTGTAGTAAAGGTTACGTTGACGGGCCTTATTTTTTCACTCTGCTTACCCAGTCTTCGGACATACTCTACATTTAAATTTTTACAGTTAATTTTCATATGTGTATTTATTATCTCTACTATGTTTCTTTCCAGTTCATGGTAACTTTTTTCATTTTCAGTAATACCAAAAAATAATAGGTTTCTTTTTCTCATAACTCTATCAAAGTTTTCAATGGTATGTTTTTGTTTCTCTAGCTTTTCTTCTAAGATTAGGTTTTTTGATTCGATATTACTAAACTTCTCGTTTATATTTTCATTTATTGATTTTTTTATTTCTTCCTTCATATTTTTTATTTCTTGTTTTTGTTGTTTCATTTCCTCTTGTATACCCCTTAATATTATTGTTATTTCCTCCATGACTATTAGTCTTCAATAACAGCGCCCTCTTGCACCAGCTTATGAATACTTTAAAGCATGTGTTCGAATCGGCTGGGGTGTGCGTGCGCCGTACGTGTGCAGTTAGTGTCTCGTGTATTTGATGTAGCCACTCGTCGTTAGATGGCGCTAGTTGTTCGAATGATTCGACAATTATTTACATAAACATTTTTTAGGTTATCAAACACTAAAACACTAAATAATCCGTTTTCGGCACTGTTTTTAACTTTGTTTTATTGGATGCTTATGCCACATAATGTTTTAGCACTGGTTCACAGATTTCCGGCACAGTAATGTTTGAATAGCACTAAACACCGGCACGATTTTTATTCTCCATTATTTAGCACTTAACTGGATTTACACGTTAAACTAAATGTTTTTTGCGTGAATCAGCACTACGTTTTTGCACTGGTTAACTGACTTTTAAAATAATTTTAAAACGAATTTTTTTATGGGTCCGATGTAAACCGAGCCAAGGTGGCGCCCTCTCTCCCCTCAATTGAATATCGTTACCTAAAAGTTGAATAAGGAAGGAAGGGTGGAAAGACAAAGGGTAGGAAAATGAATGGTGAAGAAGTGACTAAAAAAAAGGAAAAAATAGAGCTCTCTCTCTACACTTTTTTCTCTTTGTCCACCATGAATAGCGCGAGATGGAGTGGACTTAAGGCATAACATTACTAGCCTGTGCGAAGCTGGCGCGAGTTAGCTAGTTGGCTGGGCAGCGTTCGGGAAGCTTCAACCTATCATTTCGTTCGAAATACCGCAGAGCCTGAAAACGAAGGATTTCAATCAGTGAGTGTTGCCAGTGATGACTTATGAAACTGAGACGTGGTCTCTTACTGTTGGCCTTATTAGTAAGCTCAATGTCGCGCAACGAGCTATGAAGAGAGGTATGCTCAGTGTTTCCCTGAGAGATAAGCTCCGGAACGCGGAGATCCGCAGGAGAACTCTAAAGTGACGGATATAAATTATATCTTAGAATTAGCAAGTTGAAATGGCAATGGGCAGGCCACATCGCTCGTAGAACTGACAGCCCATGGGGAAGACAGGTACTCGTGTGGCGACCATGAACCGGAAGACACAGTGTAAGCCGGCCCCCCACTAGGTGGACCGACGATCTGGTGAAAGCCACGGGGAGCTGATGGATGCAGAAGGGGAGCAGCCGCTCAAAGAGGCACTCTCTGGGAGAGGTTCAGCAGTGGACGTCTTCAGGCTGTTGATGATGATGAAACAAAAATGCCCACCAATGCTTGGTTCGCTTGCCTTTACTCGGTGCTCCAGTCCACACTGTGGCATCGGTGATCAGCGATATGGAAACCGAATTTCGACTGAACGCACTCATATCATACTTGAACGCCACTCGCAGCTATTCTCAACTCTCACATAAACATCATACGGCTCAGATTTGAATGAAATACATAAAATTTCAGACTTTGATACCATTATGTGCTGCCGAAAAGTGAGTGCAATGTTGCAGAAGTCGAGATATTGATATAACCGCTGCTACCCAAGAAACTATCTGAAAATGACATCCATTTCATTATTTGTTTGTTTGACCGGAAGACGTGTAGGCCAGCCGCTTCCCTAGGTGGACTGGTGACCTGGTTGAAACCACGGGGAGCCGATGGATGCAGGAGGCAAGCAGCCGCTCAAAGTAGAAAGCCTATTTTTAGCAGTAGACGTCTTCAGGCTGACGATGACTTTTGCAATATAGAAATCATAATTTTTATTTGACCGTGCTGGTCTTCAGATGACGTGCGCAGTGCAGTGTCACTTTATGATTATCTGAGTGACACTGCAATTGTTGTAGGCGGCTGTGATGACGAACGATTAACGTCAGACACCTAAAAACCTACCTGAATACCTATCTGCGTATCTTCCAATGGATCCCACCAAACCGATCTCATTTTTTAGGATCATAAAAAACTACTTTATACGTGGCCAGTAAAAATAAATCATCCATCTTCCACATAATTGTTTCGAACGATAAGTTCTACGATTACGCCAAATAAAACGATAAATTGTGATTTGATTGCCAACATGACAAAAACTAGAAAATAACGTAATAATCATTGTTTATATAAGAAACGTAATAGAAGACCCGCAAGTAAAAAGTAGGGCAAAACACATAGCTGGCCTCTGTTGATGTTTGTTCGAGCCTATGTATAATTCAACAAAAACAAAAGAAAAATATTTTCCAACAAAACGTCCTATGCAAACAGCGCTTTATATACTAACAGCGTTGTATATACCAACCTTTTCCAGCGTATACTTTAGATTCCAACCTAATTTGCCAGCGAGCTTATCTGCGCTCATGAAATCAGGTCTATTTACGTCCTAGGACATAGCGAGTAAGCTAGAAGTGCCTAGGTACGAACAATGGCCGAGTGCTGAGAGAAACTGCCTTTTGCGCCGTTCCGCCGACATTTTGCGGTAATGTTCTATTGCATTTGACGTGAGATATCGTACTGGGTTTATTTGTGCCTTGTTTAGCGATACAGCGTATGGAACAAAGTCTAATTTTAGCTACTTTAACTTTGCTGTACTATGGATACTGATTTAGTTCTGGATTTAGGTAGATGTGTGAATTGAGTGTGCAATGATCGATCATTGATTGTATTCTCATTTTCAATGTGTTAGGCAATAATAAATGCTATAAAATGATTGATTAGTTGACACAATTTTTGTAGTTGTGTCTCTGTGTTTAGAGTACCTAAGTTTTTTGTCTGTATTTCCTTGGGAACCAATAACATTTAAAAAAAATATATTACTTTTAGAAGGTACATTTTATGAAATTCCAGTCCTCTATACAACAATAATATTATAGCCTCATTATTAAAACCCAATATTTTAACAACATATTTTGAAATTATCAGCAATTATATCTAAAACAAAGGGGTTAAACCGACTTCAATGGGCTTAGTTTGACACAGATATACTTGAATGATCTATTATATAAAACTGACTGACAAACAACGTACAGCCCAAACCGCAGGACGTAGAGATTTGAAATTTGGAGGGTGGCTTACTTTTATGACTTAAGCGCGTGCTAAGTAAGATCGTGATTTTGAAAATTCAACCCCAAAGGGTATGAAAAGGGAGAACAAATGTTCTCCCTTTTCAAACAAATGTATGAAAAACCTACATTTCGTAACGTATCGTTTTGAAACTTGGCACATACATCATCATCATTAACAGCCTGAAGACGTCCACTGCTGAACATAGGCCTCCCCCAGAGCACGCCACCTTGAGCGGCTGCTCGCCTCCTGCATCCATCGGCTCCCCGCGGCTTTCACCAGGTCGTCGGTGCACCGAGTGGGGGGCCGGCCTACGCTGCGTCTTCCGGTTCGTGGTCGCCACTCGAGAACCTTTCTTCCCCATCGGTTGTCAGTTCTACGAGCGATGTGGCCTGCCCATTGCCACTTCAACTTACTAACTCTAAGAGCTATATCGGTCACTTTAGTTCTCCTGCGGATCTCCTCGTTCCGGAGCTTATCTCGCAGGGAAACACCGAGCATAGCTCGCTCCATAGCTCGCTGCGCGACTTTGAGCTTACTAATGAGGCCAACAGTAAGAGACCATGTCTCAGTTCCATAAGTCATCACTGGCAACACACACTGATTGAAAACTTTCGTTTTCAGGCTCTGCGGTATTTTGGACGAAAAGATAGGACGAAGCTTCCCGAACGCTGCCCAGCCGAGTTGGATTCTTCGCGCCACCTCTTTGCACATACAAACAAGTATAAAAATAAATGAAATGGTATTTCTTAGATATTTGAAAATCAACCTCTAAGAGGGTGAACTTTGCAGTTAAAGTTTCTATGGAATTTTCAAAAGTTTTGACCGTATCATGCTGAAATTAGAAATTTGTTTTCCAGTTATTTCGATTAAAAAACCAATATACTGATCCTATTTTGATGAAACTTCTTCAAATTGTTATGATAAAGTACATCGTATCAAATAAAAAATAATTTTCTAAATCGATTAATAAATGACTGAGTTCTGAGATCACAAACATAAAAAAAAAACAACCGAATTAAGAACATCCTCATTTTTTAAGTCGGTTGATAAAATATCTCCATACATAACGATACAAATTCATAACACCAAGATATCCTACACAATGTCCAATAGAATCACTATAAGCCTGATCTTGCTCTGCAAAACTAGCCTAAGCTACAAACGGATTCTATCTATTGAAATCCAAACTGTATAGATTTACATTTCACAATGCAATGTCCAGCTCTTTGTTACGGGGTAACAAACTGTGATAGGATGTAGCTGAGCGGTTACGTTCTAGTCTGGTCAAATTGATGAAAAAAAAACCATTTAGTCTGATTAGTTAATATATATTGTTACATTATTATAGTATAACGATGGTGGCCGAGCGGTAGCATGTGCGCTTCGCAATCTTAAGACACCAGCCCCTGTATTATGTAAAAGTTGCAACAGCAGTAGCATAGCAACAGCAGTAGCAAAGCTGTCGCAAACACTTAGCAATCGGTCGCAAGATGTCACTAGAAATCGTAAGTCACCCGCTTGTTGCTCGCTTGTCGCTGAATGCACTTTGGCCTTTGATGCTAGCGCCACTAGCAATGGAACAGCAATAGATGCTGACAAAATAATTCATATTTTAGTTCATCGATTGTCCGACAGTCGCTGATCTAGCGCTCGATCGCTTTCTGCTCTGCCGAAGTGATGTTTGACAGCAATGATTGCGAAATTTACGCCTGTTGCAAACTTTTTGCGGGTTACGTAGTTAGTCAGCGGCATGCCTATTACGTAACTCAGGTAAGCTAAAGCTTTTTTAGTTACTTCATTGCTTTTAGTTGTGTATTTATTCGCAGTACACTCTACCAGCCAGTTTTAGTCGGCAGTGATACCTAGCTTAATTTTTAGTTACATAATTTGAAAGGGCTATTTTTAATTTTCATGAGTACCACATAGCTCACACCTCTTAATTTCCGCGTGTAAAACTGCGTAGATATTTTGCTCGTGATATTTCTACCGTGCTGGCATTTGTCCCGTGTTCCTCGACGTAAACACTGTCCATTAACCTGATTGCTCCGCCATCAAGGCTTTTGCGATCTGTCTCATGACGGGCCTAGTTCTGATCTTCAAAGGGGATGGGAAAACTCCCTGTCAATTAGATTGCACTTCGGGTTGAATTATTTTTAGTGTATTTTGCTGGACGATATTCACCATGAAATCCTAAATACCCTTTCAGACACACAAAAAAAAATTGTTCACATAAAACGTCAAAATCTCATAAACTCTCCTTAGTAGTTCAAATACCAACCACTATAGGCATAGCGTATTACAAAAAGCATATTTACAAATATGGCGGATCAATTAATTCATGGCACGAATATTTTTCCCGAAAAAAAAAGCCGTGTTCGGTATTAGAAGAAAGGCCATTTATGAGTACGTTTTGAATAATGTATAATTCTCTGAATATTAGTCTTGGATAGGAACATGAATTTAGTGGTTTTTATAGATAATTAATGGATATGGATGACAACGTTCTATTGTCGATTAGTGTCAAAAGTGTAAAATGTTGTATACTAAGTATGATAATTATTTTTCACCTCACTAGCTTGGAAAGATTCTCTTTGTCATTCAAAATCTGGGCGCAAAAACGCATTTTAATCGCTAGCGTGGAAAGTGTCTTTAAAATTCGAACGTTTCTATCCAATAATTTTCTCATCAAGAATTGAGGATTTAATCACAGATCTGCCCGAATTTAACCTTCTTGATATTGCCACTCCACTGAAAACTTATTAATACCACAGACTACCTCCTAAAAGATACCATCTTTTCTCGTTCACCAACTTCATTTTTAGAATAATCGCACTGTTCAGCACCAAAGAGTATATAACCAATACGCTATCCAGCACGGCGACTTTTTTTTAAATTTTTTTTATTGTTTATAGGCAAACCATTTGACCACTGTCTCACCTGGTGGAAAGCGATGACGCAGTCTACGATGGAACATGCTTGCCTAGAAGATACCTGTTCACTCTCGTCTTGAAGACACCCAGATCATAGTTAGCTGGAAACAAGGACGCCGGCAAGGTGTTCCACTCATTGGCTGTTCGCACTATAAAGTGCATAGCAAAATGGCTGAAATGGAAAATGGATGAAAATTACTTTTTTTTAATTTTCCATGAATCACGTGACGAGCTAGTCGTTTACTTGATGTTAAGCGTTACCGCCACCCATAGCTAAATTAATAAGCTAAAAACTAATCTTTTCTTAGCTTTTTAGCTGTTTTTCTTGCATTTTTCTCGCTGTAGTGAGGTTAAAAGTTGTGTGTTGCACTCGGCAGCAAAGTTTTTCTGCATATCGTACCTTTGAGACCTTCGCTACGCTCAGAATTCTTTTTGAACCACTCGCATCGCATCGCAATCCTAGCATCCTTCGCTTGCTCAGGTTTCAATCCAAGTACTCGCGCCAAAAACCAACTTTGCACTGGGTGGCGCAAAAGTAAAGACCCTATTTGGTTCAGCTATAACATTTTTTCTAAATTAGAAAACTAGATTTAGGTTTTTTTAAATGTATATTTGTGCCATTAAATTTCGTACCATTAGGATTTAAAGATGATGTCTTTTAAATGGTGACCTCCAGAGTTGATACACATTTGAGCCCTATTTATGACATTTTGCAAGATGATTTTCCTTCAAAATTGGTTATGAGTGACGAAGCGCATTTCCATCTCTCAGGGCATGTCAATAAGCAGAATACTCGGTTCTGGGGCACTGATAATCCGCGCATTATTCAAGAAACACCTCTACACCCACTAAAAGTTACTGTATGGTGTGGCATCTGTGTTGACAGAGTGATCGGACCCTATTTTTTCGAAGACGCTGGAGGCAATGCGATAACTGTCACTGGAGAACGCTACAGAACCATGTTACGTGAGTTTTTGATACCCAGTTTGGACGAATTGGGGCTGGAGCACATCTGGTTTCAACAAGACGGCGCTACGGCACACACAGCGCGCGACACTATGGACTTAGTGAGGGACGCTTTTCCAAGCCGAGTTATCTCTCGTTTTGGCGATTTGCCTTGGCCTGCAAGATCACCCGATCTGACCAGTCCAGACTTCTTTCTTTGGGGTTTTTTGAAATCTCGGGTGTATGTGAACAAGCCACAGACTCTCGCAGCTCTAAAAGAAAACATTCGTCAAGAAATAACGAACATATCGCAGGAAGTGTTACGGCAAGTTATGCAAAATGTCATAAATAGGGCTCAAATGTGTATCAACTCTGGAGGTCACCATTTAAAAGACATCATCTTTAAATCCTAATGGTACGAAATTTAATGGCACAAATATACATTTAAAAAAACCTAAATCTAGTTTTCTAATTTAGAAAAAATGTTATAGCTGAACCAAATAGGGTCTTTACTTTTGCGCCACCCAGTATAACAAATAACTATTCCTGTATTCAAATTCCTGAGAAAGAAAACGAGGACAGTCACAGAAAACAGACCATTACAAGAAGTTTATATCCAATATTCTTGGATTAATATGTCGTATGGTTTTATCTATAATAATTAATAATAATTAATTTTAAATAAAACCTCAATTATACATTATTAGTACTAAAAAATAATAAATAAATAAATATATGTGGACATTTCACACAGCGCCATCTAGCCCCAAACTAAGCAAAGCTTTTACTATGGGAACCAGATACCTAACTGACACAATACTTAAATACATTTTGTTTGTAAATACATACATAGAATACAAAAAAGATAAAGAAAGAACAAAAAAAAAAACAGAAAAAGTAAAGATGTTACTAATGCGAAAGACGTTTTAATGAAGTCAAATTCCGAAAAAAGACTACACTGACTATAAATATCGTCAGGTGGTAAAATTACCGATGAATTTTAAACTAATCCACAGATTATGCATAATAAATAAATCAAAACTAATTTTTAGGCCGCGTAGTTTGTCTAACTAATAAATTAATATTTCGGGCGTAACGAGTCTACGGGGAGGCATTCCTAAGTTACAACTTTGGCGCCATTTGCATAACGCGGTTAGGTAGGTTTTCGTTATTTAGTGGGACAGATAGGGGCGTCTGTCAAGTTTGTTAGGGATACGACTGCTAGAAGTATAGAGGGAGGAGGAGTTTCTAAGTTACGCTATCCCACGGCTAGTTTAAAGTAAGTTTTAAGAGTACTGTCCTGGTATTAAAATGTTATTGCCGTCGATCTGTTATCTGCACGTGTGATAGAGACAATAGAGCCCGTCAGTGAATTTCGCTACATTTTAGCTTTTGTACCCAACCTGCAAATTAGGGAGACAATGGTAACTATTACTGTTTTTCCCTAAAGGGACAGAGTAGGGGGTTATATGACTATAATTCAGGCTAAAACCAACAGTGAAAATGAAGATCCGAAGGAGAACTGCCGTGGGGAGCGGATGGATGCAAGAGACAAGCAGCCGCTCAAAGTGGGGAGGCTTATGTTCAGCAGTGGACGCCTTTAGGCTGTTGATGCACCAACAGTGGCTAAATTCTTCAAGTCAAACTGAACACCATACGTTAGGTATTATACTATCTGTGACAACGTCAATAAAAATCTCAAGTACCTAGTATGCCGTGAAAACCGACGCACTATACCTACCTATATATCACAATACAGAATCTGTCATTGTCAGAACGCTGGAGGCCGGAGTTTTATTTATTGTATTGGAAAAGTACCTGCTTCATCGCTTTACGAGGAAGCGAGTAAATAGAGGTGAAGACACGCCTGTGATGTAGAGGGCACGTAAGGTATTATTGGAGAAAATGCTTCCATATTTTTTGCTTTGGATCTTTTGGTAATATAGTTGAATAAAGTCTGAAATCGATGACAACCGATGGGGAAGAAAGGTTCTCGAGTGGCGACCACGAACTGGAAGACGCAGCGTGGGCCGACCCCTTACTGGGTGGACCGACGACGGTCAGAACCGCGGGGAGCTGATGGATGCAGGAAGTGGCGCTCTTTGGGGGAGGCCTATGTTCAGCAGTGGACGTCTTCAGGCTGTTGATGATGATGAAAGTATGAAAAAGAAAGAAAAAGCCTAAAAAATATTTGATTACACGTTCAGAACTAACATAGTTAAGCTAACCAAAAGATAAGATGTACTAGCAGCGACTGCAGTTTCGTTCTTAAATTCCTGTCCATCCAAAGGTAGCCTGGAACACATCGTTTGATGCGATAAAGCCACCCGTTGTACTACCATTCTTTTGGACATTGTATGTGCATTTTTATTTATTGGTTAGTATTATATTAAAGGAATACGGAATTGCGAAATCTTATTACCATTCCATCGAATTATTGTCGACGCACGAAAGCACCCGTAAAAAGAAGCAACGTTTTATTAAAGCGCACTGCTCCTGATCGGTATCGAATGCAAACAGGTGTCATATTTCTTTTCTTGACTTCACTTTATAGTCTATCGTTCTACTAGTCTATGATAATTACGTCATAATCATAATAATTAGCCGGATAACATCCATTGCTGCCTCTTGAATTCAATGGCTCCCCGCAGTTTTGGTTTGTTGTCGGTCCACCTAGTGGGGGGCCGGTCTATGCTGCATCTTACGGTTCGTGGTCGCCACTCGAGAACCTTTCTTCCCCACTGGTTGTCGGTTCTGATTCATTTTTTTAATGTATAGCGACAGACTAAATAAAAATATCGTAACTTCAGTATCAAAGAAAATAAAATAAAGGACTAAGCATTCTACATTTCAAATTTATTAAAAATGAAATGCAGTTTCTGTTTACGTAATTAATGAAGAAAATGTTAATTTATTGTACTTAGACGCTCGTTATACTTGCACTTGTTTCGTGTTTGAAATCTGCATTTAAACGATGTTTTGTCACGATTCATTTTAAGTGCTTTTCGAAATGACACGGGAATTGTTGCACGCGAAGTAATAAGTTCTAAGTGTTGTTTATAATTCTATGTTTAAAATGTAAAGTGATACATTTTAGTGGCCCAATGATTGCGTTTGTTTTTATTTAGATAGTTACAGGCGACTGGCCTGTTAGCTCAGTTGGTACTAGCTCTGCCTTCTGAACTATAGGTTGTGGGTTCGATTCCCACCCAGGACAAATATTAGTGTGATGGACATCGATGCTTGTTTTGTGTCTGGGTTTTATATTGTATTCTATGTAAGTATTGACAAACAAAAAGTATCTAAGTATTTCTATCAGTTATCTGGTTCCCATAGTACAAGCTATGCTTGGTTTGGAGCTAGATGGTGCTGTGTGGCATGTCCACACATCACGGCCGTGACGCTTAATACTAGGCGATCGACTAGCTCGTCACGTCATTCGTTTACATAAAGAAAAAGATTATTTATGTATTTTTTATTTGTTGCTGTTCTTGGCAAAGACGGCAAAATTTTTAGTAAGTTACAAGACTAAGTTAAAGACTGTCAACTAAAGACTTCAAAATTGGGCCTATAGAGCTTTTAAATTATATTTACCAGGGTAATTAGTATAAGGTACCCGCGTGCAATATGTCACCCAAATCCGTTTAGCCAGCATATTGGTATGACATCCGCACAAACAAACATTATACATAAACAAACATACATACAAACAAACAAACATACCACCACCACCACACCCACCACCACCACACCTTGATCCACCTCACCCTTAGTGACACTCCCTAAACTCCTCAAAATTTAATTTTAGTATACCGTTGTCATTGGGTACCCATCAGCAAAGCTTGTGGTTTTGCTGGTGGGTGCCTACTTTCATCTGCATGTCTCGGTAGTGATTGTGTAATTTATATTTTTTCTGTGTACACATAGTTTAAGCTGCAATCCAGAACAGATTTGTTTGTATATTTACCTATTTGGAATAAGTCGTTGATTGTAATTTGTTTTGTGTACCTATATATAAATAAATAAATAAATAAACATAGAGATAGGGAGCATGTTCCGAGGTTATATCTCTATTTGATGGACCTTCTTAATATGGCTGAACTATCATTAGCGTCTTTTCTGTATAAGCTAACGTATCGTATTCTATATCCTAATTAAAATATGGCGGTACTCTTCTAATCAAAGGAGAATGAAAAAGACGGACTTATTTTAAACTTTAGCATGTTGTACAGAGTCGACACTATTTCTAATTAATCATTATCATTATCATTATCAGTTACTTAACTGTGACACAACTCTTAGGCTGCGTTTCCACTAGAAATGTGCGAGGATTTGTATTGTGTAGCGAGGGATGTGTTTGTCAAGAACCAATAGAATCACTTAATTTACCAAGCCTCGCACAGCGCAGCTCTAGTGGAAACGGCCTAGCGGAGCGAGGCTGTTGTGAGGCCACTAGAACTGGAACTGGGGAGGGGTTTTGTACATGCAAACAAAGAGAAAAAGGTGTGCTACGGTGATGTGTTGCGAGGGATGTGTGTGAAGAATGTGTTGCGAGGGATGTGTGTGAGGAATGTGTTGCAAGGGATGTGTTGCGAGGGATGTGTGCGAGGGATGTGTACGGGCAGAGGCGCGCGCGCTCCGCTCCCACCGCACCCCACCCAGCGTGCGTCAGAAACCAGCCTGCTACACATCCTCGCACCGCCCCACGCACCGTTTCACAGCGCCGCTATAAATCCTCGCATAGCTCAGTGGTGTAGCAAATCTTCGGTGGAAACACTCACAGCCTCGCTACGCATCCTCACACCGCTCAGTTGCCTCGCACATCTCTGGTGGAAACGCAGCCTTATATTATACAAGCAACATAAATAAGCTCTCTTCCTCGTAACAGCAATAAATAAAGCTGTCAGTGTTTTAATTGACGGCCATTGATGTATAATTAATGAGTTTGAAGCACACCGGAAGACAGCTAATCAACTTCATGGTTCGTTTAAGTTGGTGATGCCACTTCCGGTCGTATAATGTTACAAGCTCAGCTTAACTTTGAAGCAATTTTATGCATGAGATGGTGACGAGTTTTGAGTGATTTGTTAATTACTTATGATTAATAGATTTTGTGGTTGAAAACACGGATTATCATCATGATATGAGCCGAAAGACGTTCAGTGTTGAACATAGGACTTTCCCATAGACCAGCACTTTGAATGGCTACTTGCCATTTGCTTCGGCTTCGCGCAGTAGGTCATTAGTCTTGATAACGAGATGATAATGATGATGATGATGATAATAATGACGATGTCAACAGTAATGTCAACTCTTTTGACCTATGCGGGTCAACGATGTACCATGCTAACTTCGGATATCAGCATTACGATTCCCGTTACATATGCGATCACAAGCTCGATAGCCAGCTCAATCACAAGCTAGATCACAAACTCCATCACAAGCTTAGTCACAAGCTTGATCATAGCTCGATCACAGGATCGATCACAAGCTCAATCACAGGCTTAGTCACAAGCTCGATCACAAACTCGATCATAAACTCTATCACAAACTCGATCACAAACTTGATGACAAACGATCACAAGCTCGATTAATAAAATCGAACACACAAGCTCGCTCACTTGGCTCTTCCGCTCATTGCTGGTTCTGCGGTAAAAGACATAAGCTCTCTCTATATATATTTTGACTAGTACACAAGGAGCTGGTAAGAGAAATCTAGTTAGCAGACACCAGATATTACAGTACTAACATATTACATATTAAAATACCCGTTCTTAATTATTCAGCATAAATGTTTTTAATGTTCCGAAAAATCTTCATCTAGATCGACTTATCAGAAGTTGATTTTAGAGGTTTAACGTCATGTTTACCCGTAATTAAAAATCTATTAAGATCTTATTTTTAATTATAAACCTATTATATTTATAATTTAAACCTATTTTAAACCAAACACTAACATAAATCAACTTCATTTATGGGGAAGTAATAGAATTTATGAACTTACCCAATAAAATGGAAGACTAAAGCCGCAAAACAACGCCTATAGCGTAATAAATAAAGGATTATGAAAACCTTTCTCACAATATAAAGGAAGTTAAACTACAACAAAGCACAAAGTTTTTGACCCAAAATAGATTCGAGGTGCATTTAGAACTTTTCCAGTGATCTTTCCAGTGGGCAGTTGCGTTTTTATAAACAGTCTAGCTTGTAAACTTATCAGGTAACTGTCATCAGTGATAGGAAAAGGAGAACAGAAGATCGGGGTTTTTGACGCTCGGGTTATCTTATGAGGAGATGATGGCGATTTATAAGATAAAATGTTGTGCTAGGGAATCCCAAAGCTTAAACTGCACTGAACTGAACTGTGTGAACGTGTGGTTACACGAAGCGGACACAGTATTAGCTTAATGTCACCCACGAAGCATATTTTTTATATCCAATCTAGTATCTGGCTTAGTGTACATAGATTTAGGTAGTACAATTTAGATGTATGTAAATAAAATAAAAGTCAATCACCATTAGAAAAAAAGTCTAGTATCATTAAAATTAAGTATTAGGACTATTGTGTGTGACTAGAATATAAGATAAGATAAGATAAGATAAATATTTATTGAACACCTTTATACATATAATAGGTACAAATCACTTAGAGAATTCACCTTAAACTTTGACATCAAACTTTACACAGTGTGTGGCCTATATAAATTTTTAAAATTATTTAAGGGAGCGATTTATGAAGCATCTATGTAGGTACTTCAAAATGGCTTAACTAGTATTTTATAATATTGATGAAAACGGGGGCAGAAACATATACTGCGACACTGGAATAATGTAAAGACTCCCATAGTGTTGTGCTCTCACAGCGGTTCCTAATAATTCCGGCATGTTTTCATAAAGTTAAAATATCTGCGTTGCAACCCGTTAGCTGTGATCTGAAGTTTCAACCGACAGCATCATGTACTTAACGGGACAGTAGATAAACTGGCTTCGTTTCAACGTACCTAATTATGTAGCTTTTAAATAAATATTTGTGGTAATTTCACACAGTACCATCTAGCCCCGAACTAAGCAAAGCTTGTATCTAGGGATCTTATGTCTATAGGAACCACTCCATGGGGTATGGGAATACCTTTTCTTACAAATACATACATATAATATAAATACCCAGAAACAAAATAAACATCGATATTTATCATACAAATGTAAGTTGTCGGAGGGAATCGACCCCACAACCTAGTTCAGAAGGCATGAAGTACTACTTACTGTGCTATGAAGCTGACTTTAATTAAAATTAAGTTCAATTGCCATTAATGTAAAAGGTTAAGTTTTGGCACGTTGTTAACTCACTTCCAAAATGGTGGTTCTCTGATAGGTGAGCTTGTTTCTTGAAACCCAATTTAGTTGTTTACTTTGACTAATATAAGTATCTACTTAATTTATGGGTACTACGATACTATATACATACTAATAACTACTACGACTATCAAATTATAAAAAAATATATATTGCGGTAGGATGTGATCACCATGCACCATGCATGATTCTTCCACTTTAGGCGTTAGAAACAAAGTGATGTTTAGCCGCTTCGATTTTTATACACGAAATCATATCTATAGGCACTTTAGTCATTTTGCGTTAAGACGCACCTAAAACAAGATTTGACTAAGGTCAAATCTTGTTTTAGGTAGGTGTATGCAGTATTTTTAATTTTGGGTAGGTACCTAATGAGTTCAAAACCTGATAATGAGACCACTCGCACTACGAAATCGCTCTGGGTAACCCATACTGTATGGTGTTTTCTGAGCTCTGCGTGAAAATGCATAAATTACATTAGACCAGCTTTCAGCTTTAGCTTGGCAACTGTTCCAAACTTCACTGTGGTAAGGCGAGACTGGCCGCAAACTTTCTAAATACCGTTTGAGCAGTTGGGATACCAACTTTTGCGTAACATACACGTTTAAAACTGCAAAGGCATGTTTGCGGATATTCCCAAATCAGTTTAGGTGGATCAAAGCGGTTTAAACTGGTTTATTCAAGGTATAATATCAACAAATGCTCTGAAGTTGGCGCGCTATCAAGCCCAACATATAGCCTTATACTTTTTACAGTTAGTCTCAATAAGTTCAATAATCATCATTATTATCAGCCTGAGACACCCACTTCTGAACATAGGCCTCCCCCATGGAGCGACACTTTGAGCGCCACTTGGCTCTTGTATCCAACGACTCCCTGCGGTTTTGATCTAGTCGGTTTGGTCGGCCTATGCTGCGTCTTCACTTCTATATTAAAAGGTATTCTTTTTTTAAATTTCAAGATTTTAGCTTGATTAGTTTTCGGTGTGCATGTTTCTGCTACTTTAATTTTCTTCAATGACCCAACGAAAGAACGAAATGAACGGAAAAGTATATATATCATGTGTCATTGGAGAAATGATCTGACGAAAGTGTGAAAATATTGTTATCCCACTTGCACCTTTACGTCTAACTGGGAGTGAGACAGCGATAGAAAGTTTTCACATAATTTTTTCATTTAACGCGTTACACATCCCGTTACTGTTTTTCCAAAAAGCAAAAAAAATCTAAACTCGTTGCTGTTTTCAACAACGCTGAATTCGAGCGCTGAATCTGAGTACTAAAGTCTTTTTGTCTTTTCTAATACCAAAATCTCAAATCGCATCATGCTATAAAGTAACTCTGGCAATACACCGAACTTACATTTTTTTTTAAATCGTTTACAGTTATCAATTTCTTATCGTAATTATAAAAGAAAGCTATTGTATTTCTAGCTATACTGCCGTCCTTATAAGAAATGCAGTAAGTAGGTAAAACATGTTTTCGAGAATTCGCAAAATCAAAAAGATGCGAGGTGTCGAGAGTAGTCGAGTTGCTGCGTTCTTACTTCCTGAGTTTTTGGGTTCCAGATGGAATTATGATACATGAGAAAGAACAGAATATAGATTTGTTTTGGCGATTCCGAATATGTATCTAACTCAATTTCACTCAATTTCACAGAGCTGTGGCATTACTCAATAACATACTCGCTCAACACCCAGAACTAGGTTTGTTTACTGATAGGGTAAGTACATTTGAAAATGTTGTATTTATTTACTTTAGTTTTGCAGTATAGTGTGTTGGACTTAGTAAGCTATATTGGTAAGCTTGGTAAGCTATATTATGTAAATCTACACCTCTACACTTTTATAAAGAGGAAAGATTTGTATTTTTGTGTGTATGTTTGTAATGAATAAACTCAAAAACTACTGTGCTGATTTCAAAAATTCTTTCACCAATGGAAAGCTACATTCACCTTGAGTAACATAGGCTACACCACTACACGTGCGAAGCCGGGGCAAGCCGCTAGTTTGATAAAAAATAAATAATAAAATTTTGCCAAAAAATGTTAGTTACTGCGTTCTTCACTATGAGGGTAGTTTAGCACTGTATGTACGTGTACGTAACTCTTAGCGACAAGCCTTTCACAGTGTTAAACAAGTCAAACCCCTAATGAACCGTTTCATATCCTCAATCGCTCTAATGCGGTGTTTCGTATCCTCTATCGCACTAATGTGGTATTTCGTCTCCTCGAACGTTTTAATGAGGTATTCTGTCTTTTTCGGCTGCCACAATGAAATTCCTGGAGTTTAATTTGTGAGATGAACGTGTCGTGTCGAAACTGAGTGTTTATTGTGCTGTAACGTTTCTTAGAAGTTATTTGTGAGCACCGTGTATCTTGTTACCAATGTTACTTGTGTCGGTGTAAGGTGTAAGCGACAGGAGAGTTTGAAATCGGGGATCAAAGTAGTTACGTTTTGATAAGGTTAGAATAGAGTATTTTTTTTACAACTAATAAGTGCCAAATTTGACCGCAATCTTACCTGAGGGGAAGTGACGATGAGATCTACGATGGTCATGGTGTAGTTTTTTTGTTCAACTCTGGTTTAGTTAAAGGATAATAAATGGTAGCTGCATCATAAAATATGACGAAACGGAAGAGCGTTAGTTTTGATATGGATCAAATAAAAGTCGACAGATTCACGTGTTGGAGAACGAACCTTTGTGAGTAATCAATATCAAATAAATATTAACTACATAGTGTGCAAGAAATTTAAAAAGCCTCAATATGGACCCTAGATAACATTACTTTTGTAAGATCATATCTGCTTCTAATTCTATTAATCTTTCAGCTGTGTTTTTATTGGCTCAACTTATATGTAATTGTTCATCCAAATAAAGCAGTCAACTTGTTAGATTGCATAGGCTTAGCCAAAATGTACCTGCGTCTTTACAACTACCTATTTTTTTTATGTGATTGAATGACGTGACGAGCTAGTAGTTCACCTGATGTTAAGCGACACGGCCGCCCATAACAGTTGCAGTGTCACTCGGAATTTAAAAACAATAAAGTTTCGCGTGACACTGCACTGCGCACGTCATCCTGAGACATCACACAGTCTAGTAATCGCATTACTAGACTGAGTGATCAGATCATAAAGTCTCATTTGCCCAGTAATTTCACTAGCTACAATGCTCTTCAAACCAGAACACAGTAGTGCTTGCACACTACTGCTTGGCACCGGAATAACTGGCAAAGCCTAGTAAAATAAGCAAGCATAAAATTACTAACCACTTTTAACTTGCGCCAGCCTCTAACATTAGGGCGGGTTACATACGGTCCCATCACGATCGCTACTCGTTACCGTCACGTGTCGTGTCGTGCCGCGGATCTGTAGCCAGCCTTATTTTATTAAGGACTTGTAATGTAGTTGTAGGGGTGTGACGTATGTTATTGGATTATCGCGAGAAACACGGGCTTTCTGAATCTGCAGTAAGTATGGGTAAAATCAACACGAGGGATAGCTTTCTATTACAAAAATTGTTTTGACTGGTTTGTGTGGAGAAATGCCTTAATTTTTGTTATTCGATTCATCATCATCATCAACAATCTGAAGACGTCTACTACTGAACATAGGCCTTCCCCAGAGAGCGCCACCTTAAGCGGTTGCTTGCTTCCTGCATCCATCGGCTCCCCGCGGTTTTCAGCAGATCGTTGGTCCACCTAGTGGAGGGCCGGCCTATGCTGCGTCTTCCAGTTCGTGGTCGCCACAGGAGAACCTTTCTTCCCCATCAGTTGTCAGTTCTGCGAGCGATGTGGCCTGCCCATTCCATTTCAATTTGCTAATTCTAAAAGCTATATCAGTCACTTTAGTCCTCCTGCGGATCTCCTCATTCCGGATCTTATCTCGCAGGGAAACACCGAGCATAGCTCTCTCCATAGCTCGTCGTAGCAGCCGCTCAAAGTGGCGCTCTTTCGGGGAGGCCTATGTTCAGCAGCGGACGTCTTCAGAGTGATGATGATGGTGATGACTCTTTTTCCATCATCACCGATTACAGTCCACTGTTTGATAATATAGGTAATTATCATAATTGGTAAAATAACTTGTTCCTTTTTTTTAAACAGACTTGTAAATCTACGTATGTAAGTCAAAGTAGCGTTTATTGGGTATACAGTTAGTAGATCACTAGCTGTGACGTCACTGCTAATATGAAATGGACCTTGAAGTTAAACATAATCTTGTTAGAAATTAGAATTTTCCTTTGGACATTTTTATTTACGAATTCTTACTTTCCTAGTTTAATTTTGCAGAAGGCCATGGCTAAGTGGTTTTTGAATTATTTACTGAACAAATACTCAGAGCGAGCTAACTTTACTGTAAAAAAATATAAATCTCTTTTGGTTTTGAACTTCGGTCGTCGTAGCTGCACAGAATTTAATTATTTTAGAAAGTATACCTATGATCTAATCAATGACGCCGGCCAAGTGCGAGTCACATACACCTTTAACACATTTTAAAACTAACAACCAGAACTTAACGAACCGGAAGAACCAGCGTCGGCCGGCCCCTCACTCGGTGGTCCGACGGTCTGGTGAAAGCCGCGAAGAGCCGATGGATGCAGGTGGCGTGTAGCCACTTAAAGTGGCGCTCTCTAGGGGAGGCCTATGTTCAGCAGTGGACAACTTCAGGCTGTTGATGATGACGATGATGATATTTTAAAATGTTATTTAAAACGACTGTGACTCAGCGGTGCTTCGTGCGTTTTCTATACTGGTGCCCCCTGGTTGTTATCCTGCTTGGCCCTGCACCAATAACTTTTCAATTATGTCCAGTGTTTTCACTTGTAATTACAAGGTAAAGAAAAACAAAAAGTAACAAAGTAGTTAAACATCGTGAGGAATTTCAAAAATCAAAATTTTTTACGTTTTTGACTAAGAACAAATCTCTGCTACGTCTTCATCATCAACAGCCTGAAAACGTACACTGCTGAGCATGAACCTCCCCCAAAGAGCGCCACTTTAAGCGGCTACTTTTGCCTGCTGCATCCATCGGCTCCCACAGTTTTGACCAGGTTGTCGGTCTACCTGCTGGGGCCTGGAGGCCAGCCTACGCTGCGTCTTTCGGTTCGAGGCCGCCTCTCGAGAACCTGTCTTCCCCATCGGTTGTCAGTTCTACGAGCGATCTCCATCCACGCATCAGTTCCGCGAGGGACTCACTGTTAGGTTGCATCCCTACCACTTACTGACTTACTTGTAAACGTTTACTTGGTGTGAAATTAAAGATCTTTTCTATCTATATCTGCCACCATTCGTGCAGATATGGGATCTAAGCACAATATAGCCGTCCATACGCGAATATATCCAATCAATCTCATTTAAGCAACATTACAAAATACATATAATAATCATTTCATAGTAAAGTATATCGTAGACTAGATTTTAAAGTGCAAAACACACTTACGGTTTAAGGACAAAAGTGTAGTTCCTAAAAGGCCAACCATCAGTGGGATTGGAACCCATGCCTTCGAACGTTCTTCGAACTCATCGAATTAGACGTTGTCCCAACTGGGCTATGATTAGACGTGGCTGCGAAAATTTTTGTACCTACTTAACAGTTGTGGCGACATCTGTAGGACTTGTATTAAATAGGTAGCTTGCAACGGAGTTTTCATTCAAATTCTCGAATCAGATTAAAAAATTTCGTTCATTTTTCTTAATCAATGATTAAAAAAGTTATTAAAATTCAAACAAACTCTTCAAAATCCTTATAATTATTTACTTCTAGATAATCTGAGATCTCCAACTCTGCTAATAAGATATTCCCAGAATCATATTTTCATCAAATTCATAAAGAAGCTTTAATAAGAAACAGCCATTTACATATTTCATCTACAAAGAAAATTACGAAAATGTTAATATCCCAGACTGGAATAAAAATAAAGGAATTATACAAGAGAGCACTATTTTAATTTTGTTGTTGTAATTTTTGTTGTTGTGGAAAATTAACTTTTTGAGCGCGGTGTTTAATTACAAAAATGTTGTTGAACTTTTAGTGCAAGTGTTGTTTCGTTAAGGGCAGTTGTTGTTTCTCTAAAGTCATTGAAAAGTTTGTGTTTAAATCTTGTGCTGTATTTGGCTTTAACCGTCCTGCGGTTGATCGCTGGAAATGTGCAGGATCGACTTGATTCCACTTTTGTCTACAAATCTTCAATAGTTCATTGGGTTTATGATAAGGTTCAGTTTTCTCTATACAGTGAACGCGACATTGTCACATCGACAACCTATTTTTGGAATTTCAGTCATAATATTTGCCAAAAACGTAAGTATTACTGGGCAAATGAGACTTTGATTCTGATTTCAGAGTGATACTGCAATCTGTAACGGGCGGCGTGAAGCTTAACACCAGGTGAACCACTAGCTCGTCACGTCATTCTTTTACATTAAAAAAAGTTATGATTTGAAGTGCCAATATAACTTGGCCAAAGATTTATGATAACAGTATCGTAGGATCTTAGTAGTCGCTTGCTTTGCGTAATCAACGGATAAGATTTAAATGTATTTAAAAAACTTCATTCGAATGGATTTCGATCCCGCATCTATCCAATCTTAAAGCCGGGGCATCATGATCAACAGCCTGAAGACGTCCACTGCTGAACATACGCCTCCTCCAGAAAGCGGCTGCTCGCCTCCTGCATCCATCGGCTCCTCACTAGATCGTCGGTCCACCTAGTGAAGCGCTGGTCTACGCTGCGTCTTCCCGTTCGTGGTCGCCACTCAAAAACCTGTCTTCCCCATTGGTTGTCAGTTGTACGAGCGATGTGGCCTGCCCATTGCCATTTCAACTTACTAATTCTAAGATCTATATCGGTTACCTTAGTTCTCCTACGGATCTCCGGAAGCCGGGCATGCTTTTCTTAAAACACCGTGACAAGTGATATTATTGTCCTTTACCCTTCACCTTTTCCAACCATCTTAAGAGGATGGCAACGTCATTTCTATTGAGAGATTCTTCGGAATACGGATTCAAACTCCATTCGTTGTTGTATTTTTTCCTTTAGATTAAAATATAATTGCTTAAATAAAATAACTATTACTCTTTAAACGCTCTGTAGAGGAGGCCTATATTCAGGAGTAGACGTCTTTCAGCTGATGATGATGATGATGATGATTAGCACTGAGTGTCAGGTGAGACGCGGTCAAACTCTACCCAGTACGATGTTTAAACCTTTTCATTTAGCTTTGGATAAACCAATTTACTGACAGAAAACACTATAGACAATCCCAATAGATCGATTTAACTCAATTTCACCACAAACCATAGCGGCTATAGACACTGGAGTTGATTACGTCCCAAGAGTCGGTTGTCTATCCTTAGATCAATTAAGTACCGTCGTACGAAACGCTGAGTTGTCCGGGGCAGGAATGCCCGACCAAAGTATTGCACAGCCCGTATTGTACGACCAGGAATATAATGCCACATGGTTTTGTATTACAGGGCTGTGCTATACGGTTAGGTACAATTTCGGTCACTACCAAATTTGGTACCGGGAATGATGTAAGATAAAACCTCTCATTAATATTCTTGGTGACTGGTTCACCAGTGAAAATACTCAAGGTCATGATAATTCATGTTCAAAAACGTATAAAAACAAAATCAAGAACACTCCAATAAACTGCAAAGAAAACTTGAACTGAATGTACTAAGGCTCTGAAGGTATGGACACGTGCGGCTGTGCCACGGGTTCTGTTTCCAGCGTGGCGCTAGTGACCACATGCTTTTGCTGCATTTCCACCAAAGATATGCGGGCGGTGCGAGGTTGCGTAGCGAGACTGTGAAACGGTGTGAAAGTTTCCACCGGATATGTGCTAGGCCACTGAGCGGTGCGAGGATTCGTAGAGACGCTGTGAAACGGTGCGCGGATGAGCGGTGCGAGGATGTGTACCGGGCTCGTTACAGACGCGCGCGGGTTGGGGTGTGGTAGGAGCGGAGTGTGCGCACCTCTGCCCGCACACATCTCTCGCACACATCCTTCTCAACATATCCCTCTTACATCCCTCGTAACACATTTTCCCTTGTTTTACATGCACAAAAACCTCGCTCCGCTGAGCCGTTTCCACTAGACCTGCGCTGAGCGAGGATAGGTAAATTAACTGGTTCTATCTTGCTTATATTGTATACCCAAAGGAATCTAATTCTTGACAAACAAATCCCTCGCTACACATCCTCGCACATCTCTGGTGGAAATGCAGCCTTATCATTTTACTAGGATAATGAGCTTAAATGCTAAGCACTAAAGTATATTTTTACTTATTTTGAGAACGAGAAGCACTAAGCACCTTTCAACAGGCATCCAGATGTCAAACTAATATTATCATACACATTTCTTTTACTTTTATATGATTTCATATGTTTTCATGATTTGCATTACATGTAAACCTAAAAAAATACTCTAAGGCTGCACAATAAGCATAGTTTATAAGAAAATATTGTTGCCTCTCGTAAAAATAACATTACATATTTTCAGCAAACGAACGGTATAATCAAAGGAAAATATCGAGAGGCATAGAGTTACGGCCGGCGGCGGTTCTTTGATGGTAGATGTACTTTTGTTTTTAAGCCAGGGATATTTAGAAATCAGATATTATTACTGTGTATTGTTATTGGATTGCTCGTTGTTGAACGTCCTACACGGTACGATGTATTTTTGTAAAGGTCAACCAGACCTCCTGTCTCTATGCTAAACTTACATGGAAGATATTAAAGCACAACTAAAATCTTTACTTTTGGATGGCCGTATTTTGATAAATTTAATATAATGTTGACTACCCTGATAGCTCAGTTGGTAGTAGCTCTGCCTTCTGACCTATATATAGGTTTTGGGTTCGATTCCCACCCGGGACAAACATTTGTGTAATGAACATGGTTTTTCTGTGTCTGGGTGTTATATTGTGTTCTATGTATGTATTTTCAAACAAAAAGTATCTAAATATTCTATCAGTTACCTGGTTCCAATAGTACAAGCTATGCTTAGTTTGGGGCTAGATGGCGTTGTGTGAAATGTCCACATATATTTGTTTATTTATTTATAATATTACGATTTGTAACATCACAATATTTAGGTATACATTATTAATACTAAAGAAGGAAATTATTCATTTAACCGTTTGTTATAATGGAAGAGTAGTTTTCTTTGAACCTTAAGCAGCTTCGTTTGAAAAAGACTTTTCAAGAATAGCGTACGACCATTTTCCTGACAGTAACAAATTAACTGGATAAATCTAAAACACTAAAAGAAACTAACACGATAGACTGTATACAAAGTATCTAATTAGACCCTAAATAAAACAATATCAAACATGTTTTCAAACTGTCACGCACACACTTGCAATACAGTTTATCAAACATAATATTAAATTTAAAATGTCTCGTTGATTTTCCGAACTATCTTAATTTATAAAATTTATACGGCGCGTTTTAATCGGGACTACAGGTTGACCTCGATACTCTTAAACTCCAAATAGTTAAACACTGCGCGCCCTCTGCCCTCTATCTCGAAAATGGTTCAAGATATAAAAGGAAATGTAATACAAAAGTTGAAGTGAATTTAATCTTCTACAATATTTATAACAAATACAAATAGCATATACCCATAGGAAACGAGATATTTGCAATAAATGTGAAATAAAAAAACGATTTTTTGATCTTTGTTCTTGAAATATCTGTAGTCGCCGACACCTTACGATAAGCAGGTTTGAGACAAGTTTTAGGGTGTGAAAATAAAGGTTTATACAAGTTTATACCTGACTATTTCTCCTTCTGAGGTGAAACCTCTAATTTTCCTGGACTATCTCGTAAAAGTCAGGCTGCCAGACGAAGTCATTTGGCAAAACATTTTAGCATCACAAATACTCACGCATTTCGTCTAACCAACTCTTCTATGCATCTTACGAGATAAGTTATAAAAATCTTGTCTTTATTTCTTCTCTTTCACAAGTCGCCTCTATCATTTACTTTTATGCCTGTATTCCTATATATGTAGTGTTATACGTTGCCTATTTGGTTGTATGTTTGTTATCGTGGCCTTAACTCCATTACTGCCAAACCTATCTATTACAAGATGATAGGACTTTACCGCAAAGTTCATCTAGGTAGGTGCTAAAGCTTTGCCAATTATTCTACTACGAGCAGTATAATTATAATGTAAGCACTACTGTGTTCTGGCTTAAAGGGCACTGTAACTAGTGAAATTACTGGGCAAATGACTGGGGTAATGACGTCTCAGGTTGATGTGCGCAGTGCATTGTCACGGGAAACTTTATATCTTAGAGCTCCCGAGTGTCACTGTAACAGTTATGGATGGCTATGACGCTTAACATCAAGCAAACGACTAGCTCGTCACGTCATTCAATAATTTTTATTAGGTGGTAGGACTTTTCTGCAAAGGTCGTCTAGGTAGGTACCACCGCTTTGCCAGTCATTCTGCCGCCAAGCAGTAGTGTGCGAGCACTACTGTGTTTCGGTTGGAAAGGCATTGTAGCTAGTGAAATTACTGAGCAAATGAGATTTTATGATCTGATCACAATATTACTAGACTGTGTGAAGTCTCAGGATGACGTGCGCAGTGCAGTGTCACGCAAAAGTATTAATTTAGAGTTCCGAGTGAAACTGCATTCTGTTATGGGCCGTGACGCTTAAAATCAGGTGAACGACGACTAGTCTATCACGTCATTCAATTACATAAAAAATATATAATAATATGAAAAATATCTTGGAAAATCAAGTTTCCACAAGATAACGCGTAAACTGTGAGTGAAACCGCGGCGCGCCTCCAGTCCCATATAAAAAGATCTTTATACGAACAACTAGCGATGTAAAAGTGTAACTTCGTAAGGGCGCTCGAGGCG
The DNA here is from genome assembly GCA_910589525.2 of Ennomos quercinarius. Taxonomy (NCBI): domain Eukaryota; kingdom Metazoa; phylum Arthropoda; class Insecta; order Lepidoptera; family Geometridae; genus Ennomos; species Ennomos quercinarius. The sequence continues at coordinate 13,254,867 of OU342508.1, read as the reverse complement.
GACCATTCATGGTCCGATTGCTCCACGATAAGGCTCAAACTTGTTATGTTAATGCGCTTTTTCAAAGGATAAAGTTAGCCATCTTTAATGCTTAACTCTTGTGGAAGTAGTTAGTAAGATGTTTCCGCGGGAAATTGCTCCTTATAACGGTGCTTTGATAATATTGGCATCTTTGTAATTTGATTTTCGTGAGCGATCAAGCTTTTATCTGGTTTTACCGTTATTAACAATCTTGTACGATAGATGGACCTTTCCTCTCTCTAATGTTTTATGAAGGTATTTTTTTTTTCATTTCAAGGATCAACGAACAGTATCACATACAATATTTTACCTTAAAGTATTACTGAAACATCTAAACAGATGTGCTACCAACATTGTTGACCACAAATTACCAAATACTTTCTCATATCAAGATACTAAATAAATATACTTAGTATTTATAATTTTAAAGGAATTGTGTTAGTTATTGTTCTGTGTCCTGATAGCATTACGCAAAAAGTACAAACAAGTTATTATTTAAAATGTGATCAACCTATATTGTAACATCTATTGTTAGACATCTATTTTTAGGGATTTATACTACAATTATAACTATCATCATCATCATCATTAACAGCCTGAAGACGTCCACTGCTGAACATAGGCCTCCCCCAGAGCACGCCACCTTGAGCGGCTGCTCGCCTCCTGCATCCATCGGCTCCCCGCGGCTTTCACCAGGTCGTCGGTCCACCGAGTGGGGGGCCGGCCCACGCTGCGTCTTCCGGTTCGTGGTCGCCACTCGAGAACCTTTCTTCCCCATCGGTTGTCAGTTCTACGAGCGATGTGGCCTGCCCATTGCCACTTCAACTTACTAACTCTAAGAGCTATATCGGTCACTTTAGTTCTCCTGCGGATCTCCTCGTTCCGGAGCTTATCTCGCAGGGAAACACCGAGCATAGCTCGCTCCATAGCTCGCTGCGCGACTTTGAGCTTACTAATGAGGCCAACAGTAAGAGACCATGTCTCAGTTCCATAAGTTTTAATTATAACTATAAGTAAGTATAATTATTTGTTGATATTATTACTCCTTAATTCGCTTTGTTTCTAACGCATATATTTTGTATCTTACTTATTGCGCTCCGCGATGTTACCCGCGTATAAAAGCATCCTATGTGTTAATTCAGCATAAAAGCTATCTGCATTCCAAATTTCTTCAAAATCGGTTCAGTAGTTACGGAGATATAAGGTAACAAACATTCACAAACACAAACTTTCTCATTTTTTTTTTTTTTTTTTTTTATGTGATTGAATGACGTGACGAGCTAGTCGTTCACCTGATGTTAAGTGATACGGCCGCCCATAACAGTTGCAGTGTCACCCGGAACTTTAAAACAATAGTTTCGCGCGACACTGCACTGCGCACGTCATCCTGAGACATCACCCAGTCTAATAATCAGATTACTAGACTGAGTGATCAGATCATAAAGTCTCATTTGCCCAGTAATTTCACTAGCTACAATGCCCTTCAAACCGAAACACAGTAGTGCTTGCACACTACTGCTTGGCGGCAGAATAACTGGCAAAGCGGTGGTACCTACCTAGACGAACTTTGCATTTATAATATTAGTAGGATAGTAGGATGGCACGTAATATTTAACGGGGATAAGCCCGTCAGGACGGGCCCGCTAATGTACAGTACTTGTATTTCGAACCTAAATTGCGGTGTGTGCAAGGCTTGTAATGCGCCAGAGTTATACCTAATATAGTTATCTAATTCTTGTCTCCAAACTAATTAATCAACAAGCGAATGTGCCGCAAGCCGCAACAGAGCGCGTAATTAAAGCGCTTGTTCTAGAAACAAGACCACAAATTACGCACGCAAACTTTTAATACGTTTACTGCATTGTTTCTGTCGGAAAACGAGTGTTTGTCTTTACTCTCACATTCTTGAACGTATTTGACTTGACTCAATCAAGGCAAGACTCAAGTGAAAGTTAAGTTTTCTCTAAAATTTGAGGGCAAGAAGCGGGTAAAACTCTAGTCCTGAGTATTCTGATACCCGCTATCTTTCTTTACTCGTATTGTACTGACGATTACAGGAAAAAGTTGTAAAAGTGCTCATATTTTGACAATCAGACCATCTGAATTGAAGATATCTTTCGTAACTTCTCCACATTAAGGAACGAAGGAAGAAAAAACCAAAAAAGGAGGAGAAAAATGAAGTAATTAAGGAGATCGGAGTCGCAGAAACCCTGTTTAAAAAATATATACGCCTTTTGAAGGCTCTAAGATACTAAAAAATGAATCTTTTTTATCAGTCTATTAAGGTCTACTTGACAACCGTTGACAACCGTTGACGTTGATTTTGTGACAACCGATGGGGACGAAAGGTTCTCGAGTGGCGACCACGAACCGGAAGACGCAGCGTAGGCCGGCCCCCCACTAGGTGGACCGACGACCTGGTCAGAACCGCGGGGAGCCGATAGATGCAGGCGGCAAGCAGCCGCTCAAAGTGGCGCTCTTTGGGGAGGCCTATGTTCAGCAGTGGACGTCTTCAGGCTGATGATGATGATGATGATGATGATGAAGGTCTATTTTAAATGATTTTCATAGCGGTCAGGCGCGTAATTGACTTACTTGACTTTAAAGACAGAAACACCTCAAATCAAGAATCACTTTTCTCAGGATATTCTCTCAACCTCAGTCGAGTCGAGGAATCGACCAACCATACGGTTGTAACTCTCTCCTCGTGTTTACCGAGCACTTTTCTTGTATGAAATTATGTCTTGCTGTTTGTTTTTCTTTATTAGTTCCTCCGCTCCGCTTCACTCATTGTTCCGAGATGTACGGAGCGGAATTTGTGTTGTTTGTTTGTGCAGATAGATTGGTATTTACCTACGTTTCCGCTAAGATTGAGTTGGAGCGAAGTTTTCATTTTTGGTGAGGAAACGCGAGCTTCAATTGTTTGCCGTCGTGAATGGCTCTTAGATTTATTCGTTCATTCGTTTGTACTTGTTAACCTTTTGGATTTAGATTTTCAGTTTAGGATTGTTCGTTCGTGTTTTTAAACGACTCGAAGTAGAGAATTTGAATGAAATTCTACTGTTATGTAAAGTTAATTCAAACTGGCATAAAATAACTAAGAAGTGCACAATTATGCGATGCAAATGTGTAATGCATGTATAATATAACGTATTCAGTAGTTAATTGGACGCCCTGAAGCGTGTAACACACACTTAAAAGGTTTGGATGACGCAGCATGCAAACTGCCCCTTGAGTACCAGTTTCGTGCGCATGGCTCCCGTTATTTTTAACAAAATTCCAAAGAGTTTCGAGGACTTCAATATTTTTTTTTCAAGAAGCATCTAAAAAACTACTAGTCGATAAATTTTAGTTTTATTACACAATTAATAAATTCCTTAATGACAATGAGTAACAAAATGCACCCTGACTTCCAAATTTTCACAAATTAGCCTTCCTAGTCTGCTATACGTGATAGCTTATGAACGAGCATAGAGCTGCAAGGTTAATTAGATTATTATAAGGGTTGAAAGCAATATCTTGGAAGGAGGGGTTATTGGGTGGGGGGGGGGGGGGGGGGTTTGTAGGTTTAAATTAGGTCAAAAGTTAAAGTGTTTGCGGAACTCTTAAGATACAGTTTCGCGCAGCACTACACTGAGCAGGTCATCCTGTCAGCACAGCCTAACAATAAGGCGGCCCATACACGATCAACTTTATTGATCAATAAAATTAACGAGACCACTTGCGTCAATGTTTTGTCCATACTGTAAACCGAAAAACATTGTCCAATACTAACCGTACACGATCAATAAAACTAATCAATCACAAAGATTGATCAATAAATTTGAACGTGTATCGGCGGCCTAAGATTACTAGACTGTGAAATTAGGCCATAAAGTGTCATTTGCCCAGTAAGAAATTACTAGCTACAATGCCCTACAAAGCGTTCTTTACTACATCAACAGTAAGCCACAAGTTGTAAATAACTTTTTGTGTATAGCTTTTACCATAATATTTTTAGTTTTGCTTCACCGTTTTATGCGATGGTGAAACATACATAATGTGGCGAAATTAAACGGTATTACATAATTATTACTGCGATCGAATTATGGGCACTTGCGACTAACCGCGTGCAATTAGAAGCAATGAAACGCCCAAATAATTCACCCTCATTGCACAAAATACCACAGTAGCGTCGTCAAAAAAATCTAGACGAGTAAAAATAACCTTGTTGACCGAGCGAAGTGAGCGAAAGGCTGCTTCAACTCGCTTTTTTGCTTTCAACTGTCCGGATGTACGTACTGGCGTACAGGTCCTATTTTTCAACAAATCTTGACGAACATATACGAATGCCGTGTTTCCGTGCGTCTAGTTGTACGATGGTAAAAAAGGGATGGTGGAATTGAGTTGTGCAATTCCGTCGCACACTCTCCAAAGTGCAGCATGTAAAAAAACCGATAGGCTGGCAACTTTACGCCGGTGTTCAAGGCTTTGGAGTTTAGCCTTTACTAATTTATCGTCACCAATGAGCTTTATAGCCCGTTTTTGTATTAGGCTTAAAAAGTTAATAGTTACTAACTTTATAGATCAATCAATGTTAACAAGGATTATTTTACCCTTGATCAGTGAATACCTAAGCCAATTTCATCCAATATGGCGCTTTACCATTTTTGCTTCTCCACCGACAATGTGTTCATTATATCTCTTATTTAAAGTACAATAAAACGATACAATGCAACAACTTTCCTGTGAACAAAAAACATTACAAAGCTTATGAGTGGCTTTATCGCTATACAGTGATCTCTTCCAGCCAACCTTGTACATACTACGTTATCAGTAGATTGTGGTTATTTTCTTCCTTTTTTGCTCACTGTACCGAACAGCTGAGTAAGCCATTACCTGTAATAGCCACAATAGAGCTAAGAGCCCGCGATTAGACGAAATGCCTGTTAATGTTCATAATTTTCTTGCCTTATCGCTTTACTACTTGAGCAAAGTTTTAAAAAGACGCGAGAAATAAAGGTTTTTAATTTATCTTATATTAATACAAATGAAATGCTGTTCGTTGATAAACGTATTCAGAATGGCTAAAACGATATAGCCACATTTTTTTAGCTACATTTTAAGATTAGGCACTTAGATTTGGTAGGTGGGGGGACTGATGAATGAAATTTCCATGTTTTCGTGGGACTATAAAATAATTAAGTCAAAACATTAGATCATTCCAAAATTGCTTATGATTAAAAAAGTTATTAAAACATTCTTCCAATAAATCAAATTATTTCATCCGAAATTTAATTTTTTACAAGGTGAATATGTCAAAGACTCATTAATATCTACTTAACAAAAGAGCTTTTAGCCTACAATCAGGGTCATCGCAATTTCCCATAATTATTAAATTATAAATCATCAGCGCTCCTATTGCGGACCGTACCGCTGAAATTATGGCTAATGGATTTGGACCCGGGGCAATATCGGTGCATAATTGCATCATGGTATCACGGACGTTGGAGCCGCGTCGATTTTAATGCGATTCCCCAAAATGGGGAATTTTACGCTGAAGCTGCGAGTTTTTGTGGAAAATTATTGTTTCGGGGCCATACTTTTTTGAAAGGTAGATTGGGTTACCTTCTATTTAGTTACATGCATGTCATAATACATTTTTACTAATGCGTGTTTTTGCTAAGTAATTAATGTGTCTTTTGTATGTTATAATTAGATTTACTTTTCCTAATTTTCTTTTTGGTTAAAGGAGACTTTCCAAAACGGGCCACCTATGTGTACAATACTTCAAAAAAACTAAAAATGTTTGAATGATTTAAGAAAAATAATTATTATTAGCACTGTCGTGCTCTTTAATAGCTCAGAAAGGAATATTCGATCAATGTTTAGGCTAGATTATCAATCGCTTTAATTACCGCTCTGCCAGCCATTAGGTACCTATTGTATACTCTTTGATGCTCGTGCCCGCCATGATTGTTAAGCGGTTTAGTGTCGAAAGCATAAACATTTATTTTAGGTTTGAGCCAAAAAACTAAACATTTTATAATTAAAATGGATAGGACAAAACGCTTCTAACTTATCATAATCTCTTTCGTAATAAAGTGTACCTACATATAGGTGGCCCAGACTCCATACATTTCTGGAACGTCTCTTTTTAAAGATAATTACATCCATCTTGTTTTAAATTATTATATGAGCAAGTTAGGTAGGTACTTACTATATCAATTCGTATATTCATTTATGAGATTGAATCCCTACTCATCATTAACAGCCTGAAGACGTCCACTGCTGAACATAGGCCTCCCCCAGAGCACGCCACCTTGAGCGGCTGCTCGCCTCCTGCATCCATCGGCTTCCCGCGGCTTTCACCACAGAATCCCTACTATTGTTACTTAAATTAAACGTTTTGTTATCAACAGAACACTTTGTTTTGGTTGGTTACTAAAATACAGTGTTCTAAGAAAGAACATATAATATTTAGTATCGCGAGACGTGGTATATTTTTATCATGATAAAGTGTTTTTTTTTTTATATAGCTTAGATAATCCTACGGTAGATCTTATTTGCTATGTAATCGCTCGTAGAACTGACAACCGAAGAGGAAGAAAGGTTGTCGAGTGGCGATCAAGAACCGGAAGACGCAGCGTAGACCGGCCCCCCACTCGGTGGACCGACGATCTGGTGAAAACTCCGGGGAGCCGATGGATGCGAGAGGCGAGCAAGCGTTCAAGGTGGCGCTCTTTGGGGGAGGCCTATGTTCAGCAATGGACGTCTTCAGGCTGTTGATGATGAATCTAAGCGCAAACCATAGACAACAGCTGCTCTTGTAAGTAGTGAGATCATATTCTGAACACTATATAGCATAGTGAGAGTCAGCGATATTGCTGTGAAAAGAATATGGCCTTGTTATCAAAACTGTCATAGAATCTCTCACATTTATTTTGAACACGCCAATCAACAGCCAGTCAACGCACAAAAACTGTCATTCTAAACCGTATTTTAACTCAATAAAGTCGTGAATCTCGTGCACATTTCCGGTCAGCTATTTGATAAAACAAGCCTTTTTAACAATGGGAATCGGACACGGCTCCAGTGGGATTAATTATTCAAACTGTGACTGCGTTTGATTGAAAAACACAAAAACTAGTTTTGTATTCACGATCGCCTTTTTGAGAAATTTTTAGGGGTTCAATGGTACAAACTGAAACATTTAAATCTGGTACTTCACGCGCTTAGTTAATACTGTACGCTCATTGGTTAACGAAAGGAGGTGATTAACAGGAAACTAATGAGGTTAAGTATTTGGTAAGTTGTCATATGTTTGACAAACTTACGAGAAACAGGGCTGAGGAAACCTTAGACTATAGACTTAAAGCAAAGAGGGATCATCAAAACGATATTATATTTGTACTGCTCACACGTATCGCTACGTCAGTGGCGAAGGAAAGAAACAGACATATGGTAATTAGCTACGCTTGCGAAAAGTTACCGTACCATTTTTTCGACTCGAGTCAACTGTTTTTTCTATACAAATCTGTCAGACTCATTCACATCAAAGTGTCCACATCTTATAAAAAGTGTCAAAAGAAGTGGTACGCTTGACACATAATCAAGTTCTCTCTATGCTTTAGTCTATACTCTAGGAGGAAACACACACACACACACACACACACACACATCAACAGCCGGACAGAGCACCACACATAGGCCTCCCCCATAAAACGTCACTTTGGACGGTTATCACAGGGGGGCCATAATCACCACGCTTGGCAAGCGGCTTTCTGATCGCAGTAGATTAAAATGTACCGAGAAGAATGCTGCTGCCCATTACCTGGATATTCTCTTAGCCGGCTCTTACGGCACCCACGGGAAGAGATGGGGTGGTCCTATTCGCATACTATCGGGACCACATGGCATGCGTTTTTTTTTTGGCACTTAAATTACTGTCATTTAGTCCCGATTTCAGGGGTAAATTACGATAATTTAAGCAAAGCTTGTGAATGTTTCTAAATAAAAATTGTTCCTAAAATTCATAGTGCCTAAAATACAAATCATATTTACCAATCAATGCGTCTTAACATCCATAATGACAAAAAATAAATAAATGAATATAATATGTGGACATTTCACACAACCCATCTATCCCCGAACTAAGCAAAGCTTGTACTATAGGAACCAGATAACTGATAGAATACTTAGATACTTTTTTGTTTGTAAATACATACATAGAATACAATGTAACATCTAGACAGAACAAACATCGATGTTTATCATATAAATGATTGTCCCGGGTGGGAATCGAACCAACAACCTATAGTTCAAAAGGCAGAGCTACTACCAACTAAACTATCAGGCCAGTCAAATAATCGCTTGTACGGCGCAAGGCCCAATTTAACGAATTAGTTATACAATTGGATTCTTGAAAATCAACAAATTAATTCTTAATACGCAATATGTAGCTTACAAATGACGAATAGCCGTGTTATATCAATCCCATCAGTCCCAACAGAAACAGGTATATTTGCCTAGAAACGTTTTTCCTTATCCCATGCACGTGCACAGAATCAACTCTTTACACCATCACCTGTTATATAAGAGAAATAACAATAACATTATGTTGATGTACGCACACTGGCAGCGCACCCTTCATCCCTTATAATATGCGACAGTTTATATAATATGTATGTAACCGATTTTATGACGGAATTTGAAATTGCTATTCTGCGGTAAAGAGCGATAAAAATATTGTAGGTTTTTAAAGGAGATAATATTTTTTGGTAACTGTACCATTGTTCAGCCTATACCATATATTGTTTTAAAGTTCCGAGTGACACTGCAACTGTTATGGGCGGCCGTGTCGCTTTACATCAGGTGAACGACTAGCTCGTCACGTCATTCAATCGCATAAAAAAAAACCAAAACTTTAGTGGGTTCGTGGATGACACAGTCATGTTCTTAATACAATATGTGATTCTTGAACATTGCCGCTTTCCTTCACCGAAATACCCGAATGAGTGTAAACTCTGCACATGACTTCGTTCATGAAGTGATTCGTGCAGCACCGAGTGGGATTTGAACCTGTCGCAAAAGTCGTCACTCTCTCGATAATCTCGGCAACATATTTTTTTCTTATATTTTGGCTCCACACATAGTGTATTTAGCCAGTGTCAAGTATTGTAATTTTTCATCGTGTTATAGGATATTTCACGGAAACTCAAGTCTTAGTCACAGTCTGGGGAGTCATAGCCCAGTCTAAGTCATGCCCTAGTAAAGTGGTGGCAACTTTACTAGAAGCTTCTGTAGAATTTTGGAAGCAACACGAAAAACCACGTTTCACCACACATATCACTTGTCCACACTCATGCTCGTGATTCATCACTTAATGCGTAAAACGCCACCAATTTTAAACATTAACACTGGAATATGCACAAGTTTTGATTAATAATACAATGCAACAATGTGAACCTTTCCCCATAAAAAGGTACTCTGTGCTTTCCCCGTTCCCGCCAAATACCAACTTAGCAAAATATGTATAATAATAACGCCCAACGATCACATACATAGATCCTGGACCCTAACTAGGATTCGCTGTATCTAGGGACCCAGGAACTACGATGACCATGCTCCCACAACACCCAGACACAGAACAAGGTATTTGTACTTTTTTTTCACGTGTACAAATACTTGTCCTGTCGCGGGGATCGAAGCCGCCGCCTCCGGGTTATGAGCCGACCTGCTCAACCACTACACCACAGAGGCTGTCAAATACTGCTGTATGTATTCCTAATTTAAAATCGTGACAATAATTTCCTCTGATATTTACCTACGTCCCGTTCTGACTCCATTAAGGTCCGAGACAATATCTACGCGCTAAAAGCATCCTATAACCGGCTTAATTAAATTGTATTTTCATTTCTCAATCAGAATAAATTAGAATCACCCTCGGAGACACAATTAAGTCTCATTCTCCTGGACAAAGGTACCTAGAGGACAGGTATTAAGAATAACACGGCATAATTCAAAAAGGTTGGGAAGTGGGTTTTATGCATATGCTAATGTTAAGCTGTAGGGAATGTTGGTTTGTATGTTGGGAATGTTTTTGATGCCATCACCAACAGCCTGAAGACGTCCACTGTTGAACATAGGCCTCCCCCAGAGACCGCCACTTTGGGCGGCTGCTCACCTCCTGCATCCATCGGCTCCCCACGGCTTTCACCAGATTGTCGGTCCACAGAGTGGAGGGCTTACACTGCGTCTTCGCATGCTGCATGATCGCCACTCGAGAACCTCTCTTCCCCACCGGTTGTCAGTTCTACGAGCGATGTGGTCTGCTCACTGCCATTTCAACTTGCTAATTCTAAAAGCTATATCGGTCACTTTAGTTCTCCTGCGGATTTAGCTCATCCTGGAGCTTATCTCGCGCGGGGAACTAATGATATGACGAGCCAGTCATTCGTTCTGGCGTCACGCGTGCCCATTATAGTTGCAGTGCTACTGAAATCTGAATTTTAATGTATTGACTGACACTGCACTGTCCACGTCATTCATCCCGGTATAGTACAGTCTATAGTAATATTGATATGGGGTTTTTGGCGTGAACGCGAAAAGTTCACGTCGTTGCATTGTATTATTTTTCAAAACTCGTGATTTTTACAGTGTTAATGTTTAAAACTGGTGGAGCTTTACGCATTAAGTGCTGAATTACGAGCATGAGCGTGGGCAAGTGATATAATGTGGTCAAACGTGGCACTTGACAATACTTGACACTGGCTAAATACACTATGAGTGGAGCCAAAATACAAGGGAAAAAAAATTATATGCGTTTATGCAAATGCATGGGTCACGTAGTGCCAGTGTTCAGCTGGATTTCCCCGTATATACCTATCTAACAAAAGCTAAAACAACGGAAAAGTATTTCTAGAAACCCTACTTTGATATTAGTGTTGATATTTTGGTAAACAACACAATTATTAGATTACTTTCTAATGTAAAGGAAAAATATTAATTACGATTGGAATTTTTACGTTGAAAATTAACCCTTTTTTTAATGTAAATGAATGACGTGGCTATCTAGTCGTTTGCCTGATGTTAAGCGTCACAGCTGCCCATAACAGATTGCAGTATCACTCGGAACTCTAAATTAATATAGTTTCGCGTGACACTGCACTGCGCACGTCATCCTGAGACTTTACACAGTCTAGTAATAAGATTACTATTAGACTATGCGATAAAGATAAAGCCTCATTTGCCCAGTAATTTCACTAGCTAAAATGCCCTTCAAACCGGAACACAGTAGTGCTTGCACACTACTGCTTTGCGGCAGAATAACTGGCAAAGCGGTGGTACCTAGACGAACTTTGCAGAAAAGCCCTACCACCTAGCCCTACCCACGCTAAATAAAAATCATAAACACAATCACTGCTAGTGTCAGATTTTTTTTTTTTTGTTTATGCGTTTGAATGACGTGACGAGCTAGTCGTTCACCAGATGTTAAGCGACACGGCCGCCCATAACAGTTGCAGTGTCACTCGGAACTTTAAAACAATAAAGTTTCGCGTGACACTGCATCACAAAAGAGATCAAAACTGAAAAGCAAGTGCAATGACTACCTGCAGGAAAAAACATAGAACAACACTAGTCGCAAATAGCGGAACATAATTCAAAAAGGTTGGTAAAGGTGGGGCTTTACCAAATAAATCGGGAGCTCATTCCGACGCGGGTATCTTGTTCGGGATTTAATTTGGTTTCGGCCATGCGTGACGTCATAGTACCCGATAAAGTACCGTGTGAAAATACCTTTAAATAATCTACATATTTATGTTATAGGTACGCAGATTATCGGTTCGCGTGCGCAGTGCAGTGCCACGCGAAACTTTATTGTTTTAAAGTTCCGAGTGACACTGCATAAAAAAAAAAAAAAAAAGATTATCCGATTACAATAACACGTATTATTATAACCC